>OX422143.1:65585713-66185713 GCA_949129095.1 Volucella bombylans | reverse complement strand
ATTTATTTTTTTTTTGTTTTTATATATATTTTTTCTTAACATCTAACTTAAACCTAGCTAAAACTATGTATGGTGACCATGGCTATAACTGGAGGATTTCGACGACGAAGCATCCTCAGCTTCAACAAGCCACCAAAAGTGTTGGTGTTGCCGAGCAGCATCCCTCATGTCGCGACTCCGTACTGACCTACTGAACCGGAGACGCTCCGCACTGCCATGTGCGACGTCTCTGTCGTAGTTGAGTCGCCTGTCGGCAGCTGTTCCAGCGACGTGGAAGATTAGCGGCATCGCCAATCTGTACTGGATCAGACCTTTGTTATTTAAATAGAGGAACGCTTCTGGAGGAATAAAGCCGTCAAAGCGAACTCTCTCGTGATACATATAATTGAGGTAGTAAGCCCCGGAGATCATGTCGTTCGATGAGGTCATTGCTCTTGCAACGTGCCTTCGAGTCAACTTAATGACGAAATTGTCCACTCTTATTAGGTTCGCCCTATTGTACAAGACCTCATTAGGATAGAATTTTATGTACTCAGACTCTGGTGTTCTGTATAAGCGAAGACAAGTCCTAAGACAAGCCCTCTCAAACACCCGAATCTTTTCCAATAAACTTGCTCTCACGTTGAACCACACAGGACATCCAAATACAAGCATGGGCTTGATAAGGGCCATGTAGCAGATTACCTGGCTGTTATAAAACAGTCCCTTTGTAAGGGCGAAAGCACGTTTGGCTCTGGCCAGAGCAATATCTATATGTTTGTTAAAATACCGAAATTGATCTAGCCAGATCCAAAGGTAACTGACTGCATTTCGATAAACAAGTGGCTGCCCGTGCTGCCCCACGATCGAGAACTCTCCGAGGAGAGTGCTCTAGTCAGTGTTCTGGTGAAGTGTGTCCAACGCACCCTACTATAACTGTAGGAATGCCTTTGGACAAACTCATCCAATTCCGCAATTTCGTTGGGAACAGTTATTTCGGTGCTGAGACCGTAATGGTCACTGTCATACACGAAAGTGCGTAGACAGTTTGTAGTTTGTTGGTTAGTACATGTCAGTTGTATTCGTGAGTCGAACAGCAGAAGATCCAAATAAGACCCGTGTCTGGGAAACGACGGACTATCCGTCGGCTTAAGCCCGAGTCGTTACATCACACTGTGCTGACCCCACCAATTGAATAGTAGGTTCCCTCTAGTATTTGGTGTATTATTTCCCCAATCACTATGTTTGGCGTTGAAATCTCCGCCGATAATAAAATAGATGTCTTCCAATTCCAGCCTCAGGAAGCGAAAAAGCGTCTCGAGCTCTGAGATAAATAATGTGGATTGAGTAGCCTTAGTTGCATATACAGACACCATGTACAACCGCTTTCCACTACGGAGAGGGATATACACGATGCAGGCTTCCAGCAACTGGAACCTACGTACTACACGACTGTATACTCTTTTAAACCGTATACCTTTTCGTACGAAAATTGCAACGCCACCTCCCTGAATGGAATTGGGTCGGTTTCTGCGTACTATTTTGTATCTTCTGTGCCTCATTTTGTGTCTTTTGGTAAGCTTAGTTTCGCTAACCAAAAGCACATCAGGGGCGTGGTCTTTAAGCAACTTAAATAGTGCGGCTCGTCGTTCGAACCTAATCAGTGAATTCACATTCACTGCAAAGACCTTCAGGGTTTGCTCCGCCACGCACGTACCCATTACGGCAAAAGGTGCGTTAGGCCAGACAGCAGCGCGTATACTTGATCCACCCGCGCTGTCTGTTCAGTTCAATGACGTTGTAGCTGAGCCATCTGCCCCTGGATAGAGAGCAAGATAGCTAACATGTAAAGTACTGGTTCCGGTGCTCTGGGTGTTGGGGCCTGAGAATGGCCTGCAGCCATTTGGGCGTAGGTAACATGGGGAGTAACGGCTGGTGTTTGCAAATGCACGGGTGGACGCTTAACTTTCATTTTCTGCTGTCGGGCCAGATTTATTCTTTTGATGTGCTGGAATTTGGGACAACCCCGATAATTTACGGTGTGTCCCGTGTTCCTACATAAAGCACAAGACAGTTGGCTTTTTCCAGACGCTCCGTCCTTACCCAGAGCGCATTCCTCAGACTTGTGGTTCTTTCCGCACTTCACGCATCGAGGCTGCATTTCGCAGTTCGACGCGGCGTGCCCGAACCTTTGGCGAACACATTGTAAAATGTTTTCGCCCCTCTTTAATTTTTCTCAGTGTACAACCTTGTAGTCTAGGACTTTAATACTCCTTAGACCATCCAGATTGCAGGTGGGACTTAGCTGGACAAGGAAAATCGGCAGTTGCCTCTTCTCCGTTTTGGCTTTGGCTGTGGTGAATGGCTTGACCCCCACGAATTGGAGCCCTTCACACTTCTTCTCTCAGTCGACGGCTCTAATCCCCTCAGCAGCATTGTCTGCAGCTTGTCCCCCTTCGGGGTGTAGGAGAAGAACTCCGTCGTCGAATGCATCCGCAATTTTTTTTATTTTGTAATAGCGCTCCACTGTGTTACAGTGGATAGTGTGCCTATCTACTGATAATCTTTTTATTAAAAAGTTGTTGCCTATGGCCGCTGCTTTTGTTGCGGTTTCTTTTGTGATTTTTGTTGATGTTGTTGATGTTTTTTCTGTGTTTGTACATCTGTTTTTTTAGTTCTTGTTCAAGTTTCTGTATTTTTTGTTTTCGCACTGATTGCTTCTGTTGTTGTTGTTTTTGTTGTGGGAGCTCCACGTTTAAGTTTTGTTGTTGCTGAGGTCTCTGGAGTGTTTGCTGCTTCTCTATTTCCCTCCTTACAATTTGTTTTGCCCTTATAGCCAGCACTTGTTGTTCTATCTGCTTGATGTTACTGTTCAGGGCTTCGACCTCGTCCTCTTCGTCATCTGACTCTGATGCAGCGAGGGATGCGAAGCTTTTGTCTGCCCCAACGTAGTGGCCTTCATCTCCTTCGGACACATATGGACAGTCGTTAGTATTCGACTCTGGCTTACTTCTGTATACTGATATCATCGCAGCCCTCTCCTTCACTCTACCATGCAGCATTTCTAACGAAGCTGAAAGATGCGCTTAACAACATTCGGAGTCGGCTTCAGCTTTCTCCTCCTCTTTATAGACATGTCTGTTGTTTTTGTTGTTTTTAAGTGGTGGACTGACTTAACGGCTTGATCGTCGGATGACATCATGCCATTTGCTGATCCCGCTATTGGGATAGCGGACCGCTTACTTCCACTCATAGAACTGTTTTTTTTTTCTTATCCCGTTGTATTGTCACTATTCTATTAATAATAAAAAAAAAAAAAAAAAAAAAAAAACTTCTGCAGAAGCTGGGGAAACGAACCCACAACCCCGAGATTTGTTGACCGGGTCTTTATCACCTCGGCTCCCGAACACTTCGAAAAACTTCTAAAAATATACTTATTATTTTGCCACACTTTTAAAGCCAAAACAAAAAAAACACGTGTAATCTCCGTGGAGGTCTATGAGCGACTACAAGTGTTCTTCAGAGGAGTTAGATGATTCACTGAAATATTCACCTTGGACAATGCCGTCAACTCTAGCAACCTAAGAGTCCAAAGAACAGCATGCCTATGCATAAACGGAACCTTACGTTCTACTCCCTCCGCGGCACTGGATATTCTGTTTCACTTGACACCCCTCGATATGTTCAGCAGGCAAGTAGCTACGACCGTATCTACCCGCATTAAAGCGACTATAGAGTCGACAAATAATTTGTTTGGCCACACAAGTATCCTTAATATACTACGAATCCTGACAGTTTCATGTAAGTTTCATGTAGTTTGACAAGGACTTTCATGTAAGCTTCTCTTCTAGATCATTCTGGGAGGAAGATGCTTTTATTGAGGACAAGCCAATCCACTTCTACACAGATGGATCTAAAACCGATAGCGGAGTTAGTGGCAGTGTTTTTTCAGATAAGCTAAATCTAAGCTTCTTCTTCCGTATTTCAAATCACTGTAGCGTGTTGTAGGCGGAAATTTCGGCGATTAAAAGATCTCAGTACTGGCTGAAGAAAAACGTGATATCTGCAAAGGATATGCGCATCTTTTCGGATAGTCAGGCCGCTATCAAGTCCGTGTACTCAGTCTCATTTGATTCTAGAACCGCCCTTGAATGCCGAATCTCTTAGGGAGATGGCAGAGCAGTTCAACCTCCTCCTATGCAGGGTGGCGGGCCACAGAGACATTCCAGGGAATTGTAAGGGCGAAGAACTCGCCAAAATTGGAACCACTCTACTTATTCTACCAGAAAAGGATAGGATCGGTATACCAATCGCGACGTGCAAATCAATATTAAATTGAATGCTAATAAAAGACTTTAGGTGGACTGTTGGAAGAACACGTCTTACGACGAAACAGATCTGGCCAAAGCTGGATCTGAATCGCTCTAAGAGTATGATCCTTCTGAATAGGAAACATCTCAACTGTATCATAGGACACTACGTTACAGGCAAGCATGCCATAAGGCGTGGCGTCTTTACAAATGATTTCTGTAGATGCTGCATGGATGAGGAGGAGGAAGAGACGACCCTCCAGCTACCCTGTACATATCTAGCTCTCCCCCAAAGAAGAAAACTTCACCAAGGAGCTTTCTTCTACAATGAGATAAGTGATGTAAAGAATATAGACGTTAACAGTAGGAGGATCACAGAACCACTTGACAAAGGGGCCAATAGTCTTAAGTGGTTTGGTCGTTCCAACAGCCACTTTTACCTACCTTACATACCTACCTAGGATGAAATTTGAAGAGTCAAGATAATGTTTCAGAATGTCATAATCTCCACAAACACAAAATCAATTACACTATCAACCCAAGATCGGTGTTTAAAGTCGCATCTGATACTTTTACGGTACAGAACACAAACAACATCAACATAAGAACCCTCAAAGATGTCTCCTAAACTCATCAATTTTGCGGTATAAGCTTTGCTCATTTAGGTGATAAATTTGTATCATGTTGTTATTGGGTTGCTTATTTCAGTATCATCTTTGGTGAATGTTAATCCTCTGCTGAGGCCTCTGATCAAGCAACACGGATAAGCGTGTTTTCCGGCAACACTCATAAGCGCATCTATTGGACGATGTAATTAACTGCAAACTTTCAAACTCAATAATGTACTCGTATTATAAAAAATCTTGTTAATTTATTATTACGGCATCAAGGCAAGAAATGGTTTAAATTTGTATAAAAATTAAATAAACTAAGACTCCAAATATATTTGCGGTGTGTATGAATACGTATTCGTTATTTATTCTCGGCTTTCTGAACTCTTGTTAATTTTATTCGATTACCTATTGTATTCTTTTGACCTCATATGGATGGGATGTCCTTCTCCCAGCAAACCTCCTAAGTAAGTTGTAGCATATTAATTACGACAAATTTATTTCTCCCCTCAATTCAATCATGTACATATTCAGACCTTGGTAGCATCTGTGTGATTGTGGCTACACAAAGGCTAGTTGTAGGATTTCCTATAGAGATCCGCAATCAGGCCGAAAAGAAAACTTATAAAAGTGGCCATTCTACGCGAATGCTTGGTTCACATCACATACCACTGCGACTGTTGAAAGTGAACAACTTTTTCCTACTTCCTGACTTCCTTCCATTCACAAATATTTTCATTTTCTTTACTTTTCCTTTTTTTGTTGTATTTTCGTTTTGTTTGTGAGAAACTTTATTTCTTTTGCAGGACCTACTCGTATCCGTGTACTTTCGGAAAGAAGATTTATTTAATTTTTTTTTTCTGCACTATGTCACTTGGAAAAGTTGTTCCTAGTTTTCACTTATCTCTCAACCATTCGCCTTATTCTGGGTCTTATCTTCTTCCATTGCATTCAGACCTTTCGGTGGTAAAGTATACATCATCGTTATGGGGTTAGTAGGGAGTTTCAAGGACGAGAAAGTATCTTTCTCTATATGCTGTATGAATCGAATTAGTACAAAGTTTAAGCTGAAACGAAGAAACTTTCCTTTTCGAACTGGAGAAGGGCGCATTGCCTTTTCTCGGCTAAGAAGTCTTATACCACAGCCAGGCAATAAGCAGATACATACCAAAGTGAAGTATAATGTTTCTTGACTTTTTTGTTTGAGGAGTGTGGCAGAATGTCAATTATCGCCGCAGATCCTTTCCATATGCCAATACGACCTTAGAGCCCTAAACCATTCATTCAGGAGAGCCATTCAGATTCAAGCCATACGAATCTATGAAAAACTATCTGATCTGATAAATATAATCAATGCACTATTCGAAAACTCCAGTTTAATATTGACCTAAGTCTCACTAATATTGCTGAAAGCCTTCTCAAAATTTTTATGAACGTCTGGACAGAAATTACAAAGCTTTTGTTAGCTATAATGTAAAAAAACCTCTCGAGGAGTGCCGAATGAGAAATATATCTATTTACCAAGCACAGCCCGTTTGAAAAATAATAGTGAATGGCCTTCGACAAATTGACTTTGGAGGAAATCGCAATATAGTAACAAGTGATGCTCAGTACCGGATGGTCAAATTGCCTTTCAAAATCGACTATGAATGCTTCAGCATGACTGTAAAATGCAGTAAGACCATAAACAGCACACGTTCCCCAACTAAATAAAATAAACTATTATAGAAGCAGGTTTCTGAGATCTTTTGAATCAATATCGAAGAATCCCGAAAAAGAAAGGAAATCGAATAGATGTAACAAAGTTCCAAAAGGGGTTCACTCTTACCAAGAACTACACAAAAAATGATTGCGCCAAAAAGCCCTACCACCAAAGATAGCTCTATATTTGTAAGTATCCCGAAAATACTCGTATACAAAGAAAACCCTGGAAGTGAAACCAATATAGTTGAAAGTGAACATAAAATTGATTCACAAGCGAAATTCAAAACAAACAACTATCGTATTACAACGAATGGCAATTGAAGTAAGAAAAAATCTATATGAAATTGTTTTAAGCATGAAAAAACAAAAAACCAAATAACAAACTTGGAAATAAAAGTTGCCCTGTTGGACTTTACTATTCAACCAGTCCAGTAAGAAGATAATAGAGAGTACCTCCCGGATAAAATGGAGCTTGTACTAGAAACAGAAGGACATCAGAAGAAAATCAAAAGGCCAACGAAAAAACGCAAGGTAGAAGAAAGTCCTGAAACATCTCTGCAAGAAATCATGATAGTGTGCCTACGCAAAACACGCAAATTCACAAGCTAAGAGGAATGATAAAAGGCTTGAAAAGACAGCCATTACCACCTCCAATAATGACCTCTAGAGGAAACAGATTTGGTGAGTTAGAAAGAATAATTGAGTAAAAAACGAAGTCGAAAAATATGCAAGTTAACAACATAGGAGTAGTGCAACAATAATTGGAAAATAAATTTGTTTTTCTTTTTTTTCGTGGGTAGGTGTGAAAATCTTCATAGACACTATGAACCCGGTCATGGCAGTGTGAGATTCTTACTTACGCCTCCCTTCAACTAAGTTACCTTCTTGTCGACTACAAGTAGTTTCCGGTTCAAATAATAGATATTTGCGTGGGGCAGGTAGCTGTCCAGCAAAACTCCTTCTAGTACCGCTATTATATTCAGATCGTCCTTATCGCGCCAGATCAAGCGATTTCGTTCTTTGTAATCGACGCACTAAGGTTTTCTCGTTCAGAATTTGGAGTATTTTATTGTTACAATGACTTTGAAGATGAATACGGAGTTTGCGAGCAAAGTTCATTATTTCGTCCTCGACGGTAACTATTCCTGAGTCTCTATGGATATCACTGTTTCTGATATACCATGTGGCGTTCACGATTTCTCTTAGAACTTTGTTTTGATAAGTTTGGAGAATATTTCGGTTGATTGGTTTAGTACAACCTCAAAGTTGTATACCATACGTCCATACAGGTTTTAGCACTTGCTTATAGATAAGCAGTTCGTTATATATGCTTAACTTGGAATGCCTTCCTAGTAGCCAATACATTTGTCTGGATTTGTTTTCAAGTGCATCGCATTTCTTTTTAACATGCGGCTTCCATTTCAGTTTTACATCTAATGTCATTCCTAAATAACTTGCTTCATTTGCATATGGTATTTGTACCGAGTTAATGAAAATGGGAAGGTTGTTTATTTTCCGGTAAGTAAAATTAACATGAGTAGATTTGGTTTCGTTGAGAACAATTCGCCAAATCTTAGTCCACTCGTAGATTTTATCCAAAGCCGTTTGTAGCTTTCCAGTAGCTAACTCGACTGAAGTATTTGTAGCTATTATGGTACCTGATTCTTCCGGTATGTCTCGAGTATAGAGTAAAAACAATACCGCTTTTTCCCCTCTAATGCTTTCGCAATTTCAGTTGTAATTCTATAAACCTGGTCAAACCGAATTGATGCTTAGGAATTATACGTTTCAATGATCGGTTGCAAGCGTTTCAATAGGAGTTTTTCAAATATTTTAGATATTATCGGCAGAAGCGATCTGATTTTTTCGTTTAGATATTTGCCTGGTTTAGGGACCTTTATAACTTCAGCAACTTTCCATTGGCTTGATTATGGCTCTCTTTGGCAATTCCTTGAGAATTTGACAAGTTATTAAATCATACCCAGGGGCCTTGTTACTTTTCAATTTTTTAATTGCTTGGATAAGTTTTCCTAGTGACACTGTTTTTATTCTAAAGTTAACATGTTCATCAAAAAGTTTAACACTAGAAAGACGGGTAGCGGTCATTTGACCGCTTTTCATATTTGACTGACAATATTTCTTCTATCAGTTATTTTTTCAAATTGATATTTCGTGACTTTTATTAAAAATGCATCAAATTTAATAAATAGTACAACTACCTAGAGAGACATGATGCCGTCATTTCACCGTACAATATATGCGCCAATTGCAAACATGCATATTATGTTTTTTTACTTATTAGAAAGTTCTTATTTCTATTTTTGTTTCTCTGATGATGCAAATTATGTTTCAATGTAATTTTTGTCATTATTGATAGATTTTGTATATGATTGTATCAGTACGACAATTGCTGTTTAACATTACATATATTTTCTATGTAAAAGAGCAACAATGCAGATGCAGCTTACATTGACACAATCACATACAATATCTTCTGAGTTGCTCAAGTTAATTTTTCACCAGAATTTGATCAGTATGCGAACGTTTTTTTTTACCGTTATTAGACATGTGGTCTATGCGTATTTAAAATTCCTTTATTATTTGATTCAGTGTGCTAAATATTTTTGTGAAATGAACATTGCCTAGAGAAAAATATTTGTACGTGATAATTTTGCAAAATGACTGAAGGAAATAAAAGAAAACCTAACACCGTAACTTTTTATAACACAACTAAATTTGGCGTTGATATCGTTAACCAAATGGTGAGAAAATATAGCGCAAAATAATGTTCGAGAAGATGGCCAGTACAAGTCTTTTTTTTTCAATTTAACTGCAATAAATGCATGGGTTTTATACCAAGAAGTAATAAGGAAAAAAATTCGTAGAATAGACATTTTAAAAGTGGCATCTGGACTCAGTCGCAATGGAAAGAGGAAGAACCACAAGCTGTGAATATTCAACCTAAAGTTTCACTCAACCCCAGAAAACACGACAGTGTCATACAACTGGACACAGAAATAAAACAAATAAGATATGTGAACCTGCCAAAAACCCATTATACGCGGAACCTGCAATAAATCAAAACGGTTTCTATCTGCTACTTGGGTGTGAATCAAAGATGTCAGAAGAATAAAAATTAATTTGTATGTTATATTTAGAAAGAATAATTTTTTTTTAATTAATAAATTATTTTAATTGAATGCTTAAAATAAAAATAAAAATAACTTTTTTTGTTACAAAAAAAGGAATACAAAAACTTTAAGTAAAAATTAATTAGTAATTAAAAAATAAGAATACAAAAATTCAAATTTAGTTTTAATGTTACTTTTACAATTTTTTTATTTTCATATTAAATATTTTTTGTCACAGCGGTCAAATGACCATTCTCTGTCTTCTAGGTATATCGAATTTAAAATTTTCCAAGTGTTAAACGTTTCTTCTAGGTGCTCGGCAAATAAATCCGCCTTCTCTTTACCTCCTTTTGACCATTCGCCATTATTTTTTCTTATGGGAAGGAATTGCATTTGAGGCTTTTTGATTCCTTTTATGTATTTCCAGAACTTCTTTCGGCAGTCAGACCTTCGAGATACATATGTACAGATATTCCAATTTTTGTAGGTTTTATGCTGGAGAGCACGGGTTTGTTGCCATGTTTTGCGCGCTCTCCTATTTTTTCTCACTAGATCTTTTATTTCCGGCGGATATTTTATTTCACTACTTGAGTCTTATTTTCTCCTAGTGGGAGTGTTGTTCCAGGCACCGTTCTGCAAGACTTCACCTCCTATTTATTTCACTACTTGCTTCCTCTTTTCTCCTAGAGGAAGTATTGTTCCAGGCAGCGTTCTGCAGGACTTTGCTTTTTTAGCGACACGTTTAGAACAATATGTTAGTTGCAGTAGTTTCTAAAACCGTCCCAGTTAGTGTTGTTGTTAGTTAATCTAGTCAAAATGACTGGTCAGTGATTTGAGGAGAGATCATAGCTTTCCTCGGTGTTTGTAGAGATTTTGACTACTCCCTTTGTGGCAAAGAAGTCTACAAGATCGGGTGTCTTTGTTATATCCGAAGGCCAATATGTTGGTTTTACTCTCGAGAAAATGTCAACTCCATATTGCATACCGGCTTCATTCAGTCGTCTGCCTTTCGTTGTATTACATATTGAGCCCTATAAGGTATGTTTCGAATTAAAATCACCACCAATTATAAAATTCGGTTTGAGTGAATCAAGGATACCTTTAAAGCCATTCTGTTCTAGCTTGCATAGCGGAGGACAATAAATGGATGCGATTTTGTAGTGCAGGTGGTTATATCTCACGCGAAGTAAACCCAACTGCATTGCATCGCTTTCAATCATCATATTTATAGAATGCTCATTACAATCTTTAACGAACAGTGAGGATCCGCCTCTAGCATTTTCTGATGGATGGTATGCATGATAATCACAGTATTCCTTTAGTTCCACACGAGGTCCTTTCCTCAAGTGAGTTTCAGAAATCAAGCAAATGTCAATCTTGGCTTTTCGTAAGAACACTTCCAGTTCTTCGAGATTTTTAAAAAGGCCGTTTGCGTTCGACGTCAATATTTTAAGCAGCTTTCATCCTCAAGTGTCGTGAGAATTAGGGAGAAAACATGTGCCACTGGATCTGGCGTAACAACCCTTTTTTTACTTTCTTGGGACGCTGCTTGTTCACATATTAGCTTGTCAGTCGGTGGCGGCTTTTCTTTCATGCTTTTTCTTTAGCAATATTTGACTTATTTGTAGTTGCTTTTGTGTTTGGCGTAAGGTTTTTGTTAAGCGTATCACGCCTTTTTTGGTGCTTTCTTTGGCAATTTATGTAAGACGGTGGAAGTTCTAGAATAATTGAACTTAAAAGCCCTTTGCATGGAGGTCGCTTATAATGTCATCTTTGGTGCACGAAGGGTGAACTCATCTCGCTACTACACGTAATGATCTTTCTGACTTGTTCTCGAAAGTGTACCATTCTATCTTCTCGTTGTTTAATTTGTCGGACAATGCTTGGTAGTCATCGGAGTCGTCGACGTAAACTTTCCAGACATTGTTGCGCAGTGATGGAACCTTATACTTAGATTTTAGCGTTGGATATAGTCTAAAACCCCAACAACTTTGATTGGAGGCGGAAGACGTAATTTTGTTGGGAGTTGATTTTTTTGTGACTCCTGGCTCTTTTCTGGAACGACTTCGGGTGAAGAACCAGCTTTACGTTTCTTAGACGGTCTTTTCTTGGTGATCCAATTTGTTTCGCGTGTAAGCTCTTCTTCGCCCATATGGTAATCATGACTAGTTAAGCGGAGTGGGCCTTCTTGGGCTTCATTTATATAATTATTTTTGTGTTGCTTTTTGTGGTTGCTGGTCTTCATCATGTCTTCTTATGGATTAATCACCGACAACAATGCTGACTTTTTATGTCAGCCTAAATAAAAGAAACATAGCCTTTGTTGACCCTATTACTGCCATGTTATTTGACTAACATAAGCTGCCAAGGTGTTACTTGGAGACACTAATACAAAATACATAGAGAATTCATTTATTTTATTGCAAAAATAAGGAAATTCAATACAAATTATTTAGCGATTGCTATTTAACTATTTATTTCTACATGTTAGACAAACTACAATTTTCTGTGAATACTTGTTACGGGTTTCTGACAAACACCACAGCATTGCTTAGAAGATCGTCCTTTTTCATAAGGGCAGCAGTAACAGCGTCGTCTCTTATTTGATTGTACTGCTTATACGGTTGCAGCTAGGTTTATTGATGTGTTTCCCAATATGTCGTCTATCGCAGTAACGTTTGACTTTGACAGAAGTAGCTTACTTCGCTGTATATTTGGAATGACTAACGCTCTGGCGAGTTCCTTCAAAAAAAGTTTTCGCCGAGAATTGAACTTTACCTGGTCCCAGTTAGGGTATAAATTTAGCCAAATAGCTTTTGCTGCAATACCACACACGTCAGTGATATTATAAAATTATGCTTTAGACCATCTACGCGTTTTTCGCCTTACCTTTGTACGTTTATAGTACAAATTTATTTCGGATATTTTTTTATTTTGTTAAATAAATGTTAGTCCCTTTGATAACAATGTTTGATCTAGCTCAAAGCTAGAACGTCACTTTCCTGTTTGTCCTTTGAAAAGGTTCACATAGCATCTCAACAACTTGAAGAGAGATTGATTTCGCGGCTCGTCCGTTCTTCTCCGAGGTACGGAATGCTATATAGCGGATAACTGGTGCTGGAATCTCATATCCAACAAATTTTCATTCCATATTTATCCGGTTTAGAAGGCATATATTGGCGAAATGATACCCTACCTCTGAAGGGCACTAGTTGTTCATCTATTGTCAAGTTACCACACGGCATGTAATGTTTCCGCAATTCTCTGTTGATAATATTCTAACAAATCTATTTTTCGACATACACGCCCGATAAATTGGACTCCCAAATGAAGGATCCCAAAATTATTCGTAGGACATGCCACCTTATATGCGTAGTCTATCATCGATTAATAGTACTAAGAACGCTCGAATTCCCACCATATCGGTAATCTTCCATTTGTTGCCCACTGTTTTGATTCCATCCAAGTTAGTGTAAGTTTTATTTCCTCGTAAATGCATGCACAGGATGATCAATGTGTTTTCCAGGGTGTACTACAATTTCATTTACTTTGCCTCGGATGATGATACGAGCTGAAGGTCGGCCTTGCAAATTTGGTAGTATTGAAGACCACTCTGTTCCGTCTTTTCCGATGAATAATTCAGCAGTATTGTCACCACTTTCACGACCTTCACTTGCTTCAGTAGATTCGTTGCCTATTATTTCATCCTCTGATTCAGATGCAGTCTCCAAAACATCTGTTTCACTATCTGAGATGTCAGATTCAACAAAATCTTCATCAGTGTCTTCTACTACACTGTCGTCATCGTCCACTTCCATAGCGTTTCTTATTTCTGCATCCGTTAGGTTTCTGGTTTTTCTATGCCCACACATGTTGCTAGTAAAAATTATAATTTTATAAATACTCAATTTCGTTCTGATAATGACAATTGTATTACATGTGTACTCGTAAGTGTATACCTATGATCTAAATATATACGTCCAAAGTTTTATTTGCCTCTAAAATCACATCCAAACTGGTTCACGTACAAAAATCTACTAAAATGTTCTCAACAAAATGCAGCAAATATTCTATTTTGCAAGAATCATGTTCTGACATGTACTCATCTCATATAAACAACATACAGTTCCGTTTATTTAGCTGTAATCGAACTGTAAATTCAACATCTTTGTAGTGTCTTAGGTTAGGTTAGGTTAGGTAAGAGTGGCTGTTGGAAATACCAACCCACTTAGGCCTATTGGCCCATTGTGATGCCACGTGGATCTATGATCTTCTTACTACTGGAACCAGTTTGAGCTTTTAATAAAGCGTAGGAGACTGTTAACGTCTATTTTTTCTAGATCGTTTAGGTCGTTGTAGAAGAAAGCTCCTAGGTGAAGCTTCCTTCTCTGAGAGAGAGCTGGGCATGTGCAGAGTAAGTGGGGGATTGTGTCCTCCTCTTCCTCGTCCATGCAGCTTCTACAGAAATCGTTAGTAAAAGCGCCAAGCCTTCTTGCGTGCTTGCCTATGAGGCAGTGTCCGGTAATGACACCTATTATGGCGCTGAGATGTTTCCTATCTAAAAGGATCAGACACTTAGATCGACTCAGATCCAGCCTTGGCCAGATCTGTTTGGTTGCTAGACATGTTTGTCCAGCAGTCCATCTAAGGTCCGTTCTTTTATTGGCATCTAGCTTTAATGTTAGTTTGCACGTAGCGATTGGTATACCTATACTACCTTTGTCCGGTAGGATAGGTAGAGTGGTTCCAATTTTGGCGAGTTCATCGGCTCTGCAGTTCCCTGGAATGTCTCTGTGGCCCGGCACCCAACAGAGGTGAATGTTGAACTGCTCTGCCATCTCCATGAGAGATGATCGGCATTCAAGGGCAGTTTTAGAACACAATGAGACCGAGTCCAGGGACTTGATGGCGGCCTGACTATCCGAAAATATGCGGATATCCTTTGCAGATATCACGTTTTTCTTCAGCCAGGACAGAGCTTCTTTAATCGCCAAAATTTCCGCCTGGAACACGCTACAGTGATTTGGAAGGCGGAAAGAGAGGCTTAGATTTAGCTTATCTGAGAAAACACCGCCACCAACTCCGCTGTCGGTTTTAGATCCATCTGTGTAGAGATGGATTGACTTGTCCTCCATGAAAGCATCCTCCTCCCAGAATGATCTAGAGGGGAAGCTTACATGGAAGTTTTTGTCAAACCAAAGTTCAGGTATGGTGTAATCGGTGTTCTCTGTGAAGATTCCTAATGTATTAAGAATGTTGGCGTGGCCAAATGAATTACTTGTCCACTGTTTAGTCGCTTTAAGGCGAATAGCTGCAGTCGCAGCTACTTGCTTGCTAAAAATGTCGAGGGGTGTCAAGTGAAGCAGAATATCTAATGCCGCAGAGGGGGTAGACCGCAAGGCTCCGCTTGTGCATAGACATGCTGTTCTTTGGACTCTGCTTAATTTAATGCGGTTGACTGCATTTTCCAAGGCCGTCCACCAGACAACCACCCCGTAAGTAAGTATCGGTCTTATGACCGAGATGTATAGCCAGTGGGTTATGCGAGGTTGAAGGCCCCATTTGTTCCCAATGGCTTTCTTGCAAGAGAATAAAGCTATTGTAGCTTTATTGACTCTTTCTTGAATGTTAGGTTTCCAGTTTAGTTTCCTGTCAAAAATGAGACCCAGATATTTTGCTGTATCGGAGAAAGCTAAACTGGTACCGTTTATTGAAGGAGGGTCTATGATTGGAATTTTATATTTCCTAGAAAAGAGGACAAGATCAGTTTTATGGGGGTTTATTCCCAATCCACAGCGATCTGCCCAGCAGGTTAATCTGTTAAGATTTACTTGGAGGAGTTCTTTAATGGTATTTAAATATTTTCCTGAGACGGCTATGGCAACGTCATCCGCATAGGCAATCACTCTGCTACCACCCGCTTCCAGGTATATCAGTAGTTCGTTAACCACTAAGTTCCAGAGAAGGGGGGAGAGGACACCGCCTTGCGGCGTACCCCTACTGACATATCTTTTAGCAGAAGTCTCACCCAGTTTGGAGTTGATTATCCTGCTTGTCAGCATTAGATTAATCAGCTCCCCAAGTGAGCCGTCTACCTGCAGAGTTGACAGCGCAGTCGTGATTGCGGATGTGTTGACGTTGTTAAAGGCGCCCTCTATGTCTAGGAAAGCAACCATTGTGTACTCCTTATATCGTAGGGATCGTTCGATGTGGCTAGTCAGAGAGTGCAAAGCCGTTTCCACCGACTTCCCTTTACAGTAGGCATGTTGAGCCGCAGACAGAAGTCTTGGATCAACTTTAGCTCGAATATGGATATCAATCAGTCGTTCTAAAGTTTTCAGAAGGAATGATGATAGACTTATAGGTCTGAGGTCCTTTGGGACCACATGAGAACATTTTCCAGCTTTGGGAATGAATACTACATTGACTTCTCTCCATAACAGTGGAATGTGGATAAGTTCTACACAGCTCCTCATAATATTTTCCAACACTGGTAGAATAATATCTGAGGATCTCTGTAGCTCGGCAGGTATAATACCGTCCGGACCAGCAGACTTGTATAGTTTGAAGCTATGCAGCGCCCAGAGCAGTTTGTCTCTCGTAATCAGACTATGAATTTTGGTCACGGTTGCAGTAGGCTTGTTTGGGCTGCTACTGGCCGCGAGATGGGAGCTACCTGGAAAGTGGGTGTCCAGAAGCAGGTTGAGTGATTCATCACTTGAGGTTGTCCAAGAGCCATCGGTTTTTTTCAAACAGCTGGGCATCATAGGATTTGTGGAGAGGATTTTTCTTAGCCGCGAAGCCTCAGAGGTTTCTGTGATTTTGTCGCAGAATGACCTCCAGGATTGTCGCTTTGCCTTCCTCAGTTCTTTTTTGTATAATTTGAGGGATTCTTTATATGAGTCCCAGTCGGTCACTTTTCTTGTGCTTTTTGCTGCGTTGAAAAGTTTTCTGCAGGTGTTTCTGAGCAGTCCTAGTGCCGATGACCACCAATGTGGCTTTTTCTTGCCTCTTGGTTGAATAAGAGGGCAGGAAGCGGCCATAGCCTTATTGAGAGTCAGAGTAAATTCCCTGACTTTCATGTCGAGCTCATTGGTGTCACGCGGGGGACTTGATAGTTTAGAGGATATCGTTTCCGACAGTATTCCTCTATATTTTGTCCAATCAGTTTTCCGATAGTTCCGGAAAGCTGGTTGGCGGGGGGGAGCATCACTCAGACTGAATTAGATGTATCTATGGTCTGAAAAGGAGTGTTCAGACGATACCATCCAGTTTGTTAGCCTTTGGGTGATGCTGTCGGAGACAAGAGTAATATCTAATACTTCTTGTCGGTTTTTTGTTATGAAAGTGGGCTCATTGCCAATATTGCAAATTAAGAGGTTAGTACTTAAAATATAGTCTAAAAGTGACTCACCTCTATCATTGATGTCGGTACTGCCCCATACCGTATGATGTGCGTTAGCGTCACATCCGATTATGAGGCCAGTTTTTTGCCTTCCCGCTTCCAGTACCACCCTTTCTAGGTTATCACCAGGGAGAGGGCCCATTTGGTCGTGGCCAAGGTAAGCCGATGCCAGCCAATAAGAGCCTTTGGCAGTCTCTAATCTGGCAACGGTTAGGTCGGGGTCACTGAGGTTGGGAAGTAGAAATACATTAAGGCTACGTTTCACTAATATACAAGTTCTAATCTTACCTTTGTCTCTTGTATAGAGCGGAACGTATGAGGGTGTCCTAAGTCCACGAACCACGCCTTCTGCAATCCATGGTTCCTGGATTAGAATTATGTCTTCTGCGCTTTTGGAAAGACGCAGAATGAGTGCGGCCGAAGCCTTTTTTGAGTGGTGGAGATTAATCTGGAGAAACCGTATCATTGCTACAGTCTTCCAGAGTCGCCTCCACCACGGTGTTGTTGAGGTCCTCCGATTCTGAAGATGTGCCCAAGAGCTCATCTTCTATCTCTGATCGTGTAGAACCTCTAATTGTTTCGTCATCGGTTTCCATTTCCGACAATGTGTCAGAAGAGGAGACCGACGGCTTGGTAGTCACCTCGGACAGATTGGAGTCGTCGCTATCCAATTCTGGAAAGGATATCGACGCTCCAAGATCCAAGGTTGTTGTAGTGTCTTAGTTTATGTTCTTTTTAAATATTTTATCTATAATAAGTTAACATTATCGAAACATAAAAAAAAAATGTATATACCAGTAAGGTAGCGACTAATAATAAAATACATTAAACTAATTTTGCATTCAAACAATTATCAATCTTTGAACACAATGTAAGATGTGTGGAAGACTTTGATCAGTGTATCGAAAAACAAATTGCGCGTTTAATTGAATTGAAAACTGTAAGATCTAGAAATGAAGACACATACAAGTGCTACCTCGGGAATGTGTTAAGTGAAATTACATTTATTGGTTCCGCAATGATGGATTCCAACAAGAAAATGTGTAGTTCCTTCAACTCTCTCCAGGAAGACATAGATATTCATTTCCAGTCATCCACATCCAATCTCTATATTCAATGTGCAACATAAAATCATTCACTCTCAAAGCAGTACGAATCCTTGCTTGACGTTATATTCGATAAAATCAATGAGCTTAGTGACGAACTCATTACGAATAGAATAGTGACATTGAAACAGTATGTCACAACCCATCCCTATATATACTATACTTCAAATTTGGCTGTATTGCTTTATGTCATGTTTAGTCGATGTTTAGTCATTGTCACAACCAGTGCCGATAACCCAAACTCCTAATCCTCGCAACAGCCCTGCGATCCAAAATCTAATGGTGATATAACTGCTCCAAAACCAACTCTTCCTGTCGTCGCCCCACGGAAACTTGTCACACTATTTAACACGACATGGACACTTACAGAATGGAAAAGCAGACCAGACCGACTCTGCACAATGAATGAGATGTTCACCATCCTATTCGCCAAAGGTGCAAAGGTGCAAAGGTGCAAAGGGGCAAAAGTGCAAAGGTGCAAAGGTGAATAATTGTTTTGGCGTTTTTGACCAATAATCGGTCGGTGGTGTTAGAGCAGCGTGAATTTCGACGTCGATTTCCTAATCGTGCCAGGCCAACTAGGCAAACATTCCGGCGCTTAGCTACTCGACTCGAACAGAGTGGAACCACAGGAGACCATGCATAGACGTGGCCACCACCGGACTGGTCGCTCGGTCGAGAATATCGCCGCTGTGGCTGCCGATGTCGGTGAGAACGAAGAAACATCAACCAGACGACGGGGAATTGATCATCACCAGACGGACACTACAGCGAATTTTAGTGAAAGACTTACACATGTTCCCGTACAAAGTGCAAATACTCGTAGTGCATCAGTTAATGCCTCCTGACCGTCAGTGGCGTGTGAATTACTGTCAAGCCATCCTCAATCTCAACAACGTAGAGGACGATTTTGCGTCAAAATAATCGGTTACGTCAATAAGCACAATCTTCATTTCTGGGGCACTGAAAATCCGCGTGTGATGCACGAAGAACCATTACATCCACTCAAAGCCACTGTGTGGTGAGGCGTTCACGCGGGAGGAATGATTGGGTCGTATTTTTTTGAGGACGCCATCGGCAACACGGTCACTGTTACTGGCGAACTCTACAGGGCCACGATAAACGACTTCTTACTTCCAGAATTGGATGAGCGGGGCTTGGTGAACATGTGGTTTCAACAAGACGGTGCAACCGCACACACAGCACGAGTCACAATGGATATTGTGAAGGAAGCGTTTCCTGGTCGCGTAATCTCCCGTTTTGGCGATTTGTCGTGGCCAGCAAGATCGCCCGATTTAACCATGCCAGCGAATTCTTTGGGACTACTTGAAGTCGCGGGCTTATGCCAATAAGCCTCAGACAATCGCAGCCCGTAAGGAGAATATTCGACAGGAATGCGAAGAGTTATCACCGGAAATCTTGCGAAAAGTCATGGAAAATGCGATAAAACGGGCACTAATGTGTATTAACTCTGGCGGCAGCCACTTGTCGGATATCATCTTTTCTATTTAGCAGAAACAATTGTAAATTTCCAAATGAAAAATTGGATGATTAGTTTTGCGCCACCTTATATATCAATTTGAAACTTGTTTAGCGTATTAAGAACGCTCGGATTATGTTAAGCGCTAGAATCCGCCTACAGATGTTTACAAGAAAAAATTTAAATGAAATACCTCTGCTGACATCAGTAAAAATTAAAAAATCTGTTCAACTACCTCAGGCTTTGTAGCAAGTTAACAATTATATTAACATTGTGGAAAGGATTTCAATATTGATTAAAAGCTCTTAACTGATTTTCCTGTGATATCGGTTATACTGCGCTAGTTGCTGGGTTTCAAGCTCGGCATTTACGAGTAAAATGAAGTAGTTGTCTATCGGATACTATCTCACAACGAAATAAGAGGTAATGAAATAGCACTATCCCGACCGAAACAATAGGGGGAAACCATATATGCACTGGTTCGGACTGAAATATCTGCATCCATCTCACCTCTAAGTAAAACAACCCTCACTTTTTAGCTTCAGTCAATCAATCAGATGTATTTCACCACATATGAAATTTAGTTTAAGAAAAATGTATCTCTCAGTCAACATACGAACCATTCCGCTTCTGTTAAAACATATATTTCGACGTACGAGTATTATGTAAATATAACAATTCATTTTGGTCTCCGATAATTATGTGCTGATAAATCTCATTTCAACATATAGCTCCAGATTAATACGAGTACATCCTCGGGATAAATTGCGTACGTTCATCAATTCGTAACAAGGTTCAAGGAGGATAAAACATACAGCACATGTAGTCTGCGGAGTCGTCCTTAACATATATAGATCCTAACTATTTTTATTTGCAGTCTTTAGTTGACGGCCTAACCCAACCCAAATCCATCTCTAAGTAGAAGTTAGGCAGAATAAATTCGAAGCACGTTCCACGGACAATAAATGAAACAAAATGAATATAAAAAAAAGTTTCCCCACGTTTGTAGGAATAAATAATTCTTGTAGCGGAATGCAAAAGGATACTAAAGTAGGTATACTCTCCATTATTCCTTTTTATTCCGATTATTTGCGGTAGACATGAGAAATGAAAGAGAAAAGCCAAATGAGCAACGCTTGTGTTTGTTTTTTCTTTTGTTGAGAAATTAATTTTTCCACCACGTTGCTGTTCCTGAATCCTGAATACTGAAACGAAGCCCGATCCCGGAAAGACAATGTTACTGAGGGGGTGAATTTTTCATTTATGCAACGTTCCCTAGTGTAATCCGTTTGCGTATGCATGAATGCCATACGAGTATTTGAGTTGAGAAAAATGTCAAATTATTGTCACATTAAGATATGAACTGTCATAATGACATACGGAATCACTCGTGAATCATTTAATCACAATTAAGGAAATAAGGGGACATAATTCTGTGAAAATTAAAACCTCTGTTTGTTTATATTAATTTTTATTTCTTCGAAAAAAAATCATACTGTCCTTTAAATTTCGATTTATTTTGTTAAGTTTGTGAATTCTGAAAATTCGTTTAGAACAGACTTGTTCAACCATTCAAGAGTTTGCTGCGTGGAGCACTTCACTCTAACAGTTCGATTTTGCATATCGCAGCCCTCTGCCTGAATGCAAATATTCTCTGCTTTAGCTAGCTAGTTGTTCAACTCAGTGTTTTTGCACTCAGCGGTGTTCAGCCTATTGTCATTGTCAGCCTTCCGAATGGGAATCTTCAGAGAATCTTTTGTTGGTTGCAACACATGCTTCAACCAAATTTTGTGCGGGTAGAAGGGCATCAGTAGAGTTGTTAACCGATTTCCGTCCACACAGAAATACAAACTTTGCTGGTTACAGAGTCAACTTCACCCGAACATCTTGTATCTGTAAAACTACCGCTGTTTTTATCAAAAAGCTGGAAGTGAACCAGCCTTTGTTGGATTAAGCACCGATTTTGTCCACTAATCGTGCGCAGACAAATTTATCGATAGAGAGAATGTCAGAAACTATCTATCTGAATCCTTATTCGGACCGCGATCGAGAACACCACCGATGGATTATCGCTATTGCAAAAAAATTAAAAAATAAATAAATAAATAAAAATAGTGCAGTGCAGTGAAAAAAAAATAAATATCACACAGCGCGAATACCCCCCCCCCCTCTCCTGTTCCTGGTCGAAGTACTGTTGGTTGCACTCAGTCACTACCAATACTGTATTTACCATATGGTACGGGCAGTGACTGAGTGTATTTAACAACTGATGGATAGCGGGTTGTGAGTGAAAATTTTGTTGGTGCACTGTTTCATATTGTTGTAAGGGCAAAACACCTACGGCAATTTGATTCGGTAAACCAACGTCAGAATTTTCACTTCGCAACCTAGCTTGGTATCGTCGATGTTTGTGTGTTCTGTGTTTGTCTTTGATTATGACTAGGTAATTCAGGGTAGACGTAGCCAATACACGCGGGCTGAAAAGTAATCACTTCTCCGCGTACGTCCACGCCAGTAAGCTGTAAGTGTAGACAAGGTGCTTTGGCACTTGGTGAAACACAGGTAGATCCCCGCCCACACCTCTCAGATCATTCTGATCTGAAACTACCTAGCTACGAACTAGTGCCATTGTTATTCTCTCACCGCAATCTCGCCATTTACATGCGTAGGGATGTAGCTTACCGAACTCCACCACAATGTATTCCCTGTTCTAATCCGGAATTCAATTTCATGTGGTCCATCTCCGTAAACAAATTATCCACTATTGCTTTATTTACAAAAGCCATAAACTGGACAGCAATTCGACCTTTAATGACTCCACTCAAAGAATTGTATCCTCATACTGAAATCGTTATTACGGGCGATTTCAATATACACAATTTGGGTGGCTTCGACATTCTGGACAGACAACACCTGAAGGACGGTGTGTTGAGAACTTCGCTGCGGAAAACAACTTAATTCATCTTGTAAATGAGCCCACGCGAATACCAGACGTTGATACTCGTAGTCATACCGCCAACACCCTGGACTTGTTCTTAACTTCTCACCCTAAGAAGTACACCGTTGATGTGCTCTCCCCTCTAGGATCGTCGGACCATTGTGTCATATCAGTTAATTTCTCGTATGCTGATCACACAGTTAGACAAAAATATCCTAAAAGAACCGTATGGCAATACGGGAAAGCCAATTGGAGCGGACTTAACATCTTCTTTAGGAAATTTAACTGGTCGTTGAGTTTCCTCCAGGTCGACGTAAATGCCGCTGCTGATATGATCACTGACACTATTCTCCTTAGAATGAAATCCCTTATACCTTATCGGATTAAGGGTATCAGACCAAAAGAAAAGGCATGGTACGACTCGAGCTGTAAGGAGGCTGTCAGGGTTACAGAAAACCGAAAAAAATTGAAACGGGCCAGGAATGACTCTAACATCTTTTTCAAGCGCGAGGAATTTTAATACGAGCAAAAATTGAGGTAAAAAATACTATAATATCTCAAAGGTAGTATTCATTTTTGGTCGTTCCTCAAAAATATCAAGAATTATGCCTCATCCTCTATCCCAACGCTCATTTACAATGACATTCCAGCTGTCAGCTCATTGGACAAGGCCAGTCTGCTTGCTGCACACTTTGCGGCCAGCTCAACACTCTCAGATTGTGTTTTGTCCCCGCCTACACTTCAGTGCATCGAATCCTCAAGGGACGGCTCCACTTTCACACTCGTGTAGTAACAAGAGTTGTTAAAGATCTCAACATACATAAATCCGCTGTTTCAGATATTGTATCTTCCCTTCATCTGAAGTTGTGTTCTTCCACGCTGGCAAAACCACTGCGTAAGCTTTTTCATCAATCTTACTCTATAGGACTCTTTCCGAGCAGGTGAAAAACAGCATTTGTCCAGCCTATCCCTAAAAAAGTCGAATCTTCTTCCCTCTCCTCCTACAGATCCATTGCACTTACTATCCACTCTCGGTATGTGTGTCAGCGACAGCTTACTTTGGAATGACCAAATATATAAGGCATTCATCAGAACAAAACTGGAGTACAATGCCCACATCTGGTAAGGTGCTCTTCAAATATCTCTGTACCTGCTAGATTGAATTCAAAATCATCCGATAAAACTCATAATTGATACTAATATCAATCAGTCAATTAACACTGTCGAACACCGACATAATGTCTCCTGTCTCACGTTGCTTTATCGCTTTTCCACCACCAGTGCTCCACTGAAATCGCCAGTAGCATTTCGCCACTTCAAGCTTTCAACCGTAACATATGTCTGGCTATGAATGCCCACTTGTCGTGATTCGTTCCTAAGCTTTCTATTTTCTATTCATTATAACTTGCAAACATTTAAGACCAATGTACATCGATATTTCTCTTTTCTTCGTCCCTGATTTTCATTCGCCTGGGCTGTGTGCAAAAACTTTAAGGGTCTCAAATCACTTGAGCGCGCGTTAATTATAAAAAAAATCAGTCGCAGAGTAAAAATCTTACAATATAGAGTCAACATAACTCCTTAGATAAACAATTGCTACAATTTGTTTAGATATTTTATGTAGGAGAAGACTTTGGTGACAGAAAACCAACTTGCAGCTGATGTGAAAAAAATCAAACCCACAAGTTACAAAGCTACATACCGAAGGCTTTTACGTGGACTTGAATAATCAGATAAAATGAAAATCTAGACTTTTGCATCTTATAAAGGGTTCGCCATCTAACGTTTTTTTTTCAACTAGTGCTTATTTCGTGAATGGTAACACTTACCTCATGTCTGATTTGACAGATAATTAGTTTCATCCTTCCGCTGAACGAATATGGTTGTGTATATGCTTGAACAACGCTGGGAACGTGGGCCTGCGATCGACTTAGAGAAGATGCCGATTTTGCCAAAAAAATCATTTTTTCAGATGAAGCTCATTTTGATCTTGGCGGGTATGTAAACAAGCAAAATTGTCGCATTTGGGGCACAGAAAACCCGCACGCATACATTGAAAAGCCGATACACCCAAAACGAGTCACTGTTTGGTGCGGATTTTGGTCCAGAGGCATAACTGGGCCATTTTTCTTCAAAAATGAGCAAGGAGTGGCCGTTACAGTCAATGGCTATCGTTATCGAGCCATGTTGAACGAATTTTTGTTCACAAAAATTGAAGAGGAGGATATTGACAACATTTGGTTTCAACAGGACGGCGCTACGTGCCACACAGCCGAAGCTACACTCGATGTTTTGCGCCCTGTTTTTGAAGATCGCATTATCAGCCGCAGAGCTGATGTCGTTTGGCCACCTCGGAGCTGCGATTTGACACCGTTGGACTATTATTTGTGGGGTGCCGTAAAAGATAAGTGTTACGCCGACAAGCCAGAGACAATTGACGCTTTAACGGACAATATTCGTGAAGCCATTGGTGAAATACAGTTGCACACAATCGATAATGTGCTTAAAAATTGGACCGATCGTGTAGGCCTTGGCCAGCCAAGACAGCCATTTTAATGAAATTATTTTCCATTATTAACCGGAAGGATAAAACTAATTATCTGTTAAATTTGACATGAGCTAAGTGTTACCATTCACGAAATAAGCACTAGTTGAAAAAAAAACGTTAGATGGCGGACCTTTTATTTAGATGCATTATGCCACACAGTATCAAAAGCCTCTTTGTCTATAGGACAGACAATTTTTTTTTTTAAACTTGATGGGAAGTGGTGTAATTAGTATGAAGCTCAAATTGTGGCAGCGTGAAGATATTTAGATCTCAATATGGCGTATCGTTTATTCGTTATAACTTTATCGAAGCATTTGCTTATCGAGCTTAAGGATGGTCTGCCAGAGTTGTTCCAGACTTAATGACTGGTATAATTTTTGGCGCATTTCCGGGCACTTGGAATGTATTAAATTTTAAGACATATGTACGAGTACATTAAAAATATAGTTCATTATCTTGTGATCCGATTTTGCAAGATTTCGCTGAATTAGAGCAGATACGTACATATATGTATGTAACATCTCATGTTGAAATAGGTGCCGCGAGTTAAGGTTGAATAATACTTTTTCATAACAGTTAGCAGAAAGCCAGTTTCAATTTCGATGGCTGCAGTTAAGATCACCACCTATAAGAAACATACCATTACAGCATAAAAGTTTTCTAATATCTTGGCTTATAAGACATATTTCTAGGACCACCTGGAAAATAGACCGAGAATACTTTCAGACATCTGCCGGGTTTGTACAGTTAATTAAGGGGTTGGGCCACTCTAGGGGCCGTAAAAATAGGTTTTTGGGATTTTTTGTTTAGGAAAACTTTAAAATAAATCGCGTTTACAAAGGTAAAAGTTTATTGTACATCTGATTGAATGTAAAACGTAATTTTTATAGAATAAATTATTTAAAAATGGCGGCAGTACCAGCAGATCCTGCAAATTTTGAATTCTGAAGTGTCACTCAACTTTTTTTTATTGTACATAACAACAGCTACGATTTTTTTTTTTAAATATTGCTTTTCGGCCGAATGGTACACTTCCAAAGTCAAACTTGCAACATTCACAGAAAAAGCGCCAGAAAAT
Source organism: Volucella bombylans (assembly GCA_949129095.1). Lineage (NCBI taxonomy): Eukaryota > Metazoa > Arthropoda > Insecta > Diptera > Syrphidae > Volucella > Volucella bombylans. Next base: position 66,159,423 of record OX422143.1, on the reverse strand, counting down.
TGTTAACCGTACAATTGTACCCATAACTGCACTTTCTTACAACATATCGGTACAACAACAAAGAACGGTAAACATCAGGATGCTGAAACTTCTTGACTTTGTTGCAAATGCTGTTTGGGTAGAATTCTACCAATAGGCATTTTTCAGCGCACAAACTATTTTTGTATGATTGTTTTATGTGGCATAACATACTTGTGCTCAACACTAATTTCATAACATTACAAAAGGCGGAACCACCGTATAATTTACAATTTTCTTTTTAAAAAGGGGAATCCCCGTGCAAGAAATGTTATTATTGCAGCTTCTATGCAGTTCATAAAGTGAAAGTATTTCTTGGGTTATACATGTAAGAAAACCCTACGAAATAATTGTTATATTGAGAAAAAGTAGATAAAAGTTATAAAATAAATATTGTAAAGTTATATCTACAAATATGTCAGCTCCAAAATTTTTGACTAACGAAGATGCTAGTGAACGACGATAGTGACGCAACAGATTTTTCTTCAGACAGTGAAGACGAATATAAACCTAAACAAGATGAGTGCATTTCAAATATTAAGGATTTTCGGATGCTGACAACTGCACTGAATCTCCCAATTCGACGTCCACATTAATTTCGAAATATGGAACCGTCCGGAAATTATCGCCAGTTCAAGAAAACACTGGCAGAATGCGTAAAGAAAACGTGTTATCATTGCGTTACGGTGTAACCCGCATCGCAATGTCTCGCGTTTTCGAAAAAATAGATGCATTTTTGCTACTTTTTACACCAACAATGGAAAACATGATCATTGATTGTTCAAATGTATATGCTCGAGCTAAATTCCCACAAGCGTACTATATGTCGCAATCGATGTTGAGCTTTTACATACATACATACATATATAGGTGTATTAATTTTAAGTGTAGTGTTCAAGTAAGTGTGTTTTTGTTTCTTTACATTTTCTGATTGTAAGGCTGAATGTATAGCTTAGATCATATATATATAATATTATGGAATGATCAAACAGATTATGTGCGAAGAAAGGAAATAATTGCATCATAAAAATTAGTCAAGGATGCGTTAAAGTCATGGAGGAGTTTAGTACAAAACTCACTAAAAACGAGGATCAGAAGTAATTTCTTATTCAAGTTAGTATTTTTGTCTTTTGTTTAAAAAAATGAATAACTTGTCTTAACAATTTTATATTCTAAATTTCCATCATATTTTAATCAAATTCAATTTTTTCTGACTGTTGAAAATTATCACAAGAAGTACCCACGGTGTAGCCAAAAAACTTTCAACCCTCGTTATGATAACTACAATGGATTTACTTATTTATTTGTAAAAATATTTTGTTAAAATCATATAATTAATAAGTCATAATATTTTTCTATTATTTTCAATCAAAATATTGCTTTAAAATAAATTTAAAACAATGATAGAGTTTGTATCCTCTTATTTTCCATTGGAGATAATTTTTCCGATTTTTACCTCACAGCGGCACATGTTAATGATATTTAATTTTCTTGAAACTTTTTTTTTACACATTTTTAGAATTTAGGAATAAAATATTAAGAAAAACAAACTAAGTTTTTTCTTCTCCATAGAAATAACGATCACCCTATTGCATATACATATGGGAGATTCTTTTTGATTTTTTAAACTATAGATAAGGTACTATACTCGCATGTATACGTTACCTATGTACATGAGAATATTGTCTGCTTGCAATTAGTTTTTAAATAGTAGAAGTTCAGGTTAGCTCGTTTTCAGTTTTGAGTTAATTAAATCAGAAGTACGAAGAATTAAAATTTCTTAATCACAATGAGCAGGTTCATATTTTTTTCTAATAAAAAGGTCCCAACAAATATCGATGGGCGAATATTTATTGTTTTATTTGAGGTCAGTAAACAAGAACACATACATATGCAGTTATAAGTCCAATAAACATGAGTCATACCATCATTTTAAATCTATTCAAATAATGAGAACTCAAATACCCGCGCGTAATCTTTTGTTTGCTGTAATTTGTTGTTTGATTTCAATACCCTGAAACTAGGGAACAATGCCTGGCAATAAATGACATATTTTTTTTAAATGTAAACGAGCTTGTAAACTACTAGAAAATAAATGTAAATACCTCTTCGATTTCTCTTTCTTCCTCCCTACTGAAATCGCCCCTTGTTCTGCAGGTAAGTTTTTCGTGTATATAACATCGATCTGCCGCTCAGTAGTTTTAGTAAAATTCACAATTTCACCAGAGAAACAACCACATCCGCATATCAGTGGAACTACGAAAATTTACTTGAACTTGGACTATATTTTCAAATTATAACGAAGATGAAAACCCAGTGCCGCTTTGAAAACTGTTCTTGGTCTGGCGATGTAACTGATCTTCTCAATCACTGTGATGCCATACATCAAAAATTCGTTAAGGACATTCAAGATGGCGATTTCTTTAACCTTACTTTGAAAAATCTATTAAACGATACTCTCCTGCTCTACACCGATTCTGGCCTCTACTGGTTTCTTTCCGATTCTTCAAAACGCACTACTTGCATGAAGCGTGGAATTTTTGCAATCAAGACAAAAAAGTCAACATATACGATCCAGCTGGGAAGATTAAATATTGGATCTGTCGCTTATCTTGGACCTTACACAACTCGTTCAGATAATTCAAACAAATTCGATTTGAAGATGACTTTACAGCATTTAAAATATTTTCAAGATTTCATCCCATCAAAGTCTGTGAGAATATATTTCATTGAAACGGAGAGAAGTCAAACGGAATCATATCTATAAGTGCACAGCATAAGTTGATAACAGAAATTAAAATAAATCGTTTTCCCAATAAATAAACACCCAATGAATATATTTAAGAATTATAAACAATTACAATATACAGATTTTCTATTTTTGATTTATGTATTAAAGTTATTACAAATAAATATATTTAACCTGTAATAAATGCAAATCTTATCCAAAAACCTGGTTGTCGATTCAACTTATTAATAAAAGAAAAACGATTCTCTGAATGAACTTTTAGAATGAAATAACCAGAGAAAAGAAATATATCTCTAAACAACTTAAAGCTTTCGATTAATTCTGACAGAGGGTGGCTGAACTCCATAGATAAAATCGTAACCGAATTTGAAACAAGTGAAATATTTTTAGCGCTTATGTCGCGCAATTCGGTAGTGGGCAATCTGGAAAATACAAATTCAAATCATAAACTTTTAAACGAAATATCAAAGAAAGAAATGTTTTTCATTGGTTTCATTCATAAGGCATGGTGACAATACATTCTCTTCGATTCTTGGCAAATTATCTGCAGTTCTGTAGACTAATCACCTTGGCATACACGATCATTTGGAACTTAAAACCGAAAATCGGTTATTCTAGTTGCTTTTAACTTAGAAACTGAGATAAATGTGTTTTGGTTTTCTGAACTTCATCCACATCTTGATACGTTTCATCGAGTTGATGACTTTGTACACGGATCAAGAAAATTTTCTTTCTTAAATGTTCAGTATGTGCTCTTTTTCATATATTATCGTCTTCAAAAAATTTATGAAATAAAAGCGTTTCTCAACATGGTTATCAAAATCGAACCTCTGCGGAAGAACATAAAGGTAATTCCTCAATACAAACGCTGTCAAGGGTTAAATCACACGAACACGCATTGCTAGAAAGACCCACCTTGTGTGAAAGACTGCAAAGACTCTGAAGCAAGCAAGCGAACCTCTGCAACGTGTATTAATTGCAATGCTAAACATATTTATCGAGTTTGAAAAATATAAAAGAAAATATAATATACTCGTATATAAAAGAAAATGCAATGGAAGAAAAACCATTATGCCTTAGAAGGCGCGAAATTTACCGGGAAAACTAGCATACATCCAAGCCGCAAAATTACATAACGAAAAGATGGAAGCTCGGCGGACCGTGCTTCTCATGTCTTCTCTATTATATTGTACTTGAGAAACTTGAGGAGAAAAGCAAAATAAATAAACTTATATTCGAGAAGTTAGCTAATATCGAAAATAATTGCCAGAATAAGGATTGTGTGCAAAAATAAGATTTAACGTCTTAACGGACAAAATTTCCTTACCATATCAGCCATTTACTGCTCACTGAAATACGCGCTCGAAAAGAGTTTCTTCAAAAATATATTTAAATCACTCGCATCTAGTTTTATTATTGGCGGTGATTTTAATGCAAAACACACCTTCTGGGTGCTCAACATGCATCTCACAGAAGGGAAAAATGCTCTATGAAGCTGGTATGGAACACAATTTTGACTTCTGTTAAAAAACACATTGGGTGCAATGAACACCTTACCCAGCAACATAAGTAAACAACGCGCTCACCCAACTCAGCTATAACATCTTTTACCAAACGTCATCATAGCTGGGGACAACGATAGCTACCTTGTTGACTCAACGTAATATTATGCATGTTCGGTTATTATTACATTGTTTATGTATATGAGTTTAGGTAAGCATTTATTTGTAATTAATTATAAATATAAAAGAGGCATTCGTCCATAAACAATAAATGTCAATTGATCAAACGGAAGTGTGATTATTTCACATCAACTCAACCAGTGAAAAAGTTCAAGCGCTTGGCACACTATTCATCAAGGATAACAAGTTTATGTGCTTAATATCCAATATCATTCAACATTTTTGGTGACCCCGACGTGATGAATCCATTACCAAAATGTTGTTTAAAATGAAACATGATGATCTCAGCCATTGTGGGCCGACGCTGCTCTCAATCCTAAGAAAACAATTCTGGTCTATCAAGGGAAAGATCATGGCTCGTCACACAGTTCATAACTGCGTTAATCGCACCAAAACTAGACCACAACTCATGACTCAAATAATTTGGAACCTTCCAGCACATCGCGTGCAGACTATTTGTGATTTCCTTTATCGACTTTTATGCCCCCCTCTGGGGGTGCACTACTAAATCAGAGGAAAAAAGCCAAACAAGGTATACTTGGCAGTCTTCTGTTGCTTCGCAACCAAGGTCATACATTGGGAGATCGTGACTGACTTAACGACAGAAGCCTTTATTGGGCATTAAGAAGATTCATTAACCGACGCGGAAGAGTTCAAAGTCTGTATTGTGACAATGCAATCAACTTCGTGAGAGCAAGGAATCAGTTACTCGATGTTCTCCATGCACCAGAAGCAAAGGAAGCTATAATCAAGGCCAGCAGCGACAAGGGAATAACATTCAAATTCATCCCACCTCGAGCTCCTCTTTTTGGAGGCCTATGGGGGGCTGCAGTCAAATCGGCGAAACATCTGATAATAAAGACGGTTTCACATGCATCGTTAACACTCGAAGAAATGGAAAGTATAGTCATTGAAATTGAAGCCCTTTAAAAAACAAAAAAAAGACCGCTCACTCCACTCTCGTCCAACCCAAATGACCTATTTGCATTTACCCCAAGGCATTTCCTAATTGGTGAGCTCAACTAGGTGGTGACACTGCCCCGACAAAAACTACTCTGCTGACCCGATGGAAGGCAATTTGCCAACAGAAACATGAATTTTGGAAACGATGGTCAACAGAGTATTTGAATGAACTTCAATATAGACATAAATGGAACCAGGAAAGCAATAACATCAACATTGGCGACGTAGTCATCATCAAAGAAGACAACACATCAGCACTTCAATTGCCCATCGGAAGAGTAGTTCAAATCTTTCAAGAGGACGATAACATGATTCGAGTAGTTAACGTCAAATCCAAATCAGAAATATGGAAGCGACCAATCCATTGTTTAGTTTCACTACTCGTATTTATCAAAATTGATGAAGGTAACACGACTTTTGCTGAAGCGCCAAAGACAGCCCCATAGTCCGAGTCCACTATAAATCATTCGACGGAAATACCCACAAAACGAAGAAAAACATCGTATGCTTCTTTAGTGACCACCATAATGTTATCATAACTACTATTGCCGATAGTTTGCGCATCACCGGCGAATATTACAAGGTTCGATAATAATCCAGGAATATATTTCGAAACTATTGGATCGACTACTTTAGTTGTAACTGAATTGAAAATCATTGTTTACTATGACTCGTAGTACCCATTCAATCAGAGTTAGAATCATTTGGTAATGGAACAACGGCACTTCAACACATATGCAACCAGTTACAACAAAAGACAGCATCATCACCAGAAATAGATTAAAAGCAGATACCAATATTTTCAAGACGCCGAGTTCCTCGGGCAGCTATCAACATAGTCGGTAATAAGGCACATACTTTGTTTCGGACTTCTTAGTTCCCTTCAGTATGCCGCGTGATAAAAGATAAAAGAAATGGTAAGGGAAAACAAAACCCCGCAAGAAATGGGAACAAAGTATGGTAAACCATACCATAAAACACGTTTGAATAACCTGTCCAACCTACTGAGCCTTTGCGCCGCCAATTAGAAAAAATAACAACGAATAGGCGAAGGGAGATAAGGAGAAAGCGGAAATTTTCACTTCCCATCAGGAAAAGACTTTCATCCCCTTCGACGGTCAAGCACTCATCCACAATATCAGTGAATCGGAAGCAGCTCGTCAGACGTCAGACGTCAGACAACTAGAACTAACACAAAACCCACATTTCCTTACCCTGTTCCTTAACAGTTCTCAGCAAGAGTTACGTTTGGTGTATGAAGGTTTATTTGGAAAATTTACCATACAAAAATGGTATAAAATATTAGACAAAAAATTAATTCACCAGTTTAACTTTTTGGGCCATGGTAACAGTTGCTTAGAAACGGTATTTAAATGTCTGCATTTACAAACCAAGAATACGCATGCATTATTTACGAGTACGTTTATGGGCTGTGCAATGGAAGTTCAACTAAAGCGCGACAAAGATGCCATGAACTTTATCCTAAGCGACGAAGGAGCATTAGGAAATACGTATCGAAGGCTTCGAGAAACGGGCTCCTCTAACGGAGGAGCTCCACAAGTAAGAAGAATTTCGGCTGATGAAAAAATACTGGAAGCTGTTACAACTGATCCATCAATCACCATCAGACGCTTAACTTTGCAATTCAATGTTTCCAGACATAAAATTCCTAATGTACTGCATTTAGAAAATCTTCATCTTTCCAATGATTTGGAAAAGAGACTTGAATTTTCTAACTGGTTGTAGGAGCGGAGGTTGAATGACAACGAGCTTGTTAGAAGAATTCTTTGTACGGACGAATCTCAATTTAAGAGACATCTCAATTAAGAAGACATAAAGCATTTCAACAAAAATTCAGCGTCAAGAAATGTCATCGAACAACGGCAGTGCAATAACTAGTTCCGGAAGGCCTTCCGATATTGACGACGATAAAATTATACAATAGCATTGGTGCAAGAAAATAAAAATTCAGCAGGTTGGAAGCTTGCTACCGCTTTAAAAGTATCTACTGGAAGGGTTCATGGTCATTTGAAACCACTTGACTTCGTAAAGAAGTTCGATATATTTGTATCGCATGAGCTGAAAGAAATCTGTCTGACGAGGCCCAATAAACGTCTGCGATCAACTCACCAAACTCATTTTTGAAGCGTATGATCACGAGCGACTAAAAATAGATTATCTATAGCAATGCCAGGTAAAAAATAGTTGGAGTAGACGAGATGAAGCATCGAAAAGGCAAGCAAAAGTGGACATACATCATAATTGTGATTCTGTCAATCTGGTGGGATTGGAATCTACCAGTCTTCTTTGAACTGCCTCCAAAGAACAAAGCGGATAATTGAGATATCTACTGCTACAGGATTTAAGTAATGGCATCGCAAAGAAGCGTCCCGAGCTGATCAATAGTAAGGGTGTAGGGTTTCACCACGATAATGCAAGACCACACACAAGTTTCTTCACTCGGCATAAATTATTGCCACATCCACCGTATGACTCAGAACCTGGGCCTTAAGATTTCCACTTATTTCGCTCCTTGCGAAACCCCTTGAATGGCAGTGTTTGCTTCTGAAGATCTCATCAAACATCACTCTGACAAGTGTTCAGGATTATAGTAGATCTTTTCTGTTACTCACTGATGTTCATATTATTGGTCTAATTCTTTCGGCACAATTGCTTTAATTATCACACATAAAAGCTTTTGTATTCTCTTGTATGCTGATTTTTCGTTATGCTTAAGTGCAAGCATAATCTCCTCCACTTGGATCAGTACCTTCAGCCTGTACGGATATTGTAAGAACAAATTCAAATTATTTTCAGATTTGTATTCAATGAATTTAATATTCAGATATTGATTTTATTGTCGCTAAATGTACTCGTACATATATGTTACATCCTCAACACAAAGAAACGTGTTGGTCCTTCAAAACGGGATAAAATTGGTAAAATATTTGTGAAATCCCGTCGGAATAAACATTCTTAAGCTCTTTGTGAAAACAATCGCGGATCCACGTAGATTCTTACACGTACATATGTCGAGATTCATTTAATTTAATTATCCTTTTAATCTAACTGTATATTAGTCATGAATGCTTTGAAGAAAAAATATTGGCACTGTAAAAGGCTGCAGAAACAATAGATGTGGATTTAGAACTTTTAGAATTGCAATTATCAACTTTAGAAGATGCGTGAGTTGCAAGACAAACTACGAGTATTTGAATTCTCTGATGATCCCAGCTTTGTCGATTCAGATGCAGATATCACAGAACGTGAGTTGAAATATTTCGAGGCTCAATCTGCAATAGATAAAGTTATTCGTGTACGGTAAAGAGCAGCCGATTCATTAATAAAAAATCAATGATTCCGCAGTGAAAATGTTAGTAAATTAACAGGTGAGCCTTTTAGAGATATTTTCGAAATCTACGCAATCCCCCTCTATAGTTTTGCCAAATCTGCATGTTTCAAACTTTTCAAGAAATTATAAAGACTGGCAAGGGTTCAATATCTTTTTGTTGGATCCGTGGACAGTCATCTAAATTTATCAAGTACTCAAAAATAATACTTAAAATCTTTTTTTTCGTGATGACGCCTGTAATTTAGTACGTAATTTAATCATTAAACACTCTAAAGTCAACGAAAAAAGATCCGTGGATAATTTATTTATATATTTTGAAAATCGATAAAGATAGTAAGGAGACTTGGGCTCAAGAGTTTGGCTCTCGCGACGATTGTACAGTTCAGGAATTTCTGACTTTTTAAAACTCCGTTCTGATGCAATGAAAGCCCGTCAATCGCTCAATCGCTCGGTTCAACATCGTAGTAAAATTCAAAATTCGGCTCGAGCCCACGTGGCTGAGACTTCCTATTGCAATCGGTGTCCAATGTGCAAAGAGGAATATTCAGTCCATCAGTGTCCTAAGTTCGCATCATCATCAAGCAAATGCAGATCTGCATTTCGATGCCGTATATATAAAGCACGACCTCATTCACTTGTGCATTCAGACCATCATTCGAAGCAATCAAATTTATCTCAGCACAGTGTTTCGTCTGTGGAATCTTTAGTTCGTTCAAATTTATCTCGCAATCTTTCGCTAAGTAACATGATAAGTCATTATTCGCACCCAACCCAGTCTGATGTTAGTCAAACTCTTTTACCTACAACTATTGCCTAAATAAGGGATATTCAAGGGAATCTCATTTCCGGCCGGGTGTTATTGGACTCTGCTTCACAAAATTCGTTTATCTGTGAACTTTTCGTGCAAAGGCTTTGTCTCTCCATGAGTCACGTTCGAATTCCTGTGGGGTGTCTGCCACAGCAGCTGGATACGTGGGCGCGTATCTATTCAACTCAATCCCCGCTTTGATTCGTCCGTTCTTCTCGTTGATGCATATATTCTTCCTAAAATCACTTCGAATTTACCTAACCAATAGTTCGATGCATGATGTACGAAATCCCGTTCAGTCGATAGTCTTCAATGTGCAGACCCCTTGCTCGATAAATTCCATTCCATTAGGCACTCTTCACTCAACATTCGACGTCGACCATCTTCTCAAGAGGTTTTGGGAGTTAGAAGAAGTTTCACCAGTTTTAGACAACTCTGTTGGAGAAGATCCTGCCGAAATACATTTTCTCGTTCATCCGATACACGTTATTGTTTTCAACTTCCCCTTAAAAATGAATTGCCGAAACTTGGCAATTATCTGAAGTTGTGCATATGAAACTCATTCCATTAGACGAAATTGAAAGTACATCAGGGCATCTCTTTTATCTACTTCACCATGCAGTCATGCAATTAGACAGTTCTACAACTAAATTGCGCGTAGTGTTTGATGGTTCCATAAAAGATAATCGAGGACAGTCGCTTAACAGCACATTCTTGATGGGACTTTCAATACAAGATTTCGCAGAATCATAATGCTGAAGCATCAGTATCGTACTGCGCAAGAATTCTAATGACGAAATTCAACACTTTCGCCTTTGTACCGTAACATATGCTACAGTCTGTGATCTATTCCTATCTGTGAGAGTTTTAAACCAACTTGAACATTATTATCATGGCGACTTTCCAAATGCTTCCCAGGTTTTGACCTATGTTGATGACGTAATGAGAGGAGCTAATTCAGTTGAAACTCGTTTAAAACTTCAGTCCCAGTTGGTTTCCTTGCTATCAATGGCGAAACTTCCTCTACGCAAATGGAGCTCTAACTGTTGGCCACTCACTTTTACCAACAAAGATTGCGAGTACTCTGTCAAAATTCTCGGCATGTTCTGCGATCCAGCTCGCCATGAACTTTTTTATAAAATAAATACGCTCATTCCACAACCTTCGTTAACCTTTAGAACGCTACTTTCGGAAATATCTAGGGTTTTCGACCACCTCGGGCAGCTAGCTCCATCTGTTGTATCTTTCAAGGTAATGTTTCAAGAAATTTGGATGCCTGAACGTTAGCTAGGTTGGGAAGACCCTGTGCCATCAAATGTTGCTATAACGTGGGATTGAACGGATTCTCAGATGCATCTTCGGCAGCATATTCTGCTGTTGTTTACGCTCGAGGAAAATTACAAACAGGCGACTTTCAAATAACAACAATAGCTGCTAAAACTAAGACAACTCCATTAAAAAAAATGTCGGTACCTCGTTTAGAATTGTGCTGAACTCTCCTATATCTCGTCTAATTACGCGAATTAAATCATCTATGACTCTGAACATATAAAAAACATTTGCCTGGCGTGACTCCGAAATAGTATTGCATTGGTTATATTCCCCCCATCGGAGATGGGCTACATTCCTTTCTAATCGTACTTGTCAAACTCTTGACAAAATACCGCGGAGCTCGTTACGTCTCTTAACCAGATAACCCTGTTGGTTGCGCGTCACTCGGTCTTCAACCTTCAAATCTTGTTGAACATAAAATTTTGTGGACGGGCCCGAAATGGCTGGCCTCACCTGAAGATAAGTGGCCTATTTGATTTACCTTTGATTTGATTTATCACGACCCTCGGATTGTGCAATTATTAAAAGTGAGGAACGACAAATACCCAGACACTAGTCATTACTCGTGTCGAATTGTTATTACCGAAAAGTATTGGACCTGGTATCCTCTTCAGCGTGGGGTAGTTTATTGTTTACGGTTCGTGAAAAATTGTCGTGAAAACCCAAATAATCGTCGGTTTACCCATCTATCTTCACGAAATTCAAGCTGCTTAAGTAACACTCCCCAAAAATTCCCAAGAATCATCATTCGGAGAAGATATTCAGAATCTCAACACTCACAAACAACTGCCAACAAAATTGCAATTATTGCGGTATTCGGCTTTCCAGGACAAAGATGAACTTCTAGTGACCGATGTACATCTCAAAAATCTACACACAGGGATTTTGGAGACCTTCGCCATCGTCCGTCAGCAATTCTGGGTACTTGGAAGTTGCAAGATTATCCGCAAGATTATTCATCGCTGCAAAATTTGTTTTATTCAATGAAGAGTTCGTGTTAGTCGATTAAAGGAATGCCCGCTGAACGCATTCAACAGAATCGACCGTTTATTAACACAGGTGTTGATTATGCTAGTCCTTCTAAAATCCGTTTTTCTCGTGGTCGAAATCCAAAATTTAGCAAGGCATACATTGCATACACAACCTCAGAAGCATTTCTCGCAGACCTTCGGTGCCAATTTGTACAGTGAAAATGGCACAACATTCCACAGTGCCCGGAGATGCTTGACTGAACTGCACAAATTGATAATGTTCCGAGGACACAATGGGCTGGTATCTGCTGCCCTTGCCCATGAAATCATTGTTTGACATTTTATACCCCCATCTGGCCCATATTTCGGCGGTCTCTCATCTACGATGAGTAGAAGCCATATTTAATTCTCGTCCACTTTGCAGTACCTATATCTGAAGATTATCTTAGTCTCACCTAATGCAAAGTATGGTTAAAGGGTTTTGCCCACGATGACATACAGACTACCTGACTATCCTTCAAGAGCGAAACAAATGGGAAACTCAGTATCCAAACGTGAAGGTCAACGGTCTTGTAGTTTTGAAAGAACCCAATTCACCACCAATTAAGTGTGTTCTTGGTCGACTGGAAGCGGTTATACCAGGAGATGACAAATTAGTTCGCGTTGGAAAAATTCGGACTGTACGAGGAACTCTTGTTCGACTTGTTTCTAAACTAGCTATATTGCCCACTTTCTGAAACATTGTTCCAGGCTGGCCGGGATGTTTGGGTTCTACAACATGAAATGTCGCTCAGTCGGAAATAAGAAGTTCTCGAGTGGACATCTGTTCCAGAACGTTAAATTTTCTTTTTTTTTATAAAATAAAGTAGTACGTGTGCTTGACGAGTGAGAATTTTAGGGTTTGTTACAAGTACCGTTATTTTTTTCTAAGAATTATGTTCCACGCTGTCAGCACTTCAAATTCGAACCGTCTTCCTTTACGAATTTAAAATGGGAGATAACGCATCATTGCCAATGAAAAACATAGTAAACAAAGGCACTATACGACGTTGATTTGGAAAATTCCGTTCGGGGATTTCAGCCTCGAAAATGAACCACGTGGGAAGCCGGAAACGTGACTATAAGTCGATACCTTTCTCTCATAGGAAAGATAAAGAAACTCGGTAAGTAGGTACCCCATGAACTGAACGAATCCCAAAAACTACGGCGCCTGGAAATCTGCGCATCGCATGCATTAAGAAACCAAACTGAACCGTTTTTGCACCGGGTGAATAAAAGTGGAATAAAAGTGGATACTGTATGATAATCGTAAAAAATCTCGGCAGTGGTTGGATGCAGATGAAAAACCAAAATACACCCCCAAGCCCGATCTTCACCCAAAAAAGGATATGGTGTACATCAAAAGGACCAATCCACTTTTCATTTCTTCAACTAGGAGAAACGATAAACGCTATCAAATTAAACGCTATTGTGAGGAAATCGACATATTGCATGCCAAATTGGCTGAAAAGCAACCTGCGTTGATCAATAGGCCCGGTCCGATCCAAATCCCAGTTGGGATTTGAAATTCTTCCGTATCCACCGTACTCTCCTGATATTTCCCTAACGGATTACATCCTTTCCGCAATCTGGATTCATTTTGCCAACAGAAGGTCTTCCGCAGCTGAACAGAGGTTATAAAATCCTTTGAAGATTTCATTGCCTCAAAAGGTCAGCACTTCTACGAAAAAGGAATATTTGATCTTGCATCATGTTGGAAGAATGTCATAGATGCCAACGGATCCTATTTTGATTGAATAAAAATTTAATAAAAATTGCTATAATTGTCACACATATAAATTTTTGCATTCTCTTTTATGCTGCTCGTTTAAGCATTATCTCGTTCACTTGATTCAGTACCTCCAGCTGTACGTACATTATAAGAACAAATTCAAATTATTTTCAGATTTGTATTCTATAAAATTTGTATGTGTGACAATTAAAGCAATTGTGCTCAAAGAATTATACCAATAACATGAAAAACAGTGATTAACGTCTATTATAATATTCTTGCGGAGAAAGGTGGGAGGTTGTATGAACGTGGTGTTATGAAGTTGACCTGGAGATGGCGGAAGATCATACAACAAAACGGCCAATACATCATTGGTTAAAGTTCATTAGGTATATTAAATAAGGTCACCTGAAAATCAAATGAATAAAACGCAATGACTTTTTGAATAACTCAATAGTTTTCATTCTCTCGCTTATAATGAGCTTTAGGTAAGTCATGCTTAGGACATTGCCCATAACTTTGGGTAAGAATGTCATAGAAACTGTTTTTTGTGTCTTCTCAAATTTACTCAGAATAAAATCGACAAGATGTATTCATCTACTTCTAGCTAAAAGAATACTTTATCGGTAATTTCATGAAGCCCATATTTTCTATAACAAAAGGTCACCCTCAGGGCGCAGTATTTTAACCACTCATTTATTACATCAAAACCACACTCCCCTAACAACAAAATAAAACTGTCCATAATGGAGCATTATATTAATAGAAACTCATGGAACGAAATAGTAGCACGGCAACAATGTCTTAGACAAATTATACTAAAAATGTTTTAATGCACAAGTCAGTGGCATAATTGAAAATGTATACACTCAATGCAAAGTTTATGATTGACTCAAGCTCATACATCTGTGTTAGAGATTCCCTAAGCAATAAGAACTTTTCGTTCCTATAATGACGACATTAACTTGTATATCGACGATTATAAGAGTATGTACTCGTATCTGTACCAAAGAATATTTACAGTGTGTCCCAAATATTGAAGGCAAGTCATCTGAAATTTTTGAATACAAAACTCTAATAATGTTTCCTGTTCAATGCGGTTTCTGTGCACAGCTTATTGGTAAACAAACATGCATCCAACTACTCGTTTGTTCACAACTAATAAGGAGGGCTGTTGCAAGATTCTTCCTAGTATTACCACATTCGCATATAATCGTACTCGTACTTGTATATAGTGCCGGTGGCAAGTTTTGTAGACGGGAAGAATATCTTGCTCTTGCTCCTTAGAACAGCATGGAATACCGAATCTTGTTTTTCTGTGGAGAGTTGGTATTGTAGAGGGTAGCATAAGACGAAGAAACATGAAAATCTACAAAGAATCTAGAGAGTTGAAACCTCACATACAGCCAAAGTTAGTTGGGTGGAAATAAAACGCTTAAAACCCATCCAACGTTTGAAATACGGCATGAGGCTTAAGACTTGTTCTTGTTGTCGCTGTAGGTGGTTTGTGTTGCTGTTGTTTTTGTTGTTGTTTAAGGGGTTAAAATTAATTTTAGATGGCGAAATTCTAATGACACTTTGGGTTGAATACATGCCTTTTGGTGATAGTATCCTTGAAGTGTTTTGTCTTCAACTTGTGTTTATTTATCGTGCTTCTAACAGACATCACATCGACCCCTCCGTAAAGAAAATGCCCTCACCTTTTGGTAATTGGATTTTTACTCATTTCATGACATAATGTTATTCATAGTGCGTTGTCGTCGCAACATCAACATATCCAAGGATAATGAATTTCATTATATTCGGGCTCAGTTGTGGGGGTAGCTTTATGTTTGGATCGTTGCAGCGTTTCCTGGAATATTCGAAATTCCTTTAAATTGCAACCGGATGTGGGTAGGAGGAATGTGTATCCTGCTATGAGTACAGGATGTGAGATGTGAAACTTTGATATATGTGCTCGTATGTCATAATTTTATTCGCGTTTTTTTTTTTTTTTTTGGTTTTGTGCAGGATGTGTGTTGTATGCATATGTGATGCAGGCAATAATGATATTAATTCCGGTATAATGATCGTGAAGGTATGGATAGGCTAGTCTAGGATTCTAGGGTGCCATGAGTTTATTTTTTTTTTCACTTGAATCGATGGGACAGAAAACGTTGACGTTATAGAGTATGTGCGAATAGTCCACACCACTTGGTCGGGTTACGTTCGTGCAGTGGAGTGTGAAGGAAACATATATTTTGAATTTTCAGAGAAATGGTTGCAATCATAATTGGATTGGGTAGACTCACCTTGCAACGCATCCAGAAAAAAGGGCGTTGAGTTAGTGTACATGATAAAATGTGTATGTTTTTTTTATTATATAAACGTTTAAACTTTTTGCAAAATTCTTTTACGTTTACACCATCTGACTTTGAATTAATTTCATGGAATACCTTGCAAACCAATTAAAAACAAAAACGAGAATACATTTATTACTATTACCCTAAGGGTGGAATTATGTACTAGAAAGACTATAAGGTCATGCTGGGGTTAACTACGGAAAATGTTCCAAATAATATGCAGTAGTTCTTAAATTCTTGCCGGTGATATCAGGTGGCATGCAACAATCTCTAGAATTTATACGGTTCTTTAGGTTTCTTTCATTGAAAGTCTCTTTCAGTGCAATACGTTAGAAAATACAGAGGGCTTGAGCACATCGAAGAACCATCTTGCCTACTGATGGGGAATATGGGATCAGCAGCTACCGCAGATCTATGGCAAGCAGAGATGAATTTGATAGTGATAAAAGGCTTGTCTTTCTAGTTGAAATATAAAAAAGATTTAAAAGCTATCAAATAGGTTTCCCAAGTGAGTTGAACATGAGTTAGCTGAGCGCAGCCATTAAGAGGAGAAGGAAGATAACTTAATAATTTTTCAAAGTGATGCTGTAGGGAACTTGCAAGAAGTGTTAAAAGTAATTTTTTTAAGAGGCTTAAAATATTTTCTTAAGAGGCTTAAAATCGTGAGCTCTAAACAATACAAAACAGTAGGATATATGCAGATGACATCTCTGTTATCATTAGGGGCAATCATGCCCTAACAACTACCTATAACCCGTTGGAAAACAAGGGGCTCCCAATTAATCCCAGCAAAATAACAATTATTCAATTTACAGGTAAAAGACGTGTTTATACAATAGATGGGACTTTGTCTTAATTGGAGGAGAACGGTTAAATACCTAGGCGTAACCCTAAATTAAAAACTAAATTTAGTACCTCATCTCAACTATATAACAAACAAGACTATAAAACATTCATACAACCCTAAAATCACATACTCACTGTATAATCAAATGGAGAAGCCAATCTACTATACCCGTACACCACATTACCGGTGTGGAAAGACCAAACATAAATCAACAACAATGAAGTTGAGTGGAAGTGGAAGGATTCAATGGCTTTAATGTATGTGTGATATAAGGCTATGAGGGCGTTATTAGACCTAGCTCCACTTCATACAAGCGCAGGGCTTATTATTTCTTTTAAATTAGCTCGCTCTAAAGGGATTATTAGTAGCCTTAAAATGTTTGCAAACAGCGCGGGCAAATGAAAATTAGGGAGCAAAGAGAGAGAGAGGTACCGATATACGTTAGTTTTAAATGTCGATTTTACAATAACTGGGAAATAGAGAGCTCGGCAGAGCGATCCGGTATTGCAGAGTTAGACAAGAGACATTACATTGGTGTTCGGTGGTATCCATGCCTGAGTCATACTAGAATTACATATGAGTTTTATCGCACGTTTTTGAAACCTATGCAGCTCGTACAGAGATGTTTTAGGCGCACCTGATCAGATATGAACATTGTACTCAGGCGGATGAATGTGGTATATTTGAGGCCAAATAAGAGAGGATGAAGTATTTGATACATCGCTTGAGGAAACCTAGGCATTTCGCAGCATTTTTGACGACATCGAATATGTAGTCATTCCAATGTAAGTTGTGATTAATACGCATACCGAGAATGGAAGGTTTTTTGGTTTCGACGATGCAAGTACCATTCATGCGTATTTGAAAATCATTTTAATGACAGCAGATAGCATTATGTTTTGAAAGCATTAAATTCTACTCCGCTGATAGCTCCCCAATTGGTTATGCTATTAATATTAAAATTTAATGAGCTTAACATACGCTACCATTCCCGTTCCAAGACCGAAGAGCAGTGTGACGTGAGTCTGGGAATGAATATGGGAATGAAAAGAAAGTACTGTCGTCATCAAAGGAATACGAGTATATTGGATTAGATCATTGAAGAAAATTAAAAAAAGTGTCGCAGACAGAACGAATTTAAAATGGGAGATAACGCATCATTGCCAATGAAAAACATAGTAAACAAAGGCACTATACGACGTTGATTTGGAAAATTCCGTTCGGGAGATTTCAGCCTCGAAAATGAACCACGTGGGAAGCCGGAAACGTGACTATAAATCGATACCTTTCTCTCATAGGAAAGATAAAGAAACTCGGTAAGTGGGTACCCCATGAACTGAACGAATCCCAAAAACAGACTTGAAACCGCCTTTGCCCGACCCACATGTTGGCATATTACAGCATACCACGTATAAAGAATGTGGAACGAAGCTTATCTTTAACGCAACGAATAGCAAACTCAATTTGTTGTTTATCTAGATAACAAAATCACTTAATATTTTACACGTTTCGCAAATTGAGGACCGATTTTTAAAATGTGTTGGAAGCATTTCCTTTGGTCTAATTCTATTTGTGATAATTTGCTAAAAAGTGCCTAATCGCGGACAATAGATATCGCTTTACTGGTCTGTCGTCAGTTCCAATATCCTCAATACTTACTTACATACTTGAATGGTGCTGTACTCCTGGAGTAGGATATAAGCTAAAATGCTTCTTCAGCTAGTGCGATCTATTGATAGCTACCTCTAGCTGCACGCACGAAGTTGCTGATGTCCCACTAGTGGGCGCCACCTATGATGAGGTCGTCCTCTACTGCGACGTCCCTCTGTGTTGGAGTCGAAAACTATCCATGCTCAGAAGCTACTGTCCATGAGCTATCCACGATTTTTGGGCGAGGTCGGGATCGCTGTACAGCCCCTTACAGTCCGCTGTTTAAACGTCTCAAAATGGACCAAGAATTACATAAAAAACGAAACGAAGCGACCCAGAACATTTTCATTCACTTTCGTCAGTGTCCACGCTTCTGCGCCATAAAGCACTACAATGTCTTATATAATGTATTTCTGGTTGCTCGAAAGAGGGCTTTACCGCTCAATTGCCTTCTAAGTCCAAAGAGACAGCGATTAGCAAGAGTTGTTTTCCGTATAATTTCTGCGCTGGTGTCGTTGTCGGACTTGATACCGGACCCGAGGTAGATTCTACCTAAAGGTTGTAGCTGCCTTGCTTGACGTTCCGCCTACGGGTTCGATGTTATATATCGCCTTTATTGATAGCATATACGAGCACTTTGTGTTTCTTTCATTGACCACTAAACCTATCGTCGCTGCTTCTGCATCAACAGTCGCTTTCGACAGCTTTGACAGCTGACTGTGTTCACATTATGCAAATGTAGTCTACATATCCCCATTACTGAACAGACTTTTGAAACATGGTCTCGTACAATTCTTTCAAGAACGATATTGAAAAAATCGGTCTTGGTCTCGGAGCAGTGTGCATTCTGCATCTTCGTCTTACGTAGTCGATTGTGCTTGACATAGATGCTAAACCTGGGCATAGCCTTGTTTAGTTCATCTCTATAGATGCTGGCATGTATCGGCTTCGAACTCCTGAGTTTTTTCTATTACTTGCCGTAATGTCAAAATTTGATCGATGTATGGTGCACTTTCCTGGTTTAAAACCACACTGATAGGGCGGCCCCTATCAACGGTCAGACTGTTTCAAAGGGAATTAGGTGTTCGCGGACAGGTTTTGATACGCCATGTTGAGGAGACTTTTGCCTCCCTAATTGGCCCAGTTCAGGGGATCACCCTTCTTTAGGATCGGGATCGGACGAACAATGCTGAGTTGCCATTTGTCGGGCATACTTTCGTTGACCCAGATTTTTGAGATGAGTTGATGTATACTCAACTGTTTTAAACAGCCTGGAGGGTAAGCCGTCGGGTACAGCAGTTTTGTTGGAATTAAGCTTGGAAATGGCTGTCCTGACTTCATCTATGGAAATGTTGTCTGTCTTCGTCGAGGTTGAATAGTTCATTTTATCTGATATGGGATGTTTTCGTGATCACCGTTTAACAGTCTGCAGAAATAATATCTTTCCAGATTCTTAGCAGCGACTATGGATTTACAAGGAGATTTCTATCTCCTTGCAGGTTTCTGTTCATACTGTACAACTTTGGCGTGTTCATTTTATTTTTCCGTTAAATTTTCGAAATTCATTATTATGTTAGTACCTCTCCAATACCTCGATAGAGCGCCTCTTGTGCTCTTTGTTTTCTTCTGGGGAGCCTATGTTCCTCCCTTCTCTCCTTCCCGTCGAGCTCATAAGCTCTTCTCGTACTTTTCTGTAGGGCCGCTCTGTGCATCCGCTGTTTTTCCAGGTTTGCCGGTCTAAATTCACCATCAAACCAGGTTAAGGAAAACTCGATCGGAAAAGGCCCTGCCGGCCTCTTATGGTTGTAGTCATTCAACGTTGAAATTCCTTACTATGGTTCTGTGGTTTTAGACTGTTACGGATATCCGCATCCGTACCTTGGCTACAAAGAGGTATTGGTCCGAGTCAATATTAGGTGTTTGGAACGAACGGGCATCCAAAACAGTGGAAAAGTGCCTTGCGTCGATCGCAATACGAACAATTTTGTTGAGGGTTTGTTCATCAGAAGGCTCAAAGGTGGATATCAAGATGTGGAAATAGTGTGTTGGCTATTGTTATATTACAACCCACCGCAAAATCAATAATCCCGTGTCTGTATCCGGAGGTGGCAGCGTGGAGACTGTATTACTGTATTACTAAAGATGCTATCCTTGCCTAGCTCGGCATAAAAATAGCCAAGGAAGGTTTTCATGTCATATTTATGGCAATGATCATAGAGTTTGTTGAGGGGCTCGTGGAAATCCTTGGTATGGTCGTTCTTTTCCTTTGCCGGGTTGTAGGCTTATGTTAGTGAATTTAGCCTCTATGCGAATCATCATAGGTGCTCGCCTATATGCTTGAAGCTCAAGACCATAGCACGCATCATCCTCTTTTTTCCGCTCCTTTGGTAGCAGTCGAGGATCTCCGCTGCAGACCAGGTGCAGTTGAATAAATCTCCGGATATTTAACGAGCAGATCCGTTAATGGCTATTGCAGCATTTAGTCTTAGTTTTGCTGGGACTCCTCTTTTCTTCCGAAGAATTGGCATATCATAAAGAGTTGAAAAGTTTCGTTTATATAAGGGGTTTGCTTCCAGCTATGATAAAGTCACATTGTCGCTAAAAATTCAAATATCACTAGTCCCATACACTTACATATATTTTCTTCCACACCTTTTTAAAAAAATGGAGTCAAATTGAAACTAAGCTCACATTAAATCCAATGTACGAGTAGGTATCAGCGTTTTAATTACTTAATGCAGCCACGAAAGTGTCCCTAATGCACAAATGCATAGGGTAGAACCCCTTCAACGGCAACTGGATCAGTGATTTCTCTAATGAAATCACTAGTAGGTATATACATACAATAATTTATGTTTCTAACAAAGGACAAATTACAGAAAACTTTTCACCAATAGATTACGTGAGTTGGCTATGTTCAAATGCATTCATCTAGTCGAATACCGCCCTAGGCGCCAAGCCCCACAAACCCGAACATACAAAGTGTAGTACACAATCGTGTGCCAGGAACTTCATCAAAGTAAAGTTTGCACTCAAAATCCTGCTCCTGCTCCTGCTCTTGCTTTGGTGTCTACTTCTGGTGCTAGTTCTGCCATTACAAAAATTCTCAAAGCGCTGAAAAGAAGTGGATTTATTCACATTATGTGGCTACAACCGGATCTAGATGGTTTACGGAACGACCACTAAAGACTATGCCAACACTCTTGTCGTCGAAAGTTTGGTCGGATTGCAGAAGCGTATTAGGAGCTGTTCATCATTGAGCTTGACAGTCACGAAGTACATGCTTCGCGTAGCTACGAATACGTGTTCCACGGCACAAGTATGAGTATACCGAGGAACTTTCATTTTTGTCTTACTTTTATTTTTTCTGAAGTCCATGAGTATGTGCTGGCATATGTTACAAAAGGCAGTTACTGCTATACGAAAACACAATTCCTCTAATGAGAAATCAATAAAAATACGAAATCCTTAAACAAATGCTGTAATCGAATGTGGAATTTTTCTGAATAATCTGTAGAGGAAGAATTTTTTACCACCCCATGTTGTACGTATTTCCCGACGCCAGAATAGGATGAGGGAAACGTATTTTCTTTGCGTTCGTGGCACACTTTATTTGATTATGATGACGCCTTACATGAGAAACAAACGTGACTTTACTTCTATTACACATCGGTCGTAAATTTTTATTTGTGACCTAACATATAAAGGTCACATTGTTCCTGGAACTATGAATACCAATGTCTGATGTGTAAAACTTATAGCTCAGGATATGGTAGCACTTAAGACAAATATGTATAATTCAGATAATATTCTAAATGTGAGTATCAGTGTAGGAATGAATCAGACATAATCCATTTCTAAGCCTTGTTCTGTTCTTCAGAGGCTGGAATATGAAAATAGGAAGTCAGTGATTATTCAACGCTTCTTATGTTACCTTGATGTTATGGAAGAAATTGTACGATCTTAGATAGCCATAGCAAGAGACCTGCATATGGAGTGAGTCGCGAGAAAATGCAAATAAAAGCCAGCACAATACATTCAATTGTTTACGTTCCCAGGAGCATAGACCTACCACGACTATAAAGCCCCGATATTATTCCTATTAAGGATGTGTAAAACAAAAAGAGGATGCCAAGCTGCGACTCTAGTACTTTTTTATATTTCTGTATTTCATCGTTCATAAAAATATCAGGAGCAAGTATTTCTAAACTATGTACTAAGTAAAATGTTATCTTTCATCTTATGCCCTTGGTTATTGAGGGTAGAGATACTCGTATCAATCAGTATCATTATGGCTTATTTCATTTTGTTTGTTATGGTTTTGACATTCACGAATTTTGCTTTGCTTTGAATTTTGATCTAAATTTTTAAGGTGTGCGTTTATCTCTACCGCATCTTCGTTGTCCATAATACCTGTAAGAATTTCAATGAATTTCCCCAAATTTTAACGAGTTCTCTCTTTCGCATCCTTGATATAATTGTGAATATGTTTTCTCGTAATTGATAAAGTTCCCTCTCTAACAACTCAAAATTTACACTGACTGTATTCAGTTGTAAAGCTTTTATATTATCATCGATTACGTTGGTTATCCTGATATAGAGGGTGTCCCCTAATTCGTCAACGATAATTCGGAAAATGATTCCTGGTATATTCTACGAAAAAAATCGTTCTACAGTAAGGGTCTATCTCCAATGCTGACATCACTTATCGAATATTTAAGGAAAGGCTTACTTTGGTATACCCTGACGCATGTTAACGGGAATTGCTCAGTTAATACTAATGGCAGAAACTTTTTTGATGACGTCATTTTTAGAAGAAATACTACCATTTCTAACTGCATTTAAATAAAGTTGATATCTTTTTAGGGTATTCAGATATCCAATTTCTAAACCTACTCGTATTCCCTTTTTTTTGCACATGCTAATTTTTGGCTTTGAGGTCACTTTTTCCAGAAAATGTCTAATTAACATACCATTTCACTATTTTTTTCTTATGACATTAACAATAATAAAAAAAACTCACCAATAAGTTTGCAGAAAAACCCACAGATTTTGTTATACTTGGAAAAACCTGCAGACACCCTGTATACTCGTACCTGTACGTCAATAACGTGGATGAATCTGACGTACGAGTAGTTATCAACGATAAATTGTTCTTCTAATTTCTGTATTACTCGTATGTAGCCATTATTTGAGTATATTGGAGTTATTTCCAATTGGAGTTGGACTACAGACTGGATTACTAGGGTCATTCTTATGCCTATTATAATTTATTTTATTTATTTTTTGTACTTTCGCTTTAATTTTTTTTGGTGATACTTAGTTGTCTAGTTGTATTAAGTTTTATTTAGTTTTCTGTACTTTACTGTTTACTGTAGTTCAATTCGTAAATATGTTTTTGCATTGGTTAAGTGAAGATTTTATATTTCTATTTAAATGATCTATTGTTCCAATTTTTTCCTCATGAAATTTATCTCATAGTCCTCTAATATCCTCTGCAGCTAAATTTATGGTTTACATTTTTGTTGTTGAATGGATAGTTCTGTTGTATATATTGTAGATAGAGTTATACAGATTTTTTCTCTTAAATTTTTCTGTCTTATAAATTGCAATATTTTTTTCTTTAAGATATTGACTGGCTGCCGAATGAATTATACATCTGACATTTTTTCTTTTTTTTTGGCGTCCCCAAATTTTGAATCCTTTGTTTGATCGCATTTAGGATTGATAACCAATTTCTATCCTCAAGTAAGTATTTATGCTATTGAATATTTTGAAAGCTTATCCAACGCAGTTAAGTATTATACATTACGTTGCGTTGTTGGAAAGAAATATCTAAGTGCATTATGTCATTGAAATTCTTTGCAAACGCTGTTATTTAAAATGGAATTTTTATTGGGTTGCGATCCTACTTAGCCAACTTGGAAACATCGCGATTACTTACGAATTTCTGTATCTTGTTTTGCAAATTTATGTAAAAGTTGCTTCAGTTCATTGTACATATCGCTTATATCTATATGAGTATTTTATAAGTGATTGCTGTTTATGATTTCAATTCTTTATCTTAATTAGTTGCACTGATGTTTTCAAAATTCGTGAGCTTTTGTTAAACGAAAAGTATTTCACATACAAGTTTTGAAATTTCACATAAAGACTGTTATCTTAACAGTAGACTACTATAGAATCGGGAGAAATCACAAGGAACATACGTGCCCAGACAAATTTTGGGCCTGCTATCAGTGTAGGAAGGAAGGTCATACAAGCAAAGTTTGTCAACATAAAAATCATCAAGTATAAATCATAAACTCGGGAGCATATCAATAGCTAAAAGCTAGTACAGGGCCAATGTCCTCACCACGCTGAAAGCATCGGTTCACACTAGATCACCAAAATCAAGCAGCGTTGGGGGCGGTTTGTACCTACGAGTAGAAGAAGGACCGCATGGTACCTCGGTACCAATCCTGCTTTCTGTTTTCAGTCGGAATATAAAACGTTAATGGTTAGTCATGAAATTTTAGAGTTATATGACACTAATAAGCGAATTGTGAACTCATCCGATGTCAATTCCTACGGTGTAGATACCGCGTTGTCTCATCAAGTAAATAGTAGTTTAAGACCCTGAAAAGCACTATTTGCGGTTGCATCGCAAAACTATGGTCATTTTGTTTGCCCTTAAGAAATTTCATAACTATATTTATGGTCACAGATTCAAGATAATGACCGACCATAAGGCGTTGAAAGAAGTCCTTAATCCTAAGAAAGGAACGGCCTCAGTCGGTTCTGCCAGGTTTCAAAGATGGTCGATGTACGATTACGAAATTTCTTCCCGTAATGGTAAAGAAAATAAAACACACTTCCTATCAAGAATACCTTTAGAAAAACCGGTATATTTTTATTTTCAGTCCGAGAAAAATAGTGATTTAGAACAAATAAGAAGAAACATGATTCTTATTTATTTCTGCAATTTACTGCAAGTCGTCACTGAATTGCGATGCCGGACTTGTATCGAATACATAGTACCAAATGCATTGTGTAATGAATATATAGCAATACTCGTACCTGCTCCAAAGCTAATCTCTTTTCTAGTTTATCAGACCTATGTGTTATCTATGAACACATTATCGTCTGCGGCGATTTTAATTCAGACTTGATTAAAAATGACTATAGTGCCTTTCAGATGAAAGATCTTCGGCAGGACTTGATATTTTGAATAACATATACTCAACAATATTTGCCCTGATAGCTTACGCAGCCTTCTAGATCTTTTCTTTGTCTCTGATCGAGTTGTATACTGTGAAGTGCTTTCCCCTCTAGGCTCGTCGGAAGACTCAGTTATATCAGCTAATTTTTCGCACACCAACCACACAGTTAGACAAAAGATTCCTAAAAGAACCGTATGGCAATATGAGAAAGCCAATTCCTCCATAACGACGTGGATGCCGCTGCTGATATGATCACAGACACTATTCTCTTTGGAATGAGATCCTTCCTTCATCCCTCATCGGAAGAAGAGTATCAAACCAAAGGAAAAGGCATGCAACGACTAGAGCTGTAAAGAGGCTGTTAGGGTTAGAGAAATGTTTTTTCGGTCCTTCAAGACCAACCCAACAGAGGAAAATCGAAGAAAGTTTAAACGAGTCAGGAATGACTGCAACGTCTTTCTTTAGCGTGTGAAATTTCAATACGACCAAAATTTGGAGCAAAAAATACTACAACGTCCCAAAGGTAGTAAAAGCTTTTAGTCGTTTGTCAAAAACATCAGAAATTCTGCCTCATCCTCCATCCCAACGCTCATCTACAATGATATTCCAGCTGTCAGCTCTTTAGACAAAGCCAATCTGCTAGCTGTACACTTTGCGGCCAGCTCAACACTTCCAGATTGTGCTTTGTCCCGCCTATACTTGAGTTCATCGAATCTTCAATGGGACGAATCCACTTTCGCATTCGTATAGTAGCAAGAGCACTTAAAGATCTCAATGTTCATAAATCCGCTTTTCCAGACTGTATATCTCCCCTTCTTCTGAAGAGGTGATCTTCCACGCTGCCAAAACCACTGCGTAAGCTTTTCCATCAATCCTACTCTTTAGTACTCTTTCCGAGCAGATGGAAAACAGCATCTGTCCATCCCGTCCCTAAAAAAGCGAATCTTCTTCTCTCTCCTTCTACAGGCCCATTGCACTTATGTCCCTTCTTTCCAAGGTCATCGAAAAGCTGATAAAGGATCAGCTCATGAAATATCTGGAAACACGAAAACTTCTCAATGACCGGCAATACGTTTTTCGTAGCAACAGGTCTACTGGTGATTTGATGGCATATCTCACCGAAAAATTGAACCAAATGTGACGATGTTTATTAATGATTTTTCTATGGTGTTAGATAGGGAGAAATCCAAAAACTTAATGGTTGTAGGTGATTTTTATGTTGATTGTCTAGATGATACTTCTATGGTATCAAATTATCTTTCTTTGTTAGCTTTAAATGGCCTGACAAACTTCATCAATGTGCCTACTAGGCCTGCATCAGGTACTTTTTTAGACCATATTTATGGACGTTTTCGAAATGTTGTTTCTTTAGAATGTGAATACTGTATTTTTGATTTTTTGACTACGGACCATTGCATGACTGGCCTTCTACTTAACGTAAAATGTAAAAACAATAGTCATACTCAGAAATGTTTCCAAGGCAAGCCAAGAATATATTATACTAAGTTTCGTAACAGGTTGTGTTTTGAGTCCTGGTACAATATTTATAACTGTAGTGAGGTATCGAATGCATAATCTAATTCTTAACCACTCTCAATAGCCATATTGCCAGTTGCAGTTCCCTGAGCACAAGAAAATCTATTTATAAACTTAAGCCTTTGTTATCTAATTCTTTATTAATGAAAGTAACAACTAAAAATAAACTTAGAGTAAAGTGCAAAAAATACCCTTGCAACCCATTTCTCAAAATGAAATATAAAAAATTATGTGCTGATTTGAAAAAGTAAATCCCAATTTGCCGTGACTCTTATTACCGTGCTCAATTTTATTCAGCTAGAGGTAATCTTAAGAAAGAGTGGAGAGTTGTAAACACCATTCTCAACAAAAAATC
Source organism: Volucella bombylans (assembly GCA_949129095.1). Lineage (NCBI taxonomy): Eukaryota > Metazoa > Arthropoda > Insecta > Diptera > Syrphidae > Volucella > Volucella bombylans. Next base: position 66,131,845 of record OX422143.1, on the reverse strand, counting down.
TCCAATTCAAAAAACTATTGTCCTACGTACTAGTAATAAGGAAATAACAAATAAAAATGAAATCGCTGCATTTAATAGACATTTTTCAAGTATCGGACTTAAATTATATAGTGGACTAACGCAAAATCTATGTTCTCAATGGTTTGCTATTAATGATGTAAGCTCTGTGCACTGTAGAAATTTTGTTTTTGACGATATAACTCCTTTAGAGATTTTAAGTACGATTGGCAGTTTGAATAACTCAAATTCATGTGGTGTCGATGGTATTTCTAATGTTGTTCTTAAAAATATTGCATGTTTCATTATGGATGTATTAGCTGGTGTATTCAATCGTAGTGTTTTTTCTGGTATTTTTCATGACGATCTAAAGTGTGCAGATGTTATTCCTTTGTTTAAAAAAGGCTCTCCAACTGAAATAGGAAATTATAGGCCGATTTCGCTTCTGCCAACCATAAGCAAAGTTTTCGAAAAACTTATAAAAATTAGGTTAGTAAAATTCTTAGATAAGATGATGTTCTTGCATCCTTCTCAATTTGGGTTTCAAAAGGGCAAATCAACCGAGGGCGCACTTCTAGAGTTTTTCTCTCAGATAATATGCAACCTTGACAAAAGAAAATGTACAGCCGCGTTATTCATTGATATAACCAAAGCCTTCGATATGATTGACCATCACATTCTGTTAAGTAAATTAGAAAATGCAGGTGTACGTTGCTTCATGCTTGAATGGTTTAACTCATATCTGAATAATAGATCACAAAGAGTAAAGTTGAATGAGACGAGAAGTGATGTGCAATTTATCAGGCTTGAGGTACCACAAGGTTCAGTCCTGGGCCCCATTCTATTTTTAATTTATATCAACTAACTCTTCCACCTCAATCTAAAAGGCTTACCTACAGCTTTTGCTGACGATGTTGGTTTATCGTATGGCGGTTTATCAACAGCCCCTTAGATATAAATTCTAACATAAATTGCGATGTACATACTCTAAGGCAATGGTTCGCTGAACACAAACTTGTAATAAGTAAGTCCTATGACTAAATTAATGTTCTTTAATTTATCTCCATCCATTCATCCAAAACCGGATGTATATTTTCATGCACCGAATTGCAAACAATTTAAATTGTATCAATGCAAGTGTGCAACCAGTGTGTTTGGTCAATTATTTTGTGCTAGGTGTAGTGTAGTGATGATTGTTTTTTGATAGAGAATGTATACGAATTTACATATGTACCTAGGACTCATAGGTTTAGGTTAGCATTTAAGAAACATATACATATATCAGTGTATACAAAGGTGTATACTGATATATGTATATGATTGTGTATAACGTCTATGTGTTTATGTGTGTATTGTACATTTAGTTTAGGTAGGCTAAGGTTTATTTTAAGTTAGATACTAAGTTTTTATTAAAAAAAAAAAAGTCCATATGCTACGTTTTGTTAACAATTTTTTTTCTTAGCTTTAAGTATAGAAAATAAATATCCATAAAGAAAATGTAAATGAGGTCGAAAGACATAGTTATAAGAATTTTGAGTAGCTTAGAGTGCCTGTGTGGGGCCAGTAAGTTAGTATAAGGTTGTTAAGTAATTTTAAGTTAGCATTTAAGCATTTTTTGTTAGTATGTAAGAGTTATTGATTAGAAAATAAAATGCGTTTAAAACTAACTAAACTATGTACCTAGGACTCTTACTTGACTCTAATATGAAATTTTCAGCTCACGCTACTGCATTGAAGAAGTACTTTATCTCCACACTTAGGCATTTTTATTACCTTCGTAATACATGTTCAACGAAGCTCCTAACCACAATTTACTATGGACTTTTTAATTCTAAGCTGCAATACGGTATAAATTGCTAGGGAGGTGGCTACCAAACAAAATTCAGCCTTTGCTAGTCTTGAAAATGATGTTGTCCGAAAGATTTGTTGTAAACCTGGTAGGCATGCTAGTTTTCCTTTGTTTTGTCAATTAGGGATTCTTCCTGTTCGTCACTTATAATGTTTTAAGGTTCTAAAACATTCTTTATGAAGTCTGGTAATCGAAACTTTCGTATAATCTCAAACTATAACCTACGTAATAACTCGCTTAATATGTTACAAGTTCCAAACTATCGAACCACCGCATATTCTTATTCAGTTATATGTAATCGTTTATTTAATGTTCTCCCGGAAGAAATCAGATGTGATCACATGTCCAAATGTTTTCTAAAGAGCGTAAAAAATTGGCTGTTCTCTCAAGATTATTATAGTTGAAACTCTTTTACTTCTAATATTTTGATCTAACTTTTGTCTAAACTTTTGATATTATTATATTGATTACATAAATTTTGCATCTTTTATGAAGTGATAACATATTGGTATAATGTTAAATGAATTAAATTGGTGAAATTTGTTTTCTTTTTTCTCCATTTTTTATTCAACACCCCACCCCATCTTATTGTATTGTTCCTTTTGAAGTGGCATTCAACCCTATTTTAACTCACTCAGTATAAAGTATCAAATGCCACCTGATTTATTTTTATTTTTTTTTCTTACTTTACTTTGTAATTCTTAACGTACTGAATTTTTATATGGATTTGCTTTCATATTATATTTATACGTAATTTAAAAGAAATAAATAACATACATTCATACATACATACCTTTCGGAACATTCAATTCAAGTTCTGTTGGATGGTTTCAAGTTTGATATTCACAAAATAAATGCTGGTATGCCCTTGGGCTCCGTTCTGTCTCCGACATTCTTTTTAATTTTTATCAATGATCTCTGGCCTGCCACTTCTAATCCAATATATTCCTTTGCTGACGACAGTACACTTTGCTTTTCATATTCATTTCCGGACCCTCGTCACACTGCTCTTCGACCGTGGAACGGGAATGGTAGCGTATGTTAAGCTCATTAAATTCTGTCTCTCTGTCTGCTATCTGCTGTCGCTAAAGCGAAATTTGAACACCCAGCCATTATCCATGAATGGCACTTGCATTGTCGAAACCGAAAAACTTTCCAAACTCGGTATGTGTGTCAATGACAACTTACGTTGGAATGACCACGTATTCGATGTCGCCAAAAATGCTGCGAAATTTCTAGGTATCTTCAAGCGATGTAAGAAATATTTCACCCCCTCTGACCTGGCTTCAATATATAAGGCGTTTATCTGACCAAAACTGGAATACAACGCCCACATCTCGTCAGGTGCCCCTAAGACTTCTTTGCACCTGCTAGATAGGATCTAAAATAGTGCGATAAAACTCATAGGTGATGCCAGTATTACACAGTCATCGACACCCTCGACATCGACATCGACACACTTACGTAATGTCTCCTGTCGCACTTTGTTGTATCGCTATTTTCACCACCAATGCTCCACTGAAATTGCCAATAGCATTCCGCCCCTTCATGTTTTTAACCGTAACACCCGTCTCGCTATGAATGCTCATCAGTTCACTCTCCAGCCCATCTTCTGACGTACTCTGAAATATCGTGATTCTTTACTAAGCCGTACAACTCGCTTATGGAATGACCTGCCGAGCTCTTTATTTCCTAGCCAGTATAACTTGCAAGCATTTAAAATCAACGCACATCGGTATCTCTCTTTTTGTCCTCCCTGCCCGCGTAAACATGAGCAAACATCTTAGGGGTACATAAATCGCTTTTGCGCTCGTCAAAAAAATAAAAAAGATAATTAGTCCCCTTATTTGGCCAAATATCATTTGACTTTGGATCTGATCATGACTTTCTTTTCTGTATGTAGAATGTTCGTTTGTCTAAGACCGCTATCACGGACTCTTTTAACTTCAATGATTTTAGCTCTATAGACTTAAATGCACTGGCAACATGACCACATTATTGTGGCACAAAATTGGTTGATTCTGATCCAAATTTGAAAGTACTCGTAGCTTGCTTTCAATCTGTTATCTATACCCCATAAGTACTGACCAAAACCGTGAAAATGAAAAACAAAGTTTACGGCTGTTTCACATCTGGCGTGATTAATGCTACTAAAACACGGAGTAAATTGTAAAGTTAATGGAAACGCCGACAAACTGATCTCACCTAGGCTGCTTCCAAAACAAATTATTATGCTCCAAAGCTTAATGCTACAAGCAAAAAACTGTGGAGTAATTTGCGCAAGATTAGTGTTTGGAGCTACAACAACTCTTCTAAATGCAATCTAGATTCAGGTGAACTATACAACTCTCATGCTAGAAAAAGTGATTCAAGCTATTCTGCTAATTGAGTACAAGCCAATGTAACTTTTGAAAATTTCGTTTTCTATCAGGAAGATTACAAAAGGTAGTTTCAAATGAAAGCCATTCTTCCCTAAAAACAAGCGCACTGGGTGTACCCCAGGGATCAATACTGCGACCGCTATTGTTTTGTGTTGTTATTAATGATGTCCCATCTGTATGTAAACACACCTCTATTCTGGCTCTATGCTGACGATGTTCAGCTCTACTCTGCTATATATTTCAAAATTTAAAGGAACTTGCGCTTGTGGTCATGGAGGACCTCAAACAAATACAAAAGTGGTTGGATGCAAATGGCTTAAAACCAAACCCCAAACAGTCTTCCGACTGTACGCAAAAAAAATATTCCGATCTCTAACAAGCAACTCGACATAAGCCCCTTACCAACAGTAAAATGAAATATGTATAATATCTGGATTATTTTATGTTAGGTAAGTATTTAGGTAGGTTAAAGTGGCTGTTGGAAAGACCAACCCACTTAGGCCTATTGTGATTCCGCGTGGATCTATGATTCTCTTTCTCAGGGAAGCGTGGGAGACTTTTTACGTCTCTATTCTTGTGATCGTTTAGATCATTGTAGAAGAAAGGTTCTAAGAGAAGTTTTATTCTCTGAGAGAGAGTTGCACATGTATAAAGTAGGTGTAGGATTATCTCCTCTTCCTCCTTCCATTCAGATTCTACTGAAATCATTTGTAAAAGCGCCAAGCATGCTTGCAGCAGCATAAGGCAGTGTCCAGTGATGACACCTATGATGGCGCTGAAATGTTTCTTATTCAGAAGGATCAGACTCTTAGACCGATTCAGATCCAGCTTTGGCAAGATCCGTTTAATCGCTAGACATGTTGTTTGCACGTAGCGATTGTTATATTGATGCTACCCTTTTCCTGTAGAACAGTTAGAGTGGTTCCAGTTTTGACGGGTTCGTTGGCCCTATAATTCCCTGGAATGTCTCTGTGGACCGGCACCCAACATAGGCGGAGGTTGAACTGCCGCGCCATCTACGTAAGATCGGCATTCAAGAGGGGTTCTAGAATTTAGTGAGACTGAGTCCAAGGACTTGATAGATCCATCAGTTTTAGATCCATCTATGTTAGAGCGAATTAACTTATCTTCCATAAAAGGATCTTCTTCCCAGAAGGATCTAAAGGGGAAGCTTACATGCAAGTCTTTGTCAAACTAAAGTTAGGGTATAGTGCAAGCGATGTTCGCTGTTCACTGTGTCCACTGTGTAGCTGCTAAATGGCGTATAAATGCAGTCGCAGCTACTTGCTTACTGTAGATATCGAGGGGTGTCAAGTGCCGCGGAGGAAGTAGAACGTATGGCTCCGCTTATGCATAGACAAGTCGGTCCACCAGACAACAACCCCGTGGGTGAGTATCGGTGGTATGATCGAGATGTATAGAATGTGAGTTATGCGAGGTTGAAGGCCCTGCAAATTTGACAGCGTAGTCGTGATCTCGGCTGTGTTGACGTTGTTAAAGGCACCCTCTATGTCCAGGAAAGCGACCATTGTAGACACTCTATATTGTAGGCATCGTTGGATCTGGCTAGTCAAGGAATGCGGAGCCGTTTCCATTTTATTTTACAATAGGCATGTTGAGCCATTGACAAAATTCGTGGATCAATCTTAGCTCGTATATGGATATCAATCAGCTGTTCTAGAGTTTTCAGAAGGAAAGATGACAGGCTTAAAGGTCTGAGATCCTGTCGGACAACATGAGAGCATTTTCCGGATTTGTTAATAAAATCAGTATAGGCTTCTCTCCATGATAGCGGAATGTGGATCAGCTCTATACAGCTCCTCATGATATTCTAGTGTAGGCAGGATTGTATCTGAGGACCTTTCTAGCTATCGTCCAGACCCGTAGACTTGTATGGTTTGAAGCTATGCAGTGCCCAGATCTCCACCAAATGATCTCCACGATTGTCGCTTTGCCTTCTTCAGTTCTTTTTTGTATGTTTTAAGGAATTCTTTGTATGAGTCCAAGTCAGTAACTTTTCTATTCGAATTTATAGATATTGGCTTGTGCGGGATGTTATTTTTTATTAAAATACCGATACCTTGTTTCGATGATAAGTTTGTAGGGAAGTTATGGAAATACCCTAAATATGTTTTTGGTGGTTTTGGTTTGAAATTGAGCGCGCAATGTGTTTCTTGAATGGATATGATGCTGGGACTATATTCTTTTATTAGTATGTTCAGTTCGTTGTAATTGTTTAAAAAGCCCTTCATGTTCCATTTTAAGATATCAATTTTAGGTTGGCGTATATTAAGACGTTGAGATCTCGAAAGTCGTGGGCCCCACTTGCCAGAACCAGGCAAGGAGAGCCAGAGTTGGTTGCTCTCGCTCCCGCTCCCACTCCCGCCGATGGAGTCCACGACGCTTTGATGGGAATAGTTTTGCTGTTTTTATTCATTGTCATCCGTATTAGATGTATTTATATAGTACGTATTAGCATTTAACATTTTTTTAGTAAGTGAAGTAATAGGTGGGTTTTGAGCTTGCATTTTACTGCTGTTGGTTAGTAATGTATTGGAAAGAGGTATATGTTGAAATGGATTGTTTGTCATGAAAGAGAAATTTGAGCTTTTTTCATTATTTTTACTTAGTGTTGATATCGTATGAGGTTTGGTTGATGTAGTTGTGGTGTTTGCGAGGGTAGTTTGGATGATAATTTTATCGTTGGTAATAGGTTTGGCTTGAGGGGTTGGTGTGACAGTGTCACTCGAGCTTAATGATGTGGAAGGTTTCATGTTGTTTATTGTATTGTTTTTTAATGTGGCTTTTTCGGCTTGTACTGAGTATGAGATTTTATGAGATGTGAGTAAAGGTGGCACTGATTGATTATACACGTTTGGCTTCTGCCATTGTGCACTTATTGCGAGTTTTAATTTTCAAAATTGTGCAGTCGGAGGGGCTATGTGGAGGAAGATTACACGTGGGGCAAGCACTATTTCGATTACACCTTTTCTTTGTGTGGCCGAGAAGCTGGCAGTTTTGGCATCTCATAGGATTTGGGATATATTCTTGAATTTTGGCCTTGTACCATCTTATTTCAACCGATGCCGGTGTTTGGTATAGGTCGAAAGTAAATAACATTAAGCCTGAGGGGCGAATGTTGCCGTCCATGTGCTTAGTGAACTTGTACACGTCAGTGACACCTTGTGACTTCATCTCCGAAATTATTTCTTCTTCTTTAAGGTTTATTAAACAGGGTGCATATACTATACCTTTGGAGGAGTTGAGGTTGGTGTGCATGTTTACAGTGACTGCGCACTGGTTTGCTAAATTGGTGATACGTAAGAATTTATCCGCTACTTTTTGGGATTTGGTTAGGATAAGTATATTGCCGTCTCTTAACTGCGATACATTTTCGTACTCAGTGCTAATAGCGTCTATTGCTTTCCGTAGTACAAAGATACTAACAGAAGTAAAAGGTTTATCAGTCTCCTTTGCAGAAATCAGGACAAATCTAGGGTTCTTAAGGTTGGTGGGAGGCGAAAGACTTGGAAAATCCTCATGGACTATGGACCTATGCCTTTTTTTTCGGGGTTCAATGAATTGCTGATCATCAGCAAGTTCACTAAAACGATTCCCGGGTTTTAATTTATTTGGCCCCGGGGCCATGGTTATGTAATTAATCACTAGCTGCGCGAGTAAAATTGAACACGCGGCTTTGACAAAAGAAAAAATAAAAAGTATGTAGAGTAAGCGGGATAGATAGAATATAGACTCTATCGAGAGAAAAACGAAAAAAACAACTCTTTACCAACGCACTTGCACTAGGGAAAGTCAAGCACGATGTGAACGCTGCGAGAGCTAGTCGGTGACTGTGCTTTCTAAGCTAATCCCCTTGAAACACGCCGAAAGTTAATTATCACTTTCGTACTATCTTTCGTCAGATATGCCCGGGTTGTATATTGTAATATTGACTCTTTATTCCATGGCAAACTGCATATTTCTACACAGAATCATTAGTATCCAATGTCCGTCATACCTGTTCAATAAATTAATCTTTGCTAGTTCCTCAAGATTTATGAATAAAGTTTTAATAAGTGCGAATCTTATTAATTTTTTTTCTCCAACCACATAAAGCTAATCTTTCATCTATCCTTTCTTCTTTTTTCTACTTCCTCCTTTTTTTGTTAAAGTAATTTAATCTTGAGAATTTAATAATTTTTTGTGCTACAAAAGATTACATCCTAATATATGCGGGGTTATTGGAATACAAATAAAATGTTTTAAATGTAGTTCACTTTAATTGTTCTTTTAATGATAGTAATAAAATTCAGATGTACAAAATTAGTGTACTACAAAATCTTTTACAAATGGTATACTTACGAGTAATGTGATAAGAAGTAGTATCGGTATGGACATCTATTCACTACTATCGATTACCTACTGCCATAGATGAACAAACATAGATGGGAGACTCTACTAATACTTTCGTAAACGGTTAAATTCCTAACAAATATCATGTAAGTGAATTATCAACACTTGTCCAAGCCTATAAACTACTAGAATTTGCTAGACTGAGTGCAATTTACAAGTAAACTTCATTATGTGTGTGTTGTTGAAGATGAATGTTAAATTTTATATTAATAAATAAATATTATTGTGAATGATGGTAATTGAGAAAAACGACCACACAAATGTCAATGTTTGTCGTAAAATGTTTAGCAACATGTTTAATGAAACTTTTGTAAATCAAATATAAAAAACAGCAATCGAACACAATAAAACACTATATTTTATAACGTTTAAAGGAACATAGTTGGTTTTATTTAAATATACGGTTGAACATTTGGTCTTCGAGCCGTTAGTGGTGTAATATAAGTAATTATAAAAAAAAAAAAAAATTTTGCTCTGAAAATCTTACAATCGCCTAAGTCGAACTTAAGACAAACCAATTCAGTGTGCCCTTTTTAAATTTAAACTGTTAACATTTTTGAAAACTAAAAGTGTCCCATTTCAACATATCTTAAAAGTGCATATTTGAACTTAATCCTAAAAGCTGCAAATAGTTTCTTAAATCCTAAAGTGTCTAGTTGAACTTAACTCTAAAATCTGTCCAGTAATTAAATCTACATAACATACATAAATATCCATAAGATACATATACATATATCTAAAATAAAATAATATAAAGTGAATTAACACTTACACTTAACTACACCAGACAGAGAATTCTTTATACATATAGTATATATATAGATATAGTGTCCACTGTTCGGCCTCAAGTCAAGAAGTTCCAGCCTGGCAAAATCGCACATCGAAGAAGGAAGTATAATCCAATTCTGCAACACATATCCAGATAGGAACAGCACTCAAAGCAGCTCAACAGTATCAGGAACCGCAAAACACAAGTAAGTACAATATCTTACTATTCCTTGTACTGCTTGTATGACGTATAAATATTGTCTAAAAATAAAATAAAGTATATTACAAAATGTCATTTGGAAATCTACAAATTGCGTTACTTACTCGTTTTAAAAAAGATTACGACAATTTTCAAAAGGCTGATAGTGGTAGGTTGAAAAGGGAAAATTATCTTCAAACTAGGCTGGCCATGATGGAAAATTCCTTAAAGACTGCAGAACGGTATAATGAAGAGATTGTGGGGGGCGGAAAGTTGGAGGCTGATTTGAAGGCATCGGATTTAGCTGAGGTGTTTGAGAAAATCTTAGAACTGTACTCCGAATATAGGGCGGACGTGTTGGATGCGCTGGATAGATTAAATAGTGTCGTCAAAGCAAGCACATCGGTGGCTATAGGCAATAGCGATAAGGACAGGCATGGTGGATTGAATGAGTTGCGGTTGCCGAAGATTAATCTGCCGATGTTTTCAGGGGGTTATGAGACGTGGAGGTCCTTCCACGATATGTTCGTATCTCTAATACATTCAAACGCATCTCTCTCAGAGGTACAAAAATTGCACTATCTCAAGTCCAGCATCAGTGGTGAGGCGGAGAGGCTACTGCAACATCTAGGAATCGACAAAGGAAACTATGAGCGTGCATGGGGAATCCTCAATGATCGATACGATCACAAGAGGGTACTGGTAAACACACAGCTCAAGTTGTTCTTTGGTCAAGCGTCGGTCAACACGGAAACAGCAGCTGGAATAAAACAAATATTAGACACTTCACAAGAGATTATACATGCGTTAGAAAATTTAGGCTTACCTGTTTCTCATTGGGATACCATATTAATTTTCGTAATTTTGCAAAAATTATCCAACGCTACCCAACAATTATGGGAAGAAAAATTGGGCAGTAGTAAAGAGCTTCCTTCTATTACAGTATTTTTTGAGTTTTTGCAATGTCGATTTAGGGCTTTAGAGGCGGTCGAGCAGCAATCTGTGCAGAAAGTTCCTTGTAAGGTTGGAGCGAAAACCCAAGTGCTTCATTCCAGAGGGGAGCCCGCAAACAGGCAAACCGTTTGCAAGGTTTGTAAGAAGGGACAGCACGCGTTAAGAGATTGCAAACAATTTTTGAAAATGGATGTGATACAGAGAAAACAAACTGTGTATAATATACGAGTTTGTGAGAATTGCTTGGCATACAGCCATTTCAAACGAAACTGTCCAAGCCAGAAGTGTTGCTATTATTGTAAGCAACGGCACAACACTTTGCTTCATACAAATCCACAAACCTCGTATCCCACACAGCTTGCTTCATCAACACAACACAACACAAAATATACACCACAACTATACAACACGGTTCAACCGACTGGTTCAATAAATATCAGCACCAGCGCACAGAGACAAGCATACCAAGGATCAGCCATTAATGCTAACGCACCCGATTTTCAACCAACGACATCACAAGTTAACAACTGCCATGCACACACCAACACACAAGTGTTGCTAGCCACAGCGTTGGTCCAGGTGCAAGCATCTAATGGAAGTTTTTTGACCTTGCGAGCATTGGTTGACCCAGGATCCGAGGCATCGTTTGTCACAAAAGAAGCGGTTCAACTTTTACAACTGCAAACCAAACGGACATTAGTTGAGATTAAAGGGTTGGGGAGGGTCAGCAGTGGAAAAGCGAATAGGATCGTCGATCTTCAAGTAAAGTCGACAGTCTCAAAGTTCACAAGCAGCATGCGAGCTCTGGTTTTGAAGGCACTGACTGGCCTTCTACCGGCCCAACACATCAAAACAGAAAATATGTCTCACCTAGAGGGACTACAGTTAGCAGACCCAACGTTCTTCACTCCAGCGAAGGTAGATTTGCTGTTAGGCAGCGAAATGTACGCCGAAATTCTTCTCGGGAATGTCAAAAGAAACGCCAATGGTGAGGGTCCAATTGCTCAACACACACACTTGGGATGGTTGCTCTTCGGGAAAATGCCATCAGTGAGTCCGAACTCGGTGCAGAGTTTTTTAAATCAAATGGATCTTGACAGCACTCTCCGCAGGTTTTGGGAGATAGAAGATGAACCATTTGAAAAATATGAAGCTGAGGAAGATAAAAAATGTGAGAACCATTTTAACAATAATACAATACGATTACCTGACGGCCGTTACCAGGTTCGCCTGCCATTTAAGGACGGAACATATCCCTGTATGGGTCCAACACATTTGGGTGCAATCAAGCGGTTCATGCAGTTAGAGAAGCGTCTTCAAGCGAATCCCCAGCAACATAGAGAGTATGTTAGATGCATGTCAGAATATGCAGAGTTCGGGCATATGACTCCAGTCGATCCTTCTGATGGAGTGCTCAACACACCCTTTCACTTTTTCATACCCCATCACTCGGTCATTAAAGAATCCAGTACCACCACAAGGTTGAGAGTTGTGTTTGATGCAACTTTCAAACCTATTTTTGGCTCTTCTTTGAATGACGAGTTGATGACAGGCCCAAAGGTACAAACCAACGCCATTGATGTAATTTTGAGATGGCGAAAATACAAATACACGTTTACTGGTGACGTCGAAAAAATGTATCGCCAGATCCGCGTCGACAAACCAGATTCGTACTATCAACTCATACTATGGCGAGAACATCCTAGTCAGCAACTGAAGATCTACCGTCTTGAAACGGTCACCTTTGGTACTGCCTCAGCCCCTTATTTGGCAATCAGGGTGCTCCTACAACTCGCGAACGATGAAGCGGAAAGTTATCCTATGGCTACATCTATCATTAGAGAGGAGACTTACGTGGACGACGTTATTAGCGGTGGAGATACTGTTGAAGAATGCCAAAGTAAACTTCAAGGAGTAAGAGATCTATTGGCATCAGCTGGATTTCATCTCCGTAAATACGTCAGCAACAATAAGGAAGTCCTCCATTGTGTCCCGCCGAGCCAAAGAGATGTAGAGTTCACCGTGCCATCCGATGAGAAGAGCAACGTCAAAACGCTGGGTATAAAATGGTTACCATCTTCAGATTGCTTTACACTGGAAGTAACTAAAAATGACGAGGCAGAAGTCATCACGAAAAGGTCGCTGCTATCATCTATTGCCAAATTATATGATCCTATGGGATGGTTATCGCCATGTATAGTAAAAGCCAAAATCATCATGCAACAATTGTGGGGACGAGGTCTAGACTGGGATAAGCCAATCCCATCTGATATAAAGCAGGAGTGGTCCATGTTGTACAACGATCTGTCAGCACTGTCGAAGGCGAAAATCCCACGATGGATCCATACTGAGAAGTCCAATAAGATGATAGAACTCCATGGATTCAGCGACGCTTCGGAGAAGGCCTATGCAGCGGCAGTTTATCTCCGGGTGTTAGACGAGAAAGGCAACACACACATGCACCTACTTTTGTCGAAAACCAAGGTGGCACCTTTGGAAACCATAACACTGCCTCGTTTAGAACTGTGTGGAGCTGTTCTGCTGGCGAAACTACTACACGCGACCGCGCGTGCTTTAAAGATGGAAGCAATCAACACGTGGGCCTGGACGGATTCGGTCATCACACTGTGCTGGATAAGAGCACCACCTGCAAGATGGAAGACATTCATTTGCAATCGAGTGTCCAAAATTCAAAGGCTTACCAACGACATGAAATGGAGACACGTTCCTTCGGAATTTAATCCAGCGGACTTAGCGTCTCGTGGAGTACTTCCGTCAACAATCGTCTGCAATAGATTGTGGTGGGAAGGACCGGAGTTTTTAAGGACACAATGGAAACCAATCTTTCCAGAGCAACCACAAGTATTAGAGACTCAACAGGAAGCTAGGTCAGCCACCGTGCATCATGCTACAGAAGAAGGGAGAAGTTTCATAGATGAGTTGCTGGAAAGACATTCAACCCTGTCAAAGGCATGTCGAGTCGTCGCATACTGCTTGCGTGTTCGAAAGGTGAAGCAACACAATAAACAACAAAAGGAAGGTCTCTCACCAATGGAACTAGATGAAGCATTGCGGCGGATCGTGTTGTTAGTCCAAACACAAATATTTGGAGCAAAGGAACACCACAAGGTAAGAGGGTATGATACTCTCAACCCGTTTAAGGATGACGAAGGAATTCTACGAGTTGGTGGTAGACTTGGAAATGCTTTAGTTCCCTTCGATAAGAAACACCCAATACTGCTACAGCCCACTCATCGATTATCTCACCTAATAATCAAGGATGCTCACGAAAAGGTATTACACGGAGGAAACCAAAAGGTTATAGGATACGTTCGCCAACGCTTCTGGATATTTGGCCTGAAAAATGCGGTAAAGAAGCACATTCATCAATGCGTCATATGTTATAGGTTTAGAGCAAAACCCATTACCCCGCTGATGGGCAACCTACCAGCGGCACGAACAAGCATCTCAAGGCCGTTCAAAGCAGCTGGAGTAGATTACGCTGGACCAATCGATGTGAAGACATGGAGAGGACGCAGTGCTAAAGTACTGAAAGGATACTTTGCGATTTTTATATGCATGTCAACAAAGGCAGTGCATATAGAACTAGTAAGCGACATGACAAGTCAGTCATTCCTTGCGGCCTTTCGCAGATTTATTGCACGGAGAGGTATCTGTTCCCAACTGTTCAGCGATTGCGGCACAAATTTCGTCGGAGGAGATAAAGAGTTACAAAAGGAACTGCGAGAAGCCAAGTTAGACTTTAAGAACATAGCCGAGGTGCTGGCCAAAGATGGGACAAAGTGGAATTTCATTCCCCCAGCTTCCCCACACTTTGGTGGTTTATGGGAAGCGGGAGTGAAATCCGTTAAATTCCACTTAAAACGTGTAGCCAGGAATCAAACATTAACGTTTGAGGAGCTCGCCACGCTTCTGGCACAAATCGAAGCGTGCTTAAATTCGAGACCTCTATGCCCACAATCCGATGACATTAATGACCTCAATTGTCTAACTCCTGGACATTTTCTGGTAGGAGAGGCACTAACAACACCACCACAGCCTCAGTTCAGCTTGGAGAGAATTTCATACCTCGATCGATGGAAGAGAGTCCAAACGCTGGTTCAATCTTTTTGGAAAACGTGGAGCAACGAGTATCTAGCCCGGTTGCAACAGCGCCCCAAATGGATTAAAATCGCTTACCCATCAGTGAAAGAAGGAGATCTGGTTCTGTTGAAGGACGAACGTCTGCCACCATTGAAATGGAGGTTGGCGCGAGTCTTAAAACTACATCCAGGATCAGATAGCATAACGCGAGTAGTCACCCTTAAAACGGAAAACGCGGAACTTAAGCGACCCGTCACGAAAATATGTATGCTTCCAGTCAACACGTCACATAGAGATACAACCATCGTATAACATCTGCACTGTCTCCATAGTCGTCTTTAATCAACATCAACACCTAAAACCACAGACAGTCAAGATTGAAAATGATTTCCACGTGGAGCGGACATCGATTGTGTAGCCGAGGAGGCCCCTTCCCGACAGTACTCATACGAAAGGTATCGCAGGAGCTCGGGGAGGCAATCGGTTCCGCAAGATATCTGGAAAAATAACATTCAACACATACGCTTCATCATCCGCAACACAACACACAACCGCCAACCCACTATTCAAAGCCCCAGAACAACACAGCCAACACAGAGCCTAGTCAACGCTTTAATCAACCTCAACACTGAGCAGAATTCGATTGTGATGCCAAAAGGCCCCTTCCCGACAGTACTCATACGAAAGGTATCGCAGGAGCTCGGGGAGGCAATCGTTTTTGCAAATCTTTTTGCAAAGACCTAATATAAAGGACACAACACATAACGTTTGCAACCATAGAGGACACAGCTACACACTTTGGAAACACAGTACAATGCTAATCCCTGACTTATAAATACAAATAATAATAATGAAATTTAAAGTAACACAATGTAATAAATAAATCTTTATCCACTACTTATGCACATATGGTATTCCTATAAAATAAATTATGAAATCTAACACAACACAGAAAATATAAATACATAAACAAGAATGATTTAAAAACCACAAAATGAATTTCTAAATCAACATTTCCTACACCATGAATTAAATATAATTAAAATCTCCGGCAATATGAAATTTAATAAACAAATAACATTACGCAACAATAACTTATCAACATAAAAGAATCATATGGAAATCAGCAACATATCAATAGTCACTCAAATTACAACAGATAATTGATACAGTCCACATTTCGTAAAACAACTCAACACAATTTACTCAAACCTCAGTACAGACTTCATAAAATCAACACAATCCACACACACTAAATTATCAATCAGACATAATACAACACCATAAATTCCCACTCAAACATAATATCATTCATACATAACAACTAAATGCCCACCGGTTCCACACACACTCATACATATATACAAAACACAAATGGCAAACAATTTTAGTGGAAAAGATGTAAATTAAACAATAACACAACACTCACCTGAATTTAAGAAAATATTCCCTCGTTGACAATGCTAAACTAAAACTTAACTAAATCAATATCAACAGGAATTAAACTAAGAAGGAAAACAAAACAAAAAAAAAAACACCATCTAAACCACGCACCACGCACAACAAATTAACACCGAAAGTTACTGGACTACGAGTAAAAAAGAGAGAAAGGAGTTCCTACTAGGGCAAAATGATCATGATAGAAAACCGGCAAATCTTTTATCTTCATTGTTGGTGTTGTTTTCTTGTTCTTGTCCATTGTGCATATATGTTCCCTATTACTCATTTATTAACCATCTCTCTTCTTTGCATGAGCTCAAGGCAAAGGTAGTAAATGTCACCAAAATGATCAATACACCAAGGCGAAATGAAGGATGTTCACACGGCATAATGTAAACGACAACATAATGGTCATCACACAAGTAACAATTGAATGCAGCAATCTTTGAGAACTTCGTTCACCGGGCGGGGAGAATGTTGAAGATGAATGTTAAATTTTATATTAATAAATAAATATTATTGTGAATGATGGTAATTGAGAAAAACGACCACACAAATGTCAATGTTTGTCGTAAAATGTTTAGCAACATGTTTAATGAAACTTTTGTAAATCAAATATAAAAAACAGCAATCGAACACAATAAAACACTATATTTTATAACGTTTAAAGGAACATAGTTGGTTTTATTTAAATATACGGTTGAACAGTGTAATGTGGATAATGTTTCTAACTGGTAAAATGTTAGAGGATTTCAAATTGTTGACAATTCACATGTAATTCACGGAAGGGTCACATGGATAGAGGCAATCAGTGGAAAGCGGAAAAAATCTTTAAAGTTTGCCATCTATGTATGTATATTACCTACAGTTTACACCATAGATGAAATCACATCTCTACAAGCGTTTTATTTTCATCGAAGCGCCATTCATCCACTATGGGAGCAAATACTGAGAGTCACATTTGTACAAACAAACGTTTTTCCGTTGGAATTATTCCCGCCGTTCACCCATTGGTGTTTTGATGCACGAGTGTATTGCAGGTATTGCTACTTGTAAGGCAGTTGTTGACATACCCTTAGCGGAGCAATGAAGTCGCCTGACCGGTTTAACACTGGAAAGGGAGTTGAAATCTATTTTGCCGCGAAGCGGGAAACGCAAATACCTTCAAGAAAGCGAAAGAAGGGGTTTCGATTTCTAATGGAAAACTTCTCCACAAGCCCTATGCAACCAGCATCAAGCTCTGAAGACCAGTGACATCAATGACAAGAAGCCATCAGAAATGCCGAAACTGTTGTTCTGGGTTTCGCCCGATCACCTCCATGATCCCCATTGTTTAAAGAATACAGGCAAGCATACGTGTAACATAACTCGCCTACAAAGCTATACTGTACAGAAGGATGAAGGCGGCTCGTGAGTTCTACGAGGGTTGAATGAGGGAAGAACATCGGCTTCTCCGTAGGAAAAAGAAAGAGTAGAGAGATGATTGGGTTAGGTTAGGTTACAGCAGGGTTGGATAGCTATGCCATCACGCAAATACTCGGCATCAAAACGGCCCCATCGCGGTCCCTGTAGAACCAGTTGAGTTTATATTCAAATGGCAAAAATCTAAACAATCTCTCTGGTGAAACATCCATATTCTTTGCAAAAGGCAAGAAGGCCTTTGAAATTCGTGCCGTCTATTGCTCTAGGTTTAGGAAAGATTTTCTTCGACTACACGATATTGCCTCGCATTCACCTAGTATATGTGTTATGTCCTCAACAGCTTGCAGATCACAGCAGAATTTGCAAATATCCGTATCTGACAATTTGTGCCTCTTTGCGTGTTTCCGCTGAAGATTCTTATCACCCGATTCTGACTGCATAATGCCCTGACTATATCAGAATTGATGTTGGTCGATTCCATTGCCTTGACTGGGACCTGACTATAGATGTCATAGCGATGACAATGATATTTCTTCCGGAAACCGATCTCATCTGCATTACTTCAGTCGCCCTGAGGACAGCCAGAACCTCTTAGTTCTGGGTCTTCTTAGAAGATGCAAGAACCTGTTCCTTCCTCTGTTTTCGAAACGTCTCATTTGAACTAATTATTGCATTGTTTTGCCAGTCCTGCCTAAGTAGACTTCATACGAAGTCGACCAAGGAAGGAATTTCATCCGTAAGAATCGGATTGCTTGGCTATAGCTCGGCTAGGACCGTGCTGTATCCGAACGGTGATCTGTAAATCAAGGGATGTTAGGTGCAGAAAAGTGTCCAAATGATTCCGCAAGGGTGGTACGGAGCGCACCTGTAATGACTACTGAAGCTATTCTTTAAACTACCGCTAATTTTTCGCAAACCTTTTTCTTGTTTGTTGCTTTCCATCATACTAGTGCGCCATATGAAAGTATGCGTCTTACCACCACCGTATATAGCCAGTACACCATAGCTGGTTTTAAGCCCCCAAATTTTTCCTACCTTGTTCTTGTACTTTCTGGTAAAAACAACCATTTCCATTTTGGTAGAGTTGGTATTGAGACCACAACTTTTGCCCAAATGCTGATCGTCTTTAGTACAACCCCATAATCACGCTTAAATACAATATTTAAGTATTTTCCTTGTACTATTATGACCACGTCATTTGGGTATGTCGTGGCACTTATACACATTGTACTAACCTTTTTGAGGGTGTCATTGAAAGCCATCGTCCACAGGAATGGCCATATGACTCGACCGAGCTTTGTCCAGTGATTATTTTCCTACTTAGATAGATAGATAGATAGATAATTTCGTTTATTTCTTGTTTCCAGTTATTACATTGAAAAAAGTAAAAAAATATAATCAAACAATATTAATATTTTAAGAAATATATTGCCATTCTATATTTTATAGAAGTATTGAATAGTTTTGAATGTCATTCTAAAAGAAAAAATGATAATATCAAACAATGTTCTGAATCAGAAGGCGGGGTGGCCAGGTTTTATAAAAGTTACTCTAATAAATAATTCAAAATAATTTTTATAAGAATTTACAATTACATTTTGACTATGAAATCATTAGTTTAAGGAAAAGAAAGAATATACAAAAAATGCTATTTATGAAATAAATAACATACATTTTAAACCAACTTGCAAGCATGCTGCAAACCCAATTTGTAATTACTTGTGAAATATTAGCGTCTACTACTAGACCGCTTTTAATTACGCTGCACTCCACGTTATTGAAGGTTCCTTCTATATCGAGGAAGGCCGCCATCGCAAACTCACCGAAGTGTGGACCCTTTTCTATTTTCTTCAACACCTCGTGCAGGCAGTTTCTATCAATTTGCCTTTCATATATGCATGATTCAATTCAATCAAAAAGCTATTACTGCATCTGTTCCTAATATGAATCTCCAATAATCGGTCTTGGGCTTTAAGCATAAATGATCATAGATTTATTGGTCTGAAATCTTTCGTTGTTATATGCCCCTGCTTGCCAGCTTTTTGTATAAAAACCAGCGGAATTTCCCTCCAAGCTATTGCTATATACCCTATTTGTAGACTGTGTCTGATAATTTCCATAATTTTTTGGATTGATACCTCCGGTGTTTTCTGTAGCATAATCGGTAGATTATCATCCGTTCCGGGAGATTTGTACTGCTTAAAGGACTGAATTATCCAAAGTAATTTTTTCCTGTTAATAAGAACACCTATTTCCTCTTCGAAGAGAGAGAGAGAGAGAGAGAGATTAATGTTCTCAGTGTTCCGTAGCATGCGAGAGTTATCTGATAATGTGGTTCCAGGAAAATGGGTTTCCACCAAAGTTACCAGAACCTCTTGGTTACTTTCAGCCCAAGTTCCGTAATTTTTTCGGAGGAAGCTACGAACTCTCGCTTCCTTTGCAAGCATAGAGACACACCGCTGACACAAGAATTGAACGCACAACGCCGTACTTTCTATGATTGGTTGCTGGAAAGGAATGAACAAGATCATGGTTGTTCAGGCAAAATTATTTAGTAAATGAGGCTCATTTTCACTGGACTGGGTACGTAAACAAACAAAACTGTTGCACCTGGGGTTCCGAAAATGCAAGAGAAATAGTGGAACAACTTCTGCATCTAGTGTGCAGATCGTTTCAGTGAATGGATTGCGTTATCGAACGATGTTGACTGACATTGACGCTATAGATGCGAATAACATTTATTTTTAGCAGAACTTCGCTTGATGCCATACAGCTAGTGATATACTGTCTCTATTTCGTGACAAATATCCAGGAAGTGTGATTTCTCAAAATGAAGACTTGGAATGGCCGTCAAAAATGTACGATTTAACACAATTATACTTTTTATTTTGCGGCTATGTTAAAGACAAGGCCCACGCCAATGCTATACAAACGATTCATGTACTAGGAGTAAATATTAGAGCTGTTATTGGGGAAATACAGCCGTAATTACTATGAGAAAAAGTGATGAAAAAGTAAAAAAAATTACTATTTGTAGGCAGAACCGAGGCGGAGTTTTGGCAGAAATTATATTTCTAAAGTTAAACTTGTACTTTAGACTAAAATAAAAACATTACCAATTTTCATAAAAATGTTGCAGTTTTCTATTAGTTTTCTATTAGTTTGAAATACCACCTCTTGTTGGAGGACCCTTTAGTGGAGACTTAAAACTTGTAGCGTGCAATTGGAGGAAGCTAGCCAGTGACTATGCTGACTGAATTTTCCACTTGGTAGAGGCGCGTGTCAACCCTGGGGTGTAATACCATCTCAGTAAGAAAGTACAGTGAACCTTGCCTTTAAAATAGCCAATGCACCCATGTTAAATGCACTAATAGACACATATTATATCTAATTGGCATATTGTTCGAGTTGAAACCCTATACCGTCCAGAGTATTGCTTATATTGCGAACATGTGTTCCTCCAAACTAGCATAAACTCTTTAACAGTTTTCATTACAATAAATTAAATTAGCGGAGAGTAATTTTTTTATCGACTCCTTCTTAAGTGCGACAATTAAATCCACCACAATAGCATGCGAAAAATGATGAACTTTTGTGAAACTTCCTATTAAAAAAGAATAGGGGTGGAGGTGGTGGTGAAAAAATATGTCATCGCAATAAATTCCCTGTTCTGGACAATAGATATGGCATGTTCCGTCCGGCAAAGTATAACGACCACTCATGGCAGAGTAGGCTGGGACGCACTCACATGATATGTTTGCCACCCTTCAAAATTTATTACATTTCCGCATGACATCACTAGGACATGCATTCCAGAAGCTCATCCTGCATGATGATAACAGTCTGCTATTTATTTGTTGGATAACGAACGAATAATCTGTATGTCTAAAGCAGCAGAACCTCCTCTTGTCCCGGAGCAATATACTAATTGATACAAATCTCTGTAAATAAATCAAAAAGTTGTTAAAAAGTGTTTTTTGTTTTGTTCACTCTTAAAAACTTTTGAGCACCGTAAAACAGCCCAAGGTTCCTGACGTTAGGGCTATTAAATAACTGTTTTTTAAAAGATTTCCCTTTTAATGTGGTTCACTAGTTAAATATATGAACTTCAAAAGTTTAACAATGACAAAGAGTGCGAAATGTTTTGCATTTATTCTCATTTATGGTCATCTTATAATGCTTATGGTGATATACTCGTACATATTCAAATGCCTGACTTGACAAGTTAAAGAAAATTTAAAAAATATTACACAAAGATGTAGAAAAATTATCAATTAGTCGATAAGATGAAATACACCTAGGCCTTCAATCTGAAATCGAATATCATCTACCAGAATTTACTTACTTACTCTGCTGAATTATGAAGATGTCGTTATCTTGATTGGAGTCCTATCTGCATACATATCACCATCACCGAACAAGTGATGAGCAAATGAAGCGTCAGGCAATTTGGTAAGAAAGGTGTATAATTTGGAGATTCCTTCAAACCAAACTGCATTTTCACATGATTACGTGGTAAGTGGAAAACCAGCTCAATCATCACCCTTAAAGATAACACCTTAAACACAACATTAAACGACTCAAGGTCACCTTTGTAGCTCAACGATTATGGACATACTCTAAGAAGTAATTTCAGCAATCAGCAATGGGTGGTGTTATCAGAAGTTTTCTTTTCCCTGTTTTTCAGTGGGAATTGAACCCTATATATCTGGCGTATTTAACCCAGTTTAACATATCAAAATAGTCAAAAATCTTCTCTCTGACATCGATTGTCAAAGCATATCATGCTAGAAATAAAAAGGTGTACGCGTTCTTTGTCGATTTCAAAGCAGCGTTTGATTTGGTAAATCGGAATGCGCTAATATACAAACTTTCACAGCTAGGTGTCTCAACCAGGTTTCTACATGTTATCAAAAATATGTACAATGACACAGAAGCCAGCGTGTGGGATGGTTCACGTTTCTCTGAATGGTTTAGAACTGATTCAGGTGTCAAACAGGGATGTCCGCTTAGCGCACTTTTATTTGCACTTTTTATAAACGACATTGTAAACCACCTTCCTGGAGGAATTAGAATGTCAGGAATCCAAATCAATGTGTTGCTATATGCTGACGACTTGGTTATATTATCAGAATCGAAAGACAATTTACAATTGATGATAAACCGGCTGTCTACATACTGTGAAAAGTGGGGACTTGAAATCAACACTGAAAAATCAAAAATTATGATTTTCTCGCGTTCCAATCGAACTGAAGTCGGAAGCAATTGGGTGTACAATGGAAGGCATTTGGAAGTGACAAATGAATATAGGTATCTTGGGGTGAACCTTAACCCAAGGCTAAATTTTAGTAAGCACCTTGCCGAAAAAGTCAAGGCCTCTCAAAGTCTTATAAACTTAACATGGAGAAAGATTTTTACAAACAGCCGTATACATTTGTCTACCAAATATAAAATCTTCAATTCAGTTGTGAAGTCAACTCTGTGCTATGCAGCTCAAGTTTGGGGAATGGAAGAGTATGAGGTAACTGAGAAACTTCAGAGGAACTTCATCAGAAAAATTTTCAATCTACCAATCAACACACCGAATTATGCGATTTATTTAGAAACCGGCTTGCCAAAGATATTTACCAGCACCCTGAAACTACAAGCTGATTATCTACTTAAAGTCTTAGGTTTTCGAGATGAACGTCTGAGTAAAAAGATGCTGCTATACGAAGTTAGGAACAAAGACTGGTGGTTTAATAAATGGCAACAGATCGCCACTTCTTTTGGCGAAGATGTAGAAATTGATCCAAACAACATTCTTGGTGTAAAGGAAAAGCTTTATAGAATTATTCAGCTGAATGAAGACTCGGTTCGAAATCTGCTTGTAGAAACAGCTACTGAATCTGAAAGCCGAATATTATACAGTCAGTTGAAATTTAATCTGTGTAACAATAATTATTTTCAAAATTCTCTAAGTCCCAAAGATATTTCTCTAATATTTAAAGCAAGATGCGAATTATTATGCCTTAACGGAAACGATAAAAAAAAAAATAAACAAAAATATTAAATGAAAACTGAAAATTAAAATAATAAAGTATATTTAAAATCAATAGAAGAAATTAAAGTTGTTAGTCGAGCTGACGGCAATGCCAAAGCGTTTATATTCATAAATAGTTAATGTAAATGTATGTTAAAAATTGTAAATAAATGAATGGATTGCTTACTTACTTACTTACTAGTCAAAAATACACGAGAATGATATCGAAATGTTGTTGTCACATGAGTTGAAAGAAAAGCGCTCGAATGATAAAAAGGGCGTATGACTTGAGACCGAATGAGGATCGAAACGTTCCATGTTATCAAATTTCAGAAACTTCAGAAAAAGTAAGGTAAGGCAACAGAAAATATGTTGTTTCGACAAAGCAGTGTCATTTGTCATTAATCAGCTGGAACAATGACATTTTTACACAAGACATGCCCTAGTGGTATAATTCCCGTTTGTTTGAATATAATTTACTATTTAAGGTCTAAAGTTTATGTCCAAAAGCCCACGATCACCTTCAACAATCCTTGGCTGAAAATTCCATCAAAAGAACGTAAACGTACAGATGTATTACTGCAATAGTTTATATTGTTCCATACAAAATTGACACATGTTTACTTTATGACTAACCATTTATGTAATCGAAATTGAAATCTTCCGCAATTGTTGGATCACACTTTATAAATGTGCCATTTGACTTTGGCAGGTCAGTGGTGGACCAAGAGCCTTATAAAGCCTAATGACTTCCAAGTCATCGCCAAATATTCTTCATTGCTTACAACACTGAATTCATCAGAACATACTAGAGTGACATATACAATGTGATCCAGATGGATTGCATCACACTTGAGGTTTGAGTCAGAAACTAGAATATATTCCAAATTTGCCCCGGGCTCAAGCAGAGAAACGAGCTATAATAATATTTTCTTAATCTGCAAACATATGAAAGTACTCATGGTGGTTGAATTGAAATAGTGTGTACAGATATTTCACTGCCTCAGAGTTCTTATTATTGCAAACAAAATCCAAATGAGGACACTACGGCAGACAGGTGGAGTCATCAGCAAATATTACATTTTTTAGCAAACCTACATCCTATAGCAGTATCACGAAACTTTGAGCACCACCATTTGGGATTGCTTTTGTGTTTTTTTTGGTGAACCATAAGAAGGCCGAAAGCACTCTACTTTCTTTCAATGTTTGTCCCGCTTACCAGAAGTTGTTTCGAAACTTAACTAACCAAAAGGAAAGAGAAGTATGCATTCGAACCGAAGTCAATGCTCAGGATATGGAAGGATCACCTCGAATAATAAGCCAATATTCAATATTCAGACTGCCGACGATTGGGTTACTGCTACCACCTCGAGCAGAGGGACTCATATAGTAAGTTAGTTGATCCATTATACTGACAGACACACATACTTATCACATCAATCTCAAATATCTCCAACCTGATAAGCAAACCTTCCGCTGTGTTATCTTCTGCGAGGCAAAGCAGCTCGTAAGGAGACTTACGAGTATAATGTGCAGCCAATTTCCTTTCTTTTTGTTTTTTTGTTTTTTTGTACCCTTAAAATGTTTGCACACAGCGCGGCCGAAGGACAATTAGGGAGGAAAGAACGAGAGGTACCGATGTACGTTGGATTTAAATGTCTGAATGTTACAATGAGAGTTGTACGGCTTAGGAACGAATCACGATGTTTTAGAATACGTCAGAAAGAGGGTATACTGATGAGTATTCATAGCGTGACGGGTGTTACGGTTAAAGGCTTGAAGGGGCGGAATGCTACTGGCGATTTCAATAAAGCACCGGTGGTGGAAATAGCGATAAAACAAAGTGAGACAGGTTACATTAAGTCAGTGAACGACGGTGTCAATTGACTGACTGATATTAGTATCACCTATGAGATTTATGGTACTGGGTCTTCTGAGGAGATACCAGAACCTGTTCCTTCCTCCATTTTCGAACCGTCTGTGAAAATTGCAATTTGATGATTGCATTTTTTTCCTAGTCCTCCCTCTCCAGATAAATTGTATCATACGGCATGTCGAAAGAATTAAATCCGTTAGACTTGGATTGCCTGGCAGTAGCTTCGTTAGGACTATGCCATGTCCGAAACTACTGCTCTTGAAGTTATCCAGATTAGTGAGTCGTGTCGCACTGTTCCCAGCAAGTTTTTTAGATCTGTAAATCAAGTGGTTTTAGGTTCCAAAACGTGTCCAATGCTGCCGTAGAACTGTTACGGAGTGCATCTGTAATGGCTATGAAGGCCGGTCTTTGAACCACCCCTAATTTGTTTGTTGCCTTCAACCATACTAGTGCGCCGTATGTAAGTATGGGTCTAAACACCATCGTATATAGCCAATACACCACAGCAGGTATTAAAGCCCAAATTTTTCCTACTGTTTATTTGCAGATAAAAAAAGCATAATATGCCTTTTTGATTTTTTCTGCTACGTTAAGATTCCAACCCAGATTTTTGTCCAGAATTACACCCAGATACTTCGCGCTGTCCGAAAGAGAGAGTTCCACTCCGCTGAGTTTTGGGAGTTTGAATTGCGGTATCTTGTACTTTCTGGTAAAAAGTACCGTTTTGGAAGTGTTGGCATTGAAACGACAGCTTTTTGCCCAAGTGCTGGTCGTTTTCAGAGCAACCTACATAATGTCCTTTAAAATATAATGTTTAAGTATTTTCCCTGCGCTATTATGACCACGTCATCAGCGTATGCCGTGGCACTTATACCCATTGTACTAAGCTTTTTGAGGATGTTGTTGATAACCAACACCCACAGGAGTGGCGACAGGACTCCCCCTTAGCGGTTCCCTTGGTTACGGACATTCTGATTGAGCTTTGTCCAATGGAACAGTTTGTTTTGCTGCTTGCAAGCATTTTTAACGGCGGTGCACTCCACGTTATTGTAAGCTCCTTCAATATCGAAGAAGACCGCCATTGCAAACTCTCCGAAGTGTAGACTCCTCTCTATTTTCCCCACCACCTCATGCAGAGCGGTTTCCACAGATTTTCCTTTCATATATATTTGTGACTCAGTGAAAAACTATTACGGCATATATTCCTAATGTGAATCTCCAATAATCGCTCCAGGGTTTTAAGCATAAATGATGACAGACTTATTGGTCGGAAATCTTTTGCTGTTATATGCCCCCGTTTGCCAGCTTTAGGTATATAGACCACCTTAACTTCCCTCCAAGCTATTGGTATGTACCCCATTTTTAGACTGTGTCGAAGAATTTCCATAATTTTTTGGATTGCTACCTCCGGAGTGTTCTGTAACATAATCGGTAGAATACCATCGGACCGAGAGATTTGTACAGCTTAAAGGACTGAATTGCCCACCGTAATTTTTCCATATTATTAACAACACCTATTTACTCACTGTCGCTTCTGAAAAGCTTCGCCCTGTTATAAAGTTACCAGACCTCTTTCCATTTTAAACCTATCTCCCTATTCCACCATTTTGGTTGAGCCCTTTTAGATGTTCTGTTATCCGGGCAAGCTTTCTCGAACGCCGTTGTTAGTGCCTTACTAATATATTCTACAGATTGATTGGGTATCCAGGCGTATATTTACCACTTCCGTATAGATGACCCAATCAGTCTTTCTAGGATTTCTTTGAAAACTACATACCCTGTCCTGAGACTTCACCTTGAAGCGTATCCTTCGGTGATCCGACATTGAAGTTTCGTCGACTACTCTCCATTCTCTTATTCCTATATTCCTAACCCTTCTGTATTTGTAGCAAGGGTGATATGTATCACCTTGCGCCTATTTTTCACCACAAAAGTGGGTGAATTCCCTCTGTTACAAATATTGAGGTTGGAAGGTAAAATAAAATCGTACAAACACCCAACTCTTGGGTTGATAGCACCGCTTCCCCATTGTGTATGATGGGAGTTTGTTTCACAGCCCAGTACCAGCATCAAATTGTTCTACTTTGTCAAGTCCTTTAGCTTCTCCGGGATCACTACCTCGGAGTTATAGGGGAAGTAGGCCGAGGTCAGACAGAGTGGTTTGCCCCACTCCCTTTCGCAGGTTACTGCTGTCAGATCTCCTGAACTGGAATTATTCAAAAGAAATGCCTCTATTTGGTTTTTGATAAGGATGCAGGTCCTGAGCTTGCCTTCTGCCTTGTAGAACAACTAGTAATTTTTCAGCCTTACACCCATAAGACCCATCACGCGTGTAAATTTCTTATTGTAATGAAGTTCAGTTTTTTTCAGTTTTAAATGCTCTTTATTTTCTTAACACTAACTCTTACATTCTAACAAAAAATGCTTAAATGCTAGCTTACAATTACTTAACAATCTTATACTAACTTACTGGCCCCACTCAGGCACTCTAAGCTACTCTGAATACTTATATCTATGTCTTTCGACTGCAGTTACATTTTATTTTGGACAAACAATTGCATCACATCGAATTCAGAGTGTAACACTTGCAGTAAGTAGACGATCTGAACCTGACTCTACCCTTTTAATCGGAAAACATTTCGAGTAATTTGTAGCCTCAACTTCAAAAGCACACTGTTTTGAAGATAATACTCGGAAGGAATCGCAATCATTGTTCATTTTTTAAATTGCTGTTAGAGAATGGTATTGAGCAAAGCATGGTATTCGTAAAATGCATAATGGAACTTCGCAAGTTGAAGTAAGAAATTGATTTTTCATGTTTTATTTTCGTTCATATTGAAAATATATCTGTTAACTCAAGCAAAAAATATGTGTGAGTATTGAAATGAAAAAATAAAAGTCATTTCATTACAACTTAATTCCATATTACACATATTCTGTGTTTGATGAGTATACTCGTCACCACTAAATTCGTGCGGCTGAATTTAGATACGCATTTACCAAAGAGGTTGAAATAGTTAACTGGTTTAATCATCGAATGACCACAACCACAATCTCGCTATTTTCAGTTTCACGCTTTAAAATTTTAGAGTTTCTAAACCACAAATACTCAAAGTTTTTTTCATTTTTTTAGTTTTTTCGCTGCCGTAAACAAATCACGTGTAGGTATATGATGTGAAAACATTCATTGATGAAGATCTTGTGATTGGTGTCAGGGATAAATATCGATGAATTCAGCCCATAATTCTTCTTTAGGCTTCAACCGAAAAGAGATGAACACATAAAATTACACTGTCCTTTTGTTTAGAGTTTAAGGACACATTTTTAGGTTTCAAATCTTTGATATAGACTTTTTTTTATCTCAACAGATGGGACAGATATATTCAGTTGATCATAAAGAATTTTCTGAACACATAACTCGGCATTGTCATTATTCACTTGAGAAACACCGAAAATTTCAATGATGTTCTGCATTAGCTTCCGTTCCCTCCAGGTTAGCTTGCTCTCAAGGTTATTGATCTTTAATCTTTTTGTTCTGTATGTTCTTTAGAGATAGAATCTCTGTTGTGAAGTTTGGTGTGTTTCAACAAGAGGTCACAACGGTTTTGGACCTACATGTT
Source organism: Volucella bombylans (assembly GCA_949129095.1). Taxonomy (NCBI): domain Eukaryota; kingdom Metazoa; phylum Arthropoda; class Insecta; order Diptera; family Syrphidae; genus Volucella; species Volucella bombylans. The sequence goes on along the minus strand of OX422143.1, from coordinate 66,102,800 downwards.
CCATATTTCTACTGCATCTGTCTGCTTGGTAATGCTCGTACTCGAATCCAACATGCAAGTTAACGACGAGTATATGTAGTGTCAATGCCGCATCCGATTCATCTATTTAAAGTAGAATGTTGCTTTATGTTGCTCATTAATAAAGCTAACTTAACGAATTAGAGGAACACATATACCAAGCTCAAGCATCTGGTGTATTCTGTAGACAGTCTGGAAACTCCTATATCCTCATATTGCTAATTTTCACATTTTTTTTTCAATATAACTTCGAAATGCTTAAGCCTGTTTACCTTTTTATTTGAATACAAAATATTAGTTGTAGTGACACCAATACCAGAACCAAAGGCAGCAAAAACTGTCATACCAAGATCATCCCTTAAAGAAGAAATATGCAATTCCCTTGATACATTAGCTAAAAGTACTCCCTTAATTACAAGTGTGCAAATTCAATAAAAAGGACGAACTCAAAAGTCAGATTTCATGCCAAGTAAATTTCCAAAACTTTATTTTCTCCTTGCTGAAAGCATTTTCCATCAGACAAAGTCCCAAACATAACTAACAACTCCCGAAGGTCTAAATGAATTTTAGCTTTTACATTCAGTCCAGTTTACAAAATACGAATAGTCTTACAAAGAAGTGAGATTATGATTTGATCCTAAGATTTATTATCCATCTACAACAGCATAAGTTATTCATTTAAAGATACAATCTGCCAGTAAAAGCAACCCATGGATTATGCACTACGTACTTTAAATTGATTAATCTTACAATATTGTACGGGCAAAACAGCACCCATCCACAATCTAAGAATAAGGTAAACATAAATGAAAGATCCTTAGAATTAGAATGGACTAGTTTCTAAGCCAAGGGACATACGAATAGTAGGGCCATCTCCTAAGCTTCACTTGTACTATTCCTATTTTCTGGTCTATTCGCTCGTTGTTAGTAAATGGAGGCCTATTTTCCAAAGGACCGAAAAAGAAGAAAACGAAGAAGAAGAGTATGCACTCCATGAATGTATACTTCATCATGTCACGGATAATATTAATCTCACTTCGTTCCATTGGGTACAATGAACAAAAAGGATACTTTCACATCTAGCCCACCTACGGCCATGTCATCTACTCTAGTCGTTGCCAAACGTACGAGTACGAATACATGCACATCTGAATGCTACACTAGTATGTACTAGTACATACATACATATGTATATTTGTATGGCTGTTGGAGGTGCTCCAAATAGAATCCCTTGGAAGTGCACTTGTAAATGTTTACTCCAACATTGAGGACTTCTGGAGAGCGCTTATGGTTGGCGCACTGACGGCAAAACCCATTGCTAGGAATAGAACAAAAGAATCTCAACACTACAATGGTCTGGAGCTACCACTATCAGAACTTCTATCATATACCAACACCATAGGGTGCTTTACTTTTATGAGATTGTCGCACTTCCACTTCGTACTCATACTCGTATGTATTTGTATCTATTTCTGCCCAATCGAAGACTGAATGTGCTAGGTCTCGTAAGTTTGCCAATTTAACTACGTTCATCGGTGTTTAGTGCTAATGAAGCTAGATGATACACAGCTCCAATACATATTTACCAATTGAATAAATTCATTTAATCATCATCTGCCACTGTCAATGGCAATGGAGCCATTTGTGCCAAGGATTAGGTCTTTCAGATCTTTTAGATCACACCCATTCGAACATAAACAGAGTTACTTGCATTAAAATAATGAAGCAAACAAAATCACTTTTAGCTATGCACCCCCTCGATGGGTCCTTAACATAATCTATTGCCGGATGTACATATCTTTAAGTTCTATGAGGAAGAATGCAGCCGACAGAATCCTGGTTCCCGAGGAGGACTTCTTTTCTTTTGGCCTCGGTCGGCTCCAGAATTATTCTTTTGTACTCGTATTCCCTTCCTGTTTCTAGATTTCTCTAAACTGAACACAGTTGCTCGACTCACTCCAATCGTAGTGTAAGAACTTTGAGAGCTGAAGTCATTGTTGCCTATAAACTGGTTACACTGCACACTCTGTAGTAACCCATCCCAGCGAATGTAAGTCATTCACCGCTTAAGCCTTTCAGTCTCTCCCGGTGTTAGGTAATCTTCATTTGCATACACTTTAGTTACACGGTGTTAATGGTTGTGTGGGTTCCTTTTTTGAATTATTCTCATTCTCGTTCCAAAAATAAATTGTTTGCACTGTGTTGCACAGCATAAAGACGAATCGTATAAATGTCAGTCGGGTGGAGAGGAGGTGGTTTTTTCCATTTCAATGATAGACGTCGAGTTGGATATTTATACAGTTGGTGTTTACGATGGAATTCTTAGGAGAATGTAACTGTTGCAACTCTTACGACTTGGCACATACATAATTGCTGCATGGAGTGCTTGAAACAACCTCATTCCGGTTGCCAGCGAGTTGTACTAGATTTTCACTTTAGTAGGTTACTTTAAGTGCAATTCGTTGAAAGTTTAAAACAGAACGAACATGAGTATTCAAGAAATTAAAAGGACGAAGAACTAACTTAACAGAATCTGACTCTTGTTACAGAACGTTTATGAAAATTATGAAATCAAAAGAACCTTGTGTAATTAAAGTCAAGACGATTCTGTAGTGTTGTTGATTTTGGAAGGTTTTCTGCAGGGACTTATCTTAACAAACAAATGAGAATTCGTGCACGTCTCTTCTGGGATAACGCATAATCATCCAAATGTTTATGCCATATACTCATTCATTTATTTCTTGACATTAACATTTGAAACAAATTTAATCAAAGTTAGTTTTATGAAACTCTGACCCGTGTCCATACCCCATTCAATTTAGTCCTGCTGACTTTAATTCTTATTAAGCTGAGCCGCGATTAGAACGATTTTCATTTTATACGGGTTAGGTTAGTGGATTTCCAGTCGGAGCACAACAAGAATATATAAAGAGGTAGTCCATTGTAATTCTTGTGTGCCTTTACTTTCTCAGAAAGATCAGTAAATCTTTCAGTGATAAAGTGACTATAGTACCAGCACCTAACACAACAGCGCCGAGTGTCTGCAGCCTGATGCGAGCGAAGGCAGAAAGTGATTCGCAGTGTCATCATCACACTTACAGCAAGTGTCACTAGCATATTTAGGTGCTAAGCAGAAGCACAGTACCCCGTCACGACGCTAGTAAGCAATCTACCGTCTTTTCTACTAAAGAACTGCATGAAAACCGCTGATTTCTTTCTTTCTCTTTCTGTCCCATTTTCCTAAAAACTTAACACGCGCTCAGGCATTCGAATTGTAGTAATACCCACTTGAGAGTTATGTTTTTTTAAATAAAAATTAAAATGAGAAGACGGGGAGCATTTGTTTGTCCGCGACCATTCTTAAGAGCCATGCCAGCTATAGTTATGTACATATAAAATCGAATTGTCATTAGAAGCCCTAACCAAAGGTGTACACAGTCCTAACGCAATTTCGGCTTTTAAAGAACTCACCCATTTCTTTCCCACAACTCACCCAACTGACTCATTTCCCTTAACCCTGTGGTTACCACTCAAGACTTTGTGAATTCAGCCTTCCGACTGCGTTCGCTTGGAAGTGGTGAGATGGTTCAGCATGACCTGAAGGGAAACTTCATCCGATCCACCGAATTTTCACAATACGAACATATTTTATTGAATAAGTATTGCACATTGCTCTACTTGGGCGACAGATGAAAGTTTTACTTACGAGGAGTGAAATCAAACTTTGCCGGTCCCCTGAATAGCAGAAGGATCGCATCTTAAACCGGTTTTGACCACCTATGCAAACCCGACTATATTTCTTTCAAACCATATTTGGGCACAGGGAAGCCGATTTCGTACTTTCACAGTAATAGGAGTTCTGGCATCATTACATCAGTCGGCTTGTCAATAAGGTCGGAGTCAAAAAATAGTCAGCGCAGAAGGTCATTGAAACTTCAGTGTGTTTTGTACCAAAGATTTTTTTTATTGTGCCAAGAACAGAGACGGCTGTCATGCAGCCGAAGCAGACCATTTTTCGAAGTCTGGTAAAAACAGCAATAACGTATTTCCGTGAAAGCTTGTTCTACATGACAACCAGCGCAATGACTCTCCTTGGTGGCAAGCCCCAAGTCTTTCCGAAAGCTTGTTTGTACTGCGAGAAATACAGGCGTAGATGTCGCTTTATGTAAACTCCAAACGATTTTTCTACCCATAAAGACACATAGATACCTACCTTCATTGAGGAAATGTATGGTGATCACTGTAAACCTTCGAAAAGCTAGACCAGTGGCCGAATTCCGCATGCGTGAGTATTTCTCCTGTACACACATAAGAAAACTTATATTCGATGCCAGTGTACACATTTTCAAGTCACTCGCTGCAGCAACCGTTCGAGTGTGCTGAATGTATACTATTTTGTCAGCTGAGTGAGTTGAATTTAGTTTTCATTCTCATAGAATTTAAAAATTCAAATCAAACGTGGATATGAGCTCTGTATACAACAACAATATAAGAAGATATGTATATTAGACGCAAAAATCAGTAAATAAAATGATTTCATAGAATTTTTTACTTATAGGGAATGGATAATTATTAGGTTTATAGGAGGAGAGAGCAGAACTTTTTTTTTTGAGGACGAGTTAGACAAAGTCTTATCTATTCGAACGTCTTGTAAGGCCGAAAAACAGTTCTCTAACCCTGAGCCTCTTTGCAGCTCTGGGCGCGTATTTCATCTCTTCTTTTGATTTGAAAATCTTCATCCAATGAGGGATATACGGCTATCTAAAATTGATAAGGAAGCTGTCCACTCCAATTAGCTATATCGTATTACCTAATTGTATTCTAAGAAATGTTTTCTCTAATCTGACCACACGATTGTATATGAGAAAGTAGCTAATATGATACTGTGTTCCAATGAGCGTAAAGTGGATGGCATATCAACGGTGAGCTTATTTTGACAATGTGACCTACCCCCGTTCATTTCGAAGGAAGAACTCCATGAGATCTTCGACACAATCAGGGCTAAGAAATCAGTGGGGACCGATGGTATTCCGAACATCGTGCTTCGACATCTTCCTCTAGAAGCGGTGGACATTTACACCACCCTGTTTAATAATGCAATGAATAATGCACATTATCCAGCGCATTGGAAAACGGCGGTGGTTCAACATATCCCCAAAAAGGGAGAGGATATATCCAATCCGGCGAATCTCCGGTCGATAAGTCTCCTTCCGAATATCAGTAAGCTTTTTGAAAAGGTAATCAATAGAGCTCTGTCTAGGTGGGTTGAGGACAAACATATAGTTCCGGATAATCAATTCGGTTTTAAGTCGGGACATGATATCTCACATGCCCCGTCTAAACTGGTGTCCGATATCCAATGGAACAAACGCAAGAAACAGTGCACTGGTGCCTGCCTTGTTGACTTGGAGAAGGCCTTCGACACCGTATGGTTAGAGGGTCTTTTCTATAATCTGACTAGGCTGGGTATAAGTAAACCACTCTTGTACATTCTTTATAATATGCTAACCAACAGACAGTTCATCGTTAAAAATGGTGATGTGACTTCTGTTGGAATATTTCAAATTAAAAATCGTCTTCAGCAAGGCGCGGTCAATTCGCCGATCCTATTCAACATTTATACAAGCGACTTGATAGGTTCACTCCCCCATACTATTGCGTACGCAGATGATTTGGTAGCGTACAGAACAGGTCCAAAAATCGGGGTCATTAACACTCTCTTGCAGCGTGACTTCGATAAGATAAGACGATTTTGCGATGACTGGAAGTTGAAAATCAACTTTCAGAAGTCGGAAACCATTCTCTTTAGGACGCCGTTGTCTGGAGCCTCTAGGGATACCAGAAAAAATTGGCGCAAGTTCTCGATCATTGGGCAACACGGGCAGCCTCTTGCCTATCGAAATGTAGTCATATACCTTGGAATCTGGCTAGATCAGTTTCTGTATTTTGGCAAAAATGTAGATGCTGGTCTGGCCAGAGGTAAAGGTGCTTTTGCTCTTACAAAGAGACTGTTTTATAGCAGCCAACTCGATGCGACGGTAAAGGTAATCTGCTACATGGCCCTTATCAGGCATATGCTTATGTTTGGTTGTCCCGTGTGGTTCAACGTAAGAGCCAGTTTATTGGAAAAGATTCGGGTGTTTGAGAGGGTTTGCCGTAGGACCTGCCTTCGCTTGTACAGAACACCAGAGTCGGAGTACAAAAAATTTTATCCCAATTAGGTCCTTTACAACAGGGCGAACCTAATACGAGTGGACAACTTCGTAATTAAGCTGACTCGAAGGCACATTGCAAGAGCAATGACCTCGACGAATAACCTGATATCTGGGGCCTTTAATTACCTTTACCACGAGAATGTGCGTTCTGACGTCTTAGATCCACCGGAAGCATTCCTCTACCTTGATCAGATAGGGTTGATCCAGGATAGATCAGCGGTGCCGTTAATCTTCCATGTCGCTCGGACAGCTGGGGACAGGCGATTCAACTACAACAGAGACGTCGCACACGGCAGTGTGGATCGTCTCATGTTCAGTAGAGCGATGGGGAATCGCGATAAGAGGGATGTCGTTCGGCAGCACCAGAATTTCTGGTGGTTGAATGATGGAGAAGATGTTTCGTCGTCGTTTCCGTCAATTACGAACCAGCCTCACTAATGAGGCAGAGCTGATCAATCTGTTTTCTCTGTGAATAGCGATGGCCAGCTTACATAGGTTTAGGTTAGCATCTAAGAAATATATACATGTATTAGTATATACAAAGGTATATACTATATTCTTATTCTATATCTTTCGACGTCTAATTTATCATTTTACATAATAATTATTATTCATTAACATCTACATAAACTAAATAAAATATTGCTGTTTAAGAAAACCGGCATAACTCAAAAAACTTCAGTTTTCATTTTCAAATGACTATAAATCTTTTTTTGAAATCTTCATTTGGGTGGGCCACCTCCATATTTTATCTAATGAAACTAAAGAAGTTGAAAAATATATAATAAGGATTAAAATTTAAAGAATTTTGCATCCCCTTCCAACTTAGGTTACTTTTCACGAAAAAAAAGTTTGGTATGTACATAGTTAACTTTGTTATTGAATTGTATTTAGTTAATCTTGGATCGGACAAAGAAAAACAAGAACACAAACAGTTAAAACGAAATAAAATCATATTTATTCTAAAAACAAAAAATTATTACAAAAATATATTACGAAGTTGAAAAGCTCTCCGATTTTATTCTTAAGACTTTGGAAGTGTTTTAGAACTATTTTATAAGTAAGCTTAATAGTTCCGTCTTTGCTTTGTTGTACTTTTTGTTATTAAATCAGGTTATAACAATTATATTGGGTTTCGTAGCCATACAAATTAAAATTCACATTTCTTGTTCAAACTTAAAATAAAAATTAAAAAAAACATGTTAGAGCCATACTTAAAGCTAAAAATTCTTATAGAACTGACTGTAGTATTGCGGAATCAAATTTTTTTCAAGAAGCGTCATCAACCCCTTCTTTTTTTATCGCCAATTGGCAATTTAGACGTACATATATAATCCAGTCAGGTTTTCATTGACATTCTTGTTTTTTCTAGAATTCTAGAAAAGTTTTCCTCCGCAAAAGATTTCTTTACAAAAAATAGTATTTGGAATTGCCTTTTCGAATTTAATACTCGTATAGCAGTAAATTTGACACTGTGTTTGCCAAAAATTGTGTCAGATTCTAAATTTTTCATGTTAAGAAAGTCCTTGAAGCTCATTTCAGTGGCATGAGCTGCGTACGCTGTGACATGACTCTAGCTATATGTATCTACATTGTAAATGAATAGAAAATCGAAATCGAATCGAAATCGACAATCGAAAATCATACATTCTAAGATAGAATTGTAGGTGCACAGAAGGGTTAAAACGGTCCGATTCAAAAGCCGAATTAGAGCTAATAGGTTTCTATGAAAGTTTTATATGGAAAATCGACTGAACACAAAAAGAAAACTTATCAAAAATTATTTCTCTAAGAATTGTGAAAATTTATTTTAGGGAAAAAGGACATAAGTTATTAAAATGCTATTACAGAAAACAAAAGTCTAGATTATTTCAGGAAAAGTGGCACAATTCATTTCAGTGCAGGAAAAAAGGTTTAAAATCATACTTACTTTATCTTTGATAGCAGTCTAACAAAAAAAGTCAGTTTTTTTCTAAATTTTGAAGCAAATTACGGCGCACAACTCAACAACATATTTTCATGTCACTTTTCGGCACAAAACACCGGTCCAACCCCTTTGAACATCTGACAGCTACTAAGTTACGCCTTTGTTGCACACAAACCAACAGAGAAAAGAAGTCAACCACAAAATGACGCATTATCCATTAGGCGGGATTTTGAAGAGTTACAGTTATGCCGATTTTACAGAAAGATAGAGAATTTGTTTTCCATTCGATTAGTCATAATTAACAAAAAAATTTGTTTTTTTTTTAGTTATGCTGGTTTTCTTAAACAGCGACGAAATATTAAGTATGTAAAAAAAACTAAGTATTTACATGAACATTTTTTTTGTATTTATATAAAACTTAAACAACCAACTTAAACTAACTACCTACGCTAACTTATACTAAACTTTAAACTACTTAGCCTAACTACACAATCTAGCCTAATCTAATTGTTAGCAAACTTCTAGTTGCTAACCTAAATGTTAGCAAACCCAAGGTTGCTATCCTTCAATACCCTGAAACCACCCTAACCTATGTAAGTCGGCAACCTTCTGACTATGCTAACCCGGACTTGAAGAAAACTATGATGAAATCGGGTCCTCTTCAATCATCCACCAAATATTTTGGTGCTGCAAAACAACATCAGTTTTATAGCGTTTGAAACCGCCCTACTAAACCAAAGACGTTCAATGTGTGCGACGTCTCTGTGGAAACTTAGCGGCAACGTAAGCCTCTCCTGGATCAGCCCTTTCATGTCAAAATAGAGAAACGCTTCAGGGGGAACGAAGCCTTTCAAGCGCACACTCTCATGATAGAAGTAGTTGGGGTAGTAGGAGCCGGATACCAAGTTGTTGGACGAGGTCATTGCATTGCAATACGCCCTCGAGTCAACTTAATACCGAAGTTGTCCACTATTATTAGATTCGCCCTGTTGTATAAGACCTCATTGGGATAGAATTGTATGTACTCCGATTCTGGTGTAAAGGTTAAGACAAACCTTAAGGCAAGCCCTCTCAGACACGCGAATTTCTGACCACATACAAGCATGGGCCGGATGAGGGTCATGTAGTAGATATCTTACACACTAGCATCGAGTTGGCTGCTATAAAACAATCTTTTTGTAAAGGAAAAATTACCTTTCGCTCCGCATTCTTTTTGAAATATAGATATTGGTCCAGCCAGATCCCAAGGTATCTGACTACATTTCGACTAGCTGGGCGTGTTGTCCAATGGTCGAGAATTTGCGCCAATTTTTTCTGGTGTTCCTAGAGACTCCAGACAACGGTGTTCTAAACAGAATGATTTCAGACTTCTTGATTTTCAGTCATCGCAAAATCGCCTAATTTGTTCGAAGTCACGTTGCAAAAGCATGTTAATGACCTCAGCTTTTGGACCTGTTCTATACGCTATTAAGACGACTGGGTGCGCAATGCCATTGGAAAGTGAACCTCTCAAATTGCTTGTATAAATATTGAATAAGATTAACGAATTATCCGCAGTTTGTTGCAGACCGTTTTTATTCTGAAACGTCCCAACGGAAGCCGCATCGTCATTTTTCACGATAAACTGTCTGTTGGTGAGCATGGGCCCCCGAGCCGATTATCAAGGCTTTGCCCATTAATGACGTTGTCTAATAAAAAGCGGGGGCAGAGCAAAGTACTGGTCTTATCGTAAATATCTACAGATGACGCTACCGAAACAACTTTCGATTTGATCAGTTATTATACAAGCGGCCGGTTATAGGTTTTGTTGGCTGAAGGACCAACCGTAGTCTCTACCAGGACTTAAATCACCGTACCATGGGAGTCAGGAGCCCCCCGGATCTCGGTCTGGGCCTGACTTGTTGAGGTAGGCCTCCTTGTGGGAGCTTTATGGTGGCTGTGGTTTAAACCCAAAGTCGCGGGAAGGATTCTACCTTGGTTTGACCCATTGTAGAGTTGCAATAAGTGCTGGGTGCTATGACCAGAAGAACAGTAAGAGGTTTTAGGTCGGCCTCGACCAATACCAAGGGTGGAATTTGTGTCTCCAATACAAGTTCTGCTTTGGTATTATTCTAAAGCGACTAGGCGAGGGCAAGACGTATCCTTGCTCCCATGGATGTATGGGCATCCTGCAAACTTAATTCAACACTACAGATTTTTACATTAAAAGCTAGAAACTATGTTGGTGAGCATATTATGAAGAATATACAAAAGTGGTTTACTGATGCCCAGTCTGGTCAACCTATTGAAAAGACCCTCTAACCATACGGTGTCGAAGATCTCTTCCAAGTCAACCAGTCAGGCTCCAGTACACTGGTTTTTGCTTTTATTCCATTAGATCTGACACCAGTTTAGACGCGGCATGTATGACATCATGCCCTGCCTTAATACCGAATTGATTACCCGGAGCTATATTTTCAAACACATTGCTGATATTCTGACTTATCGACCGGAGATTCGATGGATTGGATAAACCTCGCTTCTAGAGGGAGATGTCGAAGCACAATGTTCGGTATTCCATCGATTACCACTGATTTTTTACTTATTGTGTCGAAGATCTCATGAAGTTCTTCCTATGAAATAAACGGCGATGACATTATATGCCATATACTCGTCACTGAACTGGGTGAAGCCCGAGCTCTCGAATCGCCATATGCTATTTCGCAGATAGAAATTGCGCAGAAGGACTCGATTCTCCAAGTCGTGATTTGGACCAATGATTCATCATTGGTTTTATACACTTCCTGAAAAGTCGTTCCTATGGCCTCAACCTTTTCTTGAGGATCTTCGATCACAAAGAAATTATCATTACCTGCGGTTTCGATGGGATTTATGCCTACAGTAGTTAGTGTTCGTTCATTGTCCGTCGTTCGAGGAATTTTAAAACACTGTTGGTCGTTTGGATTTTTTTCTCCGAAATATTTTGTTTATTTGCGGGAACATACTCGGGTTGCTGGAACTTACAGCCCGAATTCTGTTGTGCCAGTACAAATTTACAGATGCTCTGTAATTCTATCTTATCAATATTGGGAGGTTTTTAATTGACGACTTCAGTGTCCTAACCTGAACGTTTTGTCTGTCAGTAAACTGCCTGTACTAGGCTTTTAGTTTTGACAGCAGTCTAGTGTGCAATGCAGTCTGTGTGTCAATGGTAGAATTGCGTTGGGTGTGTATTCATACCGAGTAGGGTGTCCCAGGCTATAAGAGTTAAATTTTTTTTTTTAGATAGAGATACGCATACCTTTTTTTTTTTCTATTTGACCCAGATAAGTGAAATATCAAATATTATTGCGATCGGATGACGATAACCCGTGCCGACTTAACGCCAAAATCTAAACATAAAAATTAGTATGGAGCAATGGAGGGAAAAGCAAAACTCATTTATTTTTGAAATAAGGCATCCGGTATTGGACTTTATTATTATATTAATTGTTGAAAGTAGGTTAATTATTTATTAATTTTCTTTTTAATGTTTGTTTTTTACAGTCAGGATACTTTTGTCGATGTTCTTGTACGCAACGAAATAAAAATTGCTTTTGCTCCTCTTGAACAGTTAGCAGGCCGTGAAAATCTTGCATCAACTTGACTGCTCTTTCAGCAGAGTCATTAACTGCTTTCAGTTTTAATAGCTTGCTTTTAGCATGTTGGTACGAAGCATTTTTAAGCCACAAAGAGGGGCACTCGTGGAGAAAAGCACCATCAATTTTCAATCGACTAAATAAGGACTTGCTTTTGACTGAAACAAAGTCATCGATGTTTTTTTCTGAAAACAAAAAAAGGAGGATTATTGATATAATTTTTTAGTTATGTAAATAAAAAAGTTAAAAAAACAAACTTAATTTTCAAACTTACCATAAAGTCTGCCACAAAGTTCTTCTTTCGATGGAATGTAGCATTTACCATAGGCAGATGGATATTCTTTGGCTAAGTTAGCAACCATTTTGACTTTCGTTTCTTGGCTTACATCATCATCAAATAGAGACAAGATAGACACTTCGTCTGTCAAATACCACAAATGCAAGCAAAACTTCTGTAATGCTGCTTTCGAGATGCTTTCATCTATTGTTTCATAAGATTTTATAGCTTTCAGAAAACACAAATCCTGGTAAGGTGCTTTTACTGCTAAAATGCATTGCAACCAAGGCCTAACGTATATTGTCACGATGAACAGGCAGACGTCTAACAGAGCTTCTTTATCTTTGTTAGAAATTCTTAATTGATCACCAAGTAACGATATTTTTAATGAGTAAATCGCTCTCGCCATCCATCGAGCTTGGTGCATGGCACCTGGAGGCCGGATCTTAAATTTTTTTTCTGCATCGCCGCCAAGAAATATTATTGAAAGTTCGATTAACTCTCTGTAATCATCCCTAGTAATTTCTTTAGTTAATTCAATTTGGTAAAAATCGATAAGTCTGTTGATCTCAGAAACATTCAAACATGATAGTTTTTCTGTACAGCTCTGTATTTTCTCGGGATCGACATTCTTCCAGTTCTCTCGAAATTTCTTGAACATTGGAATGTCTGGGCTTGTGGTAACTTGGCAGATTTTTGCTTCAAACACGCTTTTTAGTACTAATTCGTAGACGTGATGGCGGCAAGCAAAAATAATCATTTCCCTGCCTAGTTTCTGTTCGAGAAGTACACAAGTACCATTGATTCGACCAGTATTTGAAGCAGTCGTATCACAACACAAAATCTGCACTTTATCCTCAAGATTCCAATCAATTATAGCATTCCAAAGTACCTGGGCCTGTTCCTTTCCTGTAGAGTTATCCAACTTTGGTACAGCGATAAGTTGTTCTTTATCGTCAAACGTTATAACTATCGGCAGACGTTCTTCCTTAGATTTGCGTGAATCTAAAGCCGGCAAAAGTTTACCATCCCAGTGGAGTGTTACAATATCCGGAACCTGGTTTTGAAAATTAACCTTTATGGCTTCCGCTCGCTCTTTTCGCTTTTCCGTACGAACCCTTTGAATAGTGGACTTGCTTATAGGAAATTCGTCTGTGTTATGTCCAAGAGCTTCAATAGTTGCTTCAATAATAAACACAGCATCTCTCACACTCAATTGACACCGATTTAATGCTGCCACTAATTTTGGAGTGATAAAATTCTTCCTCATAACAGTTTTATTTATACTGGATTCTGTTTTGGTTAGGTTTGGCAAAATTTCCTGTAAATCCATCAATTCTGAATCAGACGACAAACTTTCTTGTAGTGGGTCATAAGATGATGTTGAAGGAGCTAAGGATGAAAAATATTTAGCACGTCGTTTTTGCTCCTCGACGTTTCTAAGGTGCGCTCTTTCTTCTTTGTGTGTTTGTTTTTGGTCAACTCCGGCTAAATGACCAGGTCGGCCTGGTTCTCTTTGGCTCTGCAAAAAAATCCTATCTTCATCTATCTTTATTAATTGAAGTGAATCCGCATGTGCAATGTCAAACAAATTGTTTAAGTTTGTAACAAACTCATGTCGACGCTGCTCAAACACGTTTTTTGTTTTGTTTGCATTTTTTTGCAAATTTCTCCAAACTTGATACAATGTAATTAATTTTTTAACACAATTAGGTAGAGATCTTGTCGGGATACGGGCCTTTTCCCAATAAATAATGCACTCACGAATAGTAAGATTTGCGCTCTCATTGACACTTAAATTCACTTCACGAATATTATAGAGCAAAACTTGCCCATTAGAGGGAAGTTTTGAACCAGTAATTTGATGTTTAACGTTCCCTATTAAAAATATCTCCTTTCTACAACTGCGTAACTCCACCGACATGTTAACAGAACGAGAACAATGTGTTTACTAATAAAATAAACATGCAATAACAAGTTATCGATATGTTATTACTCGCGTGCCATGCCTTGCAAGTACTGACATGTTTAGATGCAAGTCGGCACGGGTTCCTCTGGTTCAAAGTACATGAAACTTTATTTACTATTGTTTTGACAGTATTCGAATAAAATAAGAGGGTATGCGTTACAAAAATTTAAACTTGATTTTTTTGGGACACCCTAATACCGAGGTATTGTAATGTCCATCGTTTGTTTAATTGATTGGTCCAATGTTTTTAGGTACATGTCAAGCTGCTCGTTAAACAGATTCATATTGGATGGTGGGAGAGCGTCCTTTGAATGTCGTCTCTCCAGAATGACGAAGACATCATATCTGAGTGAGGATACTTGTAGAGGGTGTTTTCTTAAAATAATTCGACTTTTTTCTTTAAATAAAACTCAGAGATTAACTTGATAATTGATCATTGCATCAACGATTGACAGCCCCATTTCGAAGAAATAACCCGCACCATACAGTATATTTTTCTGGACACAATATAATCTGGAGAACTTCTTGAAGATTACTCTCGTTCTGAATGCGATAATTTACGTAGCCGGTAAACCAGAAATTAACCTCATCACTTCCGGTTGATTTGAAGTCCAATCCCTCAACACCCGACGCAATAAATTAGCATGCGGCTTTAGTTCTTGCACCAGTTAAAACTTATAAGCCTTGATACTAGAATCTTTATGTAGGATTTTGCAGCTGGTGGAGTGAGAAAGGCCAAGTTGTAGTGAAAAACGACAAATCGATAAACTGGGGTCTTTTTCGACACTAGCTTCCATAGCCGCGATATTTTCTTCCGAACGCTGCACTGTTCTCATTCTTGTTGTGAGTATCCAATAGTTTGAAAATATGTTTCATGACAGACTTCGATTTTGGAAATAAATTTCAACGATTTGTAATCGTTATTGTGGCGTCAATCTTTCCTTGATTTCATATCTACCTATCCTGAGCGACTTCCAGATTTTCCTCCATATAGCTCATCATTAATTGATTAATTCGTTCTGCTCATCGCTGGCTTTTTTTTTTTTTTGTTTTATATCTTTTTTCACTATTACTTTCCCAACTCACGCTTAAAAATAGGTGAACAAGTTTTAGTTAGTTTTATATGCATTTTATTTTCTTAACACTAACTCTTACATTCTAACAAAAAATGCTTAAATGCTAGCTTACAATTACTTAATAATCTTACACTAACTTACTGGCCCCACACAAATAGGTGAACAAATTTCATTAACTGTGTACACTATCTGTCAAAAAAACTCAAAAGCTCAAAAAACGGAATCGCAAAAGGACTGTGTAAACAGCAAAACTCACGATTGCGGAATTGTGACCCAGTAATTCTTTTCGTATGGAGAACAGTGTCAGTGTGCGGCGATCACTCAATCAAGTTCCAACTAGCACTGGATAAATAACAAAAGTGAAATAATTGCTGACGGTGTGTATCAGGTGGTGTCACATGGCTTGTGAAGGTGTTGGACATACACACATTTAAATGCTGGTGTTAGGTATTGGGTGCTGTTATTGTTGATGTTGCATTCTGTGTTGATAATTTATGGTATGGGTATGGAATGTAATTCTGGCGTGTTCCAACAGATAGTAGAGCTACATCATCTTCATATGCCGGACCATAGACGTTAAGACTTTTGAGAACGCTGAACAGTGAATCGACTAACACGCACCATAGCAGTAGAGACAGGACACCGCCTTGCATGCAACTCCTGTTCCTCGCCATCATATATAGGCCGCAATTAAAGTCCCGTTCACCAGCGTTACTTTTTAACACAAAACTAATGATGCCCGTATGATGTTATCTGTTGGCTTCGGTCTTGCTTTCGTAGTACTGTTAATCCTGTTAGTCCGTTAAATGCTTCTTCAATGTCGTACTTCCAACGTTAAGCCATTTTACTTTTTGTAGTGGTGCCGCAGTTATCCCAACGCAAAACATTTGTTGAGGGCACTGTTCAGCTTCTGGACAGTCTCTTTCACAATCTGTGTTGTTCTGAATTTAGGATTTGCCGAGCTCCACCTTAAATCTTATCCAGCTGGTTTTTCTGGATTTCCTTCTATTTAACAAGGTCGAAACCTCGAATCAGATTCTAAAGCCGATATATCTTTGGTTTTACGTGAGAGCGTCCGGTAGTATTTTCCAGCCGGTCATCTTCTTATCATATCTGTTGAATAGCATTAATTCGTCGTCCTATTTTCATACCAAAAGTTGGCTGAAAGCTAACATGGTTCACTGGTTGTCCGATAAGTGTTTAAAATTTTAGAGACGATTGGCGCTCACCTTGCATTTGCTACTGCCGTAGAAAGAATATTGAGCTCAAATCATTTGTACCATTTGTAGTGACAATAGTATCGAGACACACGGATAAGTTCGGATATCGCTTTTGGTAACGGAGGTGGACCCCAATAATAGAAAAAATAAACTCCGTTCATTTTGCAGCTAATGTCTGCAACAGATAAACTTTTAACTAACAAAAATTTTCAAAAAATTTCTTCTCAGGCGACCAGGATCTAGGCTTTGGTAACAGTGAGAATGTACCTGAATTTTTTGGACTATTCTGAGCGAAGAGTTGCTGATTTTCTTATAAGCAGAATTCCGAATTTCGCCATTGTCTGTTGAATGGGACTTTTCTGTTTTGTGTGGTTCAAATTTTAACTCACTATGCCATGCCACAACCAACACTTTGCAGATCATAACACAGCAATGCGTCGAATATAGATATTCGCACTACGTACATTTATTGAATTTAAGGTTTAAGAAGAATGAATAGAATATGGAGAGTAGTACACAGGAGGACTGTTCCCTACAACATTGTCATTCTTTTAGGTTCACGTGCAAACATACAATATTTGCTGATGCTTTTGAAGTCGACATCGCAGTACAATAGGGCTGAAATTTGCCACTACTTCGATTTTTGATGATAACAGGCCACGTTAATAAGTCTTTGTCTTCCAACACCTCTGTTGCTATCATCGAAATGGACAAAAGCTTAAATAAAATGTCTCTGATAAATCACGTCAACAAGAAATTTCGCTATACTGTACATGGTTTAATTGTCTTACATTGATAACGATGTATTTTAAATAAAGTAGTTGAGGTTCCCGGGCCAACCACCTATCATATCCATAGCGTCCGATATTTATAATGTAATCGTAGACTACTATCTACACTCTTCAATTAAAATTCAGATCCTTCAATATGCTGGTGCTTACTTTTATGTTACAAAACATATTCATCCATTCAGAATTCCTGAATTTCACCTCATTCCTAAAATATTTAAAGTGGGTGACTCATATTTCGAATAGCTATTAATACGAGCACTTTGCAGATGTACATACGTCCATTTGTCAACAACAAAGCACCTCCTTGTCATGTGCTTCATTGGAACAAGCGACAAACTATTGTCTGAAAATAATTCACAAGATATACTGCCACAACCGCAAGTTGAACGAAGCAAACATCTTGAACTAATTGTATACCGTCCTTGATTAATGTTGACACCGCTTGAGAAAGGCAAACGCGATGTCACTCGGTTTGATAGACATGCAAAGATATTTAACAATTTTTAGACGATGTCCTTTTGGGTTGTTTTTAATGTTTCGTGGAAAGGCCAACACGAAATTGGGTTTAACAAATTAAGTTTTTTTTTTTACTGAAATTCCAGACATGATAAGAGTTTAGACATTTTTTTACCCTAATTCTATCCCAAATGATTTATTACTTTTTGGTGTTTTCGACAGTGTTACGATTTATTTGCCAAAAATCGAGGCCTTGAAATAGAGTTTCTTAGTAAAATAGAAATAAATAGCACGGCAGCTGCTGAAATATTTTCAGAGTTGAATTTGAAATGAGTTCAAAGTTCAAAGCTCAAAGTTTTTTAACACTCATATCATTCTTCATCGAATAGCTCAGCCACAATTTTATTGTGCCGCAATTTCAATTCCAATCCGACGAGACTAGTTTCAAGCCAAGGAACTATCATGAATAGTGTCACTTAAAGGTTAACGTTTTTTTTTTACAAATCAATCCTAGTCATGCTTTGGTGTTTGATTGAACTAATTTATCGAGGACATAGTCTCGTATAAACCTTGAACAGCAGTAATTTTGCGCAAATTCTCAGGAGTACAGGAGTCTAGTCGGACTTTTCAATAGAGATTAACTGTCAAATCAGCTGTTATATTGAACTCCAAAATTTCATCTATTTTCAGTATAACTTTGATTGACGTCACAAAAGATACTTTAAGTCCTTGAAATTTATTTCCAAAATCGAAGCTCTGTTCGCTGAACGCGCTGTTTGTTGAATTATTGAAAATTTTCTCACCCAATTCAAGCTATTGAATACTCACACACCAACAAGAATGAGACCAGTAAAGAAAATTCGGAAGAAAATATCGCCGCAGTTGAAGAGGACCTCAAATTTATCGATTCGTCGTTATCCGCCGAAACTTAGCGTTTATCCACCCACTAGCTGGAGAATTCTGCTTAAAAAACGCGGTCTCAGAGCTTATGTAATTCAATTCTTGGAAGATCTATGGCCGGGTGACCAATTATTGCTTCGGGTGTTTAGTGATCGGGATTTAAATTAATTGTAATTGACCCAGCATTATGCTGTAAAATCTTGTTCAGACGTGAGGTTCATTTCTGTTTAAACGACTACAAAAAAAAGCAGAATGGCTGTATTTCTGAAGTTCCAGAAAAATGTACCGTATGGTACGGATTGCACGCTGCTATACCATCGGTACTTCCTTCTTCAAAATTGAGAAACCGTTACAATGCGTGACATCAATGTGGAAGAACTGAGGTTCTGACAGGATGATGCTCCACTTTGTACTACCAACTAAACAGCCGTTTATTGAAAACACGATTTGGCAATAAAGACCTTTCCAGAAATGCACAAGTCAGGTCAGCAAGATCGTACGACTTGACGCAACTGAATTATTCTCTGTGCGACTATGTCCAGTCTCTATTTTATGTCGATAAACCTACAACGATTGACGCTTTGGAGAAAAACGCTTTTCGAGTAATAATTGATATAAGCCCGTAATTGCTCGAAAAAATGGTATAAAATTGAACCTCTAGAATGCGCTTTGTACGAGGCAGCCGTGGTGGACATACATATACCTGCAGCTATTTTTAAATAATAATAAATCGTTATCAAGTTAATTCCATTGTGTTTTATTTAAACGTATTTCCCAAGAAGTAGTAACTCCGCCTGCGGGATTGACTAAATTTGTGAAAGTTAGAACCAACGGCGCTGCATAGAAGGACCAGAGCTGCTCATGAGTTCTATGAGCGGAAGAGGAGAGACAAACACTGGCTTCTCAAGAGAAAAAGAAATAGCGTGAGAAGATGCTACTCTAGCAAAGAGGTTCGGTAGTTTTACCAAAAGGTAAAACTTACCAAAAGGTAAAACTAACATGCCACGGAAATAAACCCCGAACCGAAGCCTATAGAGATGAACAAGGGAACATCGTGGTAGAATCGCAGTTGATCCTGAGGATTTGGAAAGACCATTTCTGCAGACTGTATAGCGGCGATGATAAACTAAATACCGCTGTCAGGCAGAATCAACTTTTCAACCTGGACGATGATGACCACCAATTCCATCCACCCGACCTGGACGAAGTGAAGATAGCTATATCTAAGCTTAAGTCTAACAAAGCTGCTGGAGCAGACGACCTGGCTGCCGAGCTCTTCAAAGCGACAGGCGATGACTTGGTAAGGAGCATACACCAACTCATCTGTAAAATATGGTCGGACGAAAGTATGCCCTATGAATGGAACCTCAGCATTATTTGTCCGATTATAGAGAAAGGAGACCCTCTGAACTGCGCCAATTACAGAGGCATCAGTCTCCTTAACATCGCATACAAGATCTTATCTACTGTACTGTGTGAACGCCTGAAGCCGTTCATCAACAACCTGATAGGTCCATATCAGTGTGGCTTCAGGCTAGGAAATTCCACCATCGACCAAATATTCACACTACGCAGATCTTGGAGAAGACCCATGAGCTTCAGATCGATACATACCACCTATTCATCGAGTTTAAGGCCGCGTATGACAGCATCTATAGAGACGAGCTGTACAGAGCAATGTCTAGTTTCGGCATCATTGCCAAACTCGTCCGTCTGTGTAGGATGACGATAGAGAATGCACACTGCTTCATCAAGGTCGGTAAAGATCTCACCGAAACCTTTGATGTCCAGAAAAGATTTAGAAAATGCGATGCGCTGTCATGCGATTTTTTCAACATCGTACTTGAAAGAATAGTGCTAAACACACGAGCAAACACAAGAGGCACTATCGTTCAAAAGTCCGTGCAAATACTCGCATACGTCGACGATATTGACATAATCGGGAGAAAGCAGCGTGATGTCAGTGGCGCTCTCGCGAGTATTGAGACGGAAGCGGCGAAAATGGGTTTACCGGTCAACGAGGGCAAGACCAAGTATATGCTGTCAAGCAAAAAGGACAACCTACACCGACGTCTCGGGCAAAACGTCACCCTCGACAGGTATAACTTTAAGGTAGTTAAAGACTTTGTCTAGCGGAGCCTAGCTATAAATACAGACAACGACACCAGCGCTGAGATCAAACGAAGAATAACTCTTGCCAACCGCTGTTTCTTTAGGCTAAGAAGGCAATTGAGTAGCAAAGCTTTCTCTCGGACAACAAAAGTCACCCTTTATAAGACCTTAATAATCCCGGTCCTACTCTATGGCGCAGAGGCATGGACATTATCAAAAATGGATGAGGGTGTTCTTGGTTGCTTCGAGAGAAAAATTCTTCGGACGATCTTCGGTCCCGTCTGCATTGACGGTAAATGGAGGAGGAGATACAACAATGAACTCTACGGACTGTACAGCGACATCGACCTAACCAGAAGAGTGAAGATCCAAAGGCTGAGATGGCTGGGTCATGTAGAGCGTATGGACACCAATGTTCCGGTCCAAAAAGTATTCGAGTGAGCTCCCGAGGGACAGCGCAGTAGAGGTAGGCCAATACTAAGGTGGAGCACGCAAGTGGAACGGGACCTCAGCCAACTTAGCGTGCGAAACTGGAGGCAGCTAGCTAGGGATCGAGCTGGCTGGAGACGCTTGTTGACTGAGACCCAGGTCCACCCCGGACTGTAGCGCCACTTCAAGTAAAGTAAGTAAGAACCATTCTACAGGAATTACTAGTTTGTATGTATCACCTCGGCATTTAAGTGATCCAATTATTTTTCTTCTTAAATATATGCTGGCTCTTTCTGGACTTGTTAATGTGCTGCTTCAATACAAAATCTTGCACGATATTATGTATATTTATCGTACTGTGACTATGTGTATGTAAGAACTTATGGATAACGAGTTGTGAGTGTGGATTTTGTTGTATACTGTTTCCTATTGTTAAAAGGGCATAAAACCTACAATAATGTGATTTGGTAAATCAATATCAGAATTTTCATCCCGCAGCCTTGCTTAGTATCGTTTGTGTTTGTCTTTTGTAATGGATCTGGAATTTAGAGTAGATATAGCAAATATTCGCTGGCTAAGAAGTAACTACTTTTCTGCATAGTGTAGTGTTACTAGCAATCGCTTCTCACTCGGACGGTCAAGGTTCGAATCCTGCCCATTACAAGTCTTTCAAGTTTTTCATTAGGGTAATTGGGACTCAGACAGAAAAATTCTGCTTGTGAAGGCATAACACTGGCACGTAGATTTGGCTGTTTTAGAGTTTCAAGAACAAAAAACTAGTGCGAATAATAACCTTCAAATCACTCTGAGTGAAGAAAAAACTCTCAGTCCTATTCGGACTCCCGCCCCTGGAGAGCGAATATCGAAACCAAATACACCTTAGTTTCAAACCACTACAAAAACAAATTTTCCGTTCCCCTCCTTCTACCTTTCCGCCCGCGTCAAAGCAACAGTAAAAGGGTACCTAACCCCTTAGGCGCGCGTAAATTATAAAAAAAAAGAAAGACCACGTGTTCTGGCAATTAGTGAAGCACAACTCTATCCTCGACCACATCTCACAGATCATTCTGATCTGAAGCTACCTGGCTACGAGCTAATGTCATAATTCTTCTCCCGCTTCGGTCTCGCTTTTTACGTGAGTGGTAGGACAATGTAGTCCCTCCTATAATCCGGAATTCAATTCCATTAGGGTAAAATTCCCCCGCTATAAGAGATGGATCCACTACTGCTTTAATTACAGAATCCCCAAACCGAACAGCAATTCGACCTTTAACAAGTTTGATGCACTATCTGACTCCATACAAAGATTTGTATGAAGATGCAGGCTACGCAGGCTACACAATTCAGGGTGGCTTCGTCAGTCTGGACAGACAACACCCGAAGGACGGTGTGTTGAGATCTTCGCTACGGAAAACAACTTAACGCAGTTTGTAAATGCCGCCAACACCCTGGACTTATTTTTAACTTCTCACCCTGATAAGTACACCGTTGATGTGCTCTCTCCTCTAGGCTTATCGGACCATTGTGCCATATCAGCTAATTTCTCGTACACCGACCACACAGTTAGGGAAATAATTCCTAAAACCACCGTATGGCAATACGAGAAAGCCAATTGGAGCGGAGTTAACAGCTTCTTTTGGAATTATAACTGGTCGTTATATTTCCTCGATAACGGCGCATTAGCTGCTGCTGTTATTATTACAGATACTATTGTCTTGGGAGTGAGACGCTTTATCACTCATCGGGTGATGAGGGAAAGGCGTGGTACGACTCGAGCTGTAAAGAGGCTGTCAGGATTAGAGAAATGTTGTTCCGATCTTTCAAGACCAACCCGACAGAGGAAAACCGAAAATTTCAAATGAGCTAGGAATGACTGCAACGTCTTTCTTAAGAGTGTAAGATTTTAATACAACCACAAACTGAAGAAAGAAATACTACAATGTCCCAAAAGTAGTAACAGTTTTTAGTTTATCCTCCATCCTTACCCTCATTTATAATGACATTCCTGGTGTCAGCTCTTTTGGCTGGCAAAATCTGATTACTGCACACTCTGCAGCTAGCTCAACACTTCCAAATTGTACTTTGTCTCCGCCTACAGTTAAGTGTGTCGAATTTTCAATAGGACGAATCCACTTTCGCACTCCTATAGTAGCAAGAGTACTTAAAGATCTTAACAGACACAAGTCCTCTGGTCCAAATGGTATATCTCACCTTCTTCTTAAAAGGTGTTCTTCCACGCTGGCAAAATCACTGAGTAAGCTTTTTGATCAATCCTACACTTTAGGACTCTTTCCGAGTAGATAGAAAACAGCATTTGTCTAGACCGAATCTTCTTCTCTCTTCTCCTACAAACCCACTGCACTTACGTCCCTTATTTGCAAGGTCATGGAAACGCCGATAAACCGTCTGTTCATGAAATGTCTCGAAACACGAAAACTTCTCAATGGCCAGCAGTACGGTTTTCGTAGCAACAGGTCCACTGGTAGTTTGATGGCATGTGTCACCGAAAAGTGGAACCAAATCCTATATCAATCTGGCGAAAGCAAGATAATTGTAGTTGATATTTCTAAGGCATTTGA
This sequence comes from Volucella bombylans, assembly GCA_949129095.1. Taxonomy (NCBI): domain Eukaryota; kingdom Metazoa; phylum Arthropoda; class Insecta; order Diptera; family Syrphidae; genus Volucella; species Volucella bombylans. Next base: position 66,079,214 of record OX422143.1, on the reverse strand, counting down.
CAGAATTTGGCATCAGGCTCTTTTGTAGAAAATGTGTTCTTTTGGGATCGACGATTCTTTCCTTCAATAGATTAGAAACTACCTTTCGGGACACAAAATAAATGCTGGTGTGGCCCAGGGGTCCGTTTCGGCTCCGACACTCTTTTTAATTTTTATCAATGATCTCTTGTCTGGCACTTATAATCCAATATATTCCTTTGCGACAGTACACTCTGTTTTTCAGACTGGTTTCCGGGCTCACGTCCCTGCTCTTCTGCTGTAAAAAGGGGAACGGCAGCGTTTGTTAAGCTCATTAAATTCCGATGTTAATAGTACAACGAATTGGAGAACTATCGACAGAGTAGAATTTAATGCTCTCAAAAGCTGGTGACTTCTCATGTAGTTAAAGTAAAATATAAACACCCAGCCATTATCCATGAATGGCACTTACATCATCGAAACCGAAAAAAATTCCATTCTCGGTATGTGTGTCAGTGCCGACTTACGTCGGAATGACCACATATTCGATTTCGGCAAAAATGCTGCGAAATGTCTAGATTTCCTTAAGCGATGTATGAAATATTTCACTCCATCTGGCCGAGCCTCAATATATAAGACATCCGCCAAAAATTGGTGTACAATTCCCACATCTCGTTAAGTGCGCCTAAAACATCACTTCACCTACAAAATAGGATTCTAAACTATGCTATAAATCTCATAGGTGATATTAATATCAATCAGACAGTGGACACCCTCGAACACTGACAGAGTATCTCCTGTCTCACTTTGTTTTATCGCTATTTCAACCATCAGTGTTCCATAGAAATCGCCAGTAGCATTCCACCCGTTCAAACCTTCAAACGTAATACCCGTCTCGATATGAATGCTCATCAGTATACCCTCAAGCCCCCTTTCAGATGTAATCTAAAATATTATTATTCGTTCCTTAGCCATACAACTCGCTTATGGAATGCCCTGCCGAGCTTTCTGTTCTAGTCGTTATAGCTTGCATACGTTCAAGACTAATGCACATTGGTACCTCTATTTTGTTTAATAACCTCTTGAGCTCGCACTAGTTATAAAAAGGAAAAAAAGAGTCATTTTCGCTGCGTTTCTTTACGTAATATTCTTTCAGCAAAAGTCGGTACTGACTTCCTCGTGGTTCAACTAAGATTGCTTTGGAATCTTTTACTGTAAATGGTAATCTATCTGGGTATTTATTGTATTTGCCACTCTTTCTTCCCAAATATCGTGTTTTTTATTTATATCTTGACCGTGTGGTTTGCATAAGTTGCGTAAGCTTTTGTCTTCTTCCACATCGGTCTATGGATTCGCAGTTCGATTCTCCGAATCGGCACTTTAAAGCAGTATCCAATAAAACATCCGCCATTAATATTCTACTCGTATAAGTAGTTAAAACTCATCAAGGTTAGGTAGAAGTGGCTGTTGGAAAGACCAACCCAATTAGGCCCATTGTGATCCCACATGGATCTGTGTTCCTCCTACTATTGGAAACAATTTGAGCTTGTGATGAAGCGTAGGAGGCTGTTAACATCTATATTCATTGTAGAAGAAAGCTCCTAAGCGAAGTTTTCTCCTTTGCGGGAGAGCTGGGCATGTAGGGTAGGTGGAAGATTGTCTCTTCCTCCTCCTCGTCCATGCAGCTTCTACAGAAATAATTTGTAAAGGCGCCAAGCCTTCGTATATGATTGCCTATAAGGCAGTATCCAATGATGATACCTATGATGGCGCTGAGATGTATCCTATTTGAAAGGATCAAAAGTTAATTTTCATAAAGCGATATGCTACCCTTTTCCAGTAGAATAAGTAGAGTGATTCCAATTTTGGCAAGTTCGTCGGTCCTACAATTCCTTGGAATGTCACCCAAAAAAGGTTAAGATTTAACTGCTCTGCCATCTCCATAAGAGATGATCGGCATTCAAGGGTCGGTTTTAGAATTTAATGAGACTGAGTCCAGAGACTGGATAACGGCTTGTATATCCGAAGAGATGTGGATATCCTTTGCAGATGTCATACCTTTGTTCAGCCAGGACAGAGATTCTTTAATAGACATAAGGAGACGCTTAGATTAAGCTTATGTGAGAAAACACCACTACCTCTCTACCAGTCTTAGATCCATCTGTATAGAAGTAGACTTATCCTCCATGAAAGCATCTTCCTCCCAGAACGAGGAAGAGGGGAAGCTTATATGAAAGTCTTTGTCAAACCAATGTTCGGGTATAGTGTAATCTATGTTTTCTGGGAGGATTCCTTCAGAATATTAGCGTGGCAAATAAATTATTTGTCCATTGTGTAGTTGATTTAAGACGAATAGCTGCAATCGCAGTTACTTGTCTGCTGAAGATATCGAGGGGTGTGAAGTGGAACAGAATATTCAGTGCCGCGGATGGAGTAGAGCATAGAGCTCCGGTTATGCATAGACATGCTGTTCTTTGGAATCTACTTAGTTTGCTGGAGTCATCAAAGTTCCAGTTTCCAGTTTCCTAAAGATGCATTCTGTATGCTTTCGTTTGCAAGAGCAAGTACGGGACGCTGTTTCCAAATTATCTGGATTTTATGCTACTGTAATGCATATTCAGTTCAAAATGTTTGCCAGTTCAGTTTGCTATATATAAATTATTTCTGAAAAACTTCATATTGCTCGTCTCCGAAAACCTTTACGCACTTACACGAATATTTAACAATGAATTTGTGGTAAGGTGTGGTTTGTTAGCTATTAACATCATTGGATCTTTCATTGGACAGCTTGCCCTACAGTCAATATTTATTTCAAAATTTACGTGACTTTAATGTGAACCATATATGGTTTCATCAGAATAGAGCTGCGTATTAAACTGCGATTAATATCCAGAATTTATTAAAATCAAAGCTTGACGAGTGATTTTAAGATCGGGAGCTGTGAATTAAGATCTTATGGTCTAACGCCACTTGGTTATTTGTTGTGGGGTTACGCTTATATGCGTGCATAAGACAGCAACGATTAAAGGTTTTCAGCACTGTATACGGCTCCTGATGCTCGAAAAATGGTTAAAATTTTTACTGACATAATACGCTGTGATTGCCAGTCGCCCTAGTGCTATCATTAAGAAAAAGATTTTTATATTTACTTTGCAGATTCTCTTGAAAAAACACAGGTTGGTATATACATATGTATATATATATAGTGATAAGAACAGAGTTTAGAGTTTCTTCAGAACTGACTGAATACATTTTGTCACAACTAAGGAAAATCTTTACTTTACCGATCATGTAACATGATGCACAGCGAAATATCCGTGGGCATTGGGAATACAATGAGGTCTTAGAATTTGGATATACAAGTAACAATATCCTCCATAGGTATTTTTCCAATTACACTTTGTGTAATCTCATTAGATGTTAATGCGTCTCAGGTTCATATTAAGTACTAAAATGCCTGCATATGTATTTTCCCCATTAAGTCGCTTTTTACCAAAAGTAGAGAAGCGAACTACAGCAATTCTCTGCAAGCAGGTGCCGCATGGTTACCACAATCAATAGAGCTATTGAATTCAATTCAGTGTTATATCCTCATACCAAGGATTTGCAAAAGAAGGGCTCTCGTAATTCAGATAATTCACTTCGCAAAAAATACTGTCATTGTTTTTAGATATATTTTAAAACTCCTTCTATTCCTTTTTATCGTATTGTATTTCATCGAACTATTGACTGACCTATTTAAAAAGAATATCGCATCCTCTTTATTTGGCGCAATTTCTCTTAAATTGAAACACATGAAAATGTTTTAATTCCCTCTTTTATTCTTCAGTTTGTTGTTTCACCATTTTCATTCATTTTATTTTTTTCGCACCCATTTTTCGTTTTGATTTTTTTTTTCATTATTTTATTTTTGTTTGCACTTTTATTGTTCAATTTTTCTTTACATAGCTTCGACTAGATTGTACGATTTCTTCCTTTTTTGAGGATTTATTTTTTTCCCCAGATTCGAGTTAAAAAAATCGATCGAATATTTAACAGGGAATTGGCACAAAGTGAATTGTGCTTCCGCTTCCTTTTTGCTCTGTTTTTGCTGCAGCAGTTTTAAAGTATTTTGCACGTTGTTTTCCGGTTGGGGATGACTTTTACAAATATCATCTAAAATGGAACAAATAAAAAAAATATAAATAAAATTAAATCAGGGGTGAAAGTAGGGAAGCTGTGGGGCTGTAACAAAAAAAAAGCTGTTTAATTTGTTTTCAAATACTGATTTATATAAACGTATGTATCTGATGTTACAAAGTTTATAGATTATTTACGGGCTAACGTTGAGCTGGTGTGAAAGTTGGTCCGTTATTTTGTAGCTACTATGTTACATTTTTAAGTTTTTTTTTCTTTTTTTTTTCAGTTACAACATTATTTGTATTGGTTTTGTATTTCCTACCAAAATATGCAATGCAAAGTCATTTTCTGCCATAAATTTGCAGTTTAGAAACAAGGGAGACTATAAATATTTTTTAGGGGTAAGCTTCATAGAAGGTGTGTGTACGATTAGAGTAGGCACTGAGCAACTTCAAACTATTGATGGCAAGTGCTGCACCTATGACTACACATCAATTGTGCTTATTCAAAATCCACGCGGTAGCCAGTACCCAGTCTCGTCCAAACTAATTAGTGCCTCAGAAGGAGGGCCTAGGGGAGATAAATTCACATCATTGTATCTTGTCCGATCGTGCTAAGCGGTGAACATAAATTCTGACCGCTATGTCGTTACAGCCAAGTTACATCTATGGATATCCCAAACACCAGACACCATGACCGGCTTCAGCTACAACAAGCCGCTAGAGTCTTTGTCGATCACGCATCCCTCAACCTCACCTCAATTCCTATGCAACCAACATCAAGCGCTGAAGACAGTGGCATCGGTAGCAAGAAGCTATCAGAAACTCTGCAACCAAATAACCTGGTATATTTCACTCTATCACCTTCACGAATAGTTTGATGTGGAATGCAGACAAGCGTACGTAGAGGAAGAACTTACCAATAAAGCGGCACTTTAGAAAAGAACGAGAACAGTACGTGAGCTTTACAAACCAAATAGGAGGGAAAAAACCCCGGCTTCTCTCTTTGTCCTATCACGTTTTTTTAGCTCATGTCCATTAAGGAACTGCTGAAAGTATTGCTTTAACTCATTTGCTATTCGCTGCGTATGTGCGATCAGGTTTGGAAGGCGCAGCTATCCGAATTCAAATATTGTTGAGCTCTGAGGATGCGTAGACCTGATTCTTTTTACGCAAGCTCCTCATTTCTTTCTTTCTTCTATGTAAGCTTGACACTCTTCCTTCGCTCCTTTTTTTTGCGGTGCACAGCTTGTAGATGTTTATGACGCTTTCCATTATACGCACTCATCATAGTAATAAGGTCTCTTTTTCGGATGTAGCCTGGAGCTGCTTCGGTTACCTCATTAAGGTTGAGGAAGCTTCATTAGCTTTTGATGTAGTCTATTCTTTGGCGCCATAAAGTAGGACTAATGAAGGTTTTACATATGATTTCCATATGACGTAGGTTTTTCTCACCAGCTGGAGTTAAAAAAGAAATAAGAAAACAATTATCTACGGGGGGCGTTCAATATATTCTCGGTATCGATATGAAGGAAAATGCAAATTCAATTTAAATTGTTTTTATTTTTCAATATAATCTCCCCTAACATCAATGCATTTGTTACATCTTGAGATAAGCTTTTTTAAACCCTCAAAAAAATAAATTTCCTGTTTCTCTGCAAAATACCCATTTATTGCCGACTTGAGTTCTTCATCATCCGAAAATCTTTTTCCACGAAGACATTTTTAAATCCGGAAACAGAAAATAATCACTAGGGGCAAGGTCTGGACTATAGGGTGGGTGTTGGATTTGTTCGAAACCACAATCTCGCGCAGCAGCCTTAGAAACTCGCGTCGTGTGAACAGGAGTGTTGTCATGAAGAAGCAACACACCCGCTGCGAGTTTACCCCGTCTTTTCTTTTTAATTTCCTCCCGCAAATTATGCAAAGTGGAAGCGTAGGATGTGGCGTTGATGGTTTCACCTTTTTTTTTGTACTCAATGAGCAAGATTCCCTTTGAGTCCCAAAAAACTGTGGCCATGAACTTCCCGGCAGACGGAGTGACTTTGAACTTCTTCGGGGGGTCTGTTCCTTTTTTATGCCACTGCATGGACTCTTGTTTGCTTTCAGGGTCATAGTGGTGGACCCATGTTTCGTCCCCAGTAACTATTCGATCCATAACACCGTCCGCGTTCTCACTACACATCTCCAAAAGCTCTCTACAGCATGCGATTCTCACTTTTTTCTGAGGCGCTGTGAGCATTCGTGGCATCCACCTTGCACTGACCTTTGAAAGGTTAAGATGGTCATGAAGAATGGTGTGAATGGTACCAATTGAAAGCTTGGTGATCTCTGCCATCATTTTCACCTTTATTCGGGCATCCTCAAGAACAAGTTTTTCGACTTCTTTGATGCTTTCTCCCACGTACAAGCAGTAGCCGGAGCGGGGGTCGTCTTCAATGCTCCCTCTGCCTCTCTTGAACTCACTTGATCACTTTTGCACAGTTGATAATGAAGGTGCAGAACCCTGGTAAACAGCCACCATCTCTTCATGAATAGTTTTTTGACTTTTTCCTTGCTTAGTGAGAAATTTAATCACAGCGCGATGCTCAATTTTCACCATCATCGTCTCAGTTGCCATTATGATTCTGTTTAACTAGAGATAAAACGCGAATTAATAATCACATTTATATGAAATTTTACATGAATGCACTAAAATAATAGTATTACTTGAAAAACATATATACAACCACAGCTTCACCCCGATACCGAGAATATGTTGAACGCTCGTATTTTGAAAGAAAACTTGTTCTTTAATTCTTAGTGATAACTTACGGATTACTTATAAAATCATTTTACTTGCTTATATCTATTTTCAATTTCTTAGGATTTTGCAGGCTCAGCTGTCGTATTCATTTACATATTTCTCATGTTGTTTCAATGGAAATTAACAGTATCAGCACATATAACGGCCCGTGTTTTTCTACATTTCGGAAAACAGGCAACAAGACAAAAGATATATGAATTAATTTACTCATAGAGTAAAAAAAAGCGCTTAAAAATTAGACTAATTAACTTAAAATTATATTAATATAACTGATTGGCCCCATGCGGACACTAAATTAAACCTAACACTTAAATTATATCTTTCAACTTATCTTAGATTACATCTTATAAGTATTTCTATTCACTATAATTAAAACTAAGAAAACATTTCTTAACAAAAAAAACCTAGTAACATGACTTTTTTTATGCTATTTTAAAACTTAAAACTAAAAATCTACAGACTACCTAAAAATAAATCTTAATCTACATAACATAAATACATCTAATACACAATATACACATACACATAAATAAAAAATATATGTATATATATACATACATATATTTGTATTTATTTTTTTTTTCTTAGATCTAAATTAAACCTACCTAAAACTATGTAAGTCGGCCATGGCTAACAAAAAAATTAGACTGACCCACTTTGCTTCAAATGAAGTCTGTCGTAGTTGAGTCAGCTGTCAGCAGCTGTTCGAGTAACATGGAAGATTAGCGGCACCGTCAATCTGTCCTGGATTAGACATTTATTATCTAGGTACAGGAACGCTTCTGGAGGAATAAACCCGTCAAAGCAAACGCTGTCATGATTTAAATAATTGGGATAGTAAGCCCCGGAGATCAGGTTGTTCGGTGACGTCATTCCTCTTGCAATGTGCCTTCGAGTTAGCTTAATGACGAAATTGTCGACTCTTACTAGGTTCGCCCTATTGTACAAGACCTCATTAGGATATAATTTTATGTACACAGACTCTGGTGTTCTGTATAAGCGAAGACAAGTCCTAAGACCATCCCTCTCAAACACCTGAATCTTTTCCAATAAACTTGCTCTCACGTTGATCCACGCGGGACACCAAATACAAGCATAGGCCGGAAAAGGGCCATCACCTTCACCCTCTCATCGAGTTGGCTGTTAAAAAACAGTCTCTTTCTAAGAGCAAAAGCACCTTTGGCTCTGGTCAGAGCAACATCTATATGTTTGTTAAAATACAGATATTGATTTCGACAAGCAAGTAGTTGTCCGTGTTGTCCGACGATAGAAAACTTTCGCCAATTCTTTCTGGTCCGTTGTTAATATATTAATGACCTCAACCTTTTGACCTGATCTTTACGCGATTAAGTCGCCTGCGTACGATATGGTATGGTGAAGTGAAACAATCAGATCACTTGTGTAAATGTTGAACAGAATGGGTGAATTTATCGCAGCTTGTTGCACACCTTTTTTAATGTGAAATGTTCCGGCAGAAGTCATATCGCCATTTTTCACGAGCTCTCGAATCACCAATTCACTATTTCATTTCGATGATAGAAATTGTGCACAAGGACTCGATTCTCCAGGTCGTGGTTCGAGCCAATGATGTCATTCGCCTTATAAACTTCCTGCAAAGTAACTCCTTTGCATCTACTTTCTCCTACGGATCCTCGATCACAAAGAAGTTATCATCATCAACAGCCTCATTTGGATCTATGCCTGTTGCTATAAGTATTTTCTCGTTGTTCGTCGTTTGGGCGATTTTAAGACACGGAAGGTCGTTTTGATCTTTTCTTCCAAATAATTTATTTATTTTCGGGTTGCTGGTGTTTACAGCCTGAATTTTGTTGTTCCAATACAAACTTACATAATTTCTGTAATTTTCTTTTAATTAATATTTGGAAGTTTTTTATCGACGACTTCAATGTCATAATCTCCGGGTTATGTCTGTCAGTAAACTGTCTGTACAAGGTTTTCAACCTTGACAGCAGTCTACTTTTCCGTCGGTGCAGTGCGCCAATAGTTGAGTTGCGGAATAAGTCTTCGTTGTCAGTATGTTGGTACAGAGGTATCGTTTTGTCCATTGTTCGTTTGATTGTCTCGTCCATTAGTCCTAGATACCTGTCAATCTCCTCGTTTGACAAATTTCTGTTGAGCGGTGGGTAGAGCAAATTCGAGGAGAGTGCTTTTGTCAGTGTTCAAACGCACACTACTGTAACTGTCGGAATCCCTTAGAACAAACTCTTCCAATTCCGCAGTTTCGTTATGAAAAGTTATTTCGGTACTGAGACCGCAATGGTCACTGTCATACACGAAATGTCGTAAACAGTTTTTAGTTTGTTAGTTAGTACACGTTAGTTGTATTCGTGAGTCGAATAGCAGGAGATCTAAATAGGACCCACATCTGGGAAACGACGGACTAGCCGAGTCGATACCATGTTTGGCGATACTGTGTTCCAGCCTCAGGAATCGAAAAAGTTTCTCGAGCTCAGGGATGAATAAAGTAGATTGAGTAGCCTTAGGTGCATAGACAGACACCATGTACAACCGCCTTCCACTACGGAGGGGGATATACACCATGCATGCTTCCAGCACCTGGAACCTACGTACTACACGACTGTATACTCTTTTAAAACGTATACCTGTTCATACAAAAATCGCAACGCCACCTCCCTGTATGGAGTTGGGTCGGTTTCTCCATACTGTTTTGTATCTTCTGTGCCTCATTTTGTGTCTCTTGGTAAGCTTAGTTTCGCTAACCAAAAGCACATCGGCGGCTTGGTCTTTAAGCAACTTAAATAGTGCGGCTCGTCGTTCGAGCCTAATCAGTGAATTCACATTCACAGCAAGGACCTTCAGGTTTTGCTCCGCCACGTACGGACCCATTACGGCAAAAGGTGCGTTAGGCCAGGCAGCAGCGCGTATACTTGATCCACCCTCGCGGTCTGTTCAGTTCAATGACGTTGTAGCTGAGCCATCTGCCCCTGGATAGAGAGCAAGATAGCTAGCATGTCAGGTACTGGTTCCGGTGCTCTGGGCGCTGGGGCCTGAGAAGCAACCTTAGCTTGCTGTACCGTATTTTCCCTACCTGCCGCCATTTGGTCGTAGGTAACATGGGGACTAACGGATAGTGTTTGTATATGCACGGGTGACGAATTTCGTGGGTATTCTATGGGATATGCAACCTATGCGTATGCTTAGTTTTGCCCTCATTTACCACTAAACTCATTTTGGCCACTTCGATTTCAAAACCACAACACACACCCGTGACAGCTCTCCGAGTTCTGCAAAAAAGCCAACATATTGGTGACATGAACACAAGAACTTTATCCCACTGACCGGCATATTCCAGGATAGTTAGGTCACCAATATCAGATGCTTTAGTGTGATCATCTGAAATGTAACGAAAAGCATCAGCTAACTGGAAGTGAAATCAACTATAATAAAGATTTTTAAATAAGATCATGGAACTGGTTCGATCAGGAATTAATTTTAATTTCAATTAATTCATTAATTCTTTCATGCTAGAAGAAAAATGCTTAAAAATGAATTGGTTAACTTAAAATTATCTTATTCTAATTATGCGAGCACATTAAGTTAAACCTAATGCGTAAATTATGTCGTTTGACTTTTCATAAGATGTATATTTATCAATATTATATTCATAACAATTAAAACTAAGAAAACATTTTTTACGGCATTTTTTACGGCAATAATAAGTACCCTGCAGCTGCAAAGTTTTCCAAACTTTAAACTCGTTTTTCTCGAAACTACTTTTTATCCGTTGGACCAGTTGGTTAAAAAAAAGGCTATTGAACCAATTCCGCAGAAATTTTAATGCAATCTAACATGAATGGTTCTGTCTGGTACCAAAATTAAATTTGTTTATCCATTTTTTTTTATCTCGATTTTAAACAAAAAAAAAGTCGATAAAAAAAAAATGTTCACTTAATATCTGATACGAGAGAGAATGATAACCTTACTGAACAATAGTCTTTTTGGAATTTTGATTTCAGATGATTAGAAAATTAAGAAATCAGGGGGGCCAGCCACCTACTTTTATTTGAAGAGACCTATTTTATATCACCAAAATGACGTTAATTTTTTTTTTATTAAACAAAAATTGTTTTGTATTATTTAATAACTAAGTAATAACATATAATTATCATAAGAAGATTGTATTTCATTTTCCGCAAAAAAAAAAATTCTTAAATACCTTCAAGATTTAACCTCGGATATGAGACTACCCCATTAAAACTAAAACTTACGAACTACCTACCAGAGCTGTAAAGGAATGCAATCATTTTATCATTTAACTCATTTGACTTCACGTGGATTTGTTTCAATTCAATGACTTCAATAATGACTTCAGTTTAAAAAAAATAAATTACCATTCATTCTGAAGTCATGATTTAGCAATCATTTTTTGCATTCATAATTTTGAAGTCAAAATGAATGCAATCATTTTGAATGCTCTCCATTCACTGAAGTCATCTTGAAGTCAGAAACATTCATTGCATTCACTTGAAGTCAGTGAAGTCTTTGAAGTCTTTGAAGTCATCTGAAGTCATTGAAGTCTTTCAAGTCATTGAAGTCATCTGAAGTCGTTGAAGTCAGTGAAGTCTTTGAAGTGTTTGAAGTTTGAATATTGTATGAAAACAATCCATTTTATCAATTTCATTTTATAAAAATAATATTAATTAATTATAAAAACAGAAATACAAATAAAAGATATAGAATAGATAAGAGTTAAAACTATTACGAGTAATATAAAAAATATTTATATCAAAATGTGATTTCTACCTGGGAAAGAGTTTAGTGTCTATCATATCGGTCAATGATTTCAATTGCATTCAAGAATAAGTAGGTACTGCTAGACTAACAGTGCTAGTAATACTGTTTAATTGAATTTTGAAGTCTAAATCAAATATACATATGTATTGATTTAAATTATTTATGTTTGGACTATATTATATATTGCTTTTAGGCAAAGTTGTGCATACATTTTTTTTTGTAATTTATGTAGTCGTTGTTCATTAGTCATTATTTTTATTTATTTATTCTTCTGGTTGGCGGCAGTAAAAAACAAATTCAATATCTTGAATCATTTCAAAGACTTCAACGACTTCAGATGACTTGAAAGACTTCAATGACTTCAGATGACTTCAAAGACTTCAAGGTGACTTCAGTGAATGGAGAGCATTCAAAATGATTGCATTCATTTTGACTTCAAAATTATGAATGCAAAAAATGATTGCTAAATCATGACTTCAGAATGAATGGTGATTTATTTTTTTTAAATTGAAGTCATTATTGAAGTCATTGAATTGAAACAAATCCATGTGAATTCTTAAGGGGACTTCAATGAATGCATTCCGCAATGATTGCATTCTTTCGCAGCCCTGCTACCTACAAATAAATCTTAATCAACTAACTTGCTTGAATTAAATTATGTATAAAATATAATACAATTATCTTTTTGTACAAGACCTCATTAGGATATAATTTTATGTACACAGACTCTGGTGTTCTGTATAAGCGAAGACAAGTCCTAAGACCATCCCTCTCAAACACCTGAATCTTTTCCAATAAACTTGCTCTCACGTTGATCCACGCGGGACACCAAATACAAGCATAGGCCGGAAAAGGGCCATCACCTTCACCCTCTCATCGAGTTGGCTGTTAAAAAACAGTCTCTTTCTAAGAGCAAAAGCACCTTTGGCTCTGGTCAGAGCAACATCTATATGTTTGTTAAAATACAGATATTGATTTCGACAAGCAAGTAGTTGTCCGTGTTGTCCGACGATAGAAAACTTTCGCCAATTCTTTCTGGTCCGTTGTTAATATATTAATGACCTCAACCTTTTGACCTGATCTTTACGCGATTAAGTCGCCTGCGTACGATATGGTATGGTGAAGTGAAACAATCAGATCACTTGTGTAAATGTTGAACAGAATGGGTGAATTTATCGCAGCTTGTTGCACACCTTTTTTAATGTGAAATGTTCCGGCAGAAGTCATATCGCCATTTTTCACGAGCTCTCGAATCACCAATTCACTATTTCATTTCGATGATAGAAATTGTGCACAAGGACTCGATTCTCCAGGTCGTGGTTCGAGCCAATGATGTCATTCGCCTTATAAACTTCCTGCAAAGTAACTCCTTTGCATCTACTTTCTCCTACGGATCCTCGATCACAAAGAAGTTATCATCATCAACAGCCTCATTTGGATCTATGCCTGTTGCTATAAGTATTTTCTCGTTGTTCGTCGTTTGGGCGATTTTAAGACACGGAAGGTCGTTTTGATCTTTTCTTCCAAATAATTTATTTATTTTCGGGTTGCTGGTGTTTACAGCCTGAATTTTGTTGTTCCAATACAAACTTACATAATTTCTGTAATTTTCTTTTAATTAATATTTGGAAGTTTTTTATCGACGACTTCAATGTCATAATCTCCGGGTTATGTCTGTCAGTAAACTGTCTGTACAAGGTTTTCAACCTTGACAGCAGTCTACTTTTCCGTCGGTGCAGTGCGCCAATAGTTGAGTTGCGGAATAAGTCTTCGTTGTCAGTATGTTGGTACAGAGGTATCGTTTTGTCCATTGTTCGTTTGATTGTCTCGTCCATTAGTCCTAGATACCTGTCAATCTCCTCGTTTGACAAATTTCTGTTGAGCGGTGGGTAGAGCAAATTCGAGGAGAGTGCTTTTGTCAGTGTTCAAACGCACACTACTGTAACTGTCGGAATCCCTTAGAACAAACTCTTCCAATTCCGCAGTTTCGTTATGAAAAGTTATTTCGGTACTGAGACCGCAATGGTCACTGTCATACACGAAATGTCGTAAACAGTTTTTAGTTTGTTAGTTAGTACACGTTAGTTGTATTCGTGAGTCGAATAGCAGGAGATCTAAATAGGACCCACATCTGGGAAACGACGGACTAGCCGAGTCGATACCATGTTTGGCGATACTGTGTTCCAGCCTCAGGAATCGAAAAAGTTTCTCGAGCTCAGGGATGAATAAAGTAGATTGAGTAGCCTTAGGTGCATAGACAGACACCATGTACAACCGCCTTCCACTACGGAGGGGGATATACACCATGCATGCTTCCAGCACCTGGAACCTACGTACTACACGACTGTATACTCTTTTAAAACGTATACCTGTTCATACAAAAATCGCAACGCCACCTCCCTGTATGGAGTTGGGTCGGTTTCTCCATACTGTTTTGTATCTTCTGTGCCTCATTTTGTGTCTCTTGGTAAGCTTAGTTTCGCTAACCAAAAGCACATCGGCGGCTTGGTCTTTAAGCAACTTAAATAGTGCGGCTCGTCGTTCGAGCCTAATCAGTGAATTCACATTCACAGCAAGGACCTTCAGGTTTTGCTCCGCCACGTACGGACCCATTACGGCAAAAGGTGCGTTAGGCCAGGCAGCAGCGCGTATACTTGATCCACCCTCGCGGTCTGTTCAGTTCAATGACGTTGTAGCTGAGCCATCTGCCCCTGGATAGAGAGCAAGATAGCTAGCATGTCAGGTACTGGTTCCGGTGCTCTGGGCGCTGGGGCCTGAGAAGCAACCTTAGCTTGCTGTACCGTATTTTCCCTACCTGCCGCCATTTGGTCGTAGGTAACATGGGGACTAACGGATAGTGTTTGTATATGCACGGGTGACGAATTTCGTGGGTATTCTATGGGATATGCAACCTATGCGTATGCTTAGTTTTGCCCTCATTTACCACTAAACTCATTTTGGCCACTTCGATTTCAAAACCACAACACACACCCGTGACAGCTCTCCGAGTTCTGCAAAAAAGCCAACATATTGGTGACATGAACACAAGAACTTTATCCCACTGACCGGCATATTCCAGGATAGTTAGGTCACCAATATCAGATGCTTTAGTGTGATCATCTGAAATCTAACGAAAAGCATCAGCTAACTGGAAGTGAAATCAACTATAATAAAGATTTTTAAATAAGATCATGGAACTGGTTCGATCAGGAATTAATTTTAATTTCAATTAATTCATTAATTCTTTCATGCTAGAAGAAAAATGCTTAAAAATGAATTGGTTAACTTAAAATTATCTTATTCTAATTATGCGAGCACATTAAGTTAAACCTAATGCGTAAATTATGTCGTTTGACTTTTCATAAGATGTATATTTATCAATATTATATTCATAACAATTAAAACTAAGAAAACATTTTTTACGGCATTTTTTACGGCAATAATAAGTACCCTGCAGCTGCAAAGTTTTCCAAACTTTAAACTCGTTTTTCTCGAAACTACTTTTTATCCGTTGGACCAGTTGGTTAAAAAAAAGGCTATTGAACCAATTCCGCAGAAATTTTAATGCAATCTAACATGAATGGTTCTGTCTGGTACCAAAATTAAATTTGTTTATCCATTTTTTTTTATCTCGATTTTAAACAAAAAAAAAGTCGATAAAAAAAAAATGTTCACTTAATATCTGATACGAGAGAGAATGATAACCTTACTGAACAATAGTCTTTTTGGAATTTTGATTTCAGATGATTAGAAAATTAAGAAATCAGGGGGGCCAGCCACCTACTTTTATTTGAAGAGACCTATTTTATATCACCAAAATGACGTTAATTTTTTTTTTATTAAACAAAAATTGTTTTGTATTATTTAATAACTAAGTAATAACATATAATTATCATAAGAAGATTGTATTTCATTTTCCGCAAAAAAAAAAATTCTTAAATACCTTCAAGATTTAACCTCGGATATGAGACTACCCCATTAAAACTAAAACTTACGAACTACCTACAAATAAATCTTAATCAACTAACTTGCTTGAATTAAATTATGTATAAAATATAATACAATTATCTTTTTTTATATTGTAGTTACCCCTTATTTTAGAGATGTTCTCATCTATTTGTTCTTTTACATAATGTTTTTTTTTATATTTTTAGATATCTTTTCTTTATTTTTTTTGTAATTTTTATAATTTTATTCTTCTTAAAACTAGCCTAATCCTACCTATGTAAGCCAGCCACGGATAAAAAATTAGGCTGGTAAACTTTTCTTCCTAATGAATCTACCCTATATTAGAGGAATTCGACGAAGAAGCTTCCTATCTTTCAGAAAGCCGCCATAATCGTTGGTGCTGCCGAGCAACATCCCTCATGTCGTCATTTGCGACGACTCTGTTGTAGTTGAGTTTCCCGTCCGCAGCTGTTCGAGCGACGTGGACGATTAACGGCACCACTAATTTTTCCTAGATCAACCCTTTTTTACCAAAATAGTAGAACGCCTCTGGGCGAACGAATCCGTTAAAGAGCCCTCGGATCAACTTAATAACGAAACTGACCACTCTTATTAGGTTCGCCCAATTGTATAAGATAGATATAGGATAGAGTTTTATGTACTCCGACTCTGGTATTCTGTACAAACGAAGACAAGCCCTAAACCCTCACAAACACCCGAATATTTTCCGTTAAAATTGCTCTGACGTTGAACCACACGGGTTGCCCAAACACAAGCATTGGCACATAAGGGCTATCTAGCCATCTAGAAATCCATCTATAGTTTAAGGTATCTGACTACATTTCGACAAGCAAGTGCCTGTCCGTGTTATCCCACGATCGAAGACGTTCGCCAATTTTTTCTGATATCCGTAGAGGCCTCAGACAAAAGTGTCGAAGTCAATTTGCAAGAGCATATTAATAATATCTTTGAACCTGATTTGTATTTGAGTCGTCTGCGTATGTTATGGCATGGTGAAGTGAGCTTCAAGTATCATTTATGTAGATGTGGAGTAGGATCGGCGAATTAACCGCATCTTGTAGCAGACATTTTTTCATGTCAACTACTCCAGCAAAAGTTACATCACCATGAACCGTCACAATGAACCGTCTACTAATGAGTATATTAAAAAGAGTGCACAGCAGTTGATTACTTAAGTCCAGCCTGTTTAACTTGAAGAAGATTCCCCCTAACCTTATACTCGTAGTGTCAAAAGACTTCCCTAAGTCAATCAAGCAAGCGCCCGAGCATTGTTTCTTGCTATTGTTCTATTGGATATCGGATACAAGTTTAGACGCGATATATGAGATATCATGGAAGCCTTAAAACCGGAATGATTATCCTCACTTATAATATATTTTTGCCCCCAACCGACTTAGTCAGGACTCTATTGATCCTACTGTCCATTGTTTGTTATATAGCCGTGTCCATCAACTTTAGAAACCTGTCAATCTGTTCGTTTGAGAGATTCCTGTTGGTTCGATCAAGAAAAGTATTTGGCAATCTGTTTCAGATGGGTCTGATTTCGAAGACAGTATTATGTAGTTGTTATTACAGCTCGATTCTTCTTTGGATACGACCAAATTCTACTTAAAATGATGTTCTATCTAGTACGCAGGCCAATGTAACTATAAGTAACCCTAGCTTAAATGCCCTAGGTCATACCAATATAATTGCCGATGAAAGAGAACAATCAAATTTAGCAATTTTTCATCGAATGTTCTCTCTGATTTCCCAAATTGAAAGCTCATCTAAAAGTACTACATATATCCGCTCTCTCCATCAGTCAATGTCATTCAGCCATCAAATCCACCTCGATTGCCTCTGGTGCCATTCAAATCGTTTCAGTCCCGCCATCAATACGTCAGTATTTATCGAATTCAATTTGTTCGCCTCCACAGTTGGCGCGATTACGGATTAATTTCGCAAATAAAACGAAATGACTTGCAATTTCATTCGAAATTCAACTTTTATTCAAATGACTTTGTCGTGTGTAGATATTGTCTCATTCCCTCCGCACCATCCCAACGAAGCACAAGTGTTCTGCATTTCCGATGTAATTGAAATTTGTGCCTTCGCACGTTGACCTGATGGTATAACAAAAACAACAACATAAACAGCGGCTACATACAAAGCACATCAACATACTCGTATATAGGTACATAGATGGTAGTAATAAAACTCAGGACTCTAATTTCGCATTCAAGACGAAGTCCTTACCTCGTCGTCATTGTTCATTTTGTCACTGGGGACCACAATATACCCGTGGGAGCCAGCAAAACTTGGCACAGGAACTCCAACGACACCGAAGGGGGCTACCGTAGTGGTAGTCGACTAAGCTCAAAAGGAACACCTGCATTTGTTGTTAAAGTAACAGTTTTATTCCCTTCAAAGGATCCGACAGGAAACACAAAAAAAGGAAGATGGTGTTGGAAAAGACACAGCTCTCGGGTAAACAATACCATCCATACCTCTCGACCAATGACAGCGGAGATCCCTTATAGGGATTCTCAAGTTCAGCAAGGAGTAATTCTCCGAAAATGCTCCTCACTATTATTATGATTTTTTCCTTTCCCGTTGGATGCTGGATCCTTTGTTGCCTGTCCCGGTGACTTTGTTCCCCCATTACAAAAACTTTAGCGTGTCACAGGATTTAACGTTCCTGTTTTCTTAACATCATTTCCCTAACTCCATTTTCTGTTCCCTGGGTCTTGTATGGTGTTCCTTTTCTACTCTCTTTTTTCTACCTTTGACAAGGAAAAAAGATAAATAAATAAAAGTTTCACAGGTGAGTCGTAGTTTTGACAGTGTGTTGTATCGTTAGTGGATCTATAGGATGTGAACAGAAAGCTTTCACATTCCGTACTTCGCACGAGCGTACACGTACGAATTTAGATCGCACGTGATTGGAATGTAATTGCATGTTTGGTGTGCAGATGCAAGAATTATACCAATAGGTGTCGAAAAGACCTATTTGCACTAGGGTAGGGCACTACGAAGAGAGAGTTTTTACTCTGGATAGGAGTATTGTATAGGGATAGATCCAAGCTATAAGGTAACATCTTGAAGAGATTTTCACGTGTCAATAATTCCATTCGTATTCCTGTGAGATTTTGATTTCGCTTTCTTCACTTGCACATTCACGCATAACACTGACTCTGAGTCCTTTGTAATGGCATGTTGATGCTATTATTGGCTTCTCCTTAGCCAGGAAATTTTCATTTATGCTTTGATTTGTAAGGCAGCAGGGGAATTGTGTTTTATTTTCTTGTTTTCGTATTTAATAAAGAAAAACTTTGTAATATTGAATTTAGGGGCCATCCTTAGCAAAGAAGCTTTCTGTGGGGAAATTTTATAGACGAAAACTGTACGTTCCTTCTTTGTATTCATTGTACTGTTGCTTTGGCAAATTAAATTTCCTGAAAGCAGGAAAGTTTTCCAAACAATGTTCCAATTAGTTTTCCTAAGATTGAAATACGCGGACTAGATGTAATCAATATCGAATTTCGCATGTTGGTTAAAATTGACTTATACTCTGGTTATTTTTCTTCATTCAATTTGAAATGGATTTCGTCTATTTTCAGTGGTTGAGTAGAATTTTATGATATGTACAATAGTTAGAGCTATGCCCTAAGAAACCATAAGTTACGGCTAGGCCTTGTGTTAATGTGCACAACTTGTTTAACGCAACACGCTCCCAAAAACAGTACGTTTCTCAATCTTCAGCCAAGTGGAAGGTAGAAGAAGATCATCTGTGACAAGGCACATTTTTGGTGAAATGGTTTCGTTAATAAGCAAAATTTTAGCATTTAGTCAAGCGAAGAGCCCGAAATGTAGTAGACATTGTACTCGTATGGAAAAAAAAAAAACAAAATCAATTCATTAGTATGGTTTTTCATACTGCAAATGTTGTCGGGCAGTACTTCTTTTCCGAAATGATGTCAGACGAGTTAGTTACAGACAACGTACACAGCTATCGCTCTTGTTTAACCAATTCTTTTTTGAATAAATTGTAGGTGAAAGCCTTGGAGAGTTATGTTTTCAAGAGAACTTGTTACACAGCGCGTGTCATAATCGATTCATTGAAAACGACATTCGTCGATAGTCTTGGCCCCATAAATGTCTCTGCCAATTGGTTGCACCGCTCATGTGATTAAACACCTTTAGATTCTTTTCATTGGGTCTGCATTTAGTTTCTAGTCAGTGTCAACAGTGGAGTAACCGCCGATCTATGCAAAAAGTCATACAAAATTGTGTCCACTTACATGAGTGGTTATACATATTTCAAAACTAATTTTCATTAATAAATTACTCATACGCGTTTGTAATGAAAAAAATTTGTATAACGACAACAGGTTACATTTTTCTAGTCATGCCGATGCGCAGTGTATTATTTCGTATATCTAGCGGAACTTTATTCAAAATTCAAAGTCTTCCAAATGATAATATTTTGTATCATCAGAACCTCAGACAATAACATGTTAACAACAACAACAACAACAGTCACGTTCGGAACTTTATGCACGGAAGTTCTTTCAGTGTACGATTCTAACGAGAAAAGAAAAGTTAAAAACAAGAAAAAATTCCCAAACGCGTACGATTGACTTATGTTGAAGATCCTCAGTCTTCAATTAATAAGTTCCGCAAAATGGGAACTAAAGATAAAAATTCTCGAGATAACTATTTCGCGCCCCTACAGTGTCTACCAGATTCTGATAATGAGGAAATAGAATGTGATGACGTGGTAATAAATTCATCATCTTCGAAAAAAGTGAAAATTCCATCGGTATGTGTTCTACATACTCGTAAATCAACCACCGAAGTCCATTCTCTCCTTCGCGAAATATTAATTGATAATTATTACATAAAAAAAATATCTATTGGAATCAAAACAAATTGTGAAAGTATTGAATCATACAATAAATTATGTGCAGTGCTTAGGTCTAAGAACTGGTAATTTTTTACTCATGACCTTCCTGCATCAAGGTCACTTAAGGTGGTGTTGTATGGACTAGATGAGATGCCTGTTGAAAAGCTCAAAAAAGAACTTTTAAATCTTGGTCTTAAATGCCAGAATGTAAAAATGATAAAAGTCAAACACGAGCGTTTTACTGAGATGCTCTTTCTAGTGTTTCTCGAAATTGGCTCACTGAATCTATTTGACCTCAAAACAAAAATTGAGTCAATTTTTAAGACTCAAGTCAAGTGGGACTTTGCACGTAGGCAGCGCAACAAGTTAACACAATATTATAATTGTCAAATGTACTGGCATGGCGAAAAGAATTGCCACGTAAAGACCCACTGTGCCAAATGCGCGGGGAGTCACAAGACGAGTGAGTGTGATTCCAACACCATTCTTTGGGCAAACTGTAAGGGAAATCATAAATCCAACGATCCGTCATGTGTGAGCCGTTTGAGCAATTACAGAAATGAAGCATAAGCTTTTAACAAAAAACAATATGCTTGGTTCGAAAAACAAAACGTCAACGTTTAAAATCAACTCTTCGGATTTTCCTGCTCTTCCATCGCATCACAATACTACTGTCACCAAAGTATCTGAACCGGTTGATAACCGCAACACGTCTAATGTTTGGTCAAACAATAACCTTATCGGTAATAAGACAAGCGAGCTGCTTGTTTCTATGGATGAGATTAATGCACTCACAACAGATATGTTAACGTTACTTGGTAAATGCACAACTAAGGCTGAGCAATTTAGTGTTATAAGTTATAACCAACCCAATTAGCTATTAAGTATGTATATAAGTCAAAATGAGTAATCGTAGTCTAAAAATAATTTTTTGGAATGCTAGAGGCATTCGAAGTAAAAAATTGGAATTATATGCTTCTTTTGTCAAATATAATATTGATGTCGGGTTAATAACGGAAACTTGGCTAGATTCAAACATTAATATATCGAACCCTATGTATATTTGTTATCGCCTTGAAAGAGAAGAGAGAAGAGGAGGTGGGGTTGCAGTTATAGTCAAGCGTTCAATCCAACATAAAGTTCTACCAATTATTGGAACCAAGAGCATTGAAAACATCGGAATTGAGGTTCCTTTTGTAAATGGTTCGTCATTAAAAATATACAGTGCTTATTTTCCGGGTGGATCTTCTTCACGCCAGAGACGCGAAAACCTTCGTCACGATATAAGGAAATAAATCAGTACCAACGATACTTATTTAGTAGGCGGGGATTTTAATTGTGGGCATAAAAACTGGGGATGCCTTAGGGCGAACTCTTGGGGTAATACTCTTGCTGACCTCAATTCCAGCCACCCTTTTGATATTCTTTACCCTCCCCATCCAACTTATTTCCCATCAAGTAGAAGGAACAATCCATCTACTTTGGATCTGTTCTTTACCGACAGGAC
This sequence comes from Volucella bombylans, assembly GCA_949129095.1. Taxonomy (NCBI): domain Eukaryota; kingdom Metazoa; phylum Arthropoda; class Insecta; order Diptera; family Syrphidae; genus Volucella; species Volucella bombylans. Next base: position 66,057,192 of record OX422143.1, on the reverse strand, counting down.
TGAACTATTTACACAGCCTGTTGCAATCAATGAACTTAGCTCAGATCATCTTCCAGTTTTATGTAGTGTCCGTCTTTCCCCTATTCATATAACTAATCTGGTTTATGACTTTCTAAATGCAGATTGGGTAAAATTTAATAGACATGTACGAAATAATCTTCCCAGCAGTGATGACTTAGCCATAACTCATTCGCAAATAGATTAGTCCGTTGAAAAATTTACCAAACTGATCTCTGATTCTGTAGATCTATCTGTGCCAAAAAAATCTCTTCCCAATAAAACCGTTAAAACTCTCCCTTACTATATTATAAAATTCATAAAAATTAGAAATTCACAGAGATCACTATGGATCCGAACGAGGAACGAAATATTTCTCACATCGCTTAAGTTATGGAACGAGATTGTAAAAAATTCGATTGATAGCTTTAGAAATAAATGTTGGAACCAAAAACTACTGGTTCTGGAAAAAGGCAGTAAGCCATTCTGGAACATAATTAAAGTTATAAAAAAAAAGACATGTACACATACCTGCATTTAAAATAGGGAATTCAATATTGATCTCAAATACGGATAAATCGAATGCCCTGGCCATAGAATTTGCTGATAACCATTTGATCACCAATAATATCACATCTTCACCCAGTATTAGATTTTCAGTTGAACAGTCTATGGGTATTCTCAATTCGTACATTTGCAACAGGAACTCTAATTTTGTATCTAAAGATGAAGTTGAAATTGCTGTAGCAAATTTAAAAACACGCAAAACTTCTGGCTTCGATGGGATTAAAAATGCATGTCTCAAACATCTTCCTGACGCTGGACTTAAATATCTCCAACGTCTATTTAATTATTGCATTCTGCTTGGGTATTTTCCGAATGGTAGGAGAAATGAAAAAGTTGTACCCGTCTTAAAACCTGGTAAAGACCCGAATGTCACTTCTAGCTATAGGCCAATAAGTCTGTTAAGTTGTCTTAGTAAATGTTTTGAAAAAATAATTAAAAATTATATCGTTGCCTTCATGGATGCAAACATCATTCTACCCAGAGAACAATTTGGTTTCAGGCCTTTTTGTAGCACAGTTCATCAAGTACATCGCATTGCTAAACATAAAAAAAATGAATTTACAACAGGAAAAAGTACTGGCTTAATATTACTAGATGCCGAAAAAGCATTTGACTCTGTTTGGCATCAAGCTTTGTTGCATAAAATGATAAGATACATCTTCCCTTTATCCATTGTAAAAATAGTGCAGTCCTTTTTGAAGTGTCGTAGCTAAGTCTCCGTAAATGGGTCACTATCAAGGGCAAACCAAGTGAAAGCTGGAGTACCGCAAGGATCAGTGCTTGGCCCAATTTTATATAATCACCTCTTTATACACCTCTGACTTTCCAACTCAAATTTTGCCGTATTCGCGACGATATTTGCACCTACTCGTCTGATGCAATTGGTTCTAAAACCAATTTGCAATCCTCATTAAACATAGTCCAAGAATACTATAATAATTGGAAGATTAAAATAAATGCTTCTAAGACTCAGGCTCTCTTTTTTAATCGAAAAAGAAAAGCCTGTTTCCTTCCAAGCCACAATCTTTCCCTTAATGGCAATCACATTGAGTGGAGATCGAGTACCAAGTATCTTAGGATCTATTTAGATACGCAACTGACTTTTAAGCTACATATTAAAGAAACAATAAGAACAATTAACATTACCACCAAAACACTATATCCGTTTATCTGTAGGAACTCTAAAATGAGCTACGAAAACAAGATTTTAATTTATAAGGCCATTTTTCAATCCATAATCTTTTATGGGTGTCCTGTCTGGGGAAAGTGTGCCAAAAGTGACATACTTAGGCTTCAAACAGCTCAGAATTAAGTTCTTAAAACCATGTTAAATCTTCCCTGGTTTTTCTCTACTGAAGAACTATATAAACTAACTAAATTGGAAAAAGTCATCGACAGAATCGCTAGACTGCATGAAAAATATAACACTTCATGTTTTACATCTGACAACGACTTGATTTCAAACTTACCTTTGTAATACTGAGCCTCTAAATTGTTATCCAAATAACTCAGTGTTTAAATGTAAACTAACTTATTTATTGCTATGATTGTTTGCCTTTAAATTATTTATTTGAGTTATGTACTTATTTACTAGTTATTTATATATTTTTATTTTTTTTTGTTTTTTTTTTCTTATGTATTTATATATTTATTTAATTATTTATCTATTTATTTATTTATTTATTTATTTATTTATTTACTTATTTATTCTTTTAATAAGCTGAAATCCAGCCTTGTGTTTTTGGTTCTCACCGAAGCACTTACCTCTTCTCTCTCCAAGCGGCGTACTCATTCTAAAGAAGGATTTTTAACTGTGGAATTTTCCTTCAAAACTATTGTTATTTTTTCTCTGTCTAATTGTATTATTGTAATAATTTTTCAGTAGTAAGGTATATATAAAACCGTATCTCTGCAGAATCATAAATATTGTTATACAAATTTAAGTTTTGATCACAAATAAAATAACTAACAACAACAACAAAAAATTAAAACGGTATTTACCGTTCACTAACATCACAAACAGAAGCTAACTTGAACAAAATTTATTTTTTAAGCTAGTTGCATTTTTCGGGTCCAATTGATTAATGCATGTCAAATAAATTAATGATCAAGTTAGCCCAATATTTTTTTTTTGTGTATATACTCTAAGTTTTCAAGGTGAGTAAGAATTTATTGTGAGCTTAAAAATGTGAAGAAATCTTCGTTTTGTCTGAAGGCTTTACATCTTGTGCTTTTTTGTGTTTTGTGACTTTGTCACATATTCCTCATAAAAGGACAAATGTTTTTTGAATTTCCTTTCCAAATACAAATACCTAACAAACGCTGATCTGTGAGACAAGCCTAGATCTTATGGCTTTCCGCACTTAAATGGAAGTTGAACCACATATTTACCATCATCTTGCCGCTGATGCGTTCTGCAGTAATGTGTCTCACACGACTCTTCTTCCGGTGATTGCATTTTCATTACCTGAACTTCTTCAAGCTCCCAAAATTTCTGCAACAAATTGTCCAAGGGTTGGTCTTCTGTGATGATGTGATGTGACGCTATCGTTGACTGGTTACGAAGCCAAATGCCTCCAGAGAGTACCCATCCCAATTCCACCCTTTTTGCCATAGGGGTACCTGGTTATCCTTTAACAGTGCCATCAAGTTCAATATTTTGTAGGTGACTCCATGTTGCACATGGAATGATGTTAGTTGGTAGCATAGCTGTAGAGAACTAAAGCGTTAAACTGTAAGCTGAACCTTTCGCTCAGATTTGAAAAAATCCTCAGAGAAACCCTGTGTTTGGAAGTGGATGTGTTGGTTTCTCCCACGCCAAGTATGTTGACGAAAACCCTTTCTCTGTTCAGACCTAACATTTGAGTGGCAGCTTCAGAAATAAAGGACGCCTCTGATCCAGGATCTAATAGCGCTCGCATCAGTAACAGTTGGCCATCGGTTGTAAAAACCTTGATGAGGGCTGTAGCCAGAAGAACATTTTGTGTGAAATTGTTTTCGGCAATACACGCGTTATGTAATGAAGCAGTTCATTATTTCAGTTGAATTCAGTTTCTGGGGTTCCAAATTGTGCCGATTGTGGAGGTTGGTTGAGAGAGGGGACTGGGTGAGCATGTGATCTTGTTGATTCGTTCGCATGCATTGCATTACCTGACTCATTTAAGTGCAGTAACGAATGATGTCGTTGATGGCACGAAGAACACGCAAAAGTGCTTGTGCAGTAGTTTTTAGTTTTTTATGCATTTTATTTCTATAACTTAAATTACTCTTATATGCTAAACAAAAAACGCTTAAAAATTAGCTTAAATAACTTAAAAATAATCTTATTGTAACTCACTGGCCCCATGCGGGCACTCTAAATTAAAAGTAATACTTAATCTATGTCTTTCGACGTAACTTACAGTCTAATTTTATTTTTATTTTAACATTTATTAGAACTAAGAAAATGAAAGAAAAACTTCGTGTCTGGACTTTTTTTTTTATCTATAAAAACTTAAAACTAAAAACTTATAGACTATCTAAAAATAAATCTTAAACTACTTAACCTACTTACGTCTAATACATACACATACATACATATATATATATATATACATAATACCTATATACGTAATATATAAGCATATGCATGTATACATTTTTTTTTTTTTGTGTTTTTGTATATTTTTTTTCTTAACACCTAATTTAAACCTACCTAAAACTATGTAAGCCGGCCATGGCTAAAAAAAATGAGGCTGGCCCACTTTGCTTCACATGAAGCTACTCGTACATATCACTGAAGGAGTTTGACGACGAAGCATCCTCCCCTTCAACAAGCCACCAAAATTGTTGGTGCTGCCGAGCAACATCCCTAATGTCGCGACTCCCTACCCCTCAATTGAACCGGAGACGCTCCGCACTGCCGTGTGCGACGTCTCTGTCGTAGTTGAGTCGCCCGTCCGCAGCTGTTCGAGCGACGTGGAAGATTAGCGGAACCGCCAATCTGTCCTGGACCAGACCTTTACTATCTAGATAGAGGAACGCTTCTGGAGGAATAAAGCTGTCAAAGCGAACTCTCTCATGATACATATAATTGGGGTAGAAAGCCCCTGAGATCAGGTTGTTCGATGAGGTCATTGCTCTTGCAATGTGCCCTCGAGATAACTTAATGACGAAGTTGTACACTCTTATTAGGCTCGCCCTATTGTATAAGACCTCATTAGGATAGAATTTTATGTACTCAGACTCTGGTGTTCTGTATAAGCGAAGACAACTCCTAAGACAAGCCCTCTCAAACACCCGAATCTTTTCCATTAAGCTTGCTCGTACATTGAACCACACGGGACAACCAAATACCTGCATGGGTCTGATAAGGGCCATGTAGCAGATTACCTTCACCCTCGCATCGAGTTGGCTGTTATCAGCTTTGGCTCTGGCCAGAGCAACATCTATATGTTTGTTAAAATACAGATATTGATCTAGCCAGATCCCAAGGTATCTGACTACATTTGGACAAGCAAGTGGCTGTCTGTATTGTCCGACGATAGAAAACTTTCGCCAATTCTTTCTTGTATCCCTAGAGGCCCCAGACAAAGGCGTCCTAAACAGTATGGTTTCCGATTTCTGAAAGTTGATTTTCAACTTCCAGTCATCGCAATATCGCTTAATTTTGTCGAAGTCACGTTGCAAAAGTATATTAATGACCTCAATCTTTGGACCTGATCTGTACGCGATTATGTCGTCTGCGTACACTATGCCATGGTGAAGTGAACCTATCAGATCACTCGTGTAAATGTTGAACAGGATCGGCGAATTTACCGCACCTTGTTGCAGACCGTTTTTAATGTTAAAAGTTCCAGCAGAAGTCGCATCGCCATTCTTCACGATGAACTGTGTACTGGAGAGCATATCGAAAAAAATATACAGCAGTGGTTTACTAATGCCCAACCTGTCCAGCTTGAAAAAGAGTCCTTCTAACCATACGGTATCGAAGGCCTTCTCCAAGTCAATCAGGCAAGCACCAGTGCACTGGTTCTTGCGTTTGTTCCATTTAATATCAGAAACCAGGTTCGACGCAGAATGAATGATATCATGCCCCGCCTTGAAACCGAATTGATTATCCGGAAATATATGTTTGTCCTCGACCCATTTAGTCAGGACTCTATTGATAACCTTTTCGAACACCTTACTGATGTTTCGAAGAAGACTGATCGAGCGGAGATTCGCCGGATTGGAAGTATCTTTATCCCTTTTGGGGATGGGATGTACCACCGCAGTTTTCCAATGCGCTGGATAATGTGCATTATTCATTGCATTATTAAACAGGGTGGTATAAATATTCATCTCTTCTAGAGGGAGATGTCGAAGCACAATGTTCGGTATTTCATCGGTTCCCACTGATTTCTTACTTCTAAGTGATTCGAAGACCGTTTGGAGCTCTTCCTTCGAAATGAACGGGGGTAGTACCCTATCGTTGGTGATGACATTATTTGCCATATTCTCGTCACTGAACTGGGTGAAACCCAAGCTCTCGAATCGCCAATTCACAATTTCATTTCGAAGGTAGAAATTGTGCACAAGGACTCGATTCTCCAGATCGTGGTTCGGGCAAATGATAAAATTCGCCTTGTACACTTCCTCGAAAGTCGCTCCTATAGCCTCTACCTGCTCCTGCGGATCCTCGATCACAAAGAAGCTGTCATCATCAACAGCCTCATTTGGATCTATGCCCGATGCTACCAGTATTTGTTCGTTGTTCGTCGTTCGGGCGATTTTAAGACATGAAAGGTCGTTCTGATTATTTCTCCGAAATATTTTATTTATTTGCGGGAACATATTCGGGTTTCTGGTGTTTACAGATGCTCTGTAATTTTCTTTTATTAATGTTTGGAAGTTTTTAATCGACGACTTCAGTGTCATGATCTCCGGGTTATGTCTATCAGTAAACTGTCTGTACAAGGTTTTTAGTCTTGACAGCAGTCTACTTTTATGTCGGTGCAGTTCGTCAATAGTTGCGTTGCGGAATAGGTCTTCTTCGTCAGTGTGTCGGTATCGAGGTATCGTTTTGTCCATTGTTCGTTTGATTGTCTCGTCCATTAGTCTTAGATACCTGTCAATCTCCTCGTTTGACAGATTTCTGTTGGACGGTGGGTAGAGCGAATTGGAGGAGAGTGCTCTAGTCAGTGTTCTGGTGAAGTGTGTCCAACGCACCCTACTATAATTGTAGGAATGCCTTTGGACAAACTCATCCAATTCCGCAATTTCGTTGGGAACAGTTATTTCGGTGCTGAGACCGCAATGGTCACTGTCATACACGAAAGTGCGTAGACAGTTTGTAGTTTGTTGGTTAGTACATGTCAGTTGTATTCGTGAGTCGAACAGCAGAAGATCCAAATAAGACCCGTGTCTGGGAAACGACGGACTATCCGTCGCTGTTTGCCGTTGAGTTGGCTTTTTGTCCGTTAAGTTATAAGTAGATTTTAATTACCCGAACAGTAATGTTTAAAATACGGATTTAAATAAAACGACTATGTCCGCTACGTTATAAAATTAGAGTGTTTCATTTATTTTACTATACTTCTTATTTTATATGAATTTTGACATATACAAGTTATTGCATGATAGATTTTGTATTTTCAATATCGTTTTTATACGTTTACATAATAAATAATAGATTGATTGAATTCTCTACTAACAATAATTTTTATTTCTTGTTTTAATCAGAAACATTCTCCCCCGCCGTGAACAAAGTTCGCAATGTATCAAACTATGGTTACAGCATCATTGTTGTAAACTGGCATCACTGACCCTTCATGATCTGCATTATCGGCAATTTCTAACATCTCTCACAGTTTGGATGCATGAAAAAAAAACCAAAATCATTAATTTTGTCAAAACAAAGGGACAACACTTGACACATAAGTAAAAAGAGTATGTGGAAAAGGTATTTGTTGTTGCCCTTGTTAGCTAACAAAACAATGGGCGCTGCCATTTGTATTTTTTGTTGTTGTGTAGTGTAGTGTTTATTCGAGCGGTTGTGACGTGCGGTAGCCGCCGTGAATATTTGTATTTTAAAATTCGAGTGTTTTGTATAGTTTAAATGTATAGTTTGTATAGTTTAAATTAAATTTGTGTATTTTCAAGTATTTCAGGTAAGTGATATAATTTTATATTGAATTATTATTTGATTTGATAAAATATATGTTGATTTCTCGGGGGTTTCGTCCCATTCATGTCTTCCCTTGTGTATGTGTGTGTGTTGTATTTTATTGCCTTCATTGGGCTGTGCGTAAATTTGTTGCGCTGGTATTGTGCATTGATTTATTGATTTGCGAAACGATTAATTTACGCGTCGGAATTACTCGTATATGAACATTTTGAATAAGTGAGTGAATTTATTTGTTATGAGTGATACGTATGATTTGTGTTTGAATGGGATGAATGAACTGTGTATGTAAGGTATGTATTAGATTGGAATGATTTGAGGGGTATGTGTGGATTTATTTTGAGTGGGATAAATGGACTGTATGTTGTGTGTTGAGTAGAGTGTAATTGTTTTAAATTGTTATGAGTGCGATTTGTATTTGAGTGGTTTTTTATTTTGAAATGCCGTCGGCATTTGCAATTATTATTATTACATTTTCAATAATTGATTATTTTGGTGATTATTTGTTTTGATGGGAATTAGTTGTCGTAGTTAAATAATCGTGTTGTTCTCGTTGGCATTATTCGACGGTAGGTAACAAATCTTTGTTATTGGTCTTTTTAATGTACCATTCGCCGTTTTAAGTGTGACCACGCGGATGTGATTGTCCATTCCGGGATGAGTGTCGATTATTCGAGCGAGTATCCATTGCGCTGGTGGAAGACGTTCATCTTTCACTAAGACTAGATCTCCAATCTTTGGATCGGCCTCTAGTTTTGCCCATTTCGGACGCGATTGAAGACGTGAAAGATACTCGTTTTTCCATTTGCGCCAGAAATGTGCTACTGCGATTTGAACGTGTTTCCACCGGTCTAGATAATTTGTTGTTGTCGACAATAAGTCTCCTTGAGGTACCATGTTGGTTGGCTCGCCAATTAAAAAATGACCTGGAGTTAATACGTCTAAGTCTTCCGGATTTTCTGATAGTGGACATAATGGTCGCGAATTGAGAATGCCTTCTATTTGAGTTAGTACTGTGGAAAACTCCTCAAAGGTAAGTTTTTTGTTTTTGACTACTCGTTTCAAATGATGTTTTACTGATTTTACCCCTGCTGCCCAGAGTCCTCCGAAATGAGGGGAGGCAGGGGGAATAAACTTCCATTGTGTACCCAAATTTGCTAAAGTTTCGGCGATATTTTCCCAATCGTGTGCGGCATCTTTCATCATTCGTCGAAGTTCGGCATTCGCTCCAATAAAATTGGTCCCGCAATCGCTGAAGATTCGGGAGCAAATACCGCGACGTGCAGTAAATCGTCGGAAAGCTGCTAGAAAAGCTTGCGTCGTCATGTCAGAGACGAGTTCCAAGTGAATGGCCTTGGTAGCGAGGCAAATGAAGATGGCGAAGTAGCCCTTAAGTGTTTTGGCTCCACGTCCCTTCCACGTCTTCACTTCTACTGGTCCTGCATAGTCGACGCCGGTGTTGCTGAATGGTCTAGCAATCCGAACCCGCGATGATGGTAAGCTTCCCATGATTTGCTGCATCGGCTTGAGCTTAAACCGGAAACATATGACACAGCGATGAATATGCTTTTTTACGCTCCTCTTCATGTTGAGTATCCAGTATTTAGAGCGGATGTAGGCCATTGTTTGTTGGAGACCTCCATGGTAGGTTTGATCGTGTGCATGCCGTATGAGTATATTTGTGAATGCGTGGTTCGGTTTGAGAATGATTGGGTGTTTTGTGTGGTATGGAATGAGTGCATTTTGCAAACGACCCCCGACGCGTAGAATGCTTTCGTTGTCATAAAACGCATTTAGTGATTTAAGATCTCGCGTGATAGTCTGTGGACTTCCTGGAAACATTTCATTCTGTATGGTTTTTATTGCATTTGTGGTGGCTGTTTGTAGTTCTTCGAGATCAAGCGGACCTAACTTCCTTGACTCTTTCTTCGTTTTGATGTTTTTCAGGAATCGGAGACAGTACGCCACCACTCTTATAAACCTTGATAAGTCGGAGTAGGTTGTTAAAAGTTCCCCTATGATATTGTTGGTTGTCTTCCGAATGCAATGGCTTCTAACAGTTCTTTTCTCTTCCTCCGTTTCTGACAGAAGTGGTTGTTTTGGAACCTCGAAGTCCCATTGGTTCCTTAATATCGACGGACCATGCCACCACAATTCTTGTGCTCCCAGAGTAGAAGGTGATATACCTCGGGACGCGAGATCAGCTGGGTTGTGTTCTGTGGGGATGTGTCTCCATATACCACAATCAGTTAGCCTTTGAATTTCTGCAACTCGGTTACTAACAAAGGTCGACCATCTTGTTGGAGTTGAACGTATCCAAGCTAGAGTTATCGTGGAGTCAGACCAGGCGTATAGATTTGCCTGTGGCACGTTCAATACGTCTGCAACGTAGCGAAGCAAAGAGGCCAAAATGACTGCTCCACATAACTCGAGTCGGGGAATACTTACTGTCTTGAGTGGGGCAACCTTCGTTTTCGACAGTAAAAGATTCATTTCTGTTTGGCCTTGGTTGTTTAAGACCCGAATATATACGGCGGCTCCGTAGGCCTTGGTCGAGGCGTCACTGAAGCCGTGTAATTGTACCGCTTTTATGGTACGGTCTGTGTTGATCCATCGGTTGATTTTAAATTCTTGAATTAAGGGTAATTCTCTTTGATATTCCTTCCATTCCTCCTGTAAATCTATTGGTATCATTTCATTCCAGTCCGTCCCATTTTTCCACAGCTCCTGCATTATTATCTTCGCCCTAATCACGCAGGGTGAGATCCAACCTAGTGGGTCGAAGAGTTTTGCGATAGCAGAAAGCACTGCCCGTTTTGTTATCTGTGTTTCTGGCTTTTGGAAATTTTGGAACGAAAAGGAGTCCGACTTTGGAGACCAACGGATGCCCAAGGTTTTTACATGAATTGCTGGTGATAAGGGTAGCTCAAAGTTGATTTCCTTATCGTTTTCAGGAATGTCTTCTAAAAGTCTTTCATGATTACTCGTCCATTTGCGAAGATTAAATCCTGCGGATGCAAGCAATCGTCGAATTTCATTCCGCTTTTGTAAGGCGTCAGTCAGGGTATCTGCTCCGGTAATAAGGTCGTCAACGTACATATCTTGCTGAACGGCCTTGGCTCCCACTGGGTATCTCTCTGCTTCGTCGTCTGCAACCTTGTTAAGCACTCGTATGGCTAAATACGGTGCGCATGCTGTGCCAAAGGTCACTCTTTTAAGCCTGTATGCTCTCAGTCGCTGCTCTTCACTATCGCGCCAAAAGATGAGTTGGTAATTGCTGTCTGCCGTTGGTACTAAAATTTGTCGGTACATCTTTTCGATGTCGGCGGTGAAGGTATATCGATGCTGTCTCCATCTTAATATGACATCGATAATGCTTTTTTGTAATTTAGGACCAACCATCAAGTGCTCGTTTAAGGACGTACCGTCCGAAGTCTTCGACGCTGCATCAAACACAACTCGCAGTTTTGTGGTGGAGCTTGAGTCTTTAATGACGGCCTGGTGTGGCAAAAAATAATGAAAAGGTGTTGCAAGGTAAGTGTCGTTCAATAAATCTACCTCCTCCATGTGATCCATGGTGATATATTCTAACATACACCTTTTATATCCTACCTTTAGTTTCGGATCCTTCTGAAAACGACGTTCTAATTGAGTAAAACGTCGTAAAGCAACTTCCCTGCTTGAACCTAACGCTGGTCGTACTCCATCTTTGAAGGGTAAGGACACTTGATACCGTCCATTTGTTAATCTGGTTGTATTGGTTCGGAAGTGCTGTTCACAAGCATTGTCTTCTTCCGAAACCATCATTTTAAACGGAGCTTCTTCAACCTCCCAGAATCTTCGTATCTCAGTGCCAAGATCAAGCTGTAGAGAGAAGCTTTGACGGAGTTGTGTGGACCTGTCTGGAATTTTCCCGAACACAATCCATCCAAATTGGGTTTTTTGGGCGACAATGGAGTTGTTTTGATCACTTCTAATGATGTCCGGTAGAATAATGTCAGAGTAAACTTCGCTTCCCAGAAGTATATCGATTTTAGCTGGATTGAAGAATGCGGGATCTGCTAAAAGAAGGCCTTTGATATGATTAAATTCGTCGACCATCACTCGCTGGGCCGGGAGAAGGCCAGTCAGTGACTGAAAAATAAAGGCTTTAGTGTCGCTTTCAAATGTCGAATATTTAGATCGAAGCGTTATGTCGACATAATATTTGCTTGTGCCACTGCTGACCCTTCCTAACCCGGAGATCTGGACGGACGTTCTACGCCTTGGTAATCGTAGTAACTGTGCTGCTGATTCAGTTATGAAAGTTGCCTCAGAACCTGGATCAACAAGTGCACGGAGATCATGGCACCTGCCATCAGCTGAGACTACCGTAACTATGGCTGTTGCTAGCAAGACTTGGCTCGCCCGATGTTGTGTTGCAAAGAAGGTGTTCCGCGAATGCGATGTGTGCGGCTGGTCGATGGGTCTACAAACGAACTCTGAAGCGCCTGAGTTCAGCTGTGTTTGGTTACTTGTGGTGCCCGTTGGATTGGAAGTTTCGGTAAGTACTTGCGAACATACTTGACTTGTTTGATCTTCTTTGAAATTTTGTTTTAAATGTAGTAATGAATGGTGTCGCTGCTGGCAAAAATAACAGTTCTTTGAGCTTGGACAGTCTCGAGTTGGGTGGCTGTACGCTAGACAGTTCTCACACACCTTCACTCTGCGCACGGTTTGCCACTTGTGTGTTGTGTCCAACCGAAGAAATTTGCTGCATTTCCTTAAGGCGTGCTTTCCGTGATGACACACTTTGCATTGGAACTGCTCCTTCATCTGGGTATTAGCATAAAATACTTTGGCTTGTGGAATAGACTTCGCAGATGACTTCATATTTGCTTTCGACCACAAAAGAGGCTGCTGGTCAACTGCTTCAAGCGTCCTAAAACGTGCTTCTAAAAATCCGATGAAGTCCTTTCTGCTTGGAAGTTCCGTAGAATTGCCCAACTTTTCTTCCCATAAATGCTGCGTTGAACATGGTAGTTTTTGGAAAAGGATATATATGAGAATAACATCCCAGTGGTTTACTGGCACTCCCAGGTTCTCTAATGCATGAAAGCATTCTTGAGATGTATCAAGCATAGACCTTAACCCATTGGTGGACTCCTTCGTTAATGATGGTTGGCTGAAAAAAAGATTTAACTGAGCATTGACCAGGACCCGCTTATGGTCATATCTCGCCTTCAATAAGTCCCATGCCTTGACATAGTTTTCTGCTTCGAGACCTAAATGCTGTATGAGACGCTCTGCGTCCCCACTAATTGATGATTTCAAATGGTGTAGTTTTTGGATGTCGCTCAGGTGAGTATTTGTATGAATTAATGATATGAATATATCGTAAAATGAACGCCATTTCGTATAGCATCCGGAGAACGTTGGAATATTTATTTTTGGAAGGCGAAGATCCCCACCAGTACCCGCTGCAGCTGACGATGTGTTGATCGTCTCTGTAGGCGCCTTTGCAGTTGATGCACACTTGTCGATGGCGTCTAAAAGCTCGCAGCGATAGTCCAGGTGAGTTTCTAAGAGTTGTTCATAGACCTTCATTAATTCTTCCTTTGTTAAATCCTTTTCTAGCTTGCCTGCACCCATAATTTCCTCATGGTATCGCCTTGCTGTTGCCAAATTATCATCAAGGATGGATAGACGGGTGGATAAATAATTTGAGGTGCGCCGCGTTTCACCTGTCTTCCTAAAATTTGAAAAATCGCGAACAACCTGAGCAAATAGTGTTTTCTGCAGCTCCCCAAACGACATAGTGATTTAGTATGGATTGAGTTAGTTAAATAAATGTATATTATATGTAAATTTATTGTATGTATGAAAGTATATTAGAATATATAGAATTTATAATAGATATATGTATGTATGTATATATATGTATTATAATGGAGAATTAATTAATTTAGTTTAGATCATAAATTTATGCTGGATTTGATACACACCTTGTTATATGTATATATATATATGTAGATACGAGTATATACGTGTGTTTGATGAGTATTTTTTGAATTTTATTAATTTAAATCGATTGCATTGAAGTTTATATGTATGCTTTTAGTATTTAATTTCATTAGAGTTACTTGCAACTATAATATATTAGAAATATAAAGACTTACTTGGTCCAATCTTGAGTGTATAGCGTTAAGTTGATTGTGTGTAGAATTACGCGGCGCGATATTCCCGATTTGCACAATCCTTTGTTGAATATGTATGTCTTTTATGTGTTGTTTAATTGTTCAATTCCACAAAGCGAATCTTTGTACTTAGTATGTATATGCACTCTTTATAGTGTTATATATATGTTGCACTTCGTTCATACACTTCAATTTAAATAATTGCACTAAAAACTGTCTATTTTTTTTTTTTTTTAAGTTCCAAATTTGTTGGATATCTTCTAAACTTAGTACAAAGTAAAAAAAAACCGAATTCGCACAATCACGCACATATGTATACACTTTCAGTATTATATTAAAATTTTTTAGTTTTTTAAATTTACTATTTAAATCCGGCTCGAAGGACCAATGTTTGCCGTTGAGTTGGCTTTTTGTCCGTTAAGTTATAAGTAGATTTTAATTACCCGAACAGTAATGTTTAAAATACGGATTTAAATAAAACGACTATGTCCGCTACGTTATAAAATTAGAGTGTTTCATTTATTTTACTATACTTCTTATTTTATATGAATTTTGACATATACAAGTTATTGCATGATAGATTTTGTATTTTCAATATCGTTTTTATACGTTTACATAATAAATAATAGATTGATTGAATTCTCTACTAACAATAATTTTTATTTCTTGTTTTAATCAGAAACAGTCGCCTTAAGCCCGAGTCGTTACATCACACTGTGCTGACCCCACCAATTGAATAGTAGGTTCCCTAGTATTTGGTGTATTATTTCCCCAATCACTATGTTTGGCGTTGAAATCTCCGCCGATAATAAAATAGATGTCTTCCAATTCCAGCCTCAGGAAGCGAAAAAGCGTCTCGAGCTCTGAGATAAATAATGTGGATTGAGTAGCCTTAGGTGTATAGACAGACACCATGTACAACCGCTTTCCACTACGGAGTGGGATATACACGATGCATGCTTCCAGCACCTGAAACCTGCGTACTACACGACTATATACTCTTTTAAAACGTATACCTTTTCGTACGAGAATTGCAACGCCACCTCCCTGAATGGAGTTGGGTCGGTTTCTCCGTACTATTTTGTATCTTCTGTGCCTCATTTTGTGTCTCTTAGTAAGCTTAGTTTCGCTAACCAAAAGCACATCGGGGGCTTGGTCTTTAAGCAACTTAAATAGTGCGGCTCGTCGTTCGAGCCTAATAAGTGAATTCACATTCACAGCAAGGACCTTCAGGGTTTGCTCCGCCACGTACGTACCCATTACGGCAAAAGGTGCGTTAGGCCAGACAGCAGCGCGTATACTTGATCCACCCGCGCGGTCTGTTCAGTTAAATGACGTTGTAGTTGAGCCATCTGCCCCTGGATAGAGAGCAAGATAGCTAGCATGTCAGGTACTGGTTCCGGTGCTCTGGGCGCTGGGGCCTGAGAAGCAACCTTCACTTGCTGTACCGTATTTCCCCTACCTGCTGCCATTTGGGCGTAGGTAACATGGGGAGTAACGGCTGGAGTTTGCAAATGCACGGGTGGACGTTTCACTTCCACTTTCTGCTGCCGGGCCAGATTTATTCTTTTGATGTACTGGAATTTGGGACAACGCCGATAATTTGCGGTGTGTCCCGTGTTCCTACATAAAGCATAAGAGAGTTGGCTTTTTTCAGACGCTCCATCCTTACCCAGAGCGCATTCCTCGGACTTGTGGTTCTTTCCGCACTTCACGCATCGAGGCTGCATTTCGCAGTTCGACGCGGCGTGCCCGAACCTTTGGCAGCGAACACATTGTAAAATGTTTTCGCTCCTCTTTAATTTCTCCCAGTGGACAACCTGGTAGTCTAGGACTTTAATACTCCTTAGACCATCCAGATTGCTGGTGGGATTTAGCTGGACCAGGAAAATCGGCAGTTGCCGCTTCTCGCTTCTCCCTTTTGGCTCTGGCTGTGGTGAAAGGCTTGACCCCCACGAATTGGAGCCCAGCAGTGCAAGGAGCTCCTCCGAATGAGTCGACGGTTCTAATCCCCTAAGCAGCATTGTTTGCTGTAAATTTTGCAGTAAATTTTTTATTTTATAATAGCGCTCCACTGTGTTACAGTGGATCGCATGCCTATCTAGTGACAATCGTTTTATAAAAAATTTGTTGCCTATGGCCGACTTACACAGACCAATAGTGTCCTTTAACTCCAGTTTAAAAGTGTTGATTGGTAGCACTTTTTGCTTGGTGGCTTTTTGCTCTTGCTGTTGTTGTCTCTACTGCTGTTGCTTTTGCTGATGTAGTTGTTGGTTCTGTTGTTGTTGTTGCTTCTGTTGCAGATCCTGTTGTTGTTGTGGCGGCTGCGTATGCTTTTCTTGTTGATGTGTTTGTGTCTTCTGTTTTGGCTGATGTTTTTGTTTTATTTTGTCCGTTTGTAATTTTAACTGTTGCTGGCTTGCAACCTTTTGCTGTTGTTGTTGTTGTTCTTGTGATTGGGAGCATACTTGTTGCTCCTTTTCACGCCTGGCTGTTTGCTTTGCCTTAATGGCAAGTACTTTTTCTTCAAGCTGCCTGATGTTGCTCATTATAGCTTGGACTTCATTCTCTTCGTCGTCCGACTCTGAGACAGCCAGAGCTGCGAGGCTGTTCTCGCTTCCCATGTAACGACCTTCGCACCTATCCGAATTATATGGGTATTCGTCATTGTCTGACTCATGACGCGTAGGATTTATTGCTGCCGCCGTAGAAATTGAAGGCGCCGTCTCCCTTAATCCACCTGACAGCTTTTCGGTGGATTGTGATAGAGAGCGGCGCTTCAGCCTATTGGGGGTTGGCCTTAGCTTCCTCCTCCGTTTGGTATTACTTCCTGTTACCGCAAGTAAGAGGGGGCTTGATGTTGACATTTCATCAAGTCTCTTTCTACTCCCACTAGCTTTTCCCAATAATGGGAAATCACACATCACGTGATTTCTCTTCTCCTTTTTTTTTACCATTCACTTTTTATTATTTCAATAAAATAAAAAAACAATTGTCTAAAGTTGGGAACAGCGTTACCACTTGTACTACATATGTAGTATTGTGCTACATATTTGCTTCATTTTTGAACGCCGTACTACATACTACATCGTTACCCTAAAGTACTACATTTTTTAAGCTCCGTCTAACCATTTTACTTTTTTTCGAAAAACTTTTCTTTTTGATGAGTGTACTGTAAAAGATACAGTGACGAGCAAAAATGAATACCTGTTGCAAGTGAATGAAATAAAATGCAAAATTTGTATGTTTTGTTTCATTTTAGTTTTATAAACTATATTTATTCTTAGTCCTAGAATGTTGATTTACATTTAAGCCAATAAAAAAATAAAAATATCCATCAGAGATAACTGTAAAAAACGAAAATGTGAAAGAAACCATCATTTACTCAATTTTGCACGTTTCTTCAGTTATTTTTATTTACCTTTTTCTGGTACTATTTAATATTTGGTCCATAGTCCGTTGTTCTTAATTACATTTCTTATTCTTTTTGGCATGCTTTCCACCCGTGCTTCAGTATTTCCGTGTGGAGTATTTGCCCACTGTTCTTGTATTCGCTCCCATAGATTGGCGCTCGTCTTTGGGTGGCTATCGTAGGCCGCAAGCCGTTTTTTTAGAATCGCCCAGACATTTTCAATCGGATTTAAATCCGGACTCTGTGTCTGTGCTGGCCACTTAATTGTGTGAAATGTCTGCCCTCCAAGCCAGCTCTGAACAATTCTAGCCGTATGTTTTGGGGTCTCCGTCTTGCTGGGATATAATTTCCTCAACAGGATAAGCTGCTTCCTCAACGAATTCTGGTAAATTTTGTTGCAGAATATCAAGCTATCTTTCCTTTCTTACTATCCTTTCGATTTATACCAGCGGACCGACATTCCACCAGGTGAAACATCTCCACACCATTAAGCTTCCACCTCCATGCTTCATGGTTTCTTTCACCTGGTACTTTTGGAGACTTTCATTTGATCTTTGCAGAACTTAAGGCGAGCTCTAACATTTTTGTCGGAAAGTGCTTACGTAAGGCTCTTCTAGCTGTCTATGTTGAAGGAAAGATCGATCATTGCCGCTTGCACCCTTTTGTTATTACAAACATAACTCGAACAAATGTCAAATCATATGTGAAATGTTTAGCAACATGTATCTTAACCGAAATACAAAATATACACAATACAGTAAAAAATACAGAAAATAAAAACTGAATATATAACGTTGAAATCTCAACACAAAACGGTTGCGTTTTTATTTATTCTCTGATAGATATAAAATATAAGTAATCAAGTTTAAGGTGGCTAAGGTTATTTTTCCCAACACAAAACAGTCTACTTGCCAGCTTTTTTGTTTAAGGCTTTGGTGTCTTCCACTCTCTTCGCCTCATCGCCTTTTGGCTACTTGTCGTGAAGAAATACCTTCCTCAAGTAGAATTATTATGCTGTTTTCTGTATTAGCTGAAATTTTCCTCATTTTTATTTTTTTCTCCACAAAAAAACATTTTTTTATGCTAAAAATATACAAAACTAAGCTGACAAATATTCACCTTCAATCCAAACCTAATACAAGACTAAAAATAAAACAATTAAAACAAAGAAACAAAGCTTCATAAAGAATAACGGGGCTTTGAAAAGAACTGGGAGAAACGTGCAAAATTGAGTAAATGATGATGTCTTTCACATTTTCGTTTTATCTTTTTATAAAATATAAAAACTTTGCATTTTATTTCATCCACTTGCAACAAGTATTCATTTTTGCTCGCCACTGTAGATGTATTGGATTTCACCAGCTCAAGGACAATAATATTGACATTTTAAATTCTATTGGTTTTTGCTCTGATAATACCTCAGTAATGCGGGAGTCTTAACGGAGTGAGTGAAAAACTGTCTGTTTTCAATAGGATGCAGTAGCCACAATCTCTTGCCATTAAGTACACTAAGTTCTATTAAAGCTACATATGCCCACTTTTCTCATAGACCTAAGCTACAAAAAACTCCTCACCTATACAACGTGGGGTTAAACTAACCCCACTAGAGATTGTCTCTACTTTGTGTGTGCATCATGTGCAATAAGTTTAAATGGGTTTTTCTGTTACGTATATTAATAAGCTAATGAATAAAACAAAAAAAGTATCAAATTAAACATTTATTATAAAAAAAACTTAAAAATCACGTACCCTTTCCGTGAATTCAACAAAATGTTATTAAATCGAAATAAAAAATCAACAAAAATATTTCTTCTTTTTTAACTTAATTATTTTACTTCTAATATAAAATTAGACATATTTGGCTTTATAAAAAAATCACATTGGCTCTTTATGACTATTTGAGCGAGATCATTCGTTATCTAAAATAGTACAATTTTGACACATCAAATTCGCATGTTCCTTACATATGGCGGCGTTACATTTGAAACATCCGTTCAGAGTCTTCCTATCTTTGTGTCTTGGACAGAAAGAACATCGCTGAGACCTTCTTGGTTGCTTTTGTGGTGGTCCTGGAACTTCTTCATTCAACATTTCATGCACGCGTCTTCTTGTATCTCGTGGTATATGTGGATTGTCTTTTCTTTTCCTAATGTGGTCTTCGAGCAAAGAAAGTCCCAATTGTTTGATGAAGTTCTTCCTTAGATTAGTTTTGTACCTTTCAATGCTGTTGTTTAACATATGCACAATAAAACCATTTATGCCAGCATGGTTCAACATTGAAAAAAAATACGGTAAGAGGCCAGCGTTTACAGTTGCGGGATACATCGTACGTTCTCGCAAGTTTATCGACAACATCAACTCCGCTCTTTGTCGAGTTGTAAAACGTTATAATAGATGGATTTCTTTGGTCTCCGCTTTCTGGATCCACCTCATCATCATGATGTAATGAGGACATCATGTGTACACATTTTCGCGGCTTTGGTATGTAAGATACAATAGTTATGTCTTTTTGAAATCCAAACACAGATGATTTTTCTTCACGTCGAGCCTTGAACTGGAGTGGAAGGCATGTCTTGTTTGACCTTAGTGTACCAACGGCAGTCAATTTGTGGTTTTTGAGCAAATTTTCAGCAGTTTCATAACTCATAAAAAAGTTATCCATAGTGATGTTTCTTCCAGATCCGGACACGCATCTTACCAAACGATCAACAACATCAAAAGGTTTATTACTCATTGTATACGGACTGTTGTCAGGCTGTTTTCCACAGTATATTTCTAAATTCATTGTGTAAAATGTTTTAGCATCCACTAGAGCGTAAATTTTCAATCCATACTTGGCTGGTTTTGATGGTATGTACTGACGAAAGGCACATCTTCCGCTAAATGCCACAAGTTCTTCATCTATGGTCAAGTATTCATACGGTGTATACGCATTCTGACGGTTTTTGACAAATATATGAAAAACATCTCGAATTGGCGCCAAACGATCGACAGTAACTCTTGCTGTACGAGTTGATGAATCATCAAATCTCAAGTTATTTATCAAAAATGAAAATCTTTGTCTCGTCATAGTATTTCTAAATACTTCAATTCCTGTGCCGTCATTACTCCATAGGTCTATAAGACTTTGCCGGCCAGATCTAAACAAACCTGCCAAAAACAACAACCCAAACACAGCTTTCATCTCAGCTTTGTTAGTTTCCCCGTATGATGGATTCGATGTAGAGTTTTCCATTCTCAAAGAAATCTTCTGGTTTGTATATTTCAAAACCATGTCAACAATTTTATCAGTGAAAAAGTTCTCGAAGCATTCTAAGTGGGTTTTTTTATGTCGGGCTGCATCTTTACAACCAGGCAAATGCGTAATTAGATTTTCGGCCCTTGTCCGAACATTGGTTCGTGGTGGCAATTTATACCACTTTGTTCTTCCATCTTTTCCGAGATAAAATGGTTGAGGTGTTGATGCCGTGTCATCTGAATATGGTTCAATGTTGATTTCGGCTTCTTCCACGTCCGTATCACTTGGAACTTTAGAAGCCACGCTGATGTGATCTGATTCCTCGTCACTATATGGCACAAAGTTTTCGTCGTCCGACGAAGTTTCATTTTCTTCCAATAAGGCCGCCGCAATACGATCATCCTGCAGATTATTATTCATATTGACTATCTGTACCTACAATAAAAATAAAAAAGTATAAATAAAACACTAATTGTAGCAGTAAATAACAAAAAAACACAGAAGTAAGTACAAACTTTTTTGACAACGTCCCATACAACGTGGGGTAAAAAACGCCCGGGAACCACTTTGCGCACGTGCTCACACGACGCTGGCGCGCGCAGTACTGATTCGACGCTGTGATTCGACGCGGTAATATTTAAACTTCAGCTACTGTGAAAATTAAATTATTTGGTTGCATTTTAATATAAAATCAACGCAATTTAAAAGTGTTGGGGTTAAAATAACCGCACCTTGTATGCCGAAGGTTAAAGAGTTTCAGGAAAACTATAACTGCAAAGAACATCAAATTCTCAGATTTGTAAATACAAGTTGGCTTCTACTAGAAGCTATCATTAATAGACTGTTGGAACAATGGAGTCCTCTTTGCCATTATTTTACACTTACGAGTACATACTTCTCTTGACGATGGACATGTGGGTAATAGTAAGATAGTTTATGATTTTTTTAAGGAGGCAGAAACAGACTTTACTTATTTTTCTTATCCTACTTATCAAAAAAAAAATTAATGATCTGAATAAACAATTTCAGAGTGAAACAGTACAAATTCATTTAATCCACAAGGAAATATGTCAATCTCGTCATGCTATTTTGAATTTCAATTTGAATTGCACATTCAAAATCCTGAAATGAATATTAATAGTATAAATAATGTTAAAAAACACGCTCGAAATGTGTATATAGAACTATGTTTGCAACCAACTTAATCAAAGATTTGACTTTAATAATACTAAAATGCAATTACTAAAGTACTTAGCTGCTTGGATGATAGCTTCAGGCAGCGAGCCAACCATTTCAAATTTGTTTAAGGAGTTTCCCTGTAAGAATGCAAATTTCGAAGTTTTAAATGAGCAGTGGTACTTGCTGATTTCAGCTTTCGATCTTATTTTGAAATGTTGACCTGAAAAATTATAGCTTTATTCAGTGAGGAAAAACTAGAACAGAACAGCATAGATTTGTGAAAAACGCCAAATCAAATGAGAACAGAAAAGTACAGCACAGCTGATTTTGACATTTTTCTCAATTGTGTTCTACTTCGAAAGTAGGTGCAGGATTTTCTTCTCCGTACAGATTGGAACAGCCTCACCGAACACAGGCAGAACAGATTCGGACAGAAATTTTTCTCACTGAACAGGAAAGTTTGTTAATTAAAATTTCAATAAAAACAAACCAATGGTACCTACTACATTTTGTTTGAAAATGCTACATTTTGTTGGCTAACGTACTACATTTGCTCTAGATTTTAGTGGCAACGCTGGTTGGGAATCAAACCCAGGCCTCGTGATTGTGATGACCGACGCCGCTAACCACTTGGCTATCGATTCAAGTAACGGAATTGCGACCAATTACTATACAAGTAAATTTAAACTACTAACTTTTTCTCTCTATGAAAAGCCGAAACACGTCTGTTGTCTGCGGAGATCTGCGAACGACTGAGTGCTTGTGCAATTTTGGGTAAAGTGCGCACTTTAAAGACAGTTAAAATATAATTTTGCTTTCCTCACTATTTCCTGTCTTTTTCTCAGGTTAAGTGCCATAAATTTGAAGCAATTCCGGATGGAATGTGCATTGTGACACAGTGAACATTTCGGAATTGTCGAATTATGTGCTCGAACTGTACCTGATGTTAGTTTTTTGGCTTTATGTTGATTAGTATCAGATTATTGTCCTATGACTTCCAATGTTCTTGCTCGCATAAGGAGAAAGTCTTCTAATATTGTGGACGTTGGATAATCGACATTCGACGAGATTTGTGATTCCCAATGCCCTCGAGTGATGCAAGAAATTTTTGCACGGTGTGAAAAATGAGGACATCTTTCCATGCTTCTACAGACACTCCAAGATTTTTGAGTGAGTGCCTTGCTTCGTTTGTTGTATCTAACAGCAGTTTAAGGTCCTCAGATAATTCCTGTGTCAGTTTCGGTTGGTCATACAGCAATTTGAATCAAAAATCTAAGATTTTGAAATCGTTTTATTAAAACAGCCCATGCTGATTCAAAATTGGAGTCGGTGTTTCGCAGCATTCGTGACGCTTCACCAGTTAAGTTGCTCTTTAAATATTGCAATTTGTGAGCGTCAAGTATTGCTGAATTTTTATTAATTGATCCTTCAAACAATCCTTTGAATTCAGGCCACATTTGAAGAGTGCCATCGAAAGTCGGTATTTTAATAGGAGGGAGCTTTAATTCTGCCGACGGTGGTTTTGATCCTGCAACCGAGTTGTTGAGAAATCTTTGATTGCAATCGAAGCTGGTTAATTTTAAGTAAAGCTCCTTCAAATAATGAAATGTGAGTGCTTTGATGTATTTCACCTTAGCTTCTTCACTAGGAGCAGCAACTACCCTTTGATGAAGTGCTCTAGCTTCTTCAAACGACTTCTCTAAATTCCCTAAGCGAACCTTATTCGTACGCACAGATTTTTTTGCTAACTCTAAACCTATATGCGCTTCATAATCCGCGACCAGCTCTTGAGAAATTGACTGGATCGCGTCTATAAGAGTAGAGATTTTGCACTTACTCATGATAACGCCGACGAATTAAATTTTACCGCAGAACAACCCACACACAATTTTTTTTATTTATTAATTTGATATATCAATTTGAATATGTATATTAATTGATAATTGAATTAATTAAATTGCCACACACCTGTAATTTAGCGATGCTGCAATCAGATGCAGAACGTTTCTTCCTCGCTGCTGCAGTCCATTCTAGATGATCACACCGAATAACGAACGTATTGTTCTTCCGCGACACACGAATTCGAATTTAAACGCACTTTTGCAATGTCTGTTTGCTGTTTTTAATTGTTTTATAATTGTTTTTTGCACTGATACTTTCTATGATCTCAGATCCGGCTCGAAGAACCAAAATATATCGCAAGGACACAAGCAAAAAGGATATTTTGTTGACTGAACCTTGTCCAATCTTTAGGCTTTAGACTTCAGTGCGATTAACTAAAAACAACGAAAAAGCCCTTGTGACACGAACATACAAGTAATCGAGTAGATAAATACAATAAAAAAAAAAACAACTCGCCTTTTAATTTAAATTAAATCAAACTTTATTGGTTTGAGTCTTGATTGGGAAGAATCGTCTCGTTGTTGTTCGCCCAAATGAAATCTCTCCGTCCAGCTGTTTTTCCTGCGAAACATCTATAGCCAGCTGTTTCTGTTGCGAAACCTCTACGGACAGCTGTCTCGGCCGTTGGCTTAATTGTCCTGGTCATTGACCTCTCCAATGATTTTCCGTCAATGCCGGCGAAAAAGAGTTCTCTTCCGCTCCGTGTATGTGTGACCCATGACAACATGCACACATACCAACATGAACTGCGTAGAATGCAGATCAGTGGGAGGCGCTTATGAAAACAAACATAGTATTTTTTTATATTAAGTTTTGTCTTCGTCACTCCCACTGAATGCGTGCTGATTTTATGTTTTTTATGTTCTCCCAATTTTGGCACGGGAATGCAGTGGTGGTTTGCCGTCGGCTTCTTGCATATTGAGATCATATATTTTGCGGACGGAAAAGGCATTGCGTTGCCTTGAGGCCGGGATGTTTCCATGTTGCTTTTGCAACATCAGTTTATAAAAACCTCTTTATATAGTTCCATAAGATCAATTAAATTATTTTTTACTTCAGTGTTACGCATGAAATTAACATTTTGATAAAAATTAAATTCATTTTCACCGATAAGTCTAATCCAAATAACAGTCTTAAAATTCAAATTAATAACGTAAAATTCTAACAAAAACTCTTATTTTCAAACTCGCAATTTAGTATACATTTTCCTATAACCGGCAGTTTTTCACCAGAAAAAGTTGATAAGTTTGTGTTAGTGTTTGTAATTATTGTTTCGTCTACTTCTAACATATTAAATTTGAATACAGGCAAATATTTACTTCAGCACCTGTGGTCATTTGTGCATTTACTTTATGTTTGTTGATTAGTTTTTTCACATTTCACGTCTTGGTATCTTTTGATATACTTACATTGCCAATGAAAAGATCTTCTTCTGATGACTAGGACACCGCATCAGCTTCAATGTTTCCAACTCTTTTATTCCTGCATGTCTTTCACATTTTCACATCTATTGCATGCATGCGGAGTATTTGTTTTATCCCTTTCCCAAATCCACTAGCCTGTTGTCTCTGTCGTTCACTAATACTACCGATGAACTCCATTTGTTTGTTGCCATCTCCGTCACCCACATGAACGCTAAACTCCTTTGATTGCTCTTTTGCCATTTCCATAGATTTTGCTACTTGAATAATTTCATCCAGCCTTTTTGTAGATTCATTTAGCAATTTTTCTCTAATAAAATTATGACTCTGATTTATTCCACATATAAATATTGTAAATCTCGCACTAATTCATCTTTTAGATTGTAGAAGTCGCAAGTTTTACTTAAATTCTTGAGTGTTGTTAAAAATTCGTCCATCGATTCTGACTGTCTTTGACGTCGAGAAAGAAAATTAAATCGCTCCATTATAATATTACTTTTTGGGATGAAATATTCATCGAATTTTTGTAACAGTTCTTCGTGTTTTATAGTCTCCTCACACACATCAAAGGAATCAAACATTTCGAAGCAGTCCGCTCCTAAGTGATGAAGTAAGAGTGAACTTTTGCTCACGTCCGACAGCAGCTAAACAAACCTTAAACTACTTTTTCCATACCTTCCAGGTATTCCAAACCTTCCAGTTTGACGATTTCAAATTGAGAGGACGCAAATATCCACTATCTTTGGCCACATGCTTATAATTATTATTTATAATTTGTAATTTCTGTTCTTCGGAAGCCATAATATTAATAATATAATAATAATATATGAAATACTTTTACTTTTTTTTTACATCTGACACCATGTAGTCTGAAGTAAAAAGCTTGAATGACAATTGATGACAATGACAACGAAAGGCTTAACAACTATAGAACAACTGGCATTCAGTATAACACATAGTGTAAAAATATCTTGTCGAAGAAATATTATTTGGTGGCGTCGTCCGGGTCCTCTGTATAGACATGGGCGCATAGCTCACCTAGGAGTGAGCGCGGTTTGCGTCATGCTCTTCCAATCCCATGATACTTCCTAGACTGTAGTAGAAGAAGAGAAGGGCTCAACTGCACGTCACCTGTTAAATGTCTGAACATTTCATGCGATCCGAAGTTTGTTGTCCGTTAAACGTTTACCAGGTTTTGTGAGTGCGATAGTGAATCTGTTATTATCCAAGACCATTAGTTGGTTCGCTGCATTTTTTATTCTCTTCCCTATGCGATGTGAGCCCGATGATGGCGCAGGCCAGTGTTATACTACTGGCTGACCATGCTCTTGCCATTTTAGCCTGCTTTAATCATGCAGCTACCAGGGACAACCACTACGCTGCGAACTTGACTGATACGCTGCTGGCCCGATCCAATTTA
The DNA here is from genome assembly GCA_949129095.1 of Volucella bombylans. Taxonomy (NCBI): domain Eukaryota; kingdom Metazoa; phylum Arthropoda; class Insecta; order Diptera; family Syrphidae; genus Volucella; species Volucella bombylans. The sequence continues at coordinate 66,030,736 of OX422143.1, read as the reverse complement.
CTGGACAGTCAGCAGTTACTCAATCACTGTAATCTGCGATCATTAAAGACCAGCGTACATCGTTACCTCTCTTCCTTCGCTCCCTAATTTTCTTTCGCACGCGCTATTAATAAAAAAAAAGGTGTGGCCAACAAAAAAGTAATGTTTTGAATGTTTTTCAAGTCATTAAGACTTAGAATCAATTGTTGGGGGTGGTTGTTGGCCTAGTACTGATGGCCGGAAAAAAGTTTCCCCGACAGAAAGCAAATTACAACGATTGATAACAGGGTTCATGATTCACGATTCAACCCAATTACCATCCATTTTAGTTTTGAGTCCTTGAACAAATTTAAATTCAATAAACCTTTTTCTTGGACGCATTGCTATTTAAGGCTTGAGAATAAATAGGCTGATGTGACGCATAAGTCTTTTTAGGACCATTAGACTAAAAATTTACTCCATTCGTATTATTTAAATTGGATAAGAAGGGGCAGCCCTTCTCTTTAAAAATTTTAAAATTCGATTTTAATTTAAGCAAATTCTATAAATTATATATTTTTGAGATGATTGAATTACTTTAACCAACGTGCACACCTGTAAGGCAAGAATGCAATTATCTCGTACTGGAGGCCAAATGGAGGACTACCAACATAATAAATATTTCATCTGATTAAGCCTTTCGGTGTACCCGAAATGCATGAATCATTAAAAGTGCTCTTTACGGATGTCATTTGGGGATCCACAACGAAGCACTTAAAGACAAAAAAGGAAGGACCAACCCAAAATTCGATTACTAACTTCTGGGAATTGCTTGGTCTGGGAGATATGTGTGTTTGTAGCCCTTTCTATTGATTCTGTCATTGAGCAGACGGAGTGAGTTGAGACAATTTTCGGTTGCCTCGGGGATACTTTTGCATTTACTGACTTACGAGTAAATATGGTCCCATTTATAAATATAAAAAAGGAGGGTTTCTTTTAATAAAAAAAAGCAATTTAACTAAATGTTCAAGGATACTACGGTGAAACAAAAAAAATTTCCCCAAACACACATTTTCCCCTCAAACAAATCCAACCAAGTTCCAAGTATTTATTTACGGAGCTCTACGAATTTCTGAGAAAATAACAAACAGTGCACCGGTAAAAAGCCAAAATAAATTTTTTACGTGTACTTCATAATCAGAAGTTGTGTACATAAATTTCGTAATACTCGGTCCGTAGAATGTCAAACGTACGTCAAGGTTTCTCTTATACGGCTTAATGGATTTACCTGATGTTTTCACGAAAAAATGATTTGAAATTATTTTACTTTATTTTTATTTTTATAATTTTATATAATACAGTATTTCTTACATAATTCATTTTACCCGCAAAGCGCCGTTCTTATCGGCAGGTGGCTATATTCAATAATACATAATTTAACAGTGAGCTTTCAAATTTCAATTAGAAAAAGTTTATTAAAAAAAAAATAGAAATTAATAGGTATAATATTTAAAGAAAGAGAGAGAAAGAAAATAATAATACCTAATTAATTTGCATCAATAGGAAATAAAAGTGTATCAACAAACTTGGTATAAATCAAGCAATAATTTTTTTATAAGTTTTTTTTCTTTTTTTATAAATTTCCAATTCTTTTATATTTTACGGTATTGTATTAACCATTTTAGACACTACATAACAAAGTTCTCTTGTACCATATACATATATTGTAAGTCTCTAGTATCTCTCACATTCCTTGGCTCGTCTTCGTGTGTTTTGATTGTGCTGGATAGGTTTCAAAAATCGTTGGTCGTTCATATATATTACAAGCGCAGTCATCTGAAAAATCCCACGAACATCCAGTGCTTTTAAAGATGAATTACGAGGGGCGTTCAATATATTCTCAGTATAGATATGAAGAAAAATGCGAATTCAATTTAAATTGTTTTTATTTTTCAATATAATCTCCCCTAACATCAATGCATTTGTTACATCTTGAGATAAGCTTTTTTAAACCCTCAAAAAAATAAATTTCCTGTTTCTCTGCAAAATACCCATTTATTGCCGACTTGAGTTCTTCATCATCCGAAAATCTTTTTCCACGAAGACATTTTTAAATCCGGAAACAGAAAATAATCACTAGGGGCAAGGTCTGGACTATAGGGTGGGTGTTGGATTTGTTCGAAACCACAATCTCGCGCAGCAGCCTTAGAAACTCGCGTCGTGTGAACAGGAGTGTTGTCATGAAGAAGCAACACACCCGCTGCGAGTTTACCCCGTCTTTTCTTTTTAATTTCCTCCCGCAAATTATGCAAAGTGGAAGCGTAGGATGTGGCGTTGATGGTTTCACCTTTTTTTTTGTACTCAATGAGCAAGATTCCCTTTGAGTCCCAAAAAACTGTGGCCATGAACTTCCCGGCAGACGGAGTGACTTTGAACTTCTTCGGGGGGTCTGTTCCTTTTTTATGCCACTGCATGGACTCTTGTTTGCTTTCAGGGTCATAGTGGTGGACCCATGTTTCGTCCCCAGTAACTATTCGATCCATAACACCGTCCGCGTTCTCACTACACATCTCCAAAAGCTCTCTACAGCATGCGATTCTCACTTTTTTCTGAGGCGCTGTGAGCATTCGTGGCACCCACCTTGCACTGACCTTTGAAAGGTTAAGATGGTCATGAAGAATGGTGTGAATGGTACCAATTGAAAGCTTGGTGATCTCTGCCATCATTTTCACCTTTATTCGGGCATCCTCAAGAACAAGTTTTTCGACTTCTTTGATGCTTTCTCCCACGTACAAGCAGTAGCCGGAGCGGGGGTCGTCTTCAATGCTCCCTCTGCCTCTCTTGAACTCACTTGACCACTTTTGCACAGTTGATAATGAAGGTGCAGAACCCTGGTAAACAGCCACCATCTCTTCATGAATAGTTTTTTGACTTTTTCCTTGCTTAGTGAGAAATTTAATCACAGCGCGATGCTCAATTTTCACCATCATCGTCTCAGTTGCCATTATGATTCTGTTTAACTAGAGATAAAACGCGAATTAATAATCACATTTATATGAAATTTTACATGAATGCACTAAAATAATAGTATTACTTGATAAATAAGTCAATTTATATATAAAACCACAGCTTCACCCCGATACCGAGAATATGTTGAACGCACCTCGTAAATCTTCTGAGATTTTTTATTAAAAGTTGCTGTATGGCTGAAATTTTATCTGTATGGGTTTTTGCCGCAGTCCTCCAAGCCAGGATGCCGTATCTAATGCGCGACTCTGCGAGCGAGTTATACACCTGTTTCATCACATTATATTTACAAAGTCTTTTCAAATATACCATAGCAAAAAATAGCACTCTTAAGTTGAAGACGCAGTGTATTAATGTGTTCACTCCAAAGGAAGTGTTCGTCAATTGTTATTCCTAGATATTTCGCCCTCTGCACAAGTTTAATCTCCTGGTTCCCTGCCGACAAAGGACAATTTTCGTTTCGGTGAACAATTTTAATGTCTCCGCTCCGCTTAGATGGTGTACGAATGTGCATCACTTTCGTTTTTTGCGTGTTAATTATGAGTCCATTATCATGACACCACTTCGAAACGGCATCAAACTCACTCTGAAGATTTTTAACGGCCGTCTTAAGATCTCTATGTTTGACAACGATGGCTATATCGTCCGCAAATGCATACGCAGTACTATTTTTGAAGACCCGTAACAGTTCGTTTGTAAAAAGAATGTATAAGATAGGACCAAGTTTGGATCCTTGGGGAACACCGTACGAGTTTGATTTTTCTTGGCTTGTTTCCGTTGCCACCTTCACTCTGATTGTTCTATCAGTGAGATAGTTTTTGAGCCAATTTGATATTACACCCCTCACACCAATGCTTCCGAGACTCTCTATAATTTTCTCATGAGATAATGTGTCAAAAGCCTTACTGGAGTCAATAAAAAGTACCAGTATGTTGAGGTTGCTGTTTAGTCCTGCATTGATTCTGTTCGCAAACTTTCCTAATAGTCTGTCCGTGCTTTTGTTTCTTTGGAAGCCATTCTGGTTAATAATTCATATAATTCATTTTTTCGACGAAGTTGTTATATAAATATTCTACGTTGTTTATCTTCAAAAACTAATTCCAGTTAGTTTGCTCTATAACCATATTTACTATTTCCTGATTAATCTGTACAGCATTCAATTTATCCATTGTTCGGTTTTTTGGGATCCTTTGTTTGTATGCAAACAAAATGGCAAAGTGGTCTTAAAGATCTGTTTCTATTACCGCTGAATATATTTTCTGTTTTGTAAGGCTAACATACATATGGTCAGTGCGGCTGGACGTGCTTTTTTTACATCAACACGGGTAGGTTGCATGATAACATTTTTAAGGACTTTTGCAGTCATGACTTCCATATATTTTAAGACTAAAGAGTTATTCTTATCTTGAACATTTATATTCATGTCACCTAATATAATGTTGGTATTGTTTTCTTGGATCTTATCATTAATTTCATCTATGAATCTTGTAATACATAACTTAGTCCGCCTATAGAGCGTTAACTCCAATTTTCGGTCGCAATTCTCGCCCTAGTAGACAGGCAATAACAAGTTTAGTGCAAAAACTCGAGTCTACATATTCGTTGTGTGATATTGCCGTATCAGTGAGACAACGGGTTGGTCGAAGTATCGAAAATATCGCTGCCGTTCAGGCGTCCGTAGCAAATAATCTAAATCAGTCAATTCCACGGCGTTCTCAAGAATTGGGCATCGCTCAGACCACATTATGGCGTATTTTGCGTAAGGATCTTGGTTTACACCCATACAAGATTAAGCTGACTCAAGAATTGAATCCGATGGACCATTTGAAGCGACGTACGTTCTCCGATTTTGTTCGAGAGAAGATGCGCCAAGATGATGAATTTCATCGCAAAGTCATCTTCAGTGACGAAGCTCATTTTTGGCTCAATGGGTTCGTCAATAAGCAAAATATGCGTTATTAGTCGGGTGAAAATCCACATGTGCTTCATGAATCACCACTTCATCCACAAAAAATAACTGTTTGGTGCGGTTTGCATGCCGGCGGCGTTATTGATCCATATATTTTTGTCGACGATAACGATCGTCACGTTACTGTGAATGGTTAGCGTTGTCGCGCCATGATCACCGATTATTTTTGGCCCGAATTCGAAGATATGGACTTGGACGACATTTGGTTTCAACAGGATAATAAGACAAGCCACACAGCACACGCTACAATCGATTTCTTGAAGAGTAAGTATGGTGAGCATGTTATCTCAAGAAATGGGCCAGTCGATTGGCCACCTCGTTCGTGCGATTTACCGCCGCTTGATTATTTTCTGTGGGGCTAGGTTAAGTCATTGGTTTATGCCAACACGCCGACGACGTTGGAAGAGCTCAGACATTTTAACTCAATCTGATAATTTCACAGAGTACTTTCTATTTTTAATGTCATCGAATGGACTAAAAAGTACTATCAAAGATCCAGCCCGTGTTACAGAATCTTATTCGAGCTGCAATGACCATATTTTTACTAGGGTACATACTAAGTTTGCTAATATTCGAATTGGTTCAGTTTATGACTACAGAATTACAACTAATCATAGGTTATAGGATGCTGAAAGAAAAACTAACATATGAGTTCTAGGAACCGGTCTATTCTGAAAATAATGATTCTTTTGCTTTTGATATATTTCTGTCGAACTTACAGAAGAAGCATGCTAAATCCTGCACCAGTGAGTTCTTAGTCTCTAATAAAAAAAAATCATTTGAAACCCTGGATGACTAACTCTCTCTTAAAAGAAATAAAAAGGTAAAATCGTTGGGAGATTAAATCTTCAAAACATCCACTTAACGGAAAGCTGAAAAGGTACTACAACACTCTTGGCAAAAAGATTCACATAAAGGTTATAGAAACTCGTAACAATTATTATTCGAATATACATATTTGAAAGAATAAATAGAAATAGTAGAGAGGAATGGAGGGTAATAGATAGCATTTTAGGGAAGCATAGACAAGCTATAGCGATACTCGTAAATAATATATAAGTTGATGGACTCCTTATATCTGATTTGGAATGTATTTCAAATAAATTTAATGATTTTTTCACAGAAGTTTCAGAACAATTAAAGCCATCTGTTAAAGTTTATAGCTCCTGCAACTGTACCTTGCCTACAAAGATTATTGTTTTGCAATCAAATAGGTTAGTCTTTTTGTTTCCAATACCATTAATGGTAATGAGGTCTGTAAACTTATAGAGTCCTTAAAAAATAAAAATTCTTGCACTAGGGATGGTATAACAAACAATTTATTAAAAAAATATAGTTTGGCAAGTGGTTGACGTATTGTGATACATGCTTAACCTAAGTGTCAGCAGTGGTTGTTTTCCCCAGTCACTAAAATTAGCTGAGGTAATTCTACTTTTCAAAAAAGGCAATAAAAGGAATGTATCTGACTACAGACCCATATCTATCCTACCAACTTTTGCGAAACTCCTTGAGAAACTACTTGAAGTCAGAAGGTTAAGTTTTTGGGAACATAATGAATTCTTCTCTATCAATCAGTTCGGTCTTAGATCTGGATTATCAACAGAGGATACTATTCTCAGAGTATGCACTCAGTTGTATGAAGGCTTAAACAATAGTCAACCCACAATGGCTTTATTCATGGATATGACAAAAGCATTTGATATGATAGACCACGAGTTATTATTAAATAAATTGCATAATGATGGGTTTAGAGGAATAATGCACGAATGGCTCAAAACGTACCTACTTGAAAGATAGAGAACAAAAAGTAAAAATAAATGGAACCTTTAGTAAATCCCATACAATAAAAAATGGCGTCCCTTAAGGCTCTGTTCTTGGTCCTCTTCTATTTTTGATTTATTTCAACTCCCTTTTCAAGCAGCAATTTAATGGCATAGCCACTGCCTTTGTTGACGACATAACCTTCACATACAACTTCCAAAACCATTTTTAATGCACTGCTAAGATTGGAGAAGACTTAGAGAAATTAAATGACTTAGAGAATGAAATGTTTTAATCGATTATAACCTCCATTTTCATGCACATGGCTGTTATAGTTTTAGCCTAGCACATCACATTAGTGGTAAAACAAACTTTCATGGTGACATTTCATGTTCTGAAAAGTGTTTTACAATAGAGTCCGTAAAAACTTATAAATATCTAAGAGTTTTAATAGATCATAATTTGAACTGGAAGTATCATATCCAAACTATAAACATGAATCTAGTAGCTCGTACACTATATCTTGTCAATTATTGTACCAAAAAAGTCTTATCCAAAATTTATTATGGTCTCGCACACTCGAAGTTGCAATACGATATTACTATACTTGAATACACTCGGACCACTTTTGGTTGCACAAAAACATCTGGTGCGTATCCTTTCTAGCCGTAATCGTAGCATTCATAGCTGGCCCTTATTTGTCAGACTTAAGATTCTCCCAATAAGACACTTGCATTTATGTTTTTAAAGTTCTTAGAGAATTTTTTAAACAGAGTGGTAACATCCCAAGTAGAAGTCATCAAACATACAATTTGCGAATCAATAACTTGGCTCTTGTTAACATATCAGTTGCACACACATACTAATAAGCATCCATATTCTATCCGAATAACCCACAACTTTCATGTATATACTAACAAAATAAAAAACTGGTCACTCTAAAATCGAATCACTGTTAAGAATTATATCCTAAAAGGCGGCATAAATTTAGTCTATTTCTTAAGTATTTACTTTCTCATTTTCTTTAATATTAATTATATACTAAGTCCGGATTTTAATATTTTAAATTTATATTAGTAACATAATTTATAGTCTCGGTTTGTTTTTATTTTAATTTTTTCTCTTAAATATTAAGTACTGATTGTCACCCCACATCAGAACTTTACAAAATGATTGATTTAGCATTGAAGTGTCGTTTAACACTAATTTAGGACTTACTGTTCATTTAATTATAGAATGAAAACTATATTTTATTCATTAACCCATTTATGTCCACTGTTGCGTTAACGCAACAAAAAAGGGAGTAAGCCTTTCCGAATTTTAAATTTTTGAATTTATCAAGAAATTGCATTTGGAAAATGCTATTAGACATTTAAAATAATAGGCTTTGCATTTCGTGTTACTTTAAAGTTTTCGGTGTGTGAAAGAGTTGTTTTTGTGACTATAGATTGTGAAAAAAAATTTTAAAGGAAAAAAAGTAAAGTGGTTTTATAAAATGGAATGGTAAGTACAAAAATTTAATAAAATCTGATATTTGACATCATGGTTATTGCAACTACATAAACATAAGTGTGATAAAATAAAAACCTGATCAGAAAAGCATATTTATCATATTATTATATCAAGCTGAATAATGGCGTTGCGTTAACGCATCAATGGGATATGCAAGTGTTTGATATATTTTTTTTTATGTGGGAATAAATGTCTAACTGTTGGAGAAATTTTGGAGTTTCTAGAAAACTTGACTCAAGATGATGATGTTCCAGATGCAATTTTTATAACTCCTCCAGAAGATGGAAACTTAACAGATGAAGAGTCGGGAGATGAGGAGAATGAAGATGCAAATCGACTGGGAAGTAGGCAACTTATGTCCAGTGGAGAAATGATATTTCATAGAGACAGCTCTTCTAATCATATAGGTAGCTCCTACACAAGTGAGGTTTAGAATTCCCCAAAAGTGGAAACGTGGTACAGAGGAAAACCTTATCTTGAAAGCTATGGTTTACAATAATAAGTTTTCAGATATAAGTTATCCTAAGCCTCTTACCTTATCTTCGGAGAGCTATGCTATTGATTTCTTTGAACTTTTTGACGAAGAAATTACTAATGTAACTGTCGAAAAAACGAAAGCATGTTCACTTATAAGAAAGAATAAGATACGAGTACTTAAAGTCGATAAACATGAAATATATTCATTTATTGGAATACTTATAATAAGCGGATATATTCATATACCAAGAAGGAAAATGTTTTGGGAGTCCCGCGAAGACGCTCATAACGCTTTAGTTGATGAGAAGAAATAAATTTGAAGACATTTTTTTCCAATTTTTACTTTGTTCAACCAACACTACTCCCCTCTTTAAAGGACAGAATGTGTAGGGTAAGCGCAATTCAAGGTAGCATTAGTTTTTACAAACTCTTGTTCACTAGCACACTATCTTCCAATAGATTCGACCTTTGCTTAATCACCTAAATACAAAATTTTTGCAATACTGTCCGATGGAAAGCAACATATCTATTGACGAATACATGATTCCATTCTTTGGAAAACATAGTTGCAAGCAGTTTCTTCGGAATAAGCCCGTAAGATTCGGATATACGAGGGGCGTTCAATATATTCTCGGTATCGATATGTAGGAAAATGCGAATTCAATTTAAATTGTTTTTATTTTTCTCTCAGTTGCCATTATGATTCTGTTTAACTAGAGATAAAACGCGAATTAATAATCACATTTATATGAATAAATAATAGTAATAAAATATATATAGTAAAAAAAATAATAGTATCACTTGACCGTGGTGTAGTGGTAGTAGCAAACGCTTCTCACTCGGTGGGTCCAGGTTCGTATCCTGCCCATGGCAAATCAAGTTTTTCATTGTGTAATTGGAACTCAGACAAAAAAATCTGCGTGTGAAGGCATAACACTGACACGTAGATTTGGCTGTTATAAGAGTTTCAAGCAATGAAAAAAATACTGGAAATTATATCTCGAATCACTCTGAGTTAGGAAAAACTCTCCGTCCTATTCGGACTCCAACCCCTGGAGAGCAAACATAGAAACCAAACACACCTGAGTTTCAAACCACTACAAAAACAATTTTCCTTTCTCCTCCTTCTAACTTTCCGCCCGCGCCATGACAACAGTAAAAGGGTATCTAACCCCTTAGGCGCGCGTAAATTATAAAAAAAAAAAAATATATACAACCACAGCTTCACCCCGATACCGAGAATATGTTGAACGCCCCTCGTAAAGCTTGGGTAGCGGCTTTGAAGTTCAGATACTGTTTTCAGTTTGATATTTATCAAGGAAAGAGACAGGATAGAGATCCTCTTTTAGGATTAGGAGAATCAGTGGTTCTGGACTTTAGCAAAACGATCGCCAACGAGTTCCCCTTGTTTAAATTTTCATTATTTTTCGATAACTGTTTTTCAAGCCCAGATCTTATATACAAACTTTCGCTAATGGGATTCGGTGGAACAGGCACCTTGCGTGAGAACCGGTTGAAAATTATAATATTGGAAGATAGGAAAAAAATTTTAAAGAAAGATAGGGGTTACTTTACCACGTACTATGATAAAGAAACTGGCCAAATTGTAACAAGCTGGAAAGACAAAAATGTAGTAACTATGTTGTCCAATGTCTACGGTACTTATCCAATTAAGAGTATAAAAAGGTTTTCATTTGGTGAGAAAAGGGGGATAGATATCCCTCAACCAAACCTCAATCATGAGTACAACTCTCATATGGATGGTGCAGAATTGCTAGATGAGTACATTTCGTGCTACCGAATTGGATTTCGAGGGTAGAAATGGTACACCTCCATTGTTATGTGGATGATTGATCTAGCCATTGTTAATACGTGGTCCTTAAACAAACATTGTGGAAAAGGCTTAGACCAACTGGAGTTCAGGAGGCAGCTGGCAATTGGTCTCTTGAAAATATACGGTTACTCACCTGTGCGAAGTGGAAGACCGACAACGCATGATCCAGAAGAAAGAGTCAATGGACAACATCTAATCGTCACAGGAGGTAACTAAATACAAATTCGTTTAAATTCGTTTAATTTGCGTGATAAATTTTTTCCAGGACTTAAGCGAAAACGTTGCCGGTTATGCAAATCCATACCAAACAAAATTTTGTAGTCAATAACATTGCATTACACGATAAATGTTTTGTGCAATTCCATTCAATAAAATAGACATTCCTAGCATTGTATAAACACATTTGAAAATTAAAAATAAAGTTTTTAAAAAATTTCACTAATGCTGTTTGTTGCCTATTGGTGCGTTAACGCAACATTTCTGAAAAGCTAAAATCTCTTTTTCACGATAGAAAAAAAATTGATTACGTATTTGCTATAGTTAAGTGTTTTTCCACATAAATTGAATGAATTTCAATATTGAAAATAAATTAACTCGGGCATAAATGGGTTAATGATAAGCCATTTATAATCCATTGTTATCTTAGTTTTTAAGTTAAATGAATTAAATAAAAAATATATAAAACAATAAAACTTTCCGTTAAGATTAATATTCTTATGTTACTGATTATCTTCTGATATAACGGGTGACAAGATAGCAATGATAGTTTTTCCAATTGTTATATTTCAGCAGCTGCCAAAATTACCAATGACATCTAGCTGTCAAAATATTCAGTAAGGTTTGCCATTTCATCAAGCATCGTTCTACGCTTGCCGAACGTGGGGAAATTATCAAAAAAATATTATCGAAATTCCGGCTCAGTTATAAATACGCAACGTGAAATTCGTCGCAAGGTCGGTCGTCATCTAGCTTCAATGTGCAGGCAATTCGTCGCACCGTGGAAAAGTTTGAGCATGAGTTCACTCTATTGGACCTCAAAACAGCAACCAGATAGAGATTGGTGCGAAATGAAGAAAACATAACCCGCCGTAGCGGCCAGTATCGAAGGGTACCCATCTATGTGGATATCGCCGGAGAGTAAACCCGGACTATTTTGCGGTTGGATTTAGGACTACATCCGTATAAGAGTGTGCTGATGCAAGCATTGAAGCCAGACGACCATAGACAATGTGTGTGTTCGCTAATTAGGCTCTGGAGATCCGGATTTTAGCCAAAAAATCATCTTGTCGGACGAGGCCCATTTTATGTCAAAAAGTAAAATTATTGGAGCGAACACAAACCACAAGTGTTCAGCCAAACATCAATGAATCCACAAATATTGACTGTTTGGTGCGGTTTATTGCATGGCGGCATCATAGGACCTTATTTACTTTGAAATGAGGAAGTAGACACCGTTACCGGGAATGGTCTGAGCTATAGAGCGATGATAACCGACAGCTCGATATATCCGAGCTGTGGTTTCAATAAGACGGCGCTGGCGCTACATTCCATACAAACGACGCAACGCTCGAAGTTGTGAAGGAGAAATTTGGCGACTGGGTCACCTCACCGCCGCGATCATGCGGCGTACCGAGTCGACCACCGTCGAGTGCACAGCTCCACCAGTGCACTCGCAACATTGTTGTGTGCTGTGCAGCAAAAAAAGAAAAAAAAGGAAAAAAAAATAAAAAATAAAAAAGCGCGCGCGTGCAAAAAAAAACATATATACAAAAACAAAACAAAAAGTGCAGTGCAGTGACAGTGAATATCACACAGTGCGGGTATCCCACCTCACCCGCTCCTTGTCGAAGTACTGTTGCTTGCACTCAGTCACTGCCGTTACTGTACCATACGGTACGGGCAGTGGCTGAGTGTATGTAACAACTGATGGATAGCGGGGTTGTGAGTGAAAATTTTGTTGGTGCACTGTTTCATATTGTTGTAAGGGCATAACACCTACAACAATTTGATTCGGTAAACCAACGTCAGAATTTCCACTTCGCAGCCTTGCTTAGTATCGTCGGTGTTTGTGTTTTCTGTGTTTGTCTGTGATTATGACTAGGGAATTCAGGGTAGACGTAGCCAATATACGCGGGCTAAAAAGTAATTACTTTTCTGCGTACGTCCACGTCTGTAAGTACAGACCAGCTGTTTTGGCACTTAGTGAAACACAGGTAGATCCCCGCCCACACCTCTCAGATCATTCTGATCTGAAGCTACCTGGCTACGAACTAGTGCCATTATTCTTCTCTCACCGCGGTCTCGCCATTTATGTGCGTAGTGATGTAGCTTACCAAACTCCACCACAATGTGATCCATGTTCCAATCCGGAATTCAACTTCATGTGGTTAAAATTCCATCTCCGTAAGCAAATTATACACTACTGCTTTATTTATAGAAGCCCCAAACTGGACAGCAATTCAACCTTTAACGAGTTTGATGCGCTGTCTGACTCCATTCAAAGAATTGTATCCCTGTATCCTCATACTGAAATCGTTATTACGGGCGACAACACCCGAAGGACGGTGTGTTGAGATCTTCGCTGCGGAAAACAACCTAACGCAGCTTGTAAATGAGCCCACGCGAATACCAGACGTTGATAGTCATACCGCCAACACCCTGGACTTGTTTTTAACTTCTCACCCTGATAAGTACACCATTGATGTGCTCTCCCCTCTAGGCTCGTCGGACCATTGTGTCATATCAGCTAATTTCTCGTACACCGACCACACAGTTAGAGAAAAAATTCCTAAAAGAACCGTATGGCAATACGAGAAAGCCAACTGGAGCGGTCTTAACAGCTTCTTTAGGAATTTTAACTAGTCGTTATGCTTCCTCGATAACGACGTGGATGCCGCTGCTGATATGATTACAGACACCATTCTCTTTGGAATGAGATCCTTTATTCCTCATCGGATGAAGAGTATCAAACCAAAAGAAAAGGCATGGTACGACTCGAGCTGTAAAGAGGCCGTCAGGGTTAGAGAAATGTTTTTTCGGTCCTACAAGACTAACCCGACAGAGGAAAACCGAAAAAAGTTCAAACGAGCCAGAAATGACTGCAACGCCTTTCTTAAGCGTGTGAAATTTCTATACGACCAAAAACTGAGGCAAAAAATACTGCAATGTCCCAAAGGCAGTAAAAATTTTTGGTCGTTCGTCAAAAACATTAGAAATTCCGCCTCTTTCTCCATCCCAACGCTCATTTACAATGACATTCCAGCTGTCAGCTCTTTGGATAAGGCCAATCTGCTTGCTGCACACTTTGCGGCCAACTCAACACTCCCAGATTGTGCTTTGTCTCCGCCTACACTTGAGTGCGTCGAATCTTCAATGGGACGAATCTACTTTCGCACTCGTGTTGTAGCAAGAGTACTTAAAGATCTCAACATACATAAATCCGCTGGTCCAGATGGTATATCTCCCCTTCTTCTGAAGAGGTGTTCTTCCTCGCTGGCAAAACCACTGCGTAAGCTTTTTCATCAATCCTACACTTTAGGACTCTTCCCGAGCAGATGGAAAACAGCATTTGTCCAGCCCGTCCCTAAAAAAGGCGAATCATCTTCTCTCTCCTCCTACAGACCCATTGCACTTACGTCCCTTCTTTCCAAGGTCATGGAAACACTGATAAATCGTCAGCTCATGAAATATCTCGAAACACGAAAACTTCTCAATGACCGGCAGTACGGTTTTCGTAGCAACAGGTCCACTGGTGATTTGATGGCATGTCTCACCGAAAAGTGGAACCAAAGCGTACATCAATCTGGCGAAAGCAAGATAGTTGCACTTGATATTTCTAAGGCATTTGACAGAGTTTGGCATCAGGCTCTTTTGTCGAAAATGCGTGCATTTGGGATCGACGACTCTCTTCTTCAATGGATTAGAAATTACCTTTCGGAACGTTCAATTCAAGTTGTCTTGGACGGTTTCAAGTCTGATATTCACAAAATAAATGCTGGTGTGCCCCAGGGCTCTGTTCTGTCACCGACACTCTTTTTAATTTTCATTAACAATCTCTTGTCTGCTACTTCTAATCCAATATATTCCTTTGCTGATGACAGTACTCTCTGCTTTTCATATTCGTTCCCGGACTCACGGCCCTGCTCTTCGGCTGTAGTACGAGAACGGCAGCGTATGCTAAGCTCATTAAATTCCGATATCAACAGCATAACCAATTGGGGAACTATCAATAGAGTGGAATTTAATGCTTCCAAAACACAATGCTGTCTGCTGTCTTTAAAGCGAAATTTAAACACCCAGCCATTATCAATGAATGGCACTTGCATCGTCGAAACCGAAAAACTTTCCATTCTCGGTATGTGTGTCCATGACAACTTACGTTGGAATGACCACATATTTGATGTCGCCAAAAATGCTGCGAAATGTCTAGGTTTCCTCAAGCGATGTAAGAAATATTTTACCCCCTCTGACCTGGCCTCAATATATAAGGCATTCATCCGCCCAAAATTGGAGTACAACTCCCACATCTGGTCAGGTGCTCCTAAAACATCTCTGCACCTGCTAGATAGGATTCAAAACCGTGCGATAAAACTTATTGACGATACTAATATCAGTCAATCAATGGACACCCTCGAACACCGACGAAATGTCTCGTGTCTCACTTTGTTTTATCGCTACTTCCACCACCAGTGCTCCACTGAAATCGCCAGTAGCATTCCGCCCATTCAAACTTTCAACCGTAACACCCGTCTCGCTATGAATGCTCATCAGTATACCCTCAAGCCCATTTTCGGACGTACTCTAAAATATCGTGATTCGTTCCTAAGCCGTACATCTCGCTTATGGAATGCCCTGCCGATCTCTGTATTTCCTGGTCGTTATAACTTGCAAACATTTAAAAACAATGTACATCGGTACCTCTCTTTTCTTCCTCCCTAAATTTCCCTTGCCCGCGCTGTGTACAATCACCTTAAGGGTACTCAAACCCCTTGAGCGCGCGCTCATTATAAAAAAAAAAAAAAAAAAAAAAAAAAATGCGATTTGACATCACTTGATTATTTTCTCTGGGATTACGTCAAGTCCTTAGTCTACACTAACAAGCCAACCACTTTTGATGAGCTGAAGGCCGACATTCGACACGCTATTGGCGAAATAACGCCGCACATATTGGGCCGAGTCATGTAAAATTGGACGGACCGCTTGAAGCACTGCCAGTGAAGCCGAGTCGGCAATTTGAATGATGTGCTATTCCACACATAATGGCATGAATGTAGCTTCAAAATAAAGCCAGAATTAATTTTATATATCACACCGTTGTTGTTGTTTTATTTAAATTTTTTTTATCGTTCTTATCTGGTCACCCTTTACTTACTTACATAGATGGCTAAAACCATCTTTCTTACTTCTGCTTCGATAGTAGGAAACGTTCAACTGAGACCTCGCTGTGTTATTCCCATTATGTCAATGTCATCTGCATACGCGAGTTAACGAACAGACCTTTGAAAGATTGTGACTCCGGAGGCACTTGAGAGTTTCGCACAATTCATTCAAGAATGACGTTGAAAAAAGGCACGTGACAATGCATCCCCTTGTTTAATTCATTTTTTGATACTGAAAGTCGAGGCAAAGTGTGTGAAACTGTAGACCAGGTGGGTTGAGTGTATTTAGCAACTCCACAGGATATTGTATAGGACCATCCATATGCACAAAAGTGTCCACAGATTTGTACTGGTATTCTGCATCTTCGAGCGACTTCAACAAAGTGTCATTAATGACGGAAGCCTGATCGTTGTTAGGTGTCAGAATCGCACCTTCGCACAGAAAAAATATTTGCAAAACTCCGTTATCAATTTTGCCAATGATCTCCTAATAATCGTAAAACTATTCATCCGTCCGGGGTTATAATTGGTCTCCCTTAGATATTCTCGACTACCGAAAATTGCAGCAGATATTGTTTGGCTGTGGCGATCTGTAGTGTGCCAAGTTTTGTCCTGCTTGTGCTAATACTGCATCCTCGATTATTATCGAGCATCTATTTTACACTTCGTCTCTGAGTGGTTGCGCACTGTCTTGTAATTCTCTCTCTAGTAGCCGCTTAATGTCTTTTAAGTCTATAAAGTCCCATTTACAATACTGCGAGATGCGATGCGTTGTTCGAAAACGAGAGCGCATGAACTGTCAAAAATATTCGAATTCGAATGCGACTCTCGAATCGCATCTCGCAGTATTGTAAATGGGACTTAAGTCTGCAAAAGGTTTCGATCCTCCAACCTCATGGAGCAGCAGGCGTAGGTGGTTGTTTGGATGAATGGCGTAGAACCTACCCAGAACGTGCTCTTTTTTCACTCCGGGCCAGCCTTCTACAGCTTCCCCCCTTTTCCATCTAGAAAATTTGTTGCTATTCCAGACAAAGTAAGAAGAGACTTCACAGTACAGCAGCATCTTAGCATAATTGTCCGTTTTGCAGATTTCAGAAAAAGCCAGCAGTATTTTCAGAGGTGGACTGTATACTTTCTCTGACGTAAGACGGGGGCAAACTTAAATGAATGGGAAAGGTTAAGATCCTCCAAACTTCTTCGGAACTGCTTATACACTGGTATGTTTCGTAGATTTTCACCTCCGTTTTCTCATTCTCTATAGTAATTTTGAGGTGCTGGCAACAAACTTCCAACTAACTGATATACCTAGCTCTGAACTTTAAAAGTAGGCATAAAACCGTCCTTTATTATCTGTTTAGCACCGCATGGAGTCAATTGAAAGGAACTAGTATATTTTTTAATACCGTTAATGTTCTCGATGTATTCGTTTATTCATTATCAAGCTGTTGGGAGGCTCAGCTAGCTGTTCATAAGGCGGGAGCTGCACTTTACCAACGCTACAGCACATGTCGGGTACCTCCTCCTTCCACTTGATAGCATTGCACCAGCGGGACTTGTTGATCATGGAACCCAAGGCCACGGTGCTGTGGCATTCATATTCTGTATCAATGTCATATGTCATGCCGGAGTGAGCGCTGATCTTCCTAAAATTCGCTTCATTTCTACTCGTCAACCAGGATTATTTTGTTCATATCGAGACTATGACGCGTTGTGCACCTCACGGTGAGCTCGCTGGTACCGTCTGAGGATGAGCTTGCCTGTACCTAGCCACTGCTTCTCTGTTCATATTAGTATTAATTTTTTGATATGTAGATATGATACGATACGATAGACACAAGTCCATACCGTGAATTTCTGGGTGTTTTTGGACATTCATGAAATGGTAAGAGATGAGTCAAAATCTGTTTCTGATGGCCGGTGAGATAGTAGTCACTTCACTTCTCCTCGTAGTTATCCTCTTGCCGATGACAAGGTGATGCGAAGAAGAGGCGGCGGACTCGGATATTTTCTCAGCCACTTTACTAAGTACGTTTATGGTACATCGAAATCACCACGTAATAGATCATGAGAAAAAGGTAGACAGACCACGGGGTTACCCCCAGTACAAAAATTTAGATACAGCTCACCGTTACGGCAAACTCCAAAGATCGATGGAAAGAGTTGCCCTGCCATTTCCAGCTCACATAAATTACCATACGTAAAAGGGCGTGACATGTCAATTTGCTCGCGTTCTTCTTTGGTGATCACCTGTATGTCATACAAATATAATAGATAAGAGATGGTCCGAAACAGACAGGCTTCATCTCCAATTATAGGAACTATGGTGTGAGCCACCATAGTTCCATCAGTTTTCAATGATTCAACAGTCATTGTGGTAAATGACAAATAAAATCTATCTAAAAAATATATCCAATATTTTGAACTAAAAAAAATACCTTATTAAATTGTATCTTAATCTCAGTGAGGGTAAAAAAATAAAAGATTAGGGAAATAGTTATAAAAAAAGAAATAGAGAATCAAACAGAAAGGAAATAGAAATAGAAAGAGTTTTCGAAATTCGGAAAACAAAAAATTGCTCTGAAAACCACAGTTTTAAAAAGATAGTTTTGGACCACAAAGTACTATTCAATTGTACCGTCAGCGATCGCCATTTGCGCTAAATATGTTATGGTGACAAATGCTGCATATATGTATAATGAGTAGGTCCGCCTGTAGTAGGCCTGCTTATATACTGTCCCAGGAGCGGCGCGTGCAACTCTGAGGGATGTAAATGACCTTATAACTTTGAAACAATGGTTTAGTGATTACAATTATTGTCTACTAACTTGCCAAATTATTTTTAATATTAGATATATACATGAAAGTGAAAATAAATAACTATCCGCTTTATTCTCTATTATAAGGGGTCAATTTTAGGAAAATAACTACTTACTGTGTTACTGGAGTAGACATACAAAGACCAGAATTGCAAAGTCTATTTAATATTCGTTCAGAATACAAACTCTAAAACCCCGTTTCACCACCATAAGGTTTTCATTTTATGTCATGTCCACTGTCTTGGACTTCAAAATAAATGTCCTTTTCGCAATCAAAGTCCAAAGTCCAAAAATTTTACCCCTTTAGGGGTTGAATCTCGAAATATCCTTCCCTTGTAATGTACGAGTATACATCATAAAGGGAACATCTGTGTAAAATTTCAGCTTTCTAAATCTAAGGGTTTGGGCTGCGCGTTGATGGGTCAGTGAGTGAGTCAGGACTTTTCTTTATATATATTGAGATGTTGAGGAGACTTATTTCCCTGTAATTGGAGCAGTTCAGGAGATTTCGCTTTTTGAAGATGGGTCGGGCATAATTTCGTCAACCCAGATTATATTTGAAATAGCAGTAAATATGTCTAAAATCCACTGAGAAATTTATTATATACATATTTGACGAGGATGGCATTTTTGTTAATGCGGTCGGAAAGTATGACATCCACGGCTTATTGATTTTGTTGCGGCACTCCTCTAGTGTTATGGATGTCCGAATATTCCGATAAACTACCATCGGCTCGGACTACATTGTTGTAGCCAAGGTACGGATGCGGATATTCGTAACAGCTAAGAGCCACTGTACCACTATGAGGAAGTTAAACGTCGAACTTCATGATACCGGCCATCGAACGAAAAGCATCTGACATCACTGCCACGGAGCAATCAGAGAGGCTGCCGCAGCAAAGAAACCACTGTCTCGGTAACGACTGCAGATAGGCAGACCTGGGAAAACAGCGGATGTACATATGTTCAGAAGGTCTCGCGAGATCTGCGAATACGAGCAGAAATGAATGAACGGCCCCTCCGACAAGGTGGGGTTGGAACATTTAATTCAATTTAAAATTAAAATTAAAATTAAAGCAAACAAATACAATCTGTTAACGTTCTTACTTGCACTACAGTTATTAATTTTTTCTTTAACTATGATTTTTCATTCGTTTAAACTAAATTACATACTTAATCGGTTTTTTTATATAATTTTCTTTTAATTTCTAAATATCTTCTACAAATAAAGAAAAACAAAAAACAATACAATTAAAACAAATTATGAACGGAGCAATACAAATGTTTTGTTCATGACTAAATAAAATTACAAAAATTAACAATAAAAGGAAAGTATGGATTTAAAAGGAAAAATCCTTATAAATTTTCGCATCTGTTGATCGGTTGATGTTTTAGTAAATATAATTTTTTTTTTGTTTCTTGCAGAAAATCTGTAAACTTGTAATAATTGTTTGCATAGTTTAATAATTTTGCAATATTTATGCCTAAAATGTATAGAAAGAAAACGTTTACACGCCAATTGTTCTCTGCGCACTTAAACTCTCAACAAGCATATTTTCGATTTTTTTTTGTATTTTGCATTTTTTATGTACAACGTGCGCTGTCAATAAATAATCTGAAGAACGCGCTTTAAAAATTCGCTTTGATAAATTAACTAAAATTAAAAAATTAAAAAAAAAAAAAAAAAAAAACAGTAAGTGAGTGTAAATGTGTGTGGAATAATCTTAAGTAATAGAATGCGCTACAATACTTTATTTTGCTTAAATTCGTTTGCTATGTGTTAAGATCATCATGCTGAGAGCTAAAGTAGCTCACTAGACCACTGAATTCGCTTGTTGATTGAAGCGACGTTGACGGAGAACCACTATCGTCCTCTGGATTATCATCTACCCCACCGCCTGTAGGAGGGTTGGATGAGTACGGGCTGCGAGATTCGGAAGACTCTGTCAATGGTGGGGGAGGACTAGCGGTTTTGGATGTGTTGAATGTTTCCAAGGTTGTGAGTTTTTTACGTGTTAATTCTATAACAGATGGGGTGGCAGCAGTTGATGCAACTGGAACTAGAGCTGAAGCTGGCGCACACGATTTTTCAATAAGAGCTGGTGATGAATTTGGCGGACGATGATGAACACCAGCACTCGGTTGTTGTTGTTGTTGTTGCTGTTGTTGTTGTTGCTGTTGTTGTTGTTGTTGTTGCTGTTGTTGTTGCTGTTGTGGTGGCGTTGGAGGTGGTGCTGCTGGAGCTGCTGGAACTGAAGCGGCCAGCGAAGAAGCTGAAACAATTACTGAGCTTGGAACTGCAGAAGCTGGTGGAGGTTGTGGCGGTGTAGAGTACTCCGGATGCGCTTCAGCCGGACGCATTCCACTTGGTTGTGATGAGTTTGGTGGTGGTCCACGCTGAGAAAATCCAGGGCTTCCATACATTTGAGGCCTATAGGGATTTAGATGAGGAGGTGCTGAATGTCTTGCTGGTAGTGGAGCATATTGCTGATCGGGTGCCGAGTATGGAGCTGGTTGCCTTGGGCGGCCTTGTTCACGAATATCGTTTGCCAACCTTATTGGTGGTCCACTTGTGCAAGATCGTAAGGGTGGCGGTCCACCTACATACGAAGGCCTCAATGTGTGATGGGCATTCATGGGAGGCAGAGGTGGACCACGATGTCGAATCGCAGAGCTACTTCCAGGTATTAACGCCTTTGGTGGTGGTGGTTGCTGTGTTTGTGATTGTAGAGGCTGTTGTTGTTTTTGTTGTGGTTGCTGTTGCGGTTGCGGTGATCGATAAAATCGCGAACCTTGCTCAGAGAAAGGTGTGGCACCAACAGGCATTGACATCGGCCTTCCTTGCAAATGGGGCATTCGTGTTATAACCGATGGTTGACCGCTAGCAGGCGGAGGCTTATAAAGTTGCGGCGGTTGAGCAATAGATAAAGCAGACTTGATCACTCCCGGTGTAGTAACTACACTGCTTATAGGTGCGGATGGTGGTTTAGTGTCGGGTTTTCCCAGTGGAATACTTTCAACCTTCGGTTTTGATGCAGCTGCTGCTGCAGCAGATGCCGCTGCCACCGCTTGCTGCTTTTGCAAAGGATCCCGCAGCGGGGTGATTTTTTTTCGTCTGCCTCGTGGTTTATTGGGATCGCCAGCATTTGGTGTGCCTCCACCTAAATTCTGCGAACCTAAGTTTTGGGTTGTTGCAGGTATTGCCTGAGTTGTAGGTGGAAAATTTCGGGATAATGGGTGATTGATTGGGGCACTTAAAGCATTTTGCAGAAGAGGTAAGTGTGTTTGCACTGACGAACGATTATGAGGCGGAATGTGCTGCGATGGTACCCCGTAACCGTGTCTTAGTAATGGTGGATGCAATATAGGCATTGGTAGTTTCTTACGAACAGGTTCCTGCAGCCTTGAAGCTGGACTCGAGGCAGACTGGGGCGGCGGCTGAGGTGGAAAAACAGTTTTTTTTTTATAATTTACCCGCGCCTAAGGGGTTAGATACCCTTTTACTGTTGACAGGGCTCGGGCGGAAAGTTAGAAGGAGGAGAAAGGAAAATTGTTTTTGTAGTGGTTTGAAACTCAGGTGTGCTTGGTTTCTATGTTTGCTCTCCAGGGGTGGGAGTCCGAATAGGACGGAGAGTTTTTCTTCACTCAGAGTGATTCGAGATATAATTCCCAGTATTTTTTTCATTGCTTGAAACTCTTATAACAGCCAAATCTACGTGTCAGTGTTATGCCTTCACACGCAGAATTTTTTTGTCTGAGTTCCAATTACACAATGAAAAACTGATTTGCCAGTTTGAGGCGATCTTATTATAACTTCCATCTCCTTGGTGGGTTTTTTTTCGCAGAACTTCAACTGGATGTGGAAGTTTAAGCTGCTGCTGCTGTGCAAAATCTTCTTCTTCCTCCACCATACGAGCAATTGCTTCCTCGTCCATGTCTTGTGGATTGAAGTCATGGGGCAAATCATCATCGTCAAATTCCGACTCATCAAGATACCCTTCATTGATCGATTCACCTTTACGCTGCAAGTAATCAATGTCCAGCACTTTTGCCAGGCGGATAACAGACGGTGGAACTGTTGATAAAGAGTCTAGCTTTGCTGCTGACTTAATAGGAATCAATCTTGGTGTTGCAGCCAATTTCGCTCCTTCTGCGTTTTTCTCTGCCAACATTCGTTTTATTTCTTCTTGCTTTTTAATGAACTTCTCCCGTTCTTCGGGTGGGGTGTCCGGTCGTTTAACACCTGGCTTAATGCCTCCATCCGAACTTTCATCCTCAAAGTCCTCTAAGTACAAGCACCTCTTACCACGTGTTTTTCGTGAGCTATCCACACTGTCGGCATCATTGTCATCATCACTGTCATCGCGTATCATTCGATTTTTCGAAATTCCACCCTTGAAGTCACGACTATCGTCGTCCATTCGTTTTGATTTTTTAACCTTAGGAGCCATTTTTGGCTTTAACTTTATAGATTTCCGGGCAATACCACTCGAGCGTTGTTTTTTTCTTTTCGATGGACGCCATGCACCATCACTGGCTTCGCTATCCGTCGAATCGTCACACAAATCGTCACTGTCTATGTTTTCAGAAAGTTCATCGTCGTCATCGTCGTTTGTCTCTGACTCTGTGTAATCGGAATCCTTCCGTTTCTTTTTGATGCGTGGACGCCGCACTACCTCATCTGAAGCATCGGAGTCCTCAACGATGAAATTCCTATCTTTGCGGCGTTCTCGTGCTGCTCGTCGTGCAGCACTTCTGGTCTTTTTCTTATTCTTTCTCCCGCCACGACGTCGCCTACGATACATTTCCAAACTACTATCTGATGATCGAGTTTCTTCATCTTCTTCGTCGTCGTCATCCTCATCGTCTTCTTCATCGTCCATGGAGCTTGTTTTAAAATCTTCATCAGAATCGATGTCTCCTTCAGAACTTATGTCTAGAGTGGTAAGTTTTCTTGATTTCTTCTTCAGATGGCGTTCGCCCCTTTGTTTGCGTTTTATGGGTTCAAAATCACTTCCCGATTCTTCTGCTGCTGGAGCACTTACAAGTGGCTTTTCGATCTCAACGATTACTTCCCCATTTTCTTCTGCGATACACTGTTGTTGTTGACGCAGCTTCTCCTCCTTATCGGCCTCAATAATTGTGGAAATGTCTTTTCCTCTGCCTAGGTTACCAGCTCTAGCAACTTCATCTTCCTCCTTTTTTAAGGCCGACTTAATCATGTCGTCGTATTCATTCAGCCGATAACTAACATTGATTTGACGACGTTTTCGCAGCTTGTATATCGGCTCATCGTCGGAATCTGTTGATGAATCATTCTGACTCTTGCTAGACCTACTTTCCGAAGAATTCGATCTAGACGAATTGCTTGCATCAGTCTCTGTTCCATTCTCCTCACTTTCCTCGTCGTCGTCGTCGGATGAGGCTTTTCTTCGATATGTTCGGTTTTTGCTTTTATTCTTTGCTGTTGTTCCCGATCTCTTCTTCTGAACTTGCTTTCGTTTTTTCTTCTTTTCAACTTTTTTTTGAGCAGCTTTCTCTCCAATCGTACTTGTATTTCGAGGCGTTGCTTCTCCTCTTCTTCCTCCTTTTTCCGCTGCACTAACGCATCAAATTCTCTTAAGTGATTCTCCAATGCAACTATTAACTCCTCCTGCTGGCAGGGCGGGCAGAACCAATCGCCTTCGGGAATGTAAAATATGACAGGAGACAGACAGGAACAGTGGTAACCCTTATCACACTTATCACACAACAGAATCCATCCGGGGTGATCAGACTTTTGGCATGACTCGTCGGCCTCAGATCTTGACAAAATTTCATTTCAAATTTGACAATGAAGAGAAGAACATAGACTCCGTAAGATTGAAGTTCGGACTTTGTACAAAAAAGTATAAAGTAAATGCCAAAGCTGTAAACCCCGAACAGAAATCTGCAGGGATGCAGAGAATCTGAAAAGATTATTTTTGCAGACTTTTAAACAGTGATGACAAAACAACAAATCACCCTTAAGCAGATTGAAACACTGGACCGATGGCTTAACAGCCAAGCTGTTTCAGGCAGTAGGTGACGATCAACTCATCTCCCGATCGATGAAAGTATTCGCGATCCTAAATAATGGAAATTCTCTAAACGGCGCCAACTACAGGGTAATAAGTATCCCCATCATAGCATATAAAACCTGTGTACTCAATTATGCAGTTTCAGACCAGAAAATACTACCATAGATTGAATTTTCACATTACGGCTTATCTTATAAAATATTCAAGAGTTCCAAATCGTGTATTTCAAAGCAGCATATGACATCATCTATAGAGGCGAACTATTAAAACCCATTTCCAGTTCTGTCATCTTTTCCAAACTCAATCGATTGTGCAGGATGACGATGGATATGCACGCTGCTCCACCAAGGTCAGTAATAAAACCGAGATCGCCAATGTCAGGAAATGACTTAAACAATCCCTTTTCAAATTGAGAGAATTGCGTGAAACTCGCAAATGCCTCCAGAGGAACCATCTTTCCAAAGCCCATATGCATATGACATTAATGTAACTGGGAGAATACTGCGAGCTGTCAGTAATGCGTTTATGGCTATTGAAGCAGAAGCGGCCAATAAATGGGGACATACATTATCGAAACCTTGGACAAAACGTCACGATAGGAGCTACAACTTTGAAGTCGAACGGGATTTTATATACGTCGGTTCCGCTATTAACTCCGCCAACAACACCACTTTTTTGCTAATTGCTGCTTCTTTGGGGTGAAAAGCCAATTGAGCAGTAAGGCCCTCTCTTGAGCAACCAAAAGACATCATACAAAACACTGATCATCTCAGTCCTTCTGACGAAACCCGATGAAAATGCTTGCGAGTGCTTCGAGAGAAAAGTTCTTCGAGAAATTTTCGGTCTATTTGCATCTATGGAAAATTGAGGAGACGTTTCAACAGAGAACTGCACCCTCTGCGATGCAGACCTCGTCCAGAAAGCTCAGATTATCTGGCCTAGATGTCTTAGTCATCTTTAGCGCATGGATATCAGTGTCCCAGCGCGGAAAGTTTTCAACATCAATCCAGAGCGGCAACGCTCTAGTTGTGGACCTCATCTTAGGTGGCGTAGTATAGTCAAAGGGGATCTCTGTGAACTTCGTGTGCGCAACTGGAGGTAATTGGGAAAGACCGCGCTAAATTGAGAGGCACGTTGGTTGAGGGCCTGGCCTGCCCCGAAGTGTAGCACCATCTAAATAACTAAATAAGTAAATAAGTAAGTAAGTATAAGTCAATAGACACTTGTTTATATTTTTCTGTATAACCGTTTTACAAGCTACTCCACTACGGATCCGCTCTGTAGTGGGGCCAGGATTTTGCTGATAAAAATTGAGTCTCTATTGCTTTTTTGATCGGGTTTTCGACGACGTTTGTTAAACATGGCAAAATCAGTTGATTTCCTCTACCTAAAGGTTGTCCACAATCAGTTTTTATATGTAGACTTCCGCGAATGGTTTTTTTTTTTTTTTTTTTTTTTAGCAGATCAGGTTTTGTTGCATCCGCTAATTTTCACAACAAATCTCATTGCCGTCGCTGTCATGTTTGCTTTATACAAAATAGTCCAACACTACGAAATGTACCTTAAAACTGAACATGTAACTACCTTGTATATATGGCACTATATATGGCATTATTATTGCAATTGCTTTGGTGATTTATGACGAAGGATTCTTCGCAGTTCCCATTATATAATAATTTGTTTTTGCGGCATCCAGAAAACAGCAACTGAGTTACTCAACCCCAGTATGACTGATTCGTAACCGATTACCTTTCAGCACCTTTATCCAATTATTAAAAGTATAGTAACTTCGATGGTTATGATGGCACTATCTTCTGCGAAAGGAAGAAAGTCGCCCCCACACGTCACTGTGCTCTCTCATTAGAAGATCTTACTCGATCTTATAAAGCAACAGACTTTGTATACTTCGCATATTATTCTCCAAATAATAGCTTTTCCAAATCAAGGTAGGGGATACGCAAATGTTTCGAGGCGTCACGATGTTTCTTAGTTTTCTTCTTGGTTTATGTAAATTTGGTGCCATTCTCGCAAATTTAGCGCTGGCCAGTTGAGTCAGTTTATTTTCAGCATAAATACATATCCATCTGGTTTTGAGGTTATTCACTGCAATATGAATTGGAATATGACGCACTTGCACAGTAAATAGCGTGCTTAGTATAGTTAGGCTATTTGATTTGCGTGAGTTTAGTATATATTTTCCACTGACCTTCTCGTTCAGAAATCCTTTTACAAAAACTAAAAATATTTCAAGTTTCATGTTCAATAATTATCAATTTCATTTTCATTAGTCGTTCATTAGTTTTTGATATGTTCTTGATCTGGAGATGATGACAGCTCTGTTTTCAGTTTATTTCCTTTTTATATGCCTTCGTTTGCAAGATAAAGCATCTTCCCCAGCTTCGGACATTTCGCCCCTTGGCTCCGTCAGCACATGTTACATTTTTTTTGTGTTTATTTGTGATTATGACTAGGGAATTCAGGGTGGATGGATCCAATACACGCGGGCTAAAAATTAATCGCTTTTCTGCGTACGCCCACGCCTGCAAGTACAAACTAACAGTTTGGCGGCACTTAATGAAACACAGGTAGACTCACGCTCACACCTCTTAGATCACGCTGATCTGAAGCTACGAGTACCTGGCTAAAAACCAGTGCCATTATTTTTTTATATTACTTTTCTCATCGCGGCCATATACGTGAGTGGTGATGTAGCTTACTAAGCCCCACCACAATGTAACCCCTGTTCCAATCCGGAATTCAATTTCATGTGGTTAAATTTCCAAATCCGAAAATAAAATATTAACTACTGCTTGATTTACAGATGACCCACACTGGACAGCAATTCGACATTTAACGAGTTTGATGCACTGTCTGACTCCACTCAAAGAATTGTATCCTTATATCCCCATACTGAAATCGTTATTACGGGCGATTTCAATATACACAATTCTGCACGACTTCGACATTTTGGACAGAGAACACCCGAAGAACGGTGTGTTGACATCTTGTTTGGGGAAAACAACTTAGCCCAGCTTGTAAATGAGCTCACACGAATACCAGACGATGATATTCATACCGCCAAGAGCCTGGGCTTGATTTTAATTTCTCACCTACATAAACATACCGTTGATGTGCTCTCCCCTCTAGGTTTGTCGGACCATTGTGTCATAGCAGCTAATTTCTCGTAACCCAATCCACAGAGTTAGAAATAGAAAAAGGTTTCCTAAAGGAACAGTAGGGCAATACGAGGAAGCCAATTGGAGCGGAATTAACGGCTTCTTTAAGAATTTTAACTAGTCGTTATGTTTCCTCGATAACGGCGTGAATGCCGCTACTGATATGATTACAGATACTATTCTCTTTGGAATGATAACCTTTATCCCTTATCGGATGAAGAGTATCAAAGAAAAGTCGTGGTACGAATCGAGCTGTTAAGAGGCGGCAAAATGGAAAAATGTTTAAACTAGCCAGGAATAATTGCAACGTCTTTCTTAAGCGTGTGAAATAACTTTCCGATCAAAAACGGAGGCAAAAAATACTGCAATATCCCAATGGTCGTAAAAGTCGTTGGTCGTTCGCCAAAATCATTACAAATTCTGCCTCACACTTCATCCCAACGCACATACACAATGAGCATTTGACAGAGTTTGGCATCAGGCTCTTTTGTCGAAAACGCCTTCTTTTGGTATCGATGACTCTCGTCCTCAATGGATTGGAAATTAGCTTTCGGAACGTTCAATTCAATTTGTCTTAGATGCTTTCAAGTATGAAATTCTGAAATTCAAGTATGAAATAAATGTTGGTGTGCCCCAAATCTCCGTTCTATCTCCGACACTCTTTTTAATTTTCATTAATGATCTCTTGTCTGCTACTTCTAATCCAATATACTCTCGTCCCTGCTCTTCGGCAGTTGAACTGGAACGTTCGATATTAGCATCAGAACTAATTGGGGAACCATCAACAGAGTGGAATTGAATGCTCCCAAAACACAATGCTGTCTGCTGTTCGTCAAAAATGTTGCGAAATGTCTAGATTTCCACCCTCCCTAATCTGGCCTCAATATACAAAATATGGCATTTATCCCCCAAAATTGGAGTACAATGCCCACATCTGGTCAGGTGCTCCTAATACACCTCTGCATCTGCTAGATAGGATTCAAAAACTTGCGATAAAACTAATAGATGATACTAATATCAGTCAGTCAATTGACACCCTTGAACACTGACGAAATGTCTCCTGTCGCACTTTGTTTTATCGCTATTTCCACCAAAAGTGCTCCATTGAAATCGCCAGTAGCATTCCGCCCCGTAACACCCAGTCAAAGCTCACCAGTATACCCTCAAGTTCACTTTCGGAGAGCTCAACCGAGCTCTCTATTTCCTATTCATTATAACTTGCAATCCTTTAAGACCAATGTACATCGCTTCTTTTCTTTTCTTCCTCCAAACATTTTAAGGGTACACAAATCCTTTGAGCGCGCGCAAACAAATTATAAAAAAAAATTTTCCTTGCGTTAATACGTTTTCTGATACAAAGATTTAGATTGTTTTTGTGCCGACGTTCTAGCTTATATTACGTAGGTTTTGCCTGAAAAGCATCATACTGTTCGCCTCCGGAATTCGTCGAGCTCTGACATGAATATTTTCTATTCGCCCTGGGATCACACCTCCGCTGTACAGAAGAAGTGCCCGACGAGGTATAATTCTCGAAATGAAATACGGAACTGGCGATCCGAGGGCTCTGGTTTCACCCGCTTTAGCGACGAAAATATGGCAAATAACGTCATTGCCAGAGAGGGTGGCCTACCCCCGTTCATTTCGAGGGAGGGACTCCATGAGGTCTTCGACACAATCAGAGTTAAGAAATCAGTGGGGATCGATGGTATTCCGAACATCGTGCTTTGACATCTTCCTCTAGAAGCGGTGGACATTTACACCACCCTGTTTAATAATGCAATGAATAATGCACATTATCCAGCGCATTGGAAAACGGCGGTGGTTCAACCTATCCCCAAAAAGGGGAAGGATATATCCAATCCGGCGAATCTCCGGTCTATAAGTCTCCTTCCGAATATCAGTAAGGTTTTTGAAAAGGTAATCAATAGAGCTCTGTCTAGGTGGGTTGAGGACAAACATATAGTTCCGGATAATCAATTCGGTTTTAAGGCAGGACATGATATCTCACATGCCGTGTCTAAACTGGTGTCCGATATCCAATGGAACAAAGGCAAGAAACAGTGCACTGGTGCCTGCCTTGTTGACTTGGAGAAGGCCTTCGACACCGTATGGTTAGAGGGTCTTTTCTATAAGCTGACTAGGCTGGGGATCAGTAAACCACTCTTTTACATTCTTTATAATATGCTAACTAACAGACAGTTCATCGTGAAGAATGTCGATGTGACTTCTGTTGGAATATTTCAAATTAAAAATGGTCTTCAGCAAGGCGCGGTCAATTCGCCGATTCTATTTAACATTTATACAAGCGACTTGATAGGTTCACTTCCCCATACTATTGCGTACGCAGACGATTTGGTAGCGTACAGAACAGGTCCAAAAACCGAGGTCATTAATACTCTCTTGCAGCGTGACTTCGATAAGATAAGACGATTTTGCGATGACTGGAAGTTGAAAATCAACTTTCAGAAGTCGGAAACCATTCTCTTTAGGACTCCGTTGTCTGGAGACTCTAGGGATACCAGAAAAAATTGGCGAAAGTTCTCTATCATTGGACAACACGGACAACCTCTTGCCTGTCGAAATGTAGTCAGATACCTTGGAATCTGGCTAGATCAGTTTCTATATTTTGGCAAGAATGTAGATGCTGCTCTGGCCAGAGCTAAAGGTGCTTTTGCCCTTACAAAGAGACTGTTTTATAGCAGCCAACTCGATGCGAGGGTAAAGGTAATCTGCTACAAGGCCCTTATCAGGTCCATGCTGGTATTTGGTTGTCCCGTGTGGTTCAATGTACGAGCAAGCTTTATGGAAAAGATTCGGGTGTTCGAGAGGGCTTGTCTTAGGGCTTGTCTTCGCTTGTACAGATCACCAGAGTCGGAGTACAAGAAATTTTATCCTAATGAGGTCCTTTACAATAGGGCGAACCTAATACGAGTGGACAACTTTGTAATTAAGCTGACTCGAAGGCACATTGCACGATCATTGAACTCGACGAATAACCTGATATCTGGGGCTTACTACCCCAATTACCTTTACCACGAGAGTGTGCGCTCTGACGGCTTCGTTCCACCGGAAGCATTCCTCTACCTAGATCAGTTAGGGTTGATCCAGGATAGATCAGCGGTGCCGTTAATCTTCCATGTCGCTCGGACAGCTGGGGACAGGCGACTCAACTACAACAGAGACGTCGCACACGGCAGTGTGGATCGCCTCAGGTTCAGTAGGGCGGTGGGGAATCGCGATAAGAGGGATGTCGATCGGCAGCACCAGCATTTCTGGTGGTTGAATGATGGGGAAGATGTTTTGTCGTCGTTTCCGTCAATCACGGACCAGCCTCACTAATGAGGCAGAGCTGACCAATCTATTTGCTCAGTAAATAGCGATATCCAGCTTACATAGGTTTAGGTTAGCATTTAAGAATACACAAGTATACACCTTTGTATACACTGATATATGTATATGATTGTGTATAATGTCTATGTATGTTTATGTGTGTATTGTGCATTTAGGTTAGGTATGCTAAGGTTTATATTAAGTTAGATACTAAGTTTTTATAAAAAATAAAAAATTACATCCATAGGCTAAGTTTTTTGTTAACAATTTTTTCTTAGCCCTAAGTATATAAAATAAACATTCCAAATAAAATATAAATGAAGTCGAAAGACATAGATATAAGAATTTAGAGTAGCTTAGAGTGCCTGTGTGGGGCCAGTAAGTTAGTATAAGATTGTTAAGTAATTGTAAGCTAGCATTTAAGCATTTTTTGTTAGTATGTAAGAGTTAGTGATTAAGAAAATAAAATGCATTGAAAACTGAAAAAAACGAGGTATAATTCATATACGTCCGTGATGCCGCACATTCCTATTATTCTGCTTTTATTCGTGTGGCGCTGGGATGCAAGAATGTTTGAATATATATCCGGTTTACTGTTGGTCAGCTTCTAGACGTGAATATTTACCTGATCACGCGTGAGGACTTCGTTATTGCGATGCAGGCTCATTTAAGGTGTAGAAGAGCCTCCACATGACGTTTCCCAATGCGGACTCTGGCAATATTCTAGAAACCGTTACCGTACAGCAGCTGAAAATTGCTCTATTCGTATTGAAATATACTAAGATAACTTATGCTCGGGACTTAAAAGAATATTGTGTATAAAATTGCAAGGATCCAATAATCAGGCTGCATCGATGAACATCTTTTGACGAAGGCGAAGTAAAAAAAAAAACAGGGAGGTACAACAAGTAGGTTATTTGAACCTAAAATAGATATCATCTCTTCGCGTTTGGCCATTGGGACTCTTCTTGCCGGTAGCTTGATTGATTTTGACTTTGTGATATCGATTTTGTGTTTTTCCATCCCTGTTCTTCCAAAGTCCGCTGGTCGTTTTGACAACACTGCTTGAAATTCCTCCAATAATTTATCAAACTCAATAAGCTGCTCCTTGCACAATTCGAGGCGGACTTCTTGTAGAAGATCATTTAAGCCTGTAAATTTGCTAGAGGCGAAACAAGTTGGGACTTCGCATACCTCCACCGTTTCCATTTTCCCCACCACTGTGTTCTTGGGTAGGATTGTGGCACGCGAAAAGAGCTTGGTCATCCTGACGACGAAGGTTTGGGTGCGGGGGTCGATTAGGCTTCTACCCGTTCGATACACCTTTTGGTAGTTCGGAACCATGCGTAGGCTCACCTAACGCTATTACGCCCTTATAGTAGGCGGTCGTTTAATTTCCACAAGGGGTTTTCTTCCAGCTTTCACTATTTCCGACCTCCCGAGTTTCGCCAGTTGTGATGCAGACACGGGTGGTAGGTGCAATGGAAGCTTTTCGCCGTTCATTTCTATTGTCATATCTTCGCAATCTAGGTGACATTGATGCTTCAATAGAAAATCGACTCCTAAGATGTTTGGGTTTCCATGTGGCACTATAGCGAAAAGAAGATTGCTTATGGTTAACAAAAAATCTCACCTTCGTCATCCCTTGACTCAACCTGAACATCTTGCTGCAATCTCGATCTGTCGTTGGTAGTCATCAAACGGTTGTCCACCACTGGAATAGGTGCCCGCTTCAGCCCAGAATGCGGTACCTCAAATGCTCCCACGGGATTCGGAATACAAGTCACAGGTGGCACAACTGTCGCCTCTTTTGTCGGTGACATCTCCATCTCCACATGATGTAAGTCGGTACTTTATTCGCTTGCTGGTAAACCATTGCCCTCAACCGAGCTACCTTTGGGAGAAGAATGCTGCCCATTATTGGCAGCTTTGGTGAAAGACAAACAGCTCACCGACCGTTCTAGTTACACCATTTTCTTCTCGATCTCCGAGTCCCGAGTTACCAGTTCCTGCTTCCAGTCGGACAGTTTTTTGTCCCAAAACTGACTCTACGACTGTTGTCTTACAACGTCGACTGCTCACTTCTGACTTCCCTCCTTCTTCCAAAGATTCTCCTTTTTATCTCCTAGATTTTTACGTCGCTCGCGCTTTTTTTTTTCACTGTTCCTCCGTTTTCTTGTCTCCGTTGTAACGTCTAAGAATCCACCACTGGTTCGCCAAACGTTTGTGATTGGAGACTGAAAATATTGTCTTCGTTGACATTTAATCATTTGCTCTACTTCTTTCTTCCTCTTACTCTTTCAGCTTACTACTTGATTATTTGTCTTCTTTGTGCGGCTGAATGCTCCACCATGTTTGGCAAAAGGAACAAACATCTTCAAGCTGTCTGAAAACCATAACAAACGAACGTAAGTACCAAGATTAGTATTTCTTGGTGTTCTAAAATCTTTTCTTTTCTGCTATGTTCCTTTAGCTTTCGTAGTAATATTTAATTTGCAAGGGCGCCATATTCGCTTACTAAAAGAAATCCAATTTTGGGTAGGTACCTTGGCCCATGTCATAACAATCAGCTTTGTAGAGAACGTGTGTTTCTGGTCCAAAAGCACCCGTACATGCCAGTGAGTCTTATCCTTATGTATCTCATTAACTTTTGGGACAGAAAGAAAGATTCTAATCTCAGTTTTTGACACTCACTTTTCATAACCGAAATTTGATAGCTACATTAATCATGGCTATTTACCTGGCATATGATCACATTGATAAACTTACGAGTAAGTTATGACATACTCACCGAAAACACATGACGATAGGATGACAGAAGAGTAGAGTGACAGGAAGACAGAAATAGAATCTAGTGCCTGTCTCCTGACTAAAAACAGTATCTGCTCCTCATTATCAAAACCTCAAAGTTTCTTCTTTGCTTTGGTTACTTGGCTTCATATTGCAAGAGCGATTTCCCTGTTTTTTTTTATCACAAATTTTACGACTTTTGCACACAGACCCTTTACAGGACCAGCACTGCAGTTCATAGAAGGGGACAAACTGTCGGTGGAACGGTACTCGTACTAGTTCTAATGCATTAAAACTTTCCTCTTTCAAATTAATTCAGTTCACGTTTCTGAATAACTCTACAACGCGCTTATGTATTTGTAGATGGGTCCTTTAGCCAAACCGACGACGACGGGAGGAATAGAAACATTTTGGTGGGAATTTTAGGTGTATAAATCGGTAGGGTCAGAGGAGCGTGCGCCACCGGACACCCATTCGGCGTACATTGTTGGTCCTTTCCAATTTTTTTAATGGTAGAATTAAGCGCTAAATAAAAGCTTCATTTTACGACTTACTTCGTTTCTTTTATGTCCTTCCTACGTTAGTTTGCTTGTTCGTTTATTCGTTCGTTGGGATTGACCCTTAAATAAAAGGATGACAAAATTACACCTTCGGTGGAGAAAAAGATGACAAAAAAAAAGGAAAACACGGGAAAAAGGAAAGCGAAACTAAGCAACAACAAACTGTCATTGGTAGTCATGACAGCGAGGCGGAGGTGCACGGTATTGACGATGGTGGGTCCTTTCGGAAAGTTGAAGGAGAACTAAATAAAATTTCGTGTACGACTACTAGTATGGAGCAATTGTAATGGCGGTGTTCGTGTTTGGCTTCCGGAGTTATACACTTTGAGATGGTTTACGAATACGACCTTCTTTTCTCGGTGCCGTTGGAAATGTGTTAATTTCCTTTTCATTCATTCGTTCGTTTGTCGTTTTCCTTGGCCTGGTTCATGGGTGGGAAGAAAAGGACAATGGATAAACTTAACGCTTTATGGAATCACGAGCATCGGGTTAGAGTTGGGAATTAAGTTATTCGCTTAATCCTTTGTAGAAAAGTTTGGCATACATTTCGCCAATTGCGAATGGTAATGAACACCACGAGCACTCCGGGAACTACGGACTCTAATACAATTGTGCTATGGTCCTTCGAATAAGACTAACGGTTGGAACACGTGATGCACGGTTTGTTCCAGGAAGTACGAGTACTCTTCAGAACCTAATCTTTTTTAAAAATGCTTATTTTACTAATTAAGGACAAGAGTAATTGAGAGATGTGTTTGGCAGTTTTAACATGGATTATTTGTAAGTGCCTGTACTCGTAATTACTATACATTTCCTACTTCACTTTAGTGGAAGTTATTTTGAAAATTGTCTACGAGGAAGAAGTAGAATATTTACAGAAAGTAATTGTACATGTCAATTATGTGTTAGGCTGGCTTATTTGTTAGTGTCGTTCCCATGGTCAGTGGCTTAAGAAGGTCATAACTCTTTTCATGACACTCAGGCGGAAAAAAAATCTTAAGTGGTAGCACAATAAAGTCATCACATCAGATCGATGCTTCAATCGCTATTAGGCTAAGAACTTAGAAGTTTTCTTAAGCAGTAACGATTCTTTAGAGCCTCGGGTATGTTAACTGTGTTTTGGTCATCTCAAAAATAATACTTCCGAAGTGATTAGCTACTATTAGTACCTCTACATACAGAAAACTTGTGTCTACGAAGAATGCAGCAATCAACTTCTAGAAGGTTGTAGTACATTTCGTTTCCTCATCTTTGGCTGAAGTGAAGTGATAACATTCTTCAAGAATTTGTAAAATTCTAAGACTTGAATAGAGGGTACTTAATCAGTACGGAATTTTGATAAATCCTTTCGGTATTTTAAGATTCAAGCTTTTCTAAAAGATGAAACCTTGGATTACCTTCACAACGTTTTGTATTTAGGCATAGACTCAGTATTTCCAACTGGTGATGAACCGGAAGTCAATTTTTTAAGAGATTTAAGTTGATCACCTCTGTGCTTTGTTGCTGATGCTGTGCTTTAAAGTATTCGGTGACATATGAAAATAATTGCATTTTCGGTGTGCTACTCGTAAGTGTGCAAATCTGAGCAGTGATTGATAGAGAAACTGCTGACAGTCCTATGACTTGGACCAGCAGTGCAAAAATTAGATTCGTAGCGTAGTGCTTGCCTTACCTCTCTGTGGTATCCATCGTAACTGTATAAATAAAACCTTACAAATGGCAAAGGCATGATCGACCACGACCCATGAGAGCTATGACAGCATATGGCATGAAACTCTATACCGTAGAGATTAAAAAAATTGCTGCGAGACAGCTTTAAGCCTCGGTTAATAACGGATTCGCTGGTGACGACTTGGTAAACGTTGAAAGGACAACGGCCTTTGGATCTGCAAGTAGAATATACGGATCCAGTGGTGCAATTATCAGAGGACCTTGATTGGTATCATGCAGATATCTGTGTCAGTATGAGGACGTTAAATTGTGATATATAATATTGTGATTGCTATAGGTAACAGAAACATCATTTATTCGGATGCGGATTTGTCATAAGCGGTAGACTTAGGCAAGAAGTCTCCAGCTTCCTGCACGTGAGCGAGCATCTTATGACAATTTGCACCAAGACTAAACTCACTAACATAATCCTAATATGCGCCCATTTCTATACAGAGGGAAAGGACGACGTACGCAAGGATATGAAAGAAGGAGATCTTGTTAGGACAATTAGTAAGCATAGCCTACACGGCACTACGTGTGGTATCACATTTAGGCTTATTGACTTTGCGGCGGGACGAAACATCACTATAGGATTCACACGTTTTCTCCATCTCAATATACACAATATACACAAAGAACGCTAAATCAAATTTATCATGCCTCCAACATTCTGGGCGGTGACTCGGTGATCCGAATCTACCTTTTTGCAGTCAAGGTGCGAATGCGGATTTCCCAATAAAACGTAGAATAGCTGCAATCAAAATAAACTGCCAGAATCTTTGCGAAACGCCTTTTCTGAAATCTCCGAACAGCTCAAATGCTGTAAGTATCAAATACCAACGACTAATGTCAACGCTGCCAACGTACCATCACAAACGCCGAAACTG
Organism: Volucella bombylans; assembly: GCA_949129095.1. NCBI lineage: Eukaryota > Metazoa > Arthropoda > Insecta > Diptera > Syrphidae > Volucella > Volucella bombylans. The sequence goes on along the minus strand of OX422143.1, from coordinate 65,993,489 downwards.
AAGTGCAGGGCTTCACCCGAACACTACCAAGGAATACCTGGTTTGACGAAAAATACCGGCAACCACGTGCTACTAAACAAAAAGCGTACTAAGCGACGTTGCAACGAAGAACGAGAGTCTTTGTGAGCTCTACCAGCAAAAGTGACGGGAAGAGCATAAGTTTCTCCAGAAGAAAAAAAGGGTTAAGGAAGCACACGACTTTCGGTATTGAAAGCTTGTAATCAAGACTTTTTTGAAATTGAATCAAGAATATTTGGAAATTTTACCTGCAGGAAAAACGAACATGTCAAGGCAACGAGACCCATACTAAAATCTCTTGAGATATAGAAGGAAAACTTGTAGCATGGTCCCGGTCAGTATACTGTATAACTACGACGAAGCTCAAAATCCTACATCAGGCAGAATAGACCATTCGTCTTAGACGATGATAGCTAAACCGAGATAAGCATAGCAATATCTAAGCATAAATCCAACAAAGCAGCTTTTAGACATGGTTTCGGAAATTGATCCATATCCTGTATTACTGAGGCTACCTTCAATATCTAGGAAAGCACATATTGCAATTTACTTTTATCGGTTAGCCTCTTTAATCTGTGTTACCTTCCGCAGATCTTTCTTTCTTGTATGCATATTGGTGAGGGTGCAGAGGTGAATTTCTGTTGAGAAGGTATCTGATGTGTAAGTCAATAAGTCTTTTCGAGGTTTCAAAAAGAAATTATGTAAGACTTATGGATCTATAAGACTTGGTTAGTTCACTAGGTTCATCTGGTTTGTTGATAAAAACTATTTTTACCTACCTCCAGGCATGTGGGGTGTATTCCCAATTGATTGTATACCTAAATAAAGCCTTTAGAGTAGAAAGAATCTAGACTGGACCTTTTTGAATTAGTGCTGGGTAGATTCGGTCTGATTCAGGTGCCTTATATGATTTAAATGAGCTTATGGCACACTCAAATTTGACTATGCTGAACGTATTTCCAGATAGGCTGTTGCTGTAGGGAAAGCTTGTGGCTTCAAAATTGACATACTGTGTGTTGTTCGAAACAACAACTGAAATAGCATTTTTAGAGTTTCCTCTCGACTAGCTGCGAAAGTACCATCTTCTTTTTATAGTAGATCTAAACTATTTGAAGAGTCTTTCGACAGAACTCTTAGGAGACACGCGAAATTTGTTAGTCTTTCCAGGTTTTCACAATTCTTTCTCCAAAATGCTCTCTTGGGACTTCTCAATTCTTTATTGAAGTTGGTCAAAGCGGGCTTGAATAGTTCCCAATTACCCCCGTATCTGTGAATGGATTGTAATAGTTCGCGTTCGCCTTGTAGTACGATTATAGCAGCAACTAAATCTCTGATGTTAAACCCTGGAATGATAATATATTTAATTTTCTAAGTGTGGTTTTGGCGTCAACTCGAGCAAAGCTGAACTCAATCTATTTAACACCAAAACCAAAATACTAAGCTTCACAGTTCCTCGAGTTTAGTTTAGTTTTAAATGCATTTTATTTTTTTAATCACTAACTCTTACATACTAACAAAAAAATGCTTAAATGCTAACTTAAAGTTACTTAACAATCTTATACTAATTTCCTGGCCCCACACAGTCACTCTAAGCTACTCTAAATTCTTATAACTAGCTATGTCTTTCGACTTTATTTACATTTGCTTTACTAATATTTATTTTCTATACCTAAGGCTAAGAAAAAAATTTGTTAAGAAAAACTTAGCTTATGGACATAATTTTTTTTTTGTGTAAAAACTTAATATCTAACTTAAAATAAACCTTAGCCTACCTAACCTAAATGCACAATACACACATAAACACACATAGACATTATACACAATCATATACATATAGCAGTATACACCTTTGTATACACTGATATATGTATATGTTTCTTAAATGCTAACCTAAACCTATGTAAGCTGGATATCGCTATTTACTGAGCAAATAGATTGGTCAGCTCTGCCTCATTAGTGAGGCTGGTCCGTGATTGACGAAAACGACGACAAAACATCTTCCCCATCATTCAACCACCAGAAATGCTGGTGCTGCCGAACGACATCCCTCTTATCGCGATTCCCCACCGCCCTACTGAACCTGAGGCGATCCACACTGTAGTTGAGTCGCCTGTCACCAGCTGTCCGAGCGACATGGACATTCATCCTGGATCAACCCTATCTGATCTAGGTAGAGGAATGCTTCCGGCGGAACGAAGCCGTCAGAGCGCACACTCTCGTGGTAAAGGTAACTGGGGTAGTAAGCCCCAGATATCAGGTTATTCGTCGAGGTCATTGCTCTTGCAATGTGCCTTCGAGTCAGCTTAATTACAAAGTTGTCCACTCGTATTAGGTTCGCCCTGTTGTAAAGGACCTCATTAGGATAAAATTTCTTTCTTGTACTCCGACTCTGGTGTTCTGTACAAGCGAAGACAAGTCCTAAGGCAAGCCCTCTCAAACACCCGAATAATTTCCATTAAGCTTGCTCGTGCATTGAACCACACCAACCAAATACCAGCATGGGCCTGATAAGGGCCATGTAGCAGATTAACTTTACCCTCGCATCGAGTTGGCTGCTATAAAACAGTCTCTTTGTAAGAGCAAAAGCACCTTTAGCTCTGGCCAGAGCAGCATCTACATTTTTGCCAAAATACAGAAACTGATCTAGCCAGATTACAGGGTATCTGACTACATTGCGACAGGCAAGAGGTTGTCCGCGTTGTCCAACGATAGAGAACTTTCGCCAATTTTTTCTGGTTTCCCTAGAGGCTCCAGACAGCGGATTCCTAAAGAGAATGGTTTCCGACTTCTGAAAGTTGATTTTCAACTTCCAGTCATCGCAAAATCGTCTTATCTTATCGAAATCACGCTGCAAGAGAGTATTAATAACCTCGATTTTTGGAAATGTTCTGTACGCTATCAAATCATCTGCGTACGCAATAGTATGGGGAAGTGAACCTATCAAGTCGCTTGTATAAATGTTAAATAGAATCGGCGAATTGACCGCGCCTTGCTGAAGACCATTTTTAATTTGAAATGTTCCAACAGAAGTCACATCACCATTCTCCACGATGAACTGTCTGTTAGCTAGCATATTATAAAGAATATACTCGTACAAGAGTGGTTTACTGATCCCCAGCCTAGTCAGCTTATAGAAAAGACCCTCTAACCATACGGTGTCGAAGGCCTTCTCCAAGTCAACAAGGCAGGCACCAGTGCACTGTTTTTTGCCTTTATTCCATTGGATATCAGACACCAGTTTAGACACGGCATGTGAGATATCATGTCCCGCGATAAAACGAATTGATTATCCGGAACTATATGTTTGTTCTCAACCCACCTAGCAGAGCTCTATTGATTACCTTTTCAAAAACCTTACTGATATTCGGAAGGAGACTTATCGACCGAAGATTCGCCGGATTGGATATATCCTTTCCCTTTTTGGGGATAGGTTGAACCAATGCGCTGGATAATGTGCATTATTCATTGCATTATTAAACAGGGTGGTGTAAATGTCCACCGCTTTTAGAGGAAGATGTCGAAGCACGATGTTCGGAATACCATCGATCCCCACTGATTTCTTAGCCCTGATTGTATCGAAGATCTCATGGAGTTCTTCCCTCGAAATGAATGGGGGTAGGTCACCCTCTCTGGCAGTGACATTATTGGCCATATTTTCGTCGCTAAACCGGGTGAAACCAGAGCCCTCGGATCGCCAGTTCACCATTTCATTTCGAATGCAGAATTCGTGCACCAAGACGTGATTGTCCAGGTCGTAATTAGGGCCAATGGTATCAGTGGCCTTGTATACTTCCTGGAAAGTCGCCCCTATAGTCTCAACTTTCTCGTGTGGATCCTCGATCACAAAAAAGTCGTCATCATCAGCGGCCTCATTTGGATCAATACCTGCTATTGTCAGTAACCGTTCGTTGTCTGTCGTCCGGGCTATTTTAAGACACTGAAGGTCGTTTTGATTTTTTCTCCGGAATAGTTTATTTAACATATTCGGGTTGCTGGTGTTTACAGCCCGAGCCTTGTTGTTCCAATACAAACTTACAAAAATTCTGGAATTCTCTTTTATTAGCGTTTGAATATTTTTAATCGACGACTTCAGTGTCCTAATCTCCGGGTCTTGTCGGTCAGTTAACTGTCTGTACAAGTTTTTGAGTCTTGTCAAAAGTCGATACCGCGGTATTGTAGTGTCCATAGTTTGTTTAATTGTCTCGTCCATTTGTTTTAGGTAATTGTCGATCTCCTCGTTTGACAAATTCCTATTGGACGGTGGGTGGAGCATGTTCGAGGAGAGCGCTCTTGTCAAGGTTGCGGAGAAGCGTATCCATCGAGTCTTACTGTAGTTGAAAGAATATCTTTGTACAAACTCCTCCAATTCCGCAATTTCGTTGGGAACTGTAATTTCGGTGCTAAAACCGCAATTATCACTGTCATACACGAATGTGCGCAGACAGTTTGGCGTTAGTAAATTCGTACCTGTCAGTCGTATGCGTTCGTCGTACAGCAGTAGATCCAAATGAGACCCGCCTCTGGGAAACGACGGGTTATCCGTCGCTTTAAGACCGAGTCTGTACATGACATCGTGCTGACCCCACCAATCGAGTAGTAGGTTCCCTCTAGTATTTGGCAAATTATTTCCCCAATCTCTGTGTAAAGCATTGAAATCCCCGCCGATTATAAAATAATTCTCCCCCGATTCCAGCCTCAGGAGTCTAAAAAGCGTGTCGAGCTCTGTAATGAATAAAGTGGATTGTGAAGCCTCAGGTGCATAAACAGCGGCCAAGTACAACCGCTTTCCACTGCGAAGCGGGATGTAAATGACGACTGCCTTCAACACCCGGAACCTGCCCAACACTCCCTTGTAAACTCTGTGAAATGTTATACCCTCTTTAATGAAGATCGCCATACCGCCTCCACGTTTGGACTTGGGACGGTTTCTTCTTCTAACGATATAATTATTGTACTCCAGTTTGTGCTTACCGGTTAGCTTGGATTCGCTAGCGGAAAGCACATCAGGAGTTTGGTCTTGTAGCAATTTAAACATCGCGGTTCTTCGCTAGATCCTGATTAGAGAATTAACATCCACCGCAAGGACCTTCAAAATTTGCTCCACCATGTGCGTACCCATTACGACATGTGTTGCGTATGGCCCGGCAGCCGCGCATAGATCTGGTCCACCCGCTTGGCCTGTTCTTGTACCTGCTGTTGCAGCTGAGCCATCTGTCCTTGGATTGCGAGCACTTCACACATCGAGGCTGAATTTTACAGTTCGACGCAGCGTGCCCGAACCTCTGGCAGCGAACGCATTGTATAACGCCTTTACCACCTGGTACTCTAGGACATTGATACTCCTTAGACTATCCAGACGGCTTTCGGGACTGAGCTCGGATTCCTTTTCTCCCGCCTAGCTCTAGCTGTGGTAAGTGGCTTTACCCCCACAAACTTGAGTCTTTCGCACTCCTTCTCTTGGAACAATGCCAGGAGCTCCTCAGGATCAGAAGACGGTTCCAAGCCCTTCAGCAGCATCGATTGCCGCTTTGCACTCTTCGGTGTGAATGAGTAATGCTCGGTCGTCGTTTCTTTTAGGAGCTCTTTCACTTTCGCGTAGCCCTCCACTGTATTACGCTTAATATTAAAATTATTACCAATGACCAACTTACACAGGTCCTTGGTTTCATTTACCTCCAATTTATATGTGTTGATAGGTGGCACCTTCTCCTTCTTCTTCTGCTGTTGCTGTTGCTGTTGTTGTTGTTGCTGCTGCTGCTGTTCTTTTTGCTGCTGCTGTTTTTTCAGCTGTTGCTGTTTCTGCTGCTGCTGTCTTTTCTGCTGCAATTGCTGTTTCTGCTGCTGCTGGTTTTGTTGTTGCTGCAGTTGTGGTTTCCACTCGATATCGTATCCCACGATCAGATAACCGGCGCCGCTAAACTCTGGTCTTCCGAGTCAACTATTAAAATTGCGACCAATTGTCTTTAGGACTAAAGCTAGATTACTGTTTTTTCACTATGAAAAGCCGAGACACGTCTATTCTCTGCTGAGATCTGCGAACGACTGACACAGTTCCTCGACTAAATGACTAAATGGTCAACTACTTTTCCCATCTAACTACAATAAAAATTAAGCCTGCAACCAAAATTGACTCGCTGGATGTAGACAGCTATAGTATATCCAGCCAAGAATACATGATTAGGAATTCAACTTAATAAAATCTTGAAGGGACACGAACACATCAGACAAAGCTCAGTCTTCTCTGTTTACTCACAGAATTAGTCACCGTTAAGCTGGCAGTAGTCAAGGCAAAAATCTCCTCGAATTTTCTTACAAAAATCAACGTCAGATCTATTAGGCTGATACACTATGGCATTTCTGGAAAGATGTAGTGAAGGCAAAAGCAAGTGGCCTACTAAACAGATCGCAAAGCGATAATAGAGATCACTTAGTCAGGGGAGGTATCCGACATAACACACAACTATTGTTTCAAGGAAGTATTTGATAAATAAACCCTTATCTAATTATGACATCGAGGTGGATTTATTGACTTGAAATGTTGTGCTTCAATCCACCGCTCTCTTCATCACTCCGAAAGTTTACCAACTGCGATTGTACTGCATATTCTGATACATTTTTGTGTAACATGGCATGTAAAGAACTTGGTGCCACCCACACTCAGCAAAAAAGGTAGCACATAGTTTTTCAACGGATGATTCCAAATTTCAGCATCTGTAATTAATATCTATGATACTACAATTACTTACTTACTTACATATGCAGTTGGCACTTCAGTCCGGGGTTGACCGCAATCGTTGAACCCCTACTATATAAGCCAGATGCCTCGAGTTCCGTACTCCGTACATGACGATACAAGTAGAAGTACCCTTCCATTTGGACGCCACCTAAGACAACGTTGTTCTCTACTGCATTGCCCCTCCAGGTAAATATCTAAAACGCGTCTGTCGCTCTTTACATCCTAGCCATTTCAAGCGAATGATGCGGACTTTAGTGTCCAGGTCCATGTCGCTAAACAGCTTGTAGAGTTCGGTGTAATACTTCCTCATACAAAGTCCGTCGACGCAAACGGGGCCAAAAACCACTCAAAGAATCTTGCCTTCATTCGTTTTATGTGCATGCTTTTGCGCTGTAGAGCAGGATTCGGATGATCTGATTATATTATAGGGTCTCCAAGAGCATCGCAGGAGTTCTAAAATTACTTATGGCTCTGATCACTGTAGATTTTAGCAAATTAACTTTTTAAATCCACAAAACTCTTAGTATGGTAGAATCTACCTAATAGCGAATATCTGGTCAATTGTGGAGACATATGGCATAAAATCGCACAGATGGAGCTAATTAGATAGTCGACAAATGGTTCTAGGCGTTTAGTTACTACGATAGATTCTCATCATTCTCATTTTAGATCATGGAAAGAGTTTGCGAGTCGTCTCCTGTTACATAAATTGGCTTGGCCGTCCGCTTATAAAGCCTAAAGCCAAGATATTCTTGTCTTTGCTTTATTTTGGACCGTTGGATGGAAATCTTGGTTTTCATCACCCAAACTGAATAGCTCATTCTGCTTGACAGTGGGGTTTGGGTCGTTCTTGCTAAATTTCACTACTCATTTTGTTCAGATCTTGTTAACTCCACACGATCCTTTAACCTATTTTCTCCATCGCTTATGGCTTTAGTCTTCTTCTGTGAACCAGTGCCTCAGATAGCGCGGTCTTTTGGCAAGAACAAAATTGAGAAAGTCTTTGTTACAAATGTGCAAACCAAAGCAAATAAATTTCAGTCAATAATATGACTTAGATTCTCCGATTTACCAACAAAGAACCTAGTAATGAGCGCAAAAGCGAGGAATAAAAAAAATCTCAATGCATACACTACCGGTGCTGATGTCGTGATCGATCGTAGTAGCAACAGCAACAGCAACAGCAACAAGGAGAGCAACAGTAGAAACGGAACTTGTGTTATATATTAAGGGGTTAGGCCACTCTAGAGGCCGTAAAAATTTACTTTGCAGCGTTTCTCAGATGACCTCTCTTTTTAGGAAGGGTCTACGGCCGTACCAACAGCTCCTGTAAATTTTGAGTTCTGATGAGCCACTCAATTTTTTTTTATTGTACATAACAACAGAAAAAGAAGAACGTGGGATTTATTTAACATATTGATTTTTAGCCGAATGGCGCACTTCTAAATTCAAACTTGTAAAATTCGCAGAAAAATCGTCAGAAAATTGTTCATAACAAATGAACTATGCCAATTAAAAAAAATCTAAGGACTTATTTAGACAATATATTTCTAAAGATCGAGTTAAATTTGTCAGTGAATAGGTTGAAAATTGTTCAAGTTATGGGTACGGCCAACTTGGAAAATGCATTTTAAAGAGGCTCGAAGCCTACCTGGAGGCCTTTTACTAGACTCTAAAAAAAAGTACTCCCCGACCATAATCTTTTGGGATATCACTTTTGAGGTCCTAAGGGACCATTGAAAACAATAAAAAAAATCGATTTTTGAAAATCCTAAAGTGTCAACCCAAGCACAACGTACGAGGGGCGTTCAATATATTCTCGGTATCGATATGAAGGAAAATGCGAATTCAATTTAAATTGTTTTTATTTTTCAATATAATCTCCCCTCACATCAATGCATTTGTTACATCTTGAGATAAGCTTTTTTAAACCCTCAAAAAAATAAATTTTATCTTTCTCTGCAAAATACCCATTTATTGCCGAATTGAGTTCTTCATCATCCGAAAATTTTTTTCCACGAAGACATTTTTTCAAATCCGGAAACAGGAAATAATCACTAGGGGCAAGGTCTGGACTATAGGGTGGGTGTTGGATTTCTTCGAAACCACAATCTCGAGCAGCAGCATTGGAAACTCGCGCCGTGTGACCAGGAGCGTTGTCATGAAGAAGCAGTAGCCGGGGCGCCGGAGCGGGGGTCGTCTTCAATGCTCTCTCTGCCTCTCTTGAACTCACTTGACCACTTTTGCACAGTTGATAATGAAGGTGCGGAACCCTGGTAAACAGCCACCATCTCTTCATGAATAGTTTTTTGACTTTTTCCTTGCTTAGTGAGAAATTTAATTACAGCGCGATGCTCAATTTTCAACATGATCGTCTCAGTTGCCATTATGATTCTGTTTAACTAGAGATAAAACGCGAATTAATAATCACATTTATATGAAATTTTACATGAATGCACTAAAATAATAGTATTACTTGATAAATAAGTCAATTTATATATACAACCATAGCTTCACCCCGATACCGAGAATATGTTGAACGCCCCTCGTAAGCTCTTCTCATGAAGACAAAAGAGAAAAAAAATCGAACTGATGCTAAGTATTTATGGTTCAAAAACAAAATTGAATGATGAAAAAGACTTTTCTGTCCTAAATCTTATTAACGCTAACTGTGAAAACGTTTTTAGAGATATTTCCTATTGCTTAAACAAACTCTTTACTACTTTGCTACTCTCGTCACTCACTTAAATTCTTTTATATGCATACCAGATTTGGTATTTGTGTCTGAAATTTGGATCTGCGGTTTTAAGAAAGCTATTAGATTATTCCCGGATTTAATTTCTATGTTAGGTTAGGTTAGGTTAGGTAAGAGTGGCTGTTGGAAATACCAACCCACTTAGGCCTATTGGCCCATTGTGATGCCACGTGGATCTATGATCTTCTTACTACTGGTACCAGTTTGAGCTTATAATAAAGCGTAGGAGACTGTTAACGTCTATTTTTTCTAGATCGTTTAGGACGTTGTAGAAGAAAGCTCCTAGATGAAGCTTCCTTCTCTGAGTGAGAGCTGGGCATGTGCAGAGTAGGTGGGGGATTGTCTCCTCCTCTTCCTCGTCCATGCAGCTTCTACAGAAATCGTTAGTAAAAGCGCCAAGCCTTCTTGCGTGCTTGCCTATGAGGCAGTGTCCGGTAATGACACCTATTATGGCGCTGAGATGTTTCCTGTCTAAAAGGATCAGACACTTAGATCGACTCAGATCCAGCCTTGGCCAGATCTGTTTGGTCGCTAGACATGTTTGTCCAGCAGTCCACCTAAGATCCGTTCTTTTATTGGCATCTAGCTTTAGTGTTAGTTTGCACGTAGCGATTGGTATACCTATACTACCTTTGTCCGGTAGGATAGGTACAGTGGTTCCAATTTTGGCGAGTTCATCGGCTCTGCAGTTCTCTGGAATGTCTCTATGGTCCGGCACCCAACAGAGGTGAATGTTGAACTGCTCTGCCATCTCCATGAGAGATGATCGGCATTCAAGGGCAGTTTTAGAACACAATGAGACCGAGTCCAGGGATTTGATGGCGGCCTGACTATCCGAAAATATGCGGATATCCTTTGCAGATATCACGTTTTTCTTCAGCCAGGACAGAGCTTCTTTAATCGCCAAATTTCCGCCTGGAACACGCTACAGTGATTTGGAAGGCGGAAAGAGAGGCTTAACTTTAGCTTATCTGAGAAAACACCGCCACCAACTCCGCTGTCGGTTTTAGATCCATCTGTGTAGAGATGGATTGACTTGTCCTCCATGAAAGCATCCTCCTCCCAGAATGATCTAGAGGGGAAGCTTACATGGAAGTTTTTGTCAAACCAAAGTTCAGGTATGGTGTAATCGGTGTTCTCTGTGAGGATTCCTAATGTATTAAGAATGTTGGCGTGGCCAAATGAATTATTTGTCCACTGTTTAGTCGCTTTAAGGCGAATAGCTGCAGTCGCAGCTACTTGCTTGCTAAAAATGTCGAGGGGTGTCAAGTGAAGCAGAATATCTAATGCCGCAGAGGGGGTAGACCGCAAAGCTCCGCAGTGCATAGACATGCTGTTCTTTGGACTCTGCTTAGTTTAATGCGGTTGACTGCGTTTTCCAAGGCCGTCCACCAGACAACCACCCCGTAAGTAAGTATCGGTCTTATGACCGAGATGTATAGCCAGTGGGTTATGCGAGGTTGAAGGCCCCATTTGTTCCCAATGGCTTTCTTGCAAGAGAATAAAGCTTTATTGACTCTTTCTTGAATGTTAGGTTTCCAGTTTAGTTTCCTGTCAAAAATCAGACCCAGATATTTTGCTGTATCGGAGAAAGCTAAACTGGTACCGTTTATTGAAGGAGGGCCTATGATTGGAATTTTATATTTCCTAGAAAAGAGGACAAGATCAGTTTTATGGGGGTTTATTCCCAATCCGCAGCGATCTGCCCAGCAGGTTAATCTGTTAAGATTTACTTGGAGGAGTTCTTTAATGGTATTTAGATGTTTTCCTGAGACGGCTATGGCAACGTCATCCGCATAGGCAATCACTCTGCTACCACCCGCTTCCAGGTATATCAGTAGTTCGTTAACTACTAAGTTCCTGAGAAGGGGAGAGAGGACACCGCCTTGCGGCGTACCCCTACTGACATATCTTTTAGCAGAAGTCTCACCCAGTTTGGAGTTGATTATCCTGCTTGTTAGCATTAGATTAATCAGCTCCCCAAGTGAGCCGTCTACCTGCAGAGTTGACAGCGCAGTCGTGATTGCGGATGTGTTGACGTTGTTAAAGGCGCCCTCTATGTCTAGGAAAGCAACCATTGTGTACTCCTTATATTGTAGGGATCGTTCGATGTGGCTAGTCAGAGAGTGCAAAGCCGTTTCCACCGACTTTCCTTTACAGTAGGCATGTTGAGCCGTAGACAGAAGTCTTGGATCAACTTTAGCTCGAATATGGATATCAATCAGTCGTTCTAAAGTTTTCAGAAGGAATGATGATAGACTTATAGGTCTGAGGTCCTTTGGTACTACATGAGAACATTTTCCAGCTTTGGGAATGAATACTACATTGTCTTCTCTCCATAACAGTGGAATGTGGATAAGTTCTACACAGCTCCTCATAATATTTTCCAACACTGGTAGAATAATATCTGAGGATCTCTGTAGCTCGGCAGGTATAATACCGTCCGGACCAGCAGACTTGTATGGTTTGAAGCTATGCAGCGCCCAGAGCAGTTTGTCTCTCGTAATCAGACCATGAATTTTGGTCACGGTTGCAGTAGGCTTGTTTGGGCTGCTACTGGCCACGAGTTGGGAGCTACCTGGAAAGTGGGTGTCCAGAAGCAGGTTGAGTGATTCATCACTTGAGGTTGTCCAAGAGCCATCGGTTTTTTTCAAACAGCTGGGCATCATAAAATTTGTGGAGAGGATTTTTCTTAGCCGCGAAGACTCAGAGGTTTCTGTAATTTTGTCGCAGAATGACCTCCAGGATTGTCGCTTTGCCTTCCTCAGTTCTTTTTTGTATAATTTGAGGGATTCTTTATATGAGTCCCAGTCGGTCACTTTTCCTGTGCTTTTTGCTGCGTTGAAAAGTTTTCTGCAGGTATTTCTGAGCAGTCCTAGTGCCGATGTCCACCAATGTGGCTTTTTCTTGCCTCTTTGTTGAATAAGAGGGCAGGAAGCGGCCATAGCCTTATTGAGAGTCAGAGTAAATTCCCTGACTTTCATGTCGAGCTCATTGGTGTCACGCGGGGGACTTGATAGTTTAGAGGATATCGTTTCCGACAGTATTCCTCTATATTTTGTCCAATCAGTTTTCCGGTAGTTCACTCAGACTGAATTGGATGTATCTATGGTCTGAAAAGGAGTGTTCAGACGATACCATCCAGTATGTTAGCCTTTGGGTGATGCTGTCGGAGACAAGAGTAATATCTAATACTTCTTGTCGGTTTTTTGTTATGAAAGTGGGCTCATTGCCAATATTGCAAATTAAGAGGTTAGTACTTAAAATATAGTCTAAAAGTGACTCACTTCTATCATTGATGTCGGTACTGCCCCATGCCGTATGATGTGCGTTAGCGTCGCATCCGATTATGAGGCCAGTTTTTTGCCCTCCCGCTTTCAGTACCACCCTTTCTAGGTTATCACCAGGGAGAGGGCCAACTTGGTCGTGGCCAAGGTAAGCCGATGCCAGCCAGTAAGAGCCTTTGGCAGTCTCTAATCTGGCAACGGTTAGGTCGGGGTCACTGAGGTTGGGAAGTAGAAATACATTAAGGCTACGTTTCACTAATATACAAGTTCTAATCTTACCTTTGTCTCTTGTATAGAGCGGAACGTATGAGGGTGTCCTAAGTCCACGAACCACGCCTTCTGCAATCCATGGTTCCTGGATTAGAATTATGTCTTCTGCGCCTTTGGAAAGACGCAGAATGAGTGCGGCCGAAGCCTTTTTTGAGTGGTGGAGATTAATCTGGAGAAACCGTATCATTGCTACAGTCTTCCAGAGTCGCCTCCACCACGGTGTTGTTGAGGTCCTCCGATTCTGAAGATGTGCCCAAGAGCTCATCTTCTATCTCTGATCGTGTAGAACCTCTAATTGCTTCGTCATCGGTTTCCATTTCCGACAGTGTGTCAGAAGAGGAGACCGACGGCTTGGTAGTCACCTCGGACAGATTGGAGTCGTCGCTATCCAATTCTGGAAACGATATCGACGCTCCAAGATTCAAGGTTGTGATGTCAGGTGTTAAAGGATGAGGAGGTTGCTTATCAGCATCCAACTCATCCTTTTAATTTCTATGTTAATCCGAATGAAAATTACTCTGCAGGTGGTGTTGGGTGTTTTGTAGCAGAGGATTACAAAATTCACGATGTTCTGTGTGTCGATTTCTAATCGCATTTATTTTGGAAGTTTCTACTGAAATTAACCATGAAGTATATGTGTTTTTGTATATCTACAGATTACATATGTTTAATATTGTGACATTTGTAAGCGAATTTCTTGGAAAATGAGAAATCTAAAAATTTAATTATCGTGGGATACTTTAATATGCATCTATTAGAATGCAGCGAGACCATTTCCAGTTACTTAGCTTAATTAGCAACTTATGGTTTAGCAAGCATTTTCAGTGAGTCCACCAGAGCTGTATCAGGTAGACGTCTGGATCATACATATATACGGACGTTTATGCAATATCTCGTTCAGTAACTGCGAAAAGTGTGTTTTTGATCTAATGATTACGGATCACTCCATGACAGGGTTTCTAATTAACACTCTAAAAAGCAAAAGCAAAAACAATTACTTATCCTCAAATAAAGGAAAAATTATTAATTTCAATATGCTGAAAAATAACCTGCTCTATGAGTGCTGGGAAGAAGTTTATTCTTGTAGAAATGCTGCGACTTGATATACGATATTCTTGGGTTCCCTAAAGAAACACATTTCTAGTTGCACTTTTTCATTGCCTTCGAAAAAAATAGTAAAGAGACTTAAACCGAGAATCTCTAAACATTTAGTGCACAAAGTTTAGTATTAAATACCGTAGATTTCCAAATAATCAGAGCTTACGAATAAAATATTAAAAATTGTGTGCTGAACTTCAAATAGAGGTTAATTTTGATGCTTCTAAGAGAAATGGCAAATTGTAAACACCATCCTCAATAACTCAGTTGCTTCTAAAGAACTCACGGCAATCCTTATTAATGGAACCGTAGTCTGTTATAAACTTCTTATTGCAGATGCACTTAACTGCTATTTTACTAATATTGCAACAAGTCTTGAACCATATTCTGTCCAACAGCTTTGTAATAATCGTAATTTACCCCTCCGTTGACTGCTGAATCTTGTGAAAGAAGCTGTTTTGTGTATGAGCCAATTACTTCCTTCAAGGTGTTAAGAGCCATACGTGGATTGAAAAATTCCTTTTCGTGTGGAGCTGACAAAATTTCAAATCTACTTCTTAAAAAAATCTCATACTTGGTTGTGGATGTTTTAGTACATATTTTTAATTGTTGTGTTTTTAAAGGTGTACATATTTCCATACGAGCTAAAGTGCGCTAGTGTTATACCATTATACAAAAAAGGTTCTAATGCTGAAATGTGCAACTATAGGCCCATCTCTGTTCTTTCGGTTATAAGTAAAATATACGAAAAACTTGTAAAAAATCGGATGGTAAGTTTTTTTTAAACAAAACTGATTCTTTAGCCCTATCCAATTTGGCTTTAGTAAAGGAAAATCATCGGAACATGCAATTCTACAATTTTGTTCCAAAATTATGTCAAACGCAAATCTCGACAGAAAAAAGCACACGGTTGGTTTATTTATTGACACCACCAAGGCTTTTGACATGATCAATCACGTTGTTTTGTTAAGGAAACTGGAAAAAACTGGGTTTCGTGGATTCTTTCTTGATTGGCTTAGGTCGTATCTGAAAAAACAGATCACAACGAGTAAAAATAGGTGATGTAAGAAGTTCAATAATTTTTCTCAATTTGGGTGTTCCTAAAGGTTCTGTTTTGGGTCCAATCTTTTTCTAATCTGTATTAATTCCCTTTTTGAACTCAATGTTAAGGGTGCACCAATTGCTTACGCGCTAATGTTTTAGACTTTTCTTATGGCCTTAATAGTTCATTGGACCTGCGGTCTGACTTAAATTGAGATCTTCACCAGGCTCGTAAGTTTGTCGTAATGTTTTTCAGCTTATTTTCAACGCAACAACTAGAAACTAATATGTATTTATTTTCACGCACCGGAATGCAAAAGATACAAACTATTGGATTGTACCTGCGCAGTTGATAGTTCACCTCTCACCTTCTGTAATGGTAATGCTTTTTAATTGAGAGTGTAGATGAATTCAAATACTCGGGCTGAAATCTAGATTCTAAAATGTGTTTTTCGAATTATACAGAATATTTGAGCCCTCCGTCATTTCAATTATTTGTTCAGCAATGTTGTAAGAAACAATCTATTACGGCAACTTTCATTCCAAGCTTCAATATGGAATAACCTGATGGAGGAGTACTTATATGAAAAAGATTTAACCTTGCAGAAATATATTCTGAGAAAAATAAGTCGTAAACGTCTTAGATATCCTAGTTTCACATTGTTCTTTGACCTAAAAATCCTTCCAGTTCGCCATTTATATTGTTTCA
The DNA here is from genome assembly GCA_949129095.1 of Volucella bombylans. Classification (NCBI taxonomy): domain Eukaryota; kingdom Metazoa; phylum Arthropoda; class Insecta; order Diptera; family Syrphidae; genus Volucella; species Volucella bombylans. Next base: position 65,977,575 of record OX422143.1, on the reverse strand, counting down.
AAGTGTCAAAAATATTTTTTATGCAATCAGCAAATCACAATTTTCGATTGATACCCAACCTTCATTTACGCAGTAACTTTTTTAATAAAGTACCAGTACCCAGTTTCCGCACAACTGCATTTCGTAATTTTTGCTCTGTGTCATCGTTTCGACTTGAATTCCTTGTTTTGTGGCATGGCAGAGTACGAATACTTTCATTTTCCAATAATATTATCCAAAGAATTTCGATGTTTTTCACACGAATTAATTTTAAATTATAAAATATAAATGTCAAACGTAACGCCCACAACGTACTCGTTTATAGCCCAGAAATTTATATCCTACCCATTAGCATGTTTCATTAAGCTGCAAGAACCCTAGCACCCCAATTCACGGTTTTCGACATTCGAAGTTTCACATTTATGCTTGACCACTAGAAAACCCTCAAAAATGCTCTATACTTCAGCATTAACCCAAATAATTGTGACCAGAATAATAATACGTAATGCAATAAGGACAATCCAATTTCGGTTGTACCTCTGTTCATAAAACACTAGACCACAAAGAATCTAAACCATTTCAACGGATGCGTTTTTAACTCGTCTGCTTTTAACCCAATTCTTCTGCTGGAGCTGGGTATGGTGTTTTTTTTTTGTAGTTTTTGCTTTTGGAAAGCAATGAAACAGCAGAGGCGTTCCAAATAAATGAAAATAAATTTCATCAGATGGTGTGAATTCCGCAGGAGTATGCTTTGTGGGCAACCATGAACATGGCATCAAACCACACATTCGAAATGCCCTACAGTGCTTTTCGGACACGTCGAATACAGAAGTTAATTACTTTGGTTCCTGCATCCAAAATCGAAGGCTGGACTCCAAATTTATTGCATTCAATTTCATCCTAGCGGGAGAGATATTGTGTACGAATAGTGTATGCGTAATGAAAGGTTCAAAATCGCGCGCACTCAACAACATTCAACCGGCAGTTGAGATAACATTGTCTAATGGATGTAACAGTTAATGATGGCCTTCCAAAAGTTAATGGCTCATAATTTTTTTAATTGCATTTGGGTCAGCACAAAAGACAATGACAATAATTACCAACACCGTGAGATGCGGTGTCAAACCCTTTTATACTCGTACTATAGAAATGCGTAGGGGAATACAATTTCTGGTGTTTCATGTTTGAAAAGGATCATTGTAGTTAGCAGTAGGAAGTCCTTTTTATCAAATGGGAGACAGTTTATTCCAATAGTCATAATTATAAGATAGTTCAAAATTCGGAAGGAAATAAGTTGCTACATCCGCGACACAAGGTAAGTTGTCAAATTTGTCCTGCTAAACCCGGTAGAGGTAGTCAAACACTTCGTTGTATTTATATTTATATTTAACTTCCACCAATACCAGTCAACACGAAGTCGTCAAAGGTTATAATTTCATATATTTTGGATGAAATAAGCTTGCTGAAAGGCAGTATGGAACTCGACTAGTTAGGAGTTCCTGTAGGTGATAAACTCACGAGCGTAAGGCCCTAGTTAGGATATACTCCTTAGCATAATACTATGGCATTTTGCAATTGCGAAACGACCTCTTCTCTGAAGATCAGGTTAGAGTGGTTCTCGTTAAGGTACCTTTAAAAAAAGCAGGGCCTATTTGGATGCGAATTCGTTGTTAAAGGTGGACTTGGCTTTTGGGCATGTAAACGGTTACCTCGTAACAATCCAGAAAGATGCGACACCACAGACAGCTTCTATGAGCTGTTGGTCAAAACTTACTTAGCTATGACAGTAAAATTGTCCTCGGAAACTTTAATGTAAAGCTAGGAAGAGAGGACATTTTCGGTAGTACTGTGGGAAACCAAAGCCACAACAACACAACCTCCGATAACGGATTCACTCTAATCGACTTTAATGATTTTAAAGTCACCTATACAGAGTAGTGTATAGCTTTGACATCCCTGTCAAACTCGTCCGTTTGTGTAGGATGACAACGGAGAATTCATTATGCTCCATCTAGGTCTTTAAAGAACTCACAGAGACGTTTAATGCCAAAAAAATTTAGACAAGACGACGACGCGCTGTCATGCGATTTTTTTAACATCATTCTTGAAAGAGTAGTGCAAAACTCACGTGTCAATACAAGAGGCACAATCTTTCAAAAGTCTGTCCAATTACTCGCATACGCCGATGATATTGACATAATCGGAAGAAAGCAGCGTGATGTTAGTGGCGGTTTTGTGAGTATTGAGGAGTAAGCGGCGAAAAGTTATATATCAACAGAAGATCATACTGATCCAGGCCCTAAAGCCAAATGACTGTCGTGCGCGTTGAACTTTCGCTGATTGGGCTCAATTGAAGGTGGAAGATATCCGGATATTCACCAATGAGGAGGCACATTTTAGAATGTCAAATGGGATCATTTTTTAAACAAAATTATTTCATTTGACCAAGCAAATTGACGAAAGTGTTACAACACCCGCTACTGAATGCGAAAAAAAATTGTCTGTTTGGTATGATTTTCAAGACGGAGGTGTCATTGGGCCATACTTCTTCCGAAATGACACCTTCATATCAATTTTTTTATTTTTTTTGTAAATAAATTGGAAATGGGAGGCTTTGAATACTCTGTGATTTCGGCAGGGCGGTGCCACGCTACAGATGCAAATTATTATTCATGCAGGCTAAAATGGCTAAAATCGACCAGTAGCATAATACTGGCCTACGCCATCATAGGGTTCACAACCCAATACGGAGAAGATACAAAAATGTGACGAACCAGGCTCGCATAATAACGTATTCCCTGTTGATGACCCTGACAAACGATTAAAAGACAACGATCTTCGTATCTTTATGTTGAATGTTTAAACCCTTAACAGACCGCGTGCAGCCTTAAAAAGGTCCTCGACTGTTACAAAGCAAGGGAAGACTATGGGAACAAGTCTTCACATTCAGATATGTAAGCGAATGCCTGATGATGAGTCGCATACAGGCTAATTTCGCCAAAATAGGTCCGCGCCACATCCCAACAGAGGAGAAGGACAACCATACCAGAAACTGCTTCTACGTGCTCCTCGACAGAATCTACGAGCAATGTCCTAAGAATGACGTGAAAATCGTCCTTGGCTGCCAAGCTAGGCAGCGAGGCATCTTGGGTAATACAGTGGTGAAGTACAGCATACACGTCATCATAATAATTTTGTGGCGGGACGTAATGTAACTATAGTCAGCACACAGTCTCTACACCTTTATATTCTTTATATTATAAAGGGACCTGACTGTCTTCTGATCAACAAACCGACAACCTTTAGCTTGAATACGAATACGAATATCGATAACAGCCAAGATCCACCAAACCATTATGAATAAGTTAAACGTTGAACGCCTACAATAGCAAGAGTCCAAAGTAGAAGACCAGTGTCATCACAGACAAAGAGCAAACAGAGAGGCCGCATCTGGCGTATCGGGTTTCAACCCTTGGTTCGATGACGAAAGGATGCAAGGAAATCTGGAAAAATAACGAAGTACAAGGTGACCCTGCAGAAAAGAACAGGAGAGGCTGGCGAGTTTTCCGAGCAGAAGAGAAGAGAAGAATGTAAGCTCCTCAGAAGAAAAAGAAAACAGGACGAGAAGCGCTCGATCACGACCTTAGAGAGGTACTACCGGAAGAGTGAAGTTCGAAAGATTTATAAAGAAATAAAACAAACATACCAAACATACTAAAGCTGTAAAGCGCTAACAGAAGGCTGCATGGAGATGGAAACCTCATAGTAGAACCACTGGAAATGCATCCAGTTTCTAAACCCGATGGCTTAACTTCCGATCTGTGAAACGCATCAGGTGATGATTGGATACGGAACATATATCAATTCATCTCGAAAACCTGGGTCGATGAAAGTATGCCCGAAGAATGGAGCCTCGACATCATTTGCCCATTCCTAACGAAGGGAGAGTTCCAAATCGATACACAATACCTCTTCATCGATTTCAAAACCACCTACGGCACCATCTATAGAGGAACTGTACAGAGCTATGTCCAGTTTTTCTATCCCTGTCAAGCAGTTACTCGCATATGCAGACATCATTGATATAATGGATAGAACACAGTGGGGTGTCAATGGAGCGTTTGCAACTGTTGAAGCAGATGCGGCAAAGATGGGCTTACGGTCAACGAAGGAAAAACAAAGTAGAATGTGCTGTCGACAAAGAGGTACACACAACATCAGCGCATAGGACAAAACATCAAGATAGACAGCTACAACTGTGACGTGGTAAGTGACTTGATTCACCTCTACTCTGCTATCAACTCCGACAACGTCACCAGCGCGGAAATCATGCGAAGAATTATTCTTACAAATAACTGCTAGAAGGCACTCTAAACGTCAAAAAGTATTTCAAAAACTTCGTGCTTTCCTAGCACTATTTAATCATCTAAACGTGGGTGGCTTGACTTTATGCTGATAGTCAGATTGGTTTTCAAATTCAGTCCTTTTTCTTAGATTCTGTAAATTCAACTAGTCGTAAACCTTATTAGCTGATATGGCTTATGTTTCTCGATTAACCAACCAAGATTTATTCCCTTCTGATTTTGAGACCTAGTCTAAGAAGGGTTGAATTTCGGTTCGTCTTAAATCTCCATTGTACTGTTTTTAACCAGGCTGCCTAGTCCTTTTCTGCTGCACGATCTCGCCGACTTGACTGCTCTTACTCCATAAAGCTCTTTATCAAGACAATAATGTACCTCATCGCCCCTTTCCCTCGCTTAAAAGGTCCGAGATGAACCTTTTCGAATAGCAGAGATATAATGCTCTGTGTTTTGTAGTTTCCTCTTCCATTCAACCTTTTCCTTTTGGGTATACGGAGTTTACTCATGTCTTAATATACTTCTGTCGAAACCTTGCATCTTTGAGATCCTGTATCTGTCCTTTAACCGGACACGAGTTCTCTCCTCCGCTATACGTCCTGCGTCATCGTGACATAACTTCAAAATTTGCCATTGTGCTAAATCTGGCATTAACCACTTCTCAGCGTCATCTACCTGCCGAAATTATCGAAGTCTCTTGTTTATGTAGCTATTTCGCGATCTCTTACAATTTTCTGTCTTGCCACTGTATTGTGATGCCTCCTTCAATATTATTTTCTTCCCTTACCGTGCGGCGACTTAGTGCAACCACCATCTTCAAGCTCGTAGGATGATTTTCTGCTTATTCTTCGTTGCAACCTGAGTAACCGGCATTGGAGGGTTTCTATTAACTTTCATTAAGGTCCCTGGATTCGATGCAGAATCTGTCTGTCCTACCGTTCTTCTTAGTTGGAACAATTGATGAACAGAACTCTGATGTCGATGAGTAAGCCACACTTTCCTGCAACAGCTCAATTTCTCAGTTACGGCAGCCGGGCAAATGGTAACCAATACGGCTGTATGCATACCACCTAGGTCCAAGGCTTTCTTAGCCAAGTAGTGTGATAGAGGAAATAGTACAATATAAAAGTTATTGTTCCTATAGTGTAATTCCTCCTCACCGATATCGTCAACAGCCAGCTCCTTAACTAGCCATTGCTTTAGTTTTTGCCCCCAAGCTGTTTATCTCACCTTAGACAGCGGCCCGTTTTTCTTATATCATCTGGCTTCAACCAAGTCTCTGTTTCATTCTTATCTGAGGTTGTCATGAAGTGGTCAACGAGTTCCGCTGGCAGTCATCGGGAACCACTAAAACCTCATACTTCGAATGGAATTGTATGGAATTTTCCGACAGTGTCGCAACTTCCGCTGCCAAATCCTTTGTGGATTATCTTGAACTTAATATATTTAAGCCTACCCCCGTTTGTAAGTAATTTTTAGATTTTTCTTCTGCGCCAGGCAATCACTTCTTAGGTCAATGAAGGTTTTCACTGAATACCCGTTAATTTGGAGCTCCTTTACATACTCCGACTGTTTGCTGGGTATTAGCATTTGTTAAACATTTACTCTTTTGTCCTTTTCCCGCTCTAGGTCATCCTGAGACAGGTTTTCCAAATGCTCGCTATCCATCTCTGAGTTTCAGCCCCCAACTCATTTCGCTTCCTCCAGTTGCTCACCCTTCAAATATGTTTAGTACTTAGGAAAACATAGGTAGACCTCCGCAAACACCTCTCACATCACTCAGATTTGACATGATATGAATCGAGCTGTAAAGAGGCTGTCAAAGTAAGAGGAATGTTTTTTCATTCCTACAAGACCAACTCGATAGAGAAAACCCGAAACTATCCAGTAATGACTGCAACGTCTTTCTTAAGCGTATGAAATTCCAATACAACCTACGACGCTCGGAGGCAAAAAATATTATACAACTCTGCCTCAAATATGGTACATTAAAAATTTGGCCAAATCAAATTCGCATGCTGCGTACTTTACACCTAGCTCAACACTTTCACCTTCGTGTACCAAGAATACTTAAAGATCTTAACACACTCCTCAGAAAAAAGAGGTGATCTTCCACGCTAGCAAAACTACTCTATCAATCAAAAACTCAAAGACAATTTTCAAGTAGATGAAAAACAGCATTTATCCAGCCCGTTGCTGAAAAAGGCGAATCTTCTTCTCTCTCAGTTTCAGTTTTCAGTTTTCAATGCATTTTATTTTCTTAATCACTAACTCTTACATACTAACAAAAAATGCTTAAATGCTAGCTTGCAATTACTTAACAATCTTATACTAACTTACTGGCCCCACACAGGCACTCTAAGCTACTCTAAATTCGTATATCTATGTCTTTCGACTTCATTTACATTTTATTTGCAAATCATCAATGCACTAATGTTCCTTCTTTAGAAAGTCATGAAGACGCTGATATTTCGTCACCTCATGAAATATCTCGAGACATGAAAATATCTCAATGATTGGTAGTACGGCTTTCATTGCAACATATGCACTGGTATTGTAATGACATGGAATCACTTGCTATGTCAGTCTGGGAAAAGCATGATAGTTTCATTTGATATTTCACATACATTCAGCATTAGGCTCTTTTGTCGAATATGCATGCGTCAACTCAAGTTGATTTGGACGGTTTCAAGTATAAATGTATAGGTGTCTTAAAGTAATGTAGGAAATACTTACTTTCCCTCTCAGATCTGGCCTCATTAGATAAGGCATTTATCTGCCCAAAATCCAGTACTATGCGCACATCTGACCATGTGCTCCTTAAAGCTCCCTTCGCTTCAAAACCGCGCGATCAAGCTCTCGAGCACTGACGTTGTTCACTTGCCTTACTTTGCTGTATCGCTTTTTTTACACTTCGTCCCTTTAAACCGTCAATCGTTACAATCCCCTCTCTATGGATTCTCATCAGTATATCCTCAAGCCTAATCCTCATGATTCTTTCCTAAAGTGTACATCTCGCTTATGGAATGCTATGCTGCGGTCTCTATTTTCTGGTCATTATAACCTTCACACATTCAAATCCAACGTACATCGGTATCTCTCTTTCTTTCCTCCTTAACTTTCTTTCGCCGCGCTGTGTGCCAACATTTTAAGGGTACGCAAAATCCCTTGAGCATGCGCTAATTATATAACAAAAAAGGCCGAAGTGCATCGGAATCCCAGTTTATTTTCTCTATAATTCTGCTATGGCCGTACTGTGTGAAGGCATATTAAATGGATACTAAATGGAAGCCATGAAACCAAAAAAAAAAACCACACTGGTGTGCAAAAAACACAACATGCCCAACCAAATGTACATATCTTCCTTCTCAGATTACTCGTACAGATCTTCTACGCTCTTTAAATCTTCATAATAATACCATGTCGTATAACAGTATATGATGAAAATAATCATATATCCATGTGTGTATATATAGGTATATGCACAAATTTGTATTACAAATATCCGCCACAATAACTTATATGAATCCTCTTCAGTTTCATCATCATCAGGATGCAGGTATTCATACGTCTTCAGGCTGAAATACTACCGTCAGTAAATTTCCGCTCGGTTGGCGTTATAGTAATTGAGTTATTGAATCTGATGGCACTTCATTCCCAACTAAAGATCCACTTCTCTGCAAAGCTCAGACAGCATTCCGCCTCATGTCAGCTTTTACCCGACAGAACCTGATTGTATGCAAGATCGTAACTGCATTCCGAAAATCGCTCTACTGCCAAACAATAATTACTTCCGACAGCCTTGGCATGTCCTCAGCTATTATCTTTCCCCCATAGCATTCACAGCATCCACGATGCATGTGGCAAAATCCTTGTATATACCATACATACTCGTACAAACGAATAACTCTGCATTCAGATACACTGTCATCAAAAAATTTCTCCTTCGCAATATAGCAGAGTAGGATACACAAACGAGAAAAAAAAAGTGAAAGCACTGAACTGACACAGAAAACATGCCATGACTGTGGTGATGCTCTTGTAGTACAAACAAAAAACAAAAAAAAAATCGTTATCAAAATGTATATTCAAGCTGTAGAAATTAAGATTCAGGTTGCGTTGAACCCTAGTGACATATTGGGCGGCTACCATCGCCAAAGAAGTCCAATAAATCAATCAAACTCCCACTTTCTACAAAAAAATAAACAAGCCAGCATCAACACCATTATCCAGTTAAACGTAAACCATTCCCGTTAATCAGACCCCCTACTCTTATTCCTACCCTTTTATCTATGAATCCAATCCTGTAGGTATAACAGTGCCATTAAAATGGTATTCACAATGTATTCATCATTTTTCCTTTTCGATTTCAAGAACATTTCACACTCTTAACCAAACATCCAATCGAATTTTGTTGGACAGTCAGTGCTTTCGCCTCGGCTTTAGTCGTACAACCCTAGCTCTGGCTGTAGCTGAATGCTCATGTCTCTTGATTCGATAGCTGAATCATCCCTTATTCCATTAAAATAGATAGAGTGACATGGACAACAAGCATTGATATGTCGTCGTTTGCCGTAAGTGCCCAAACAACGTGTGACGATTATTCATAATCCGTTTTGAAAAATCGACACATATCCTTGCATTTATCATCCATCGCACACACATTGGAAGCAGTGTCGAGCTGAATAATGTGTCGAATGTCGTTGTGGTTTCGATTCAGCTATTGAGCATGGCATCAGCATAAGCGAATTACGAGGACGAGTTCGACATGAGCGCACTTGTCTCACTGTCTGTTTGTATGGGTGTTAGTGTTACACTTGGATAGGGATAACAATTTTATTACATCCATGGGACACATTTCTCGTGTTGTTTTGAATGCTGAACCATTTTTCTGCTCCACCATATGCCATAACTCATCGGAAGGGCCAAAGTGGATGAATGAATAGTGTGGCAATGCACGCTATCTATAACATCTACTCATCCATGCCCGTATGGAGTATCCACTCGTGCATGTTTGCTTTATAGATGGTGTTGTGTTTTTTTTCCTACTCCCCTTTCCTTTTCCAATTCCCATGTTATCCTCACTCTTTCAGAATTCAGCTCCACAATTGAATGTGTAAATTCATTAAAACGGATCTTTCATCGATTCCCGATTACAATAGTGTGTTTTTTAATTACATCCCTGCCTCCAAGCACAGGTAGTTGTAGTTAAACAAGGTGAGAGTGTCGTTTCATTCAACAATAATTTGTTTAACGGTTTTGTTCTTCAGGTTTTCACTCTGGTGAAATGTTTGTGAGTGTTTGTACTGAAGACCATTAGTATTGCACATGTCATAGCAGAAATAGATACTTCTGTGGAAAATGACCTAGTTCTTCACGTTGTACAATTAAGAATTTTTTGAAATTTCCAAATTCTGTTGAGTCCAGGCACCCCAGTCCAGCTCAGGTGAAGGACGCCACGCGTGTCCGAATCGCAATCGATCTGTTTTGATGAATGGGTTATATATATTTATATCTTAAAGTTGCAATATTTACAATACTTAAAAATGAGGCGGCTTGTGTATCCTAGCAACAACGTCTTACTAAAGAGTACGATTTCTTCTTGTTTTATTCCGTCTAAATTGTCCTACATCCTCTTACCCACATGATCATAAGTTGAACATTTACCTAATCGACGGTTGTCTTCCTTTTCGGTAAAGTGTCTAAGCACCGGCATTCACCTTCACATCATTGACGAGTACCCGTATTAAATGCGAGCGTAGGTCGGACATGTGTTGTAGCCACTCTCACAGCAAGCCTCACAGGATGTTATTTCAATAATGCGCAGCTCAATTATGTGCTACGAAAGCGTAGTACCCCGTCATGGCCGACGCCACTAACCTCTCTATAGTCCTTTCTAAGAGGAAAATCGTGGATTTCTTAGAGACGACGAGAAGCATTCGTTTGGTCTGCCGGGATCTTGAGTTATACTCATATGAAACCGTGCTGTCAATGGAAGCTCTAACCGGGGACCAGTGCTAAGGCAGATTCAGGTTTTTAAAAAACCTCTTAACTTTGCCTAGAAATTTAATTACCCGTAATCAGATTGTGAATTGGGACCCACACAAGACCCAGTGAATTCAGTCGAACTAGCTTAGAATTCATGAGAGGGTTCTGGAAGCCTTTAAGCGCAGCTCAGCTGTCCCTACTTCGCAGATACTTCGCCCCCTTCACCGATTTTTTACAATATAGTTGATTGCCATCAGGACTTCGTACATCTCCCCTTGGAGGACCGATGCAACTTTTCCTAACGTGGGGATAATCTTACATTATTGTCCTTTAGAAAGACAATAGATCCGCTTCCTCGATCGGTTTTGAAGTCATCCGAGAAGACCTGACTACATTTTTTGTGGCTTAGATTCTAGACAAAACCATTAAGTCGACTTTGTACTTATACTATACAGCAATAGGAATCTGGTTTCATTTCATCAAAAGCGATGCCCAACGATAGTCAGCATGAGATGTCATCGAAACATCAGTACTGTAACAAAAACAAGGAAAAGGCCCAGCTGAAACTGGACGTTTATGGAGTCTTGTGAAAGTGGTAGTGACGTAGATATAACTGGTCTTTTCATAGTCGTGAAAATGCAAAAAAACCCTCCTCGGTGAGAAGAACCATATCTTGACGAAAGGCCGGGAAGACAGAGGTTCTCGGAGTGACATGTTTAATTCAAAGAAGTTTGTTATTCAAGATGACACCCAAATACTTAGTTTCTTTAGTGAAATGGAAGATCATGCTATAAGCACGAGATAAGTCAGCTCAGTCAGCTTTTCGTAAGTTTTGAGAGGTTTAACTGATACCCCGAAGAGTTGCTAAGCATGATCCAGCGCGCAGGATAGCCATTTAATTTTCATACGCCTAATCGTAGGTTCTAAATCTATTGAGACGTAAAGAAGTAAGTCGGCCAACATGCACAGGTAGTGGCCTATTCATATTGGAATCTCAGTGATTCCTCTACGCCGTGTTGTCTGGCCGAGTTACGCATGTACGTCAAAAACTGCTTTGTTGAAAATATCTTCAATGTTGATGAGAATGCCCAGCGCCTATTCCTTCTTGTCGAGCGCGCCTTCAATTCTATCTACCAGCTTTTGAAGAGCACTCCCGCGTTGATAAGCATGTTGCATCTCAGATAGAGGATTCATTCGCAAAGTACTTTTGTGAACATGGATCTCGACAATTCCCTACATGTTCTTCGACATGATGGAGGTCAGTCTATTATAATAGTCAGTCTTGTCCAATTTTCGGTGTACCGAATCTTCTTTCTGTTCGCCAGAGGCTGTTACATATGCCAGTGGAGTGAAGATTCACTTTAGAATTTCCAGCAGATCACTTGCAACCTTGATAGGATCTGGTTGTGAGCTCCTTTAGATCAGGCTACCTGTAAAGTGAATCTCAAACATTAAACAGAGGGTCTCCTCTTTCGCCTGAGTGCAAGTAAGTATTATCAGAGCTTCTGAGTGCTTCCAGTCTAGTTGATCTGCGCCTTTATAGAACCTTGACCAACTTGCTTTTTCACCGAGTGTTTCGACGTTTTCAGAAGACTTTTTTTAAGACACGTTCTTCGAAATCGGTATTGGCTTCGTACAATATTATTTTGTTTTTTTGAATTCCAGTCCTCCTCCAAATTAATCTTGAGTGACTTCTTTAGAAGTGATCGGGTTTCCTAACATAGACGCCGCAAATTTGCGTAGCATTATGGAACTGCAGCAGTTTTTCCTTGCTGAAGACGTCAGCTCAAAACATTTGGTGAGGTCACAATTCGCATTCTGGAGAGCTGCCTCTATTTCTGCTTCATTCTGAGTTTAGTATTGAGGGACTTGCCGGGCTTCTTTTCAAAGCATACATAATAGTTTTTTGCGGATTCCTCCTGATCATCAAGGTTGAAACCTCGCATCCAATTTTGATCTCGATGTACCTACGATCTCACACTGGCCGAGAGGCAACATTGTTGACAACGAGGTCACCTGGCATGAAGTCCAGGAGATGATTGCATAGGCTACTTCCCCAAAAAGTATTCTGAGCTTAGTAAGGTATTCGCACCATATGATAAGTTACACCTTTCTGGCATCACAGTATTCAATCCTACTACTACAAGCTACTGCCTTCAATGGTGTTTTTTTTTTTTTTAAAGAACCTAACACTCAAGTGGGTATGAATACACTTATAATGACTCAGCATGTGTTAAGTTTTTTTTAAGTTTTTTTGGGATAGAGAGAAAGAAAGATGATTGGGCTCAGTGGTTATTTCGCTCCATGGCCATGGGTGGCATCCAACATTTAATGTTGTAGTTCCGAATCATAAGGAAAATAAGCTGATTCAACGACGAATTTGTGCCATTAAGCACTCGTTACGTAGCTTACATCTGCAGGGAAGAAGTCTTTGTTTGCTCAAGTTTGTATGTTGAGAGTGAGTTTGACACAAAAAGACAAGTTTTGGGTCTTTACGATCATACATTATATAGTGGTGAGACAGATGGGTTTTTTTACGCCTATGGTTCCTAGTATCAAAGCTCTACAGATTTACCAGAGATTCCGCAAGTTATGAAGCTGTTTTCATTGAATGCTCCGTACTAGGGTCTTACCTCAGAATTGTTCATGGTGAGGAAACTCATGGGCTCAAATTCAATTACTAAAAGATTATGTAACTTACGAGTAACTAAGTAAACGAAATTTTCCCAAATAGAAGCAAGAAAACAGGTTCTTAACGATTTATCAAAAGCCAAATTAAAAGTTGACATACGAGCACCTGCATTTTACATCTGGAATGAGCACAGTAAGGCAGATGATCACTTACAAAAAAGCGACATGCTTTTATCACGTCAATAAAATGGAAAGAGGAACGCAATTGACGGAAAATTAAATTCAATGTCTGACAGTTTTTGTTTCTTTATTTCTGCTTCCTGTACCTAAAAGTAAAAACACCTTTTACTCCTCTCCTTTTCAGGAAGAAAACTCTCGACTCACGTTATCATTCAATGACAAACTTTGACCTAACATTGATCGGTGACACCGTTAATGTTTCTTGCAGCTCATCATTTTTCAATTCAAAGTGGTGTGACTGTGATTGAAGAGAAAACAAAAATACTTGCAACACCTCTGGGCACCATTTTTCGTTACACGCGCTACCAGTGATTTATTTATATTTAAGCGGCAGTTGAACATTTTTTATTTATTTATTTTATTTTTTATTTCTTTTTTTGAAAGATAAATTCTCACTGTAAAGCACAGCAACTTAGGGTGCAATTTACTAACAGTCTCCTATTTGTTCCGGTCGAAGTGTAAAATTTATAACATTTAAGGATTCGAGCGTTTCACCTGGCACTGAGCCGGACGCGACCTGAACTTCGAAATTGGAAAATCACATCCATTAACTTCCGCAACTTGAATGGCGGAAAGCAACTGCACATTTAATTTCCTTGGCGAAGATTAGTAAGGAGAAGAAGTTCTACTTCCCTATCTCTCAGGTGGAGGACTAAGGACCATAGACTCTCAATATTGGGGTGAAAATATTGGAAATTGGAGATTCAGGAGGAGTTCACTTGCTCCGTATGCAAATATATGCTGAGCAATTCGTTGGTTTCTCCAGGCAGCGATTTGATTTAATCGATTACGTTTGCTCGCAACGCAGGTAATGGAAATTACAAAGTGTCGAATGGATATTGAGAGAAAAATACGAAATGTGTTTGTGTAATTTTATCGTATTTTATCTTTGAAGAAAAAAAAAATAAAAATTGAAAGCAAATTCGAATGAATTCAGCGAGGAAATCACTTCTACTTTGTTCATGTCGGATTAAATAAATCTCCGTAAAGTGTGTCCATCAGAGGGCGGGAAAATTCTTTCAGTCCCACCAAAGTCAATAAAATTGAGCTTCTGGTTTTTTTAGTTTTTTTCAAGCAGCATGTACATATGTATGTCTATATGCATGTAAAATTTACTCAATTAGTTGTTATGAATAATTGAACGATTTTAAAGTAATGACTTGAATACTTTTGAGACCAAGTTATGTACTTTTAAATTCGTTCAGATAATGGGAGTGGCACTTCAAAAACCTGGTTTCACATATATCAAATTTATTGATTATTATCTGATATTTACAGCTCCCACCAGATACAGCAGAATGCCAGCCAGATAATAAAGATTTCCAGCGGAAAATTTACGAGTTTAATATTAAATAAAAAAAACTACAGCGGTCCATTCCTCTCAAATCGTAAATCGGAATCTTAAATTTGTGCACGCGTGAGAGCAAGTCGTTGGTTATAGGGCTTGAATTGTTCGGGGATTGTTGCTACATACCCTCGGTCTAAGGTATTTCCACGAAAAAATGTCGCCCGGTGTAGGGTCCGGTGATCGAGGTGCCCAGGGTATGTCTCCGTACTTGCTGATTAACTTAACTCTAGCTGTGTGTGGAGTGGCCCCGTTTTCCTGAAATTGCGTTCTGTTGATGAACCCGAGGAATAGCCTCAGTTCCAGTACCAAAATCTCATCGACCATTCGGCAATACATGTTCGCAATGACTGTCCTCCGCTGGTTAAAAAAACAGGGCACCATTCTGTTTATTAACACCGCCATTGATATGTAAATGTGCCTCGCTACTAAACAATATGTTTCCAAGCGCTGGTGCTATTCGAAAACGTTCCATCATCGTTCTCGCTAGGGTTTCTCGTGAAGAATAGTCATTTTCCTTGAGAAACTGCATGATTTTTATCTTGTATGGGTAAAACTTTACTTTCTTTCTCATAATAATGAGCACTGTTGATTTTTTTGAATTCCAGTACAAGCCGAAATATTCCTTATGGATTTAAGCGGATTATTACGCATAGTTTCGCGTCGGACATGAGCCACATGTCGCTGTTAGTCGTTGCTAAGATTTGTGGTGCGGAAGATTTTGGTTAATAGTCGTCCCTTCTTGTCTAGACTTTTGAACCCACGATCAGATTTTTTTTTATAATTTACGTGCGCCTAAGGAGTTATGATACTCTTTTACTATTGCCTGGGGGCGGGCGGAAAGATAGAAGGAGGAGAAAGGAAAAGATTATTGTGATGTAGTGGTTTGAAACTCAGATACATATATTTGATTTCGATATTAGCTCTCCGAGGGTGGGAGTCCGAATAGGACGGAGACATTTTCCTTCACTCGGAATGATTCGAAGGTTATCAATTTTTCACGCTTGTTTTGTGCTTGAAACTCTACAACAGCCAAATCTACATGTCAGTGTTATGCCTTCACACGCAGATTTTTCTGACTGAGTTCTAATTACACAAATGTAAAACTTGTCATGAGTAGGATTTGACCCTCCTTGATCCTCCGAGTGAGAAGCGATTGCTAGTACCACTACACCACGGCCACCCCAAATAAATTGCATGCTTGGCCCATCACTTACTCGTCAAATATTGAAGTGAACACGAAACGCGCGAAGCGCTCAAACCGACGAATCACCGCATTTTAAATATTGCTGCAGACGCGCGTTGAGCTCCCGATTAGTCACTTATTTCAACTGGCGCATATCACGCGTGTCGAACGATACCCTTTCCACTTACCTTACCCTGTCACCTGTTTAGTACTGATCTTAAATCTTTTTGGCTAATTCCAAAGGTATGCCACAAAGTCGTACAGTTCATGGTTATTGAGAGCATTCAAGAGGCGTTCAAAACGATCTTACGGGCGATGAAGGAAGTATTGTGGCTTTTACGCTCAGAAATACACACAAGTAAAAGCAACTTTTTCCGAGTTTTAGAGGAATTATTCCGCCGTGATAACATTGTCTTTATAAAAAGATTTGCAATTTGCGCTGTTAACATTGGAGCAAGCAGTTTTCAGTTCTTTCTATTGAAGGCGAACACGAATGCTGCTGTGAGCTCATGCCAGCAAGGGTCACCAGCAACCTTAGTGTCAAATGCAAGGTGCAGACAGTACTCTTCTGTACAAGGTGGCGCAAAAGTTGTCACTCGATATTCTTTGGTGGATGTTATTTTCTTTATGAAAGAAAAATGTTGGTTCTGCTTTTGGAATCTGTTTATTTGATATAATTTTTTCCATTAAGTCGAGAAAATGATATCGGCTAAGTGGCCGCCGTTAGATGACCATTCGGGCCTGATTTGTGGCATTTTCCATCACTTTTGCCTGAAATTCCGGCGATAGGTCCTCACATTCTTAACGGATATTCTCTTTGAGGGGTTCAAGAGACTGAAGTTTACTGACATAGACTCGTGACTTCAAGAAACCATACAGAAAGAAGTCTGGAACAGTTAAATCAGGCGAACTTGCCGGCCATAACAAGCGATTCAGGATGAAAAGTATTTCTTACATCGCTTGAGAAAATCTAGACATTTCGAAACATTTTTGACGAAATGTAACACAATTGCCGACAATGGGAGGTTTTTCGGTTTCGACGATGTAAGTGCTATTCATGGATAATGGTACGGCAGAAGACATCATTGTGTTTTGGAGACACTAAATTCTACTGTGTTAATGGTTCCCCAGTTAGTTATGCTGTTAATATCAGAATTTAATGAGCTTAACATACGCTGCCGTTCCCGTTCAACAGCCGAAGAGCAGGGACGTGAGTCAGGGAACGAGAATGAAAAGCAGAGAGTACTGTGATCAGCGATGGAATATGTATATTGGATTAGAAGTGATAGACAAGAGATCATTGATAAAAATTAAAAACAGTATGTCGGAGACGAAACGGAGCCCTGGGCGACAACAGCATTTATTTTGTGAATATTAGACTTTAAACTATACAAGACAACTTGAATTGAACTTTCCGAAAGGTAGAGTCTAATCCATTGAAGAACAGAGTCGCCAATGACAAATGCACGCATTTTCGACAAAAGGGCCTGATGTCAAACTTTGTCAAATGCCTTAGAAATTTCAAGTGTAACTATCTTACTTTCGCCAGATTGATGTATGCTTTGGTTCCAATTGTCGGTGAGACATGCCACGAAATCACCAGTGGACCTGTTGGTACGAAAATCGTACTGCCGGTCATTGAGAACTTTTCGAGTTTCGAGATATGTATTTCATGAGGTGACGATTTATCTGCCTTCCCATGACCTTGGAAAGACGGGACGAAACTGCAATGGATCTGTAGGAGGAGATCCTTTTTTAGGGACGGGCTGGGCAAATGTGGTTTTCCATCTGCACGGAAAGGGTCCTAAGGAGTAGGATTGATGAAAAAGCGTACACAGTGGATTTGCCAGCGTGGAAGAATACCTCCACAGAAGAAGTGAGATGTACCATCTGGACCAGCGGACTTATACATGTTGAGATCTTTTACTCTTGCTACTCGTGTATGAATGCGGAAGCGGATTCGTACAATTGAAAATTCGACGCACTCAAGTGTAGCCGGAGACAAAGAACAATTTCTAAGTGTTGAGCTGGCTGCAAAGTGTTCAGCAAACAGATTGGCCTTGTCCGCAGAGCTGGCAGCTGGAATGTCCTTGTAAACGACCGTTGGGATGGAGGATGAAGCAGAATTTCTAATGATGTCGACGAACGACCATAAATTTGTACTACCTTTGGGACATTGTTATGTAGTATTTTTTGTCTCAGTTTTTTTTCGTATTTTTTCACACGCTTAAGAAAGTCGTTGCAGTCATTCCTGGCTCGTTTAAACTTTTTTCTCTGTCGGGATGGTCTTGAATGACTAAGAAAGCATTTCTCTAAATCTGACAGCCTCCTTACAACTCGAGTCGTACCATGCATTTTCTTTTGCTTTGATAATCATCCGATGAGCGATAAAGGATCTCATTCCAAAGAGACTATGTGATCATAGTTTTTAGTTTTAAACGCATTTTATTTTCTAATCAATAACTCTTACATACTAACAAAAAATGCTTAAATGCTAGCTTAAAATTACTTAACAACCTTATACTAACTTACTGGCCCCACACAGGCACTCTAAGCTACTCTAAATTCTTATACTATGTCTTTCGACTTTATTAACATTTTCTTTATGGATATTTATTTACTATACTTAAAGCTATACTATGTGATCATATCAGCAACGGCATTCACGTCGTTATTAAGGAAACATAACGATCAGTTAAAATTCCTAAAGAAGCTGTTAAGTCCCCTCCAATTGGCTTTCTCGGTTCTTTTAGGATTTTTTTCTCTTACTGTGTCAGTATACGAGGAATTAACTGATATATTATGGTGGTCCGATGAGGAGCGAGCACATCTACCGTGTGCTTATCAGGGTGTTGGCGGTATGACTATCAACGTATTCGTATGGGCTCATTTACCAGCTGCTTTAAGTAGTTTTCCGCAGCGAAGATCTCAACACACCTTCCTTCAAGTGTTGTCTGTCCAAATTGTCGAAGCCAACCACAATTGTGTATATTGAAATTGCCCCTAATTACGACTTCAGTATGAGGATACAAGGATACAATTTGTTGAATGGAGTCGGACAGCGCATCAAACTTGTTAAAGGTCGAATTACTGTCCCGTTTGGGGCTTCTGTAAATAAATTAGTAGTGGATAATTTGCTACGGAGATGGAATTTTAACCACATGAAATTGAATTCCGGATTGGAGGAGGGACTACATTTTGGTGGAATTTTGTAAGCTACATCACTGCGCACGTAAATGGGTAGACCGTGATGAGAAAAGAGTAATGCCACTAGTTCGTAGCCAGGTAGGTTCAGATCAGAATGATCTGAGAGGTGTGGGCGGGGATCCACCTGTGTTTCACTAAGTGCCAAAATAGATGGTCTGTACTTACAGCTTACAGGTGTGGCCGTACACAGAAAAGGGATTAATTTTTAGCCTGCGTATGTTGGCTACTTCCACCCTTAATTCCCTAGTCATAATCAAAAACAAACACAGAAAACCCAAACACCGACGATACCAATCAAGGCTGTGAAGTGAAAATTCGGGCGTTGGCTTACCGAATCAAATTGCTGTAGGTGTTTTGCCCTGAAAACAATATGAAACAGTGCATCAACAAAATTATCACTCACAACCCGCTATCCATCAGTTGTTACATACACTCCGTCACTGCCCGTACCGTATGATATACTCAGTTTATCCGACAGATTTATGTACGTTGAAGCAATCCGCATTGGTTTAATACCCGTAGAAATGCTGGTATTTATATGAAATTATCCGGAATGAACGAGAGAAAATTGAGAGAAGTTTTACAAACAGCTGATTGAACTGACACTTGACTCTAACACTGATACATACTGATACATTGTTCTTATGTCTTTCCAAATATTTCGTTTGCAATCCCACAATTTAAATACACAACTAATACCTGCCCGATGATGAAAGAATGAAGAGAGCGCGAGAGAGTAACATGTTTCAATGCGATTTGAAAATGTTTACATGATATTTCAAGGCGGTTATAGCTGGCAACGCTGTGTTATTGGACGCGACTGCAGTCAAAGCCGCTTTTTGGGGACAGATGTACATATCACACGACTCAGAGATTGCAAATCATGTTAGAGAAACATAGCGATTTGATGGACTACTACAGCGAAATATACATAAATAAACCGCGATAATAACCTGAGAAATCGAAGTTAAAGTTAAAATAAGCCAAAGCAGTGTTAAAGGTTCATTGTATTTTAAAGGCGCCCATGATTTTCTATTGAACCAGCACCTTTAAAGAGTCTTCTATTCTTTTCGACGGTGATTGAGTTATCATCAGAATCGACGTGTTATCAAGTCTACAAACATCTAAAAACAGCAGGATAATACCGATATAAATAATATTTACAAAAAAGGTAATAGCAATGCCATTGATGCTGTCTCCATTTTTTACAGTGAAATAGTTAATTCCATTTTTCTTTACGTCTCCTTTTCACGGCATAAAACATCATCTACAATACTTCCCCACCATAGTATAACAAAAGACTCTGCTCTTTACGAAACAAAAAAAAAACAAATTACTGTCGGTTTTTCTTCGCACCAATTCTAATTCTAACTACTCTAACCTACCTCCAATTCACCCATCTCTAGAACTGCCTCTATCAGCGCATTCTCGACACTGCGCAGACCAACCGTATCAGCGATCCTAAGACTTTTAATGAATTCGTTACCTACAAAAGAAAATCCGACGATTATCCCCCCATACTATTGACAATTATTTTGCAAACTTTTTTAAACAATCACTTGCAGACAACTTCTTCGTACCTGACCCAATTTATTTCAAGTAGCTCCCCAATTTCTCCATTGGCCCCAATCTCTCTCTCAATTTTTTGATCCTACCTTTATCGAAGAAAAGTTGCAATATCTCAATGATGAATTTTTACTCCGCGCAGACGGTCTCCCCGCAATATTTCTCAAAAAGTTCGCGCCCATTTCCTCCCTATTTCGTCTGTCCTACACAGAAGGGGAATTCTTCCAAATTTGGAAGACCTCTTTCATAACCTCGGTCCACAAAAAGGTATCAAAGAATGAAGTAACTAACTACCGTCCCAGTGCTATGTTTTCTCACATACCTATAACGTTCGGTCAGAATGGATTTCTGAAAGGTAGCTAAACACCAGCAAGAACTTTGCGCTTTAAGCTCTAGAAAATGGCAACGAAATCAATGTTTTTTCCACAGATTTTGCGAAGGCCTTCCATAAAATGTCTCATCAATTGATCTTTTCCAAAATAGTTTCCCTCGGTTTTGACCCATATTATTAAAATGGGTATCTTCTTATGTGGAGAAACTTTACTATAGCGGTCGATTTAGATCAGCCTTCTCAACTCTGTTCTTAGCCACTTCTGGTGTCCCACAAGGCATCCATCTTTTTATTTTGACTTTCAACGATCTTGACGGGATTACTAAACATTTAAGTCGGCGACGTAAGATGTCCAAATTATTTCTTCACCCCAAAACTATATTCTCCTTCATGAAGACGTCGATAGGGTTTCCACTTGGTTGGACACCACTTGTTTAGATCTTAATGTATCCAAATGTCAATATATGACTTTGTCACGTAAGTCCAATCAATCTCCTCCTCGACTTTATTTTCTGCTTCGCCAACCCATTCCCACGGTTAAAATCCTGTTCGCATATTAATAATATAATCCTTAAAGCGAAATCATCACTTCAGTTTTATCAAACGATGCCCTAAAGAATTTTGTAGCCCCTAGGTAACTATACATCACCCTTACCTGGCCGCTTCTCGTATATGCCAACCAAGTGTGGTCCCCCATTCAGCGAGTTCATATATATCGAATCGTCGTTTCTTTCGATTTGCCCTTCGAGGTCTACCCTAGGATGACCATTTTATCTTACCTCCCTATCGTGACCGCCTCAAACTACTTAACCTGAAAACTATCGAAAAACGCAGAGACCTAGCTGACATTCTCTTCATTCATCGACTGCTCTCTAGTTCTGTGGATTGTGCCTCGCTTTACAATTCTATTTCCTACCCCACTAACCCTCGTAATTTACGCTGTCCTCGACTTTTATTTCAATCCATTGCACCTCTTATGGGTCCAACGAACCTTGCTCCTTAAGGTCAACTCAAACCTATCCGTTTTGATTTTAACCTGAGCGTCTCGTCTCTCGTCTCAAACTTGATCTCCTCCACCATTCCTTTATTTCCTAATCCTTAATATCTGTTAGTTTTTAACTTCTAGTTTTTAGGTTAGAATAAGCTTGCATTAAGCTAAGTAAATGGGGGAATTAGCACCCAACAAAATTAAATGAAAATGAAATAGAAAAATGCTAAGAGCTAATGTGATTTGAAATAGACAGTCTTTAGTTAAAATCCATTAGAGAATATGTGCTTCCGTTGGCAACGCCCCACAGTTTACCTCCTCCGCATTACTGACATTATGCACCGCATACTCTCAAGTGTTACGTACCTAATATTATTTAACGTCGTCGTATATTGCTCAAGGTTTCGTAATTGACACGGACATAGCTTCTTTTTTTTCTTAATCATTTTTCCATATGACTTCATTCGTGTATCTGCTCGAAATCATATTAAAAATTCCCTCTATCCGCAATATCCTACTACGTATTCACGAAACAATGAAACATGAGAAAACAGCATTTGTGCTTGATAATGCCACATGGGCATAGTACCCCGGCGTAAATACCGGACTTTTCGAATTTATTTGTATTGTTTCCTTTGAAAATAAAATAAAATAAAACAAAATAAAAATAATTATGCCTTTATTTACCCGTGTTGACTGCTGGACACGCGTTTCACTCCCCAGAATTTGGCTTTCTGCACATTCAAGCGTGAGAGCTGAGAACAGTCAAAACGCTGTCAGAAATCACGAACTCTCAGAAGGAAGAAGAATTAACTGCGTTATTAACCAGTATGACAGATATCGCTTACGAGCTATGTTTGGATTTAAGATCCATAAAAGCTTTCAGGACTAGTCACAGATGATGGCGGATGAGCCATCAATGAGCCCTAACTCTTTGACGTGTTATATACTGTGTAATATCCCAATGGACCCTCTCACTCCAGGTTGGGCGATGTAAAATGTAAAAACATGTCACGTGTAGCTGAATCCTTTGACTACTATAGAGAATATATCATTGTCATCGAGGAAGTAGAGCGGAAAGAGCCGAGCAAAAAGTTGATGAGAAACTGTGGCATATACTACGGTGACTGCTCCTGAGAACAGAATAAGGGACTAATGAATACTACTATAGCTTTCACATGACTTGCTCACCTCAATATTTACAGGCTGTCACCTGCCAATAAAACCAAATAGATCACGCTTCAACCGATTCAAAAAATTAACCTACTATTATATTATATATGTATGACCAAATAATTCGAGAGGCCGCCAAAGATTCAACTTACTATGCAACTGCTGCAGGGTATCGCTACATATATACATATGTTATATTTCAAAAATCACAACAACAAACAAAAGATTCAACATTGAATGAGTTTAATCACAACAAACCGCCTAGATCTTTACCATCGTTCTCAATATCTACAAATCTTATGCAACGCACATCAAAAGCCGAAGATCTGGACCAAAAATATTTTGATATTCAACATTAGATGGGGTGGATTTCATTTCAGCAGCCCAAAGATACACTTGGTTTGATGATGAGTGCCAAAAAGTAAAGGTAAAAAACAAACTACCGAACAAAAAACAGCAAAATAACGAGAGCAGCTCGCGAGCTCCTCTAGGAAAAAGGAGTGAAGAACATAGGTTCCCTTTAATCACTTTAAGGCGACATACGCGTATAACGTCATCTATAGATACGAGCTCTACAGAGCTGATTCTAGTTTTGGACTCTCTGCTAAATTCACCAGATTGTTCTGAATAACAATAGAGAATGTTCGCTGGTCCGCAAAATGTTGAAGTGATGACAGAACCACGAACATTTTTATAAGGGCAAAAAAAGTAAATGCTTTCAACAAGAAGAGGCAACAGATTTTGGAGAAGGAGACATCAATCTAGTCGGGAAACTGTATATCATTGCCTCAGATGGCTAACATGTAAAGAGAGAGAGTGTGGATAGCAAACTCAATCGTATATTGCGTTTCCAAACAATCCTCTGAAATTGTACAGATTCTGGCAAAAATCAAGTCATAATTGAAAATATGTAAGAAAATGAATAATCCTCTTCTTTTTACTAATAACCAAAAACTGTTCCCGATTTTGAAACATATGAGTAATAACAGCAATTAAATTCTGACATAAATATAAATCGAAACCCTTCGATCGAAATCTGCATGTTTCATGTCAAAGTGTTGCTATGTCACTCGGCTGAGCTTTTGTAAAGAAATTAATTTTAGATTTATTTACAAAACTGCATTTCCGGTTTCGTGTCTAAACAGATGTCACATAAAACATGCGATTTCTAGTTGTAAATAACATTTTTAACAATGTTCGTTTTAATAGCGTACTATTTTAAAACTTCACACGCAATTCTTTACAAAAATCCGAATCATTAATGAACTTGCAGGAGATTGCTTAGATTGAAATGGTTATATCAGCTACTTGGGTTGGTATATCTGTAGAGTCGTAGAATACTTTACGACCACGAGAATGAGGACAGTTTCATACATGAGAACTTTGGCGAGAGTGGTACTTCATAGCGTGTCACGATGAGTATTTCACTTTGTCACGGTGTTGTAAACTTGTTGTATCTGAGTTATAACTGGAGTTTAAATCTTTTTTGAAAGTTTTGTTGGAAGATATTAATTTATTCTAGTTTTCCGTTGTTATGCATGTGGATACAATGATCCATAAATACTATTCTGAAAGAACAAAAGAATATGGAGGAAAAGTTGCTGTTTGTTGGCCCGCAGAGATATTCAATAGACGGGTTGAACCTATCCAGGGGTAACATAGGGGAGCAAGATTGGATAGTAGTCAGGACGTACATGAATCAATTTTGGTTTGTTCATTTTGAGCAGGTCTCTAGAGTGGAAAGGCAATCACAGAAGAAACGCTCACTGAACTTCTTAACATGTTTTTCTCTAAAGCTGAGTCTCTCTCTTCAGCCGAAACAAAATAATCTTTTAAAATTTGTAACTGAACGTGTGTCAAACCTTTTACAAACATTACGGGGCTCGATGTCGCTCACTGACTGTTAAGTAGGTTTAGACACATGTATACGCCCGCTAATTATTTTAGTTTTGCGTAGGAACCTACATTGAGAAGTCTAATTGATGTGTCAACGTCCGCTAAACCTCGTATACGAGTATCTCTAACTATCTCATAGTCTTTCAGAACAGATTCAACGTTATGAATTCAAGACAGTTATTGGACCGGATTTCCGTCAAACGTTTGCAAGTCCTTCACGCTATAAGACAATCTGCTGATTTCCTTCAACTTCTGCTCTGTTTTAGTAGCCTGCAATGAAGTACTATTTGAATCAACGGTAGTGGACGTTACTTCCATCGACGCTCTAGTTATCTGACCTTTCCGGTTTGAGTATTGACAGCTCCCGTAGATATGTGATACCAGTTTAAATCGTTTCCATATTTTCTTCTAAATTATTTGTTTATATATGTATTCTTTTTATAATTGACACGCGCACAAGGGATTTTATGTACCCTTAAGTTGTTTGCTCATAACGTGGCCGACGCGAAGTAAGGGAGGGAAAAAAGAGAAATAATGATGTACGTTGGTTTTAAAAGTTATAGTGACGAGGAAATAAAGAGCTTGGCAGGGCATTCCAGAAACGAGTTGTACTGCTTAGGATAGAATCAAGATATTTCAAAGTACGTTCGAAGGAGGGCTTGAGGATGTGCTGATGAGCATTCGCAGCGAAATGGGTGTTACGGCTAAAAGTTTGAAGAGGGGGAACACTACTGACAATTTCGGTGGAGCACTGATGTTGAAAATAGCGATACATCAGGATGAGAAATGATACGTTACGTCGGTGTTCGAGATTGTCGAATGACTGCGTAATATTGCCATCACCTATGAGTTTTATCGCACGATTTTGGATTTTATTTAGCAAGTGCCAAGAGGTCTTAGGCACGTGACCAGATGTGGGCATTAACTCCAATTTTGGGCGGATAAATGCCTTATACATTGAGCCCAGCTCAGAGGGGTTGAATTATTTCTTATATCACTTAGTAAGGAAACCTAGACATTTCGCAGCATTTTTGGCGACATCGAATATGTAGTCGTTCCAACGTAAGTTTTCATTGACACACACACCGAGAATATAAAGTTTATCGGTTTCGACGATGCAAATACCATTCATGGATAATGGTTGGGTGTATAAATTTCGCTTTAACGACAACAGAGAGCATTGTGTTTCGGAAGCATTAAATTCCAATCTGTTGATGGTTCCTCAATTAGTTATCCTTCTAATATCCGAAATTAATGTGCATAACATGCACTGCCATTCCAGTTCAATAGCCGAAGAGCAGGGACGTGAGTCCGGCAACGAATTTGAGAAGCAGAGAGTACTGTCGTCAGCGAAGGAATATATTGGATTAGAAGTGGCAGACAAGAGATCATTGATAAAAATTAAAACGAGTGTCGGAGACAAAACGGAGACCTGGGGTACACCAGCATTTATTTTGTGAATATTAGACTTCTAACCATCCAAGACAACTTGAATTGAACGTTCCGAAAGGTAATTTCTTATCCATTGGAGAAGGGAGTCGTCGATCCCAAGTGCACGCATTCTCGGCAAAAGAGCCTGATGCTAAAGTCTGTCAAATGCCTTAGAAATATCAAGTGCGACTATCTTGCCTTCGCCAGATTGATGTACGCTTTGGTTCCAATTTTCAGTGAGACATGCCATCAAATCACCAGTCCTCCTGTTGCTACGAAAAGCGTACTGCCGGCCAATGAGAAGTTTAAGTGTTTCGAGATATTTCATGAGCTGATGGTTTATCAGCGTTTCAATGACATTAGAAAGAAGGGACGTAAGTGCAATGGGTCTGTAGGAGGAAAAAGAAAAAGATTCGCCTCTTTTAGGGACCGGCTGGACAAATGCTGTTTTCCACCTGCTCGGAAAGAGTCCTGAATAGTAGGATTGATGAAAAAGCTAACAATAGTTTTACCAGCATGGAAGAACACTTCTTCAAAAGAAGGGGAGATATACCATCTGGACCAGCGAATATGTTGAGATTTTTAATTACTCTTGCTACTCGTGTATGAGTGCGACGCACTCAAGTGTTGAGCTGGCTGCAAAGTGTGCAGCTAGCACAGATTGGTCTTGTCCAAAGAGCTGACAGCTGGAATGCCATTGTAAATGATAGTTGGGGTAGAGGTTGAGACAGAATTTCTAATGTTTTTGACGAACGACCAAAAATTTCACATGCTTGAGAAAGACGTTGCAGTCTATTCAGGCTCGTTTGATTTTTTTTTCGGTTTTCCTGTGGAATCGAAAGAACATTTCTCTAACCCTGGCAGCCTCTTTATAGCTCGAGTTGTACCATGCATTTTCTTTTGGTTTGTTACTCTCCATCCGATAAAAGATCTCATTCCAAAGATAATAGTGTCTGTCATTTGTCTGTCATATCAGCAGCGGCATCCACGTTGTTATCGAGGAAACATAACGACTAGTTCAAATTCCTGAAATTCTAATTGCTCTAACTATGTGGTCAGTGTACGAGAATTAGCTGATATGACACAATGGTCCGTCGAGCCTAGAGGGGGAGTACAGCAACAGAGTACTCTACGGGGTGAAAAGTTAAGCATGGTGCATAGACAGCATTTCATACAATTTTAGTGTAACCGGGCATATGTTTGCGATGGAGTTGATTGATAAAAATCGTTGATCCTTTGTTAATGACAGTAAGCTACCGTCTCTTAGTTGGGTTGTGCTCTCGTATTCGGAGCTGATGGTATCTTTTCATTTTAAGAAGATGAAGACGCTTATTTATGAAAGTGTCTTTTCGGTGATCTTCGGAGAGATGACTATAAAACGCGAATTTTTTTTCCCGGTTGTGAGTGAGAGGAGGGGATATTCGCTTATGGTGGTAGGGAGAGTTTTGTGACTTTTTGCCTTAGGCTCGGGTGGAGGGTCTTCCAAAAATCGGAGAACCGATTCCCTGAATTTATTTTTGGACGCCGGGACCATTTTTACGTCACAGTGGAGAATCGCAGTATCAAAGCGGGATTTAAGCACTATGTAGTGATAACAGGGATTTTTGAGAGAGGGAGAGAGGGGATTATGTTATTGTGATATTACACTCGTTCACAATTTAGAAGAATTGGGCACGATGTTAACCGATCGTAAGTCAGACGGAGACTGAAGACTTATTTATATTGTAAATTATGTATATACCAGAAAGTACTAGATTAGACATTTATGAAAAATCCATAGAGAATTTTGAATTTTTAAGCCATTATTGTTCTGAAACATCTTATGTGCTCTTTGTGATTTTATTAGTGCTAATGCAAATTTGAAGACGACAAAATGCTAATTCCATATAACGTAAAAAAAAGATTACGAATAAGCTCTTATTGATTGTATGGTATGTTTTCCACAGATTTATGTCAAATTAGTCCAATTGTAAATTCGCAAAACAGATTAGTAGATCTTGTATTTATAAATGTTAATGAAGACAAAAAAGATGTTTTTGAAGCGCCCTTTCTACTTCTGAATAACTCAATTTATCATACACAAATAATAATAGAAATTGATTAATATTCTTATCTAAAAGTAGAATCGAATTCGGTTAGCTCTTTAAATTTTCCAAAATGTAACTTTGTGCGTTTAGGAGAGTATCTTAATTCTTTCAACTGGGATACGGAATTTGAAAATCTATGTCTCCATGAAATATATAA
This sequence comes from Volucella bombylans, assembly GCA_949129095.1. Classification (NCBI taxonomy): domain Eukaryota; kingdom Metazoa; phylum Arthropoda; class Insecta; order Diptera; family Syrphidae; genus Volucella; species Volucella bombylans. The sequence continues at coordinate 65,949,012 of OX422143.1, read as the reverse complement.
ACATTTTGTCTCCATAATAAATATCGGTTTTCCATGTTTGTTCCTTACTCTATGAGAAAATATAAATCCAAGCCCCCATGGTATAACAGATGATTTTTGCATTTAAAAAACTTAAAAAAACAAGGCTTACAAGCGATTCAAAAAATTGGGAAACAATACAGATAAAGAAAATGTTGTAAACGGCGAAAGATTTTACAATCCTGAGTAAATTTTTACATAACATTTTCATAATCACTGCCTTTTAATAACCAAAACAAAATGCTCAAATAGGTAGCCTAAGCAAATGTTTTATAAAAATTCTGATCCCAATGGCGTTGAAAACTCCGTCGAACTATTTGCACAGTTTTTTGAATCTGGATTTTCTCCCATAGTGACACCTACTTTACCTGAATTATATTCAATGCCCAAAATCGATTTTAGCGAATTAGTTATGAAGGTTCAGGCTATTGAGTCTGCTATCTGCGGCCTCAAACCGCCTATATTTAAATCTGGCTCCAAGAATGACGTTGAAAATATTGAGGTATTTGCGAACATTCTGCTATACTAAAGCTTTTTGAATTCATCGTAAAATATACATTAAAGAGTATATCTCAGAGTATCAACATGGTTTTGTTTCGGGTCGTTCGACAACATCTAATCTGGTCCATTTTACATGTTTTGTAATTGAAAGTGGATGTCAGGTTGATACTGTCCACACGGATTTAGCAAGGCTTTTGATTCTGTAAACCATGTGTTGTTGACAAAAAAAAACAGTAAAATTTGGTTTTCACTCAGTAATGTTGAAGTGGATCTCATCATTTTTAATTTCGCCACTGTTTAATGCATGCGGATGATCTCAAAATATTTTTAAAAATTAAAAGTCTTGACGATTCCACAAAGGTCCAGTTGGACCTTAACAATTTAGCGAATTGTTGCGTTAATAATTGTTTAAACTTAAATGTTAGAAAACGCATGGATATCTCTTTTACAAGGTCTCAAATGCAACCATACGTATAATTATTGCATTGAACTCAAGTCCTTAACAAGAGTTAACAAAATTAAAGGTCGCGGTGTATTTATTGATACGAAATTAACTTTTGTGTCTCATGTCGAATACATAGTTGCGAAGGCTAACTCACTAGATTTCTCTGATCCCCATTCTTTTTTATCGCTTTTTACTGCCCTAGTTCGGTCAATACTATTGAATACGCCGATGTTGTTTGGAATCCAAACTATTTGATCCACTCGTATTGAAAGAGAGCAGAGGCGCTTTACAAAATATGTCTTCTTTAAAATGCGTTGGGATTTTGAGACTTTTTATAAAGCTAGATGTCAACTATTAGGTATAATGACACTCAGTACAAGAAGGCATGCACATGACATCATGTTTGTGAGAGACGTTCTCTGTTGCCGTTTTAAGTGTCCTATCTATGTTGCCAATTTATGCTGCGGAGAGGGTATTAAGGGATTTCCACATATTTTGCCAAATGGGGCATATAACAAACTTTGGTCAGAATGAGCCGATTTCTACAATAGATCGCTGAAATCGTTTAATGAAATTAATAGACATATAGATTTTCACATTTTGGGAGAGCGCTTCAAAGGCATTTTATTCAGATTGCTTGCAAACTAATTCATCTATTTAGATATAGTAATTATTTCTTATATTATAGTTCAACTTTTTGTTTTTTGCGCTCATTCTAGTTATTACACATTTTTATATTTTTTGTTATATACTCGTAATCTGTAAGTAAAGCTTGTTGATGAAATAAATAAATAAATAAAATAAATAAATGAATTGCTGTTCAGTTTGGGGCTTCTATAAATAAGCAGTAGTGGATAATTTGCTTACGGAGATGGAATTTTAACCAAATAAAACTGAATTCCGGATTGGAACAGGGACTACATTGTGGTCGAATTTGGTAAACTACATCACTACCCACGTAAATGGCGAGGCCGCGATGAGAAAAAAAAATGGTGGCACTAGTTCGTAGTTCGTAGCTTCAGATCAGAGGGATCTGAGAGGTACTAAGTAACAAAACAGCTGGTCTGTATTTAAAGACGTGGTCGTATGCAGAAAAGTAATTACTTTTTAGCCCGCGTATATTTGCTGTCTGTTCTAAATTCTCTAGTCATTATTAAAAACAAACATAAAAATCACAAACATCTATGACACTAAGCAAGGCTGGGAAGTGAAAATTCAATCGTTGATTTACCGAATCAAATTTTTGTAGGTGTTATGCCCTTACAACAATAAGAAACTGTACACCAAACATATTGAATTATCGTATGAAAGAATGGTCTCTTTCTATTATCGTGTGGTGTGTAACAATATTCTGTGTACCTAGTTGCTCACTATACATACTTATATTAGTTTTGTCCCATTTTTTTAATTTTTAGTTTCCTTAAAATAGTGAGAAAAAGGTCAACTTTATAATATTAAGATGATTCTTAGCATCCACTTGTGGTTCGATATGCTGAAATTCCTCGCTGTTGATTGTGGTTGCGAGGTTTCCGTCTGCTGGTTCAATTCAGTTGCGGCGTGGCTTGGTTCTTACTGAAAGGTCCGTCAGTAAACGACTTTTTATGGAGGATTTAAAAAAATATAGACAGATGTCTCTTTATTACGACCACTTTAATTCTGGCTGCAATTTTATCTTATGGTTCTATTTATTACCTAAAATTACATGATAAACAAACGTGTAGAAGACTGGAGATGGAAAAATTCTGATGAAATATTAAACCATCGTCCGGTGTATTTACCCAAATGCTGGCGCATATTATGCAACCCAGGACATTCGGTGAATGTGGGTATTAGTGCTGAGTTCACACAAATAGCGTGATAACTGCGCCATGCTATTTAAAATATGAGATACCAGCTTCGGTGCATTGTGTTGATGTTTCATTTAAAATCCTACAAAGTCTCGACAAAATATTTTTCTTCTGTTTGGCCACAGCCTATTTTCGCTAATAGCGAATATTTTTATCATATCTTGTATACTGCTGTGCTAACTTTCCAGCTTCCGATAAGTAGTCTATTTTTTAAAACCTTGCTTGCTCGGAAACCACCGTGCACGGACATGAATATTTCTTTTTTCGCAGAAGAAGTTCTCGGCTGTGTTTTGGATTCATATACATATATACCATATGTAGCTAGTTTTGTACGTCATTGTTCTCTTGTATCATTCTCGTTCCATTTTTATAGTGCTGGTATGAGGGACCGTATGAGTATACATATATATATTCAACTATTCTTTTGCCCCACTGGAATTCTCTGGGCCTTTGAACCCGATGAGACATACAGACTTTGGATAGTCTAATTTGATGTTGAAGTTCCTCTGGCTCATCTTGGGTGTGAAGGTGCCCTCATATGATTTTGCCTTTTGTGACCTATTCTAAAGCCCGCTGCTGCATAGCTACTGACCCATCAAATCGACAATAGACTGAACCAAGGTTCGATAGCGGTATGAGTAAGTATGCAATTGTGCTCCATATAGCATTAACCATAAAGAAATTCAAAGTTAGTAACAATTTTTTGTGACATTACCAAATGTTCTGCCTGTGGTTTGTAAAGGGTTTATTCGAAGGTCGTTATCCCATATTTTAGGTGGTCGTCAGCTAACCTGTGGATCATAAACTTCCAATCTGAAGGAACAGATACTTACAAGAATAGAACTCCAGCTCGCTATCTGGCTGATTTCAGACCACCATCTTGGATAAAGCAAGCATCACATGTTGTCCTTAATCACTCTTCTCTCACCAAATAAAGAAATCTACTTCAATTCTCGTCAAGCCGTTGCCAAAACTATGCTGAACTCAAATATGTTAAATTGGGTACTCAAATTCTTTGAGAATCCTTCTCTATTTAAACCCATAATATACATTCATGAAAGGTCAATTTGTGGATTCCTGCCCCAGGGCCAAATGAAGAGTCTTTCAATCGATAATATGGTATACATACATATATAGGCAAGGGTGTCTCTGCTGTGATACAGTTTTCATTGAAATTCTTGAAATACGTCGCCGAAATCTTTTTCCAAGAATCCGGTCTTGCAACCTAGGATAGGGACTCTATACTGTGTGGTACATATGTATGTATATTTGAATTCTGAGAAATATATAGTATATGTATGTCTACATATATGACAACCTCATGAGCCTTAATTTAGTTGGAGAATTCCGAAAATGGCCTTTTATACACTACACGCTTTTATCATAAAAAACATAATAAAATAACGTAGTTTGCGCTTTTCTGGAATTTTTAACAAGCAACTACTCAGTCGATATCGAGTACCGTTGTGTATGACAATATGTAGTCTCCATACAACATGACCAATTTTTGTTTTTCGTTTTTTATTTATTTTTTCGTTATGCCGTGATTTGTGCTGCTATCACTGGCACCATCATCCTGACGATACTCTACAACTACCCTCTTCTCATTTATTTTCACTTTACAGGAGGGCAATTTCACCAGAGATTCGATTTCCTGGCATCCATAAAATTTCAATCACGTTTTTGATTTTCGGATTTCAACGATTTCTCCCTCACTCTCTAGCGTCTCGTGCCATCCACCAATTCACTGGCTAGGGTACGAGAATCGAAGAGTAGAAGGATAACTGTAACCGATTCCAAAAGGGAATACTTACAAAAAGCATCAGAAAAAAATAAATAAAAATTCGTCTTCATCAATTGTTTGGGTGCCTTATCCTGGAGATCCTGGCAAAGTATGTAATGCACGAAATTAAAGTTCCTCCTTCCCGGCACACATTATTGTCAATCTTTAAAGTAAAAAAACACTTTTATACTGATTGATTTAGAACAGGAAAGTCTGTTGCGTGAAAGTTACAAGCTTATTCCATTTCTTATGACAGGGAACGGTGACACAAAAACCAGGAGCAAGTGCTTATTCCTGAAAATTTGAGGACGGATAGCGTGCTAATGAAAATTAGTGACAATTCACCCCTGTTTAAGGCAAACTTTTAAGAACAAACATGAGTGTTGGCGCCGTAATATGAAGTTAGGTATAAGAATAGAAATGGGAATGAGAAGCATCCTTATTTGTGTTCGGTTGTGTATCTTAAATTCTATCTTAGGAGCTCTTTGTCGCTCTATGATTGTGTTTTAATAAATTTGGAAGTTTTTGATGTCAAGATCTATGCCTGGTGTAGGAACTTAAGTAAATAACGTGCTCACTTGGGGATGTAGAAAAAGGATGTTGAGTAGGAACCATGATATATTTACAATTGTTATGCTAATGGGTTTTTTAATTTTTTTTACAAACTTCAGTTATTCCATAATCGGGTTTGCGTGTATCCCTATCTATGCATACACATTACACAGCCTTAGGTTTTCGGATCTCACCAGCTTGTGACATATAGACTTAATTCGATTTGCTATAGGAACAGGTTTTGCGAGTGTAATAAATTAATCCCTAATTAATTAAGAAGTCTTCGGAATACTGGCAACCAAACACCAACTTTCCAAACAAATAAAACATCTAACAAGTTCACAAATTTTTGATTGCTTTGCCGTAAAGAGAGGCTTAAGAAAGGTTCCGAAAATAACCCAGGCGAGACAGTGAATTGAGGACTTTGGTGGTGATTGATCTGGAAGCTGCTGACTTTCCCTTAACTTGGATCAGGCGAGCATCACAACAATCAAGTTCGTAGCGTAATACGTACCTTACCTCACAGAGGTGGTCCACTGTAACTACATAATTAAAGCCTTACTCATGCAGGTTAAAAAGGCAAGGACATGTTTGGCCAGTAGCATTATATGGGCCTACGGACGGCACCATAGGGCTCATAGCCCTTTACGGAAAAGATTGAAAAGATTTGGCGAACCAACTAATGCCGATCGATAATAACGAATTCACTATTGACGACACTTGCAAACGTTTAAAAGACAACGACCTGCACGTTGAATGTTTGGAGCCGTAATAGGCCACGTGTAACCGAACATTTAACAGAGGCCCTTGGCCCTTGCAGATATCACCGCCATCCAGGAAATGTGCTGGGATGAACATGAAAAACTGTGATATATGTACGAGTATATACAAGGTGGTGCAAAATTAATCATCTAATTTTGTTTTTGAAGTACTTTTTTACTAAATAAAAAAAATTATGCTGGATATTTTTATTTGGACCTTTAGAATTGTTTTTGTTAAGTGGAAAAGACCCCCATATCCCCCAAGTGACTACCGCCAGTGTTGATATACATTTGTGCGCGTTTTACCGCATTTTCCATTACTTCCCGCAAGAATTCCGATAATAACTGTTCGCATTCCTGTCAAATATTTTCCTTAAGGGCTGCGATTGTCTGAGGTTTATTTGCATAAACCCGCGACTTCAAGTAGTCCCAAAGAAAAATGTCTGGGAATTTTAAATCGGGCGATCTTGTTGGCCATGCCAAACCGCCAAAACTAAAACCAAGCCCCGCTCATCCAATTCCGGCAGTGAGAAATCGCTTATCATGCATGGCTCTGTAGCATTCGCTAGTAACTTTGACCGTATTGCATCGTGCATCACACGCTGATCAGTCCCCCAGAAACGAAGATTTTGCTTATTGACATAACCGCCACCGCCTGCGTGGTCTCCTATGGTTCCACTCTGTTCGAGTCGAGTAGCTAAGCGCCTTAATGTTTGCCCAGTTGGCACAACACGATTTGGATACCGACGTCGAAATTCACGCTGCGCTAACACCACCGACCCATTATTGGTCAAAAACCGCGACACAATTATTCTACGCTCTTGCGGAGTATACGGCTCCATTACTTGTTTGTTTGTATATTGCAGCTGTCTAGTTCACAAATGTCAAATATGATTGACGTACGACGACATTTGCAAAAATTATACCTTTTTCCGAAAGGGTCATTAATTTTGTTCCACCTTGTACTATGGTGATTGCTATAAGGAAATGAATCACCACTTACTTGTATGCGGACTTGTCATATGCGGCAGACTAAGGCATGAAGTCTTGAGCTTACATCTTATAGCAATCCGCATCAACGCTAATAAGCCTAATATGTGTCCACGCCGCTACAGAAGACAAAGACGACGCAGACCAAATAATGTTTCTTCGAGCTCCTCGACGAGGTATATGAACAATGTCTGAAGTATAATTTCAAAATCGTACCAGGCGTAGAACCTCTTTGGTAGGACAGCTGGTAAGCATTGTCAATGCGTCACCACGCCTGGCAACGGGGTTAGGCTTATAGAAAGACTTTGCGGCGAAATGAAATGATAATGCAGATAATGGGGGGTGGCCGTGGTGTAGTGGTACTAGCAATCGCTTCTCACTCGGAGGGTCAAGGTTCGAATCCTACTCATGACAAGTTTTTCATTCGTATAATTGGAACTCAGTCAGAAAAATCGGCGTGTGAAGGCATAACACTGACATGTAGCTGTTGTAAAGTTTCAAGTACAAAAACAAGCGTGAAAAATGATAACCTTCGAATCATTCCGAGTGAAGAAAAAACTCTCCGTCCTATTCGGACTAGAGAGCTAATATCGAAACCAAATATACCAAAGTTTCAAATCACTACATTACAACAATGTTTTCCTTTCTCTTCCTTCTGTCTTTCCGCCCGAGCCATAGCAACAGTAAAAGGGTATCATAACCCCTTAGGCGCGCGTAAATTATAAAAAAAAAAGATAATGCAGCGCTAAACCAAATTGATGATAGCATGTGTAAGATGTTATCAGAGTGTTCGTTTGGTGAACTATACACTTATTTGTTAGCAGCAGGTGGCACGCTTGCGGTTGCACGGCGTTAACTCGTCGGTGGGGTGGGATCTTGCTGCTTTTCTCTGATTCTTACTGTTTTATCGTGCCGATGGAAGGAAATAATATAAAAAGGGATTTAAAGCTCATGACCAAGGGTGCTAGAGCATTGAAAGTTGAAAGAGTTATATGAGCATACTGAAACTTATTGCGGTGTTTTAGATGTAACAACACCAGAGGGAACCCGCCCGCTGCAACTGGCGTAGCCATTTGCCCCATGACTACTCCTTCCTAATCTTTTGATGGAATAGTCCCTAACTAATTGTTCCGAACATTTTCCTAATTGATTATCTCAACGATCGCGAAGAATCTTAAAATTCATATTAATTTGATACAAAAACAAAAAGAAAAAAATAATTGTCAAATAATTTGCAACGCAGAGATGATGCATGTAGTTTTTGAGAAGTTAGGTAGTTTCGGTATAAATCAAATGAATATAACTTAGATTTGAAAATATGAGTACGTTTGTAAATGAATTGCATGTGATAAATTCAAATGCATGAAAGGTTAGTTTGTAAACTCTTATTAATTACGGTTATGTATATATGAATGTGTAGGTCTATGATATATGTATTTTTTGACTAATTAACTGTTAGATAGTTTGGTATGTATTATGTATTTAACCATAGTTAGGATAAGTATTTAGGTATATACTATAAAGAGGTATATATATGAATGCACGTTATAAATTAAGTTAAGAAAAGGTTAGAAAATAAGCCATTGAAAAGAAAATATTTGGTATGTACTTACGATTTTATATGAAGATCCAGGCGTTGAAGTTTATGCACAAATTTCAGCCGTATATGTAGTTAAATTGAATATCCCTTTATACAAATTATGACAAAGTGTCACTTCTCTGTGGCTTTTACAGAATTTTTTTACTGATAGAAAATCTACCTTGATGAAATTTAAGCTAAATAATTTTCTTTTTGTTTTTTGTTTAAGCTTATTTAACTGATAATTTAGACTTAGCACTACTATACTTGTTTGTCAAGAAATTTAGTTTTTATGGTTATGAAAAGAATCCTCGACTATTGATTTACAGTTGTTCTTCTTCCAGTGCGATGCACCAATGTTGAGATTCATGTTAGGTTAAGTTGGCATATGCGCAACCAACGCGAAGTTCATTTGTTCTTTTTCCAGAGGATGAAATATTTTCAGGTTAACTTTTACAACGCTTTTCTTTGTAAAGTGGACCTTAGTAGAACCCTAAACGTTCTCCGCTAAGGCCACTAAAGATTGCTAAAAATGTGAATTAGTAATTCTTGTTCACATAACCACGAAAATGCTTACCTTCTCTAGCATTTAAGAAACATATACATATATCAGTGTATACAAAGGTGTATACTGATATATGTATATGATTGTGTACAGACCTGTAAAGTAATGAAATACATTTGTACTGCAGTACGGTGAAAATACTAAGTAGCCTGTAATTGTACTTGTACTTAAAAATTTCAAGTACAATGTACTCTGTACTTCAAAATAAATAAGTACCAGTATTTGCCTAAGTACTCTATTCCAAGTACATTTACTAGGTACTTGAATACACCTCGGTACATTTTCAAGTACTTTTCAAGTACATACAAATCCTTCATACCTATGTTCTTCGTCAATACTCTCATTCTGCTTTTATTGGAAAAGGATATTTACTATACATAACTGATACTCATTTAGGAAGTGGAATGAAAATATTTGACAAATATCCGATATTTAAAAACCTTTCAATCAAACTTAATACTTTGACGTCATCGAAATTACTTGAAATTTGTAAGTACAAGTACAAGTACAGGGTATTGGGTACTGGACTCGTACTGGTACTTCAAAGTATACAGCTCTGATTGTGTATAACGTCTATGTGTGTTTATGTGTGTATTGTAAATTTAGTTTAGGTAGGCTAAGGTTTATTTTAAGTTAGATACTAAGTTTTTATTAAAAAAAAAAAAAGTACATATGCTAAGTTGTGTTAACAATTTTTTTTCTTAGCTTTAAGTATAGAAAATAAATATCCGTAAAGAAAATGTAAATAAGGTCGCAAGACATAGTTATAAGAATTTAGAGTAGCTTAGAGTGCCTGTGTGGGGCCAGTAAGTTAGTATAAGATTGTTAAGTAATTGTAAGCTAGCATTTAAGCATGTTTTGTTAGTATGTAAGTTTTGTTAGTTAGTAAGAGAGTTAAAACTAACTAACTAAACTATGCTTACCTTCTAAGGGTAAATATACGTATATGTATATACTCGTACATATATATGTATATTACGTTTCTATTAAATTAGTGGAATCAACTAGTTACTCGTTAGTAACTAATGAATTTAATTTGTTAATACGCACAAAGAATACAAAAAACTAAAGCTCAAGCCAAATCTTTCCATCACACCACACAAAAAGAAAACGTGGTTTTTAACAAAAAATTGATAGTGGCTTCCGCACTGAATGTCTGAGGTTAAGAGAAAGAAAAGAAAGAATGAGATATCCGATTGCCTTATATACTTTGATGTGTCTCCGTAAGTTTAAGCCATACTCAATCGGTTTATAATTCCAATATACAAATTGGTATAAAGGTCGAGTTCACGCTAAACCATCTGGTTTGTGTCTATGATGTTCGGACCAACTGTTACCATTTTAGGATTAAAGAAAACGAGATTCAACAAAAATTTAATAGGGATCACGCTACACATGCCTCTATTATTCTAAACATCCGAACGTTCCAGGCTACCATTATTAACTCGAATCACCACCTTATTGCACCCCATGTACAAATGCGACTAAGCGCCGCAACAAAGAGAATTTGCTCTGAGAAGATATGCCGCAGAAAAGCTCAAATCCCAAGAAATCCTTTATATCTCGAAATCCCTCAACAACTCCTACGCCGCCAGCATCAAGTACCGAATACCGCCCAGAATGGCATCAGAAACTCTGTTACTGATGTGTTGAGATTACACGACCAAGATACATATTTCAGGTTTGATGAACAATGTCGGCAAGTACGTCAGCTAAACAAGAAGTGTACAAAGTAGAGCTGCAAAGATGGAAGAGAGCCGCTCGAGATTTCTACTAGCCAAAGAGATGGAAAGAACATCGGGTTCTAGAAGAAGAAAAAGAAACACATATAAAGAAAAAAGAGTTAAAAGGGTAGCTACTAAGGAGCTTATTAATCGAATCACACAGACTACGTACATGAATAATTGGTTGATGAAAGACCATTACTTTGGAGTAGAAAGCCGCTTTTCTACCTAATGAGACATGTATGAACTTGGAAATTTTGTAGGGTAGGTGTACTGTTTTGTCACGGCATTGACCTTCCTGGAGTCTAGGCGTAGTCTGTTCTTGCCTGGTTTTCTCACCAAGGCTACCGGCGAACTCCAGGCACTACTACTTTCTTGGGTTACCCCTAATTCGATCATTCGATTCAGTTCGTAATATTAAAGTTGTTGAATGGCTGTCGAAATGGGGTAATGTCGCTATTTGATAGGAGCTTGGTTTTTGTCTACCTCTATAAAATGTTCTAGAAGCTTGGCCTTGCCTAACCGCGACGGGAAGACTTGTTTCACACTCTCTAACTGCTCCATTTGTTGTTGAATGCGAGCTTGGATTGGGGAATCGTTTTCGGTCGGCGATGTCAAGTCTAGTCCCGAGATTATGTTACGAGCGACCGCGAAACTTTTTCAGAATAAATACCTAAATATAATTCCTCTTGTAAATTCGGGATCCCGAATATTTCTAAGTCCCTAGTTTTGCCATACCGTGAGATATGAGAAGTAAATCGTCCAAGTACGGTTGCAATCAGCAGTCCGTATTCGTATATAGGTCGTCTTGTTCATCAGGGTAATATTATGGCATTGTAAAAAGTCTAGCGGTCCTTTTATCAGGCAGGAGGACTTCCCCTCTCGCGATATTTAATTAGGCGAACGGTCTGTTGTCGTGTCGTACTCTTATCACAGCTTCTAGCATTTTACTTAGTCGTCGTCTTCTTATTGCACATTTTATGTTTTCTTTTATTCTCCACTGGCACTGTCGCTTCTTCTCCGAAAATACGGTTTCCCACTTCGTTGTATTCCACTATCCGTTGAGTAGGATCGGGATATGTCCAAGCTATAAGTGCAGTTGGGTCAAGCTGCAGAATATTTGGGGTCGGTATCGACAGATGATCCCCGGCATTCTCGCCAGGTTTCCCTGATACTTGCCACAGTGGAAATTAATATTTCCTTGCCCACAACTCAAAGAGTTTTGTAGTTTTGTTGACATTCTTTCTATCTATCTTATTTGGTCGGTCAGATTTAGTGTAGTTGTTGGGTCCACTTGTCCCTTGGCCTTGAGTGGCCGCTACATCAAAGTCGTCGTTGTCAGTGAAGTCTCGCTGTTGTTCATGAACAATTACTCTTCTGTGTAAAGGTGGTTCGTCGGTTTCTATCACGTGGCATTTGTATCGTTGATCTCTAGCTATTAAATACCTCTCCACTCTTCTACATTTATAGGTCTTGTATATTCCGTATGGGGCAACCGAAGATAAGTGTAGCTGTCCTTAATGTTGTGGCGCCTTATGTCAACTAGGTCCAGTTCGTGCGGTCTGTTGGTCACATGTACAGTCATCGACCGTATATCGGCGTAAAAATCGTTAAAACGTTCCTGGGGCAACTGATTCCCCTCCATTATGGACCTAAGAATTTCGTGGTCCCTTCGTTCGTCTCTAAATTGTTTGATAATCTCAGCTTTAAAATCGTGGTAGCTAAGCCATTTATCCCCCAAATTTCTTTTAAATATTCCCAATATAATCTTGATGATGTTGATTATAAACAACTGGTCATTATTTGGTGGTAAGGGAACACTGCTTTTGCATGGACCTTGAAGATGAAAATCGAGAGAAGAGCGTAGAGGAATTACAGAGTCAGTTATTGTGGGGATGTAAAATTTTATTATGGATTTAACACGATTGGAAAGAAAAGTTTTTGATTCCTTACTAATGTCGTGTTTATCATTTCATTTTAATAAATCAATATTTTGAGATAACTGTTTGGTTGCTTCAAAATAAAAGACTTAGTTTATCGTTTAACGCTATTTATTACTTCACTTTTTATCGCTTAATATTTAATTTTACATTTAAGATGTCTTTGAAAAAATTTGATTTAATATCTCAATCCCGACTGCCACTTTCCAACGCAAACTCTCACCATTTTCTGACTCCTGCCAAAAACCTTTTCTTTTCTGTCAAACCTTAGTTCAGTTCTGTTTGCTCGTATGTCTGTTCGTTGGTAAAGTTTAGGTCGCGACCACAGCACCCCCTCCTTAGTGAGCCACTTCCAATGGTTCACGATACCGCTGCGGTTTTAATATCGTCCTCCCCGCCCTGGTCCTAGGTGTGACTGTTGACGGTTGCTCCGGAATTGCAAATCAGACTTTTGCTGTTTTTGGCTGTTTTATTGGTATTTCGGCTGGATGTTAATAATCTTCTGAGAACGCCGGCTTGATTCTGTCTATGCTGATAGCTAACGGTTTACCTCGTACACTTACTGTAAAAATTTTCTTATCTCTCTTCAAGACTCGTAAGGCCCTTGGAAAGGTTGCTGTATTGATGCCTTAACAGAATCCCTAAATACATATTCACACGAATGCAAATCCTTGAAAACGAATAGTTTTTGCCTGGAGTGATTTGAAGCTGCTAAGGGACAAACGTGCTGAAATTACTACTTAAGACGATTTGCGAAATCTGTTTCATACGTCTGCTTACCCTATTGTATATACTCACAAGGAATCCTTAAGTTTTGACCATACACTAGATTAGCTGATGTAGTTTGCAGCTCTTCCCGCAGTGCAGTACGTAAGCCTAGAAGCACCCATGGAATTGTCTGAGTCCATTGTTTATTTTCGTGGCACATGATTGCACCCTTCTATGTACGATGCCAGCGTTCAATGTTGCCGTTAGATTGAGGATGCTATGAAGTCGTTCTTATTCTTTTAACGCCCAACAGTTTGTTCATTTGGTTAAACAGTTCTGACTCAAATTGTCGGCGTTGATCAGTGACGATTGTGACAGGTACCCCGAAGCGCGGAATCCATTCTCTGCATATGACTTGTGCTACTGTTTCTGCTAAAATATTACTAACTGGAATGGCTTCTTGCCAGCGAGTAAATCGGTCAATTAAAGTTACACAGTACTGAAAGTTTTTGGAAGTCGGCAGTGGTCCTATGATGTCTAGGTGAATGTTTTCGAAACTATCATTTGGATTTTTAAATTTTTCAATTGGGCTTGAGACATGCCTTGTAATTTTCGATCGCTGACAAGGGATGCAAGACTGCGCCCATATTCGTGTATCCTTGTTGATTGACCACCAGACAAATCGCTTCCTCATCTCTTTTGCACTCGTTCGAATACCTGGATGCGATAGTTTATGAATCTCATCGAAAATTATTTTTCTGAATCTCGAAGGAATATATGGTCGAATTTGTCCCGTTGATATATCGCAGTACACAAGCTTTTTTAGAACGAATGGAAAGGCTTTAAATTCTAAAGACAATTCGCAGCATTTGAAGCTCGTTATCTTGCTCTTGTTCTTCTGCGATTGCCTCATAGTCCACAGTTTCTGTTAGTCTAATATCATTGATCCTAGAGAGAGCGTCTGCGACTACGTTGGCGCGGGGAAGCTTTGTCTGTTTTTTGTTGAAGGGCATATGTAATGGGCTTAAGGTCGGTGTAGAGTGCGAAATTTCTCCCTTCAAGCACGTGCCGAAAACGGCGTATTGACGTGTAAGCTGCCAGGAGTTCTCTGTCGTCAGCGCTGTACTTTTGTTGAGCATCGTTAAGTTTGGATGAGTAGAAACTCAAAGATTGCCATTTGCCATCTATTCTTTGTTGGAGGACTGCTCCGATCGCTGTGTTTGACGCATCCACTGCTAGTGATAATTCCGCGTTGGGCTTCGGGAAAGCCAGTGTAGCCGCGTCACTAAGTATCATCTTGCACTCCCTAAAAGCTTTGAGAGTCTCATCTGTCCAAACGATTTTGCTCTTATCACACTTCCTATTGTGTCCTTTTAGTAGTTGGTGGGAGGTAGCTGAGGCATTGGGTACGAACCGTCTATAGAAGTTCATCATTCCGAGGAATCGTCGGAGGTCGTTCACAGTCTTTGGTTGCTTATAGTTTAGGATTGCTTCGACTTTTGCTGGGAGTGGGCGAATACCTTCTGAGTCGATTCGGTATCCCAGAAAATTAACTCCGGCCTGTGCGAATACGCTTTTGGGAAGATTGATCACTAAGCTTACTTCTTGCAACCTCTTGAGAATAGCTGCTAGGTGTTTTAGATGAGTGCTCACGTCCTCCGACGCAATGAGGAGATCGTCGATGTATGCGAAAAAGAAGTCAAAATCTCTGAGAACTTCATCGATGAAGCGCTGGAAGGTCTGCGCTGCGTTTCTCAGTCCTTCCATCATATGCGTGAACTCAAACAATCCGAAGGGCGTGCAGACTGCAGTTTTCTCAACGTCCTTGGCTGCAATGGAATTTGATGGTATGCTCTTAGTATATCAAGTATTGTGAAAATCTTACAGTTGTGCAGGCGGTGTGTGCAATCTTGTATGTGAGAAATAGTATACCTGCCTGGCAATGTTTCTGCATTTAATGCGCGGTAAACTCCGCAGAGTCTCCGTTGTCCATTTTTATTTTCGACCATGTGTAGTGGCGACGCCCAAAAGCTTTTCGATGGTCGACATGCTCCTTGCTCCAGAAGATAGCGGATTTCTTTTTTAGCAGCTTTTCCGGCGAAAGTCTTCGAGCCTTT
Organism: Volucella bombylans; assembly: GCA_949129095.1. Lineage (NCBI taxonomy): Eukaryota > Metazoa > Arthropoda > Insecta > Diptera > Syrphidae > Volucella > Volucella bombylans. Next base: position 65,933,482 of record OX422143.1, on the reverse strand, counting down.
GCGTGAACAGGTTGTCCTTTTGTTATAATGTGATGCGTTATTTTATGTTGAAGCGGTTTACCGAAAAAGTTAGGTTCGCTCCTAATGCAATACTTCCTTAACAGATCCCGCACTCTGGGGTCTGTAATGTTTGCGGATACAATTGAGATTGAGGCTATACAGTTTACTATTTGCCCTTGGGTATAGAGATAAGCCGTTTTCTTTTAAGGTCAACTAGGAATCCGTAAGTTTTGAGGAGGTCAGCTCCTATTATTAGCTTATCTACGTCAGCTAAAACTAATACCCATTTAAAAGTGTGCCTAAGCCCTAAGTCAAGTTTCAGCTGTTTTTTTCCCGTATGTTTTGAAATAGATATATTTCTAAATTGACTCTTATTATAAATAGAGGGAAATTGATAAATCCTCAACAGATCTTCGAATGACCATCATACTTGATGAACTGACTTTGAATTATTTTCAAAGTATGGTTATTTTCTAACGCAAAGTTATTGACCGAATCACTGAGATATTTAATAGCAAGTAAAATGTGGGAAGCAGTTCCAATAAAACAAAAAAATGTTTTTAAAATCTCTTAGGTGCCCAATGGATCTCTTCAGTTGAGCACTTCAATATGTTTTAAGTGGTGAGGTGAGGTCTTCTCTACTTAGTTGTCAATCCAAATAGGAACCGACAACTTTTCAGGCTGGAAATTCATATTACATGTTCTCACCATATAATGTGACTGATTTGCCTCGATGCAGCCCTTAGAGCTCATTTCTATATCTTCTCCTCCAAAGCCGGTCAACGTAAATGGGACATAAAACCATTAATACTTATTTCAAAGAAACTTCAATTGGTTTGCTTGATTCCTATTAAGAGATAATTATCAGGGTTAATAACGGAGTCAAGATAAACAAAGTCCTAACAACCTAAAACCTGCAGCCGATTCTGTCCGACTTACTAACGTTGTACGTCCTTTCTTAATATTGCTTCCATTCATAGCCAAATCTCTTTTGTTCATTTCATTAAAATACACGCACCAGTGATAGCTCAGCGATGTTTGCCAATACAATAAATGTCATCAGCATATTTAACTAATTTAGATACACGTCTCAATTTTCTAACCACCAATCTAGAGCCTCAGCCCCTTTCGAATTGTGATGGATATTCCGAAGCCAGTAACCTAACCCAGGTTGTGATGAAACATCCTTATTAACCTAAGCTCCGAGAAGTTTATAAGCAATCTGTTAAGCTGTTTGCTGGCGCCACTCTTGATTCAGCCACACGAAGTCATCCGCCGTACGTCCTCCTTCCACGGTTCCGTTATTTCCGACTATTCAACACGCGCTTCCAGTTGAACGATCAGTACCCGGTGAACTACAATGTGGAGGTAAAATAAGCACAATTGATAGATAGTCATAGTCACGGCACTGGACATCTCCAGGTTGACAAAGCTCAATTCCTACCCTACTCGTTCAATACCCAGATATCTATAATAACTTCCACTATATAAAACCTGCCACTGTTTCTGCATGTAGTTTTGGAAAATACTCTGAAATTTGTTATGTCAGAATGGAGAGATTCTGTCCTCCATATACTCGTACTGATTGAATCCAACGTGACTTGTCTTAACTGCCACCATATTATATTACTGAATATATATATACCATATATATATATATACCATCCAACTAAGAGTTCGATAATAGCCAAGGGGCACCCAAACGACTATATCATGTTGCTCCAGTCGCAGTTACGAGTACCTAACTCATACAAATTTTAAAAAAACGTTGCCAATGCTTACACAGATAAGTTGAAAGAACTATTTCATGTGGCATAAAGAGGTTACATTCTTAAATAAAAATTATTAAATTGCTATTCATCAGCGAGAAGTTTGTCATCAAAAATGTGGAAAATTCAAGTACACAAGGTGGACACACTCAAAACTATTAACACGTAAACAATGTAAGCCAAATGCACTCGACACAAGAAGATGCACTTATTCAAATTGAAGCCATATCTTAATAAGTGCAGTACATAGAAAAAACTATGAAAGCAACTTGTATCTGGCCCCACTTTCAAATAATTCACGTGCGGTCCTACCGCCATATGTACACGTATATGGGAGAGTAATGACTTTCATAAGAAAAAAAGTTGACCAAACAAAAATGCCATAATACTACAGGTGTGCATATGCATCATCATGACCTAAAAATCAAAACTCGGTAACTTCAATGCCGCCTTCCCAACCCTTAAAAATGAAGCAAACAAAATGAAAAAAAAACACACGAATTCATCGTGTCTGCGTCCTGAAGTGAACTTAGGTACTTTTTCGAGAATGCTTAAGGATTTTTCTGAGAGAGTTCGTTTTTCCCTCTTCACCGGTACTGGAAAAGTGGTCAGGCATTCAAAGTTTCTGTGGTCACCCATTTGAAAGTTTTGAAGTGTTCCATTCATAGAGCTGCAGGTAATCATTTTTCTTTATTCACTAGGGACAGAATATAACAAGAAGGATTTTTTGGGAGCAATTTCCTCATACAAAGTGTTATATTTGTACAAATGATATAATTCTGCTATAATCTTCCGAAAGCTCTGTTACAGAGTATGTTAAAAATGTCCCATTTCAAAGCTCATTGCAGTTTTAGGTTTGTGTTTTCGCTAGGTCACACCTTTTTTTATAAAAAAATAGAAGTTGCTGCGAAAGTTTGCCTAACACAGAGCCAATAAGTAACAGCTGAACTTTATTTAAAATTGCTTGACAAGTGATTAGGTCAATGAAATACGTCCACACATTTCGGTTCGAAACGGACAGTAGAGGATGCTCTTTAGAAGTACTGTTTTGCTCTGCTACGAATTTTCATCAATTTCAAAACTTCACATTGCCATTAATAGTAGTGCAAAAAAGAAACAAATCGTAAGATAGTACTCGTAAAATAGTGATTTGGACGGACATACTCGTAAGTATGTGTCAGATCGAGTGGGTGCAAGCAATCACTAAGAGGGGTTCGGTTTCAATGATTTTTATAACTGTAGCATTGATGTTTATTCGCTCGATATGGTCTAATCAGAGTAATCGTTTTATTTTATAACTGTATCAGCACTTGATTGAAAAAAGCTCATGACAGCGCATTTTTTAGTCAAAATCTGATAAGAATTTGATAAATTATACAGTGGACCATTAGATCCACTTGCGAGATAGCACATATCATATTAGGTATCACGCTTTTTCAGCGTGATACCCACCAACCACTAATCTTCTTATCATCTTACGAACGGGGCAAAACCTAGCTCAGATATAATGGATGTCCAAAAGGGCAAGTATCTATGAATACGGGTGGTTTGGACCCAGAAGGTGACTTTGGGAAAAATTGACACCCGACCAACACAATGAATCAACATTTCGACAAAGAACGCTAAGAAGGGCTTGATGCGAAAGTTGTGGCGTACAAAGGGGAGGAGAAGGACGTTAGCTCCTGGTAAGCTTCATAGAGCAGAAGAACGTCAGTCCCTTCTTGAACATTCAATTTTTCATTTATATGTATAATTTCGCTTAGAATTTCCAAATTATCATTTAAATGTAATTTTTGTAAATTGTTTTCTATTGCCTAAATAGCAGCTAGGATATTAAATGTATTTATTGTATGTAATATTATTTGACTACTATTAATTAATTCTACTGGACCTCTATTTAATACATCAATCCCTCCACATACGTGGTCTCTACATACTCAAATTCTCTTATACGCGAATTCGTTTTTACGAACTTCCCTCCACATAGGTGGTGCTTATAAGCGATTCACCAAAAATTCGTGTGATGCAAACTGAAAATAAATGCATAAACACGCACTTCTGATGTTTACTGATTTTTGTTTTTTCTGTTCTTATGCGCAACATTTTTTCTTTCGTCCACTTTCCTTGTTTGTTGCTCTTCTTTAGCTTGAGTTTTTCAATTCCGTATGTTGTTATTTATTGATATTGCTTATTTGGTATGTAAAAAAATGTTTTCATTGCGTTCGTATGCATTTTACTATCTTCGACTATCTTCGACCATCTTTTGAATCTATTATAGAAGTCACAATAGTAATAATAAGATGTCCACATTAAATCGATCATCAGAACCATCTAAGGAAGCAATGAAAAAGACTAAATTAGAATTTATCAAACAATTAGAAAAGGGCCCTCTGTTATTGGGCGCTTTTCTAAAATCAATGCACAGATCGAAATATTGGAGCTAATCATGACTTTATTAAAAATTCTACACCTCTTTCAGAAAAAGAAAACAGAGTATGGGTTCTGATACTGGGAAGGATGGACAATTTGCTAATCTGTTGGATTAAGGATGATAACAGAAAAATAATTATAATTGACTCCGTTACATTGGAATAAAACAAGTAGCATATTTGATCATCAGCAGCGAGAAAAAGATGTGCAGATGTAGAAGCTGCCAACAGATTCAAAGAGAAGTTCAAAGCAATTGTTAGCAAGGGAGGATATACAGCTTAACAAGTTTTTAATGCGGATGGAACTGAGCTGTACTGGAATGCCTAGCCGAACTTACATATATCTCCAAGGAAGTAGAAAGGCCGTCCGAGTTCAAGGCAGCAAAAGACAGGTTCACTCTCTTATTTTGTGGAAATACTAGTGGTGATATAAAGTGCAAGACACTTCTGATACGAGTATATCAGTCTGAAACCCCCAGAGCTTTAAAAAACGTAATAAAAATGGATTCCCTGTATATTGGAGGTCAAACAAAAAGGCTTGGATTAACTCATTTTTATTTACTGACTGGTCTAAAGCATAAATGCTTTTGTACAACAGTTGAAGTGTACCTTAAGAATCAGAACTTGGGCTACAAAGAATTGCTTATTTTCGATAATGCCCCAAAAAATTAACAGTCCGTATGCAATTCTAACCCAAATGTAAAAGTTGTGTTTATGCCCCCAAACACTACATCAATTATTAAGAAAATGAACCAAGGAGTCATTGTCACATTTCAGAAAATATATCTGTTCCAAACCTTTTTTACAATGTTGGAAGCTGTAGATAGAACCTAACAAACTCACCCTTCAGGAGCTTTGGCGTAAGTTTAATATTGCGGATGCAGTAAAGATAATCAAACCATCCTGGTGAGACATAAAAAAAGACGATGAATGCAGTGTGGAAACAATTATGGCCAGAGTGCGTAGAAGGCATTGTAGGAGCCACTCCTGAATGCAGTGCAGAAAATTTACTTTTACTTGGACGACGGATAATGGTGGATGGCTTTGAAGACCTGTAACTAGATGATATATGTATATAACCGAAATCCTAAATTCGCGCGATGCTGAACAATAGGTACAGGACTTGATTAGCCTTGAAGGGCAGGACGAATCGGATGAAGATCAAAATGCAGAAGGAGAACTTGACCAAATGACAATCAAAAAATTGGAAAAACTGAGTTTTTTTTTCAGTTTTAAAGTATTTTATTCTCTTAATCATTAACTCTTACATACTAACAAAAAATGCTTAAATGCTAGCTTAAAATTACTTAACAATCTTATACTAACTTACTGGCCCCACACCGGCACTCTAAGCTACTCTAAATTCTTATAACTAGTCTTTCGACTTTATTTACATTTTATTTAGAACTATTTATTTTGTATACTTAAAGCTAAGAAAAAACAATTTGTAAACAAAAAACTTAGCATATGGACATTTTTTTTATTTTTTATAAAAACTTAATATCTAACTTAAAATAAACCTTAGCCAACTTAACCTACATACACAATACACACATACACACACATAGGCATTATACACAATTATATACATATATTAATATATACCTTTATATATACTAATATATGTATATATTTCTTAAATGCTAACCTAAACCTATGTAAGCTTGCCATCGCTATCCACAGAGAAAACAGATTGGTCAGCTCTGCCTCATTAGTGAGGCTGGTCCGTAATTGAAGGAAACGACGACGAAACATCTTCTCCATCATTCAACCACCAGAGATGCTGGTGCTGCCGAACGACATCACTCTTATCGCGATTCCCCACCGCCCTACTGAACCTGCCGTGTGCGACGTCTCTGTTGTAGTTGAGTCGCCTATCCCCCGCTGTCCGAGCGACATGGAAGATTAACGGGACCGCCAATCTGTCCTGGATCAACCCTATCTGATCAAGGTAGAGGAATGCTTCCGGTGGAACGAAGCCGTCAGAGCGCACACTCTCGTGGTAAAGGTAATTGGGGTAGTAAGCCCCAGATATTTATTCGTCGTTATTCGTCGAGGTCATTGCTCTTGCAATGTGCCTTCGAGTCAGCTTAATTACGAAGTTGTCCACTCGTTTAGGTTCGCCCTGTTGTAAAGGACCTCATTGGGATAACATTTTTTGTACTCCGACTCTGGTGTTCTGAATCTTTTCCATTAAACTTGCTCTTACGTTGAACCACACGGGACATCCAAACACAAGCATAGGCCTGATAAGGGCCATGTAGCAGATAACCTTTACCCTCGCATCGAGTTGGCTGTTATAAAACAGTCTCTTTGTAAGGGCAAAAGCACCTTTGGCTCTGGCCAGAGCAACATCTATATGTTTGTTAAAATACAGAAATTGATCTAGCCAGATCCCAAGGTATCTGACTACATTTTGACAAGAAAGTGGCTGCCCGTGCTGCCCCACGATCGAGAACTTTCGCCAATTCTTTCTGGTATCCCTAGAGGCTCCAGACAACGGCGTCCTAAACAGAATGGTTTCCGACTTCTGAAAGTTGATTTTCAACTTCCAGTCATCGCAACATCGTTTAATTTTGACGAAGTCACGCTGCAAAAGTATATTAATGACCTCAATCTTTGGACCTGTTCTGTACGCGATTGAGTCGTCTGCGTACGCTATGGCATGGTGAAGTGAACCTATCAAATCACTTGTGTAAATGTTGAATACGACTGGCGAATTTACCGCACCTTCTTGCAGACGGTTTTTAATGTTAAATGTTCCAGCAAAAGTCACATCGCCATTCTTCACGATGAACTGCCTACTGGAGAGTATATCAAAAAGAATATACAACAGTGGTTTACTAATGCCCAACCCGTCCAGCTTGAAAAAGAGTCCCTCTAACCATACGGTATCGAAGGCTTTCTCCAAGTCAATCAGGCAGGCACCAGTGCTCTGTTTCTTACCTTTGTTCCATTGGATATCAGAAACCAGTCCAGACGCAGCATGAATGATATCATGCCCCGCCTTGAAACCGAACTGATTATCCGGAACTATATTTTTGTCCTCAATCCACTTAGTCAGGACTCTCTTGATCACTTTCTCGAAAACCTTACTGATGTTTGGAAGAAGACTGATCGAGCGGAGATTCGTCGGCTTGGATGTGTCTTTATCCCTTTTGGGGATGGGGTGTACCACCGCTGTTTTCCAATGCGCTGGATAATGTGCATTATTCATTGCATTATTAAACAGGGTGGTATAAATGTCCACCGCTTCTAGTGGGAGGTTTCGATGTACTACTCGTATGTTCGGTATTTCATCGGTTTCCACTGATTTCTTACTTCTTCGAAGATCGTTTGGAGCTCTGCCTTCGAAATGAACGCTGGTAGTACCATTTCATTGGTGATGACATTATTTGCCATATTCTCGTCACTGAACTGGGTGAAACCCGAGCTCTCGAATAGCCAATTCACAATTTCATTTCTAAGGTAGAAATTGTGCACAAGGACTCGATTCTCCAGGTCGTGGTTCGGGCCAATGATGTCATTCTCCTATAGCCTCTACCTTCTCCTGCGGATCCTCGATCACAAAGAAGTTGTCATCATCAACAGCCTCATTTGGATCAATGCCCGCTGCTATAAGTATGTTCTCGTTGTCCGTCGTTCGAGCGATTTTAAGACACGAAAGGTCGTTTTGATCTTTTCTCCGAGATATTTTATTTATTTGCGGAAACATATTCGGGTTGCTGGTGTTTTCAGTCCGAATTTTATTGTTCCAATACAAAGTTACAGATGCTCTGTAATTTTCCTTTATTAATGTTTGGAGGTTTTTAATCGACGACTTCAGTGTCATGATCTCTGGGTTATGTCTGTCAGTAAACTGTCTGTACAAGGTTTTTGAGTCTTGACAGCAGCCTACTTTTATGTCGGTGCAGTGCGTCAATAGTTGCGTTGCGGAATAAGTTTTCTTCGTCAGTGTGTTGGTACCGAGGTATCGTTTTGTCCATTGTTCGTTTAATTGTCTCGTCCATTAGTTTTAGATACCCGTCAATCTCCTCGTTTGACAGATTTCTATTGGACGGTGGGTAGAGCGAATTCGAGGAGAGTGCTCTCGTCAGTGTTCCGGAGAAGTGTGTCCAACGCACCCTAATATAGTTGTAGCAATGTCTTTGAACAAACTCGTCCAATTCCGCAGCTTCGTTCGGAACGGTTATTTCGGTGCTGAGACCGCAATGGTCACTGTCATACACAAAAGTGCGTAGACAGTTTATGGTTTGTTGGTTTGTGCATGTCAGGTGTATTCGTGTGTCGAACAGCAGGAGATCCAAATAGGACCCGTGTCTAGGAAACGACGGACTATCCGTCGCCTTAAGACCGAGTCGATACATTATACTGTGCTGACCCCACCAATTGAATAGTAGGTTCCCTCTAGTTTTTGGTGTATTATTTCCCCAATCGCTATGTTTGGCGTTGAAATCTCCGCCGATAATAAAGTAGTTCTCCTCCAATTCCAGTCTTAGGAATCGAAAAAGTGTCTCGAGCTCTGAGATTAATAAAGTGGATTGAGTAGGTGCATAAACAGACACCATGTATAACCGCTTTCCACTACGGAGAGGGATATACGCGACGCATGCTTCCAGCACCTGGAACCTACGTACTACACTACTGTACACTCTTTTAAAACGTATACCTTTTCGTACGAAAATCGCAACGCCTCCTCCCTGAATGGAGTTGGGTCGGTTTCTCCGTACTATTTTATATCTTTTGTGCCTCATTTTGTGTCTTTTGGTGAGCTTAGTTTCGCTAACCAAGAGCACATCAGGGGCTTGGTCTTTAAGCAACTTAAACAGTGCGGCTCTTCGTTCGAGCCTAATCAGTGAATTAACATTCACTGCAAGAACCTTCAGGGTTTGCTCCGCCATGTTCGTACCCATTACGACTGGAGGTGCGTTAGGCCCGGCAGCAGCGCGTATATTTGATCTACCCGCTTAGCCTGTTCCTGTATTTGACGCAGGTACAGGTTCCGAAGCTACCATTGGTTGTTGTACCGTATTTCCCCTACCTGACGCCATTTGGGCGTAGGTAACGTGGGGTGTAACGGCTGATGTTTGTTCCTGCACGAGTGGACGTTTAACTTCCACTTTCTGCTACCGAGCCAAATTTACTGTTTTGATGTATTGGAATTTGGGACAACCCCGATAATTTGCGGTGTGTCCCGTGTTCCTACATAACGCACAGGAGAGCTGGCTTTTTTCCGACGCTCCGTCCTTACCCAGAGCGCATTCCTCGGATTTGTGGTTCTTTCTACACTTCACGCATCGAGGCTGCAGTTCGCATTTCGACGCGGCGTGCCCGAACCTTTGGCAGCGAACACATTGTAAAATGTTTTCGCTCCTCTTTAATTTTTCCCAGCGTACAGCCTGGTAGTCTAGGACTTTGATGCTCCTTAGACCATCCAGTTTGCTGTTGGGACTTAGCTGAACCAGGAAGAACGGTAGTTTCCGCTTCTTCCTTTTGGCTCTAGCCGTTACGAATGGCCTAACCCCCACGAATTTGAGCTCTTCGCACTCCTTCTCTTTCAGCAGTGCAAGAAGCTCCTCCGGATCAGTCGACGGTTCTAACCCCCTCAGCAGCATTGTTTGAAACTTGTCCCCCTTCGGTGTGTAGGAGAAGAACTCCGTCGTCGATTCCTTCAATAAGTTTTTTATTTTATTATAGCGCTCCACTGTGTGACAGTGGATAGCATGTCTATCTAAACTAAGTCTTTTAATGTAAAAATTATTTCCTATGGCCGACTTACATAGTTCAATAGTTTCTTTCAACTCCATCTTAAAAGTGTTGATTGGAGGTACCCGCTGCTTAGTTGATTTCGGTTGTTGTTGTTGCTGTTGCTGTTGCTTCTGCTGTTGTTGCTGCTGTTGCTGCTGTTGCTGCTGCTGCGATTTTTTGTTGCTGTTGTTGTTTTTGTTGTTTATTTTTAGGTTGTGGTTTAGGATCCATCTTTGTTAGTTCTTTTACTGGTTTTTGTATTTTTTGTTGTTTTAGTGGCTGGTTATGTTTTTCTAATGGTACCTCCACGTTGGTGAATTGTTGCTCCTTCTCCCTCCGTGCCACTTGCTTCGCTCTTATAGCAAGCACTTGTTGCTGTAGCTGCATGATGCTACTATTTATGGCTTTGACCTCGTCCTCTCGTCATCTGACTCAGAGGCAGCTAGGAATTAAAAGCTATTGTTTCCACCCATGTAGTGGCCTTCCCCACCGTCAGAGACATATTGTTATATTTGTTTTTTTAAGAAAAAGTTTTTCGCCTAAAAGAAGGCTTTATTCTTTTTGTCTCTCCTTTTATCCTTTGTGGTTAAAGCAGCGTGTAGGTTCGAATCTCAGCGAGGACCGATTTTTATGTTGTACTTTTTTTTTTGAATTCGTCTTTCTCAAATCTCATGGGTAGCAGAGCTATGGCGCGAGGTAAACTACCGTGAATCGGGAAAGAGCGAACCGGATAAGGAGTCCGGTTGGAAGTGAGGAGGGCGAATAGACAATTCAGGGCAGCCGTTTTTGAGTTTTGGTTGAGTTAGGACGAACGTAAGGAGCAGACGTTCATTGAGTTAAGGAATAGAAAAAAAAAATAATAAAAATAAAAATAAAGTTAAAGATAAAAGGACAAGTATATCCTAATAAACAAAAAAAAAAAAAAAAAAGAACAACAAAAAAAAAGGAAGTAGGCGAAGGAAGAAAACAGGAGTCACACCGCACCAGAGGAGTCGATTGAGAGGCAGAAGGAAAACTTATTGAAAAAGAAATAAGACGAAAGAGCAAATAGACATGCTCGTATATATACATTTATCAAGGTATCGTACTTTGTATATTGTATAAAATCGAACATAAAGTACATGTAACACGAATATAAAATAGAAACTAAAAACAAATTTGTGAAAAGACAATAAGTAGTGACTAGGGTACACTTAGCTTAACAGTTCGGGCCGGATCAAAGTACACAACTTTCAGAAATCCGCTTCGTCGTAGCACGGCCCGCAGTAAAAGTCGATGAATCGTGTATGCCTAGGTTCGAATCCCAGTTCGACCAATCTTTTTTTTCTTTTTGTCTCTATTCGGAGTTGGCGTTATTATTTTTTTTTTATTGCACTCGTTTTTGGAGTTTAGATATACGAGGGGCATTCAATATATTCTCGGTATCGATATGAAGGAAAATGCGAATTCAATTTAAATTGTTTTTATTTTTCAATATAATCTCCCCTAACATCAATGCATTTGTTACATCTTGAGATAAGCTTTTTTAAACCCTCAAAAAAATAAATTTCCTCTTTCTCTGCAAAATACCCATTTTATGCCGACTTGAGTTCTTCATCATCCGAAAATCTTTTTCCACGAAGACATTTTTTCAAATCCGGAAACAGGAAATAATCACTAGGGGCAAGGTCTGGACTATAGGGTGGGTGTTAGATTTCTTCGAAACCACAATCTCGCGCAGCAGCCTTGGAAACTCGCGCCGTGTGAACAGGAGCGTTGTCATGAAGAAGCAACACACCCGCTGCGAGTTTACCCCGTCTTTTCTTTTTAATTTCCTCCCGCAAATTATGCAAAGTGGAAGCGTAGGATGTGGCGTTGATGGTTTCACCTTTTTTTTTGTACTCAATGAGCAAGATTCCCTTTGAGTCCCAAAAAACTGTGGCCATGAGCTTCCCGGCAGACGGAGTGACTTTGAACTTCTTCGGAGGGTCTGTTCCTTTTTTATGCCACTGCATGGACTCTTGTTTGCTTTCAGGGTCATAGTGGTTCCGTCCGCGTTCTCACTACACATCTCCAAAAGCTCTCTACAGCATGCGATTCTCACTTATTTCTTAGTGAGAAATTTAATTACAGCGCGATGCTCAATTTTCACCATCATCGTCTCAGTTGCCATTATAATTCTGTTTAATAATTAATAATCACATTTATATGAAATTTTACATGAATGCACTAAAATAATAGTATTACTTGATAAATAAGTCAATTTATATATACAACTACAGCTTCACTCCGATACTGAGAATATGTTGAACGCCCCTCGTAAGTTAGTTTTTAAGATCTTTTGTATTAGTCTAAGGAAAGCAATTTGTGAAATATATATATTATATACATAGTAAGGAAGAGTGGTGTACATATCGGTTTTCGTTTTCCTTTTTGTTTTTTTTTATTGAGACGGTTCGATCGCGAATGCCGGTGGTTAGTCGCGGTTCTAACCAGTGGTAAGTCGAACGGAAGAGCAATCGCTTGGCGCCCACATACCATCTTCACTCACGACCATTCTCCAGGTTGGTCCGGCACCCTTCCGCTTGACGTCGCAGCGTTGTTTTTTTTTATTTAGGGAATCGACGGAAAAAATATGGGTATTCTTCTTGCATCTTTCGGTGTTGTTGTTGTGTCGCTGCTTTTGTTGACGTTGTTGGCGCCTCTTCCCTTGCTCCACCAGGCAGCTTCTCAGTAGATGCTGATAGGGAAGGGCGCTTCACGAGGTTAGGAGTTGGCTTCAGCTTCCTTCTCCTCTTAGACGTAGCTTCCGAACGTTCCGAAATTACGGTTTGGTCATCAGATGGCATCGTGCCATCTCCTGGACCCGCTATTTTGATAGCGGACCGTTCAGCACCACTCATCCTCTGGTTTTCACTGAATCAATTTATTATTGTTATATTTTTGGATCTATAAATAAAAAAGACCGTCCTTGTCCGGGGATCGAACCTACGACCATTGGTTTCTCGGCCGGCACCATTTCATTTCATTTTATATGCATTTTTATTTTTGGAATTCATTTACACTTACAGCTAGACAAAAAATGCTTAAATATTAGCTTAAATCACTTACAAATACTCTTATTCTATCTTACTGGCCCCATGCGGGCACTCTAAGTTAAACATAATACTTAATCTATGTCTTTCGATGTTTCTTACAGACTATTTTTATTTTTGTTTTACATTTATTAAAACTAAAACTAAGAAAATAAACTTTAAGTAGAAAAACTTAGTATATGGACTTTTTGTTATAATATAAAACTTAAAACTAAACGTATAAACTATTTACAACTATATCTTAACCTACTTAATCCTACTTAAACTATCAAATCCTATACCATATTTTAGAGGGTGTTACCCACCTCTGTTCTAATATATAATTTTTTTCTTTTGTTTTTTTTGTATTTTATTTTTTGTTATTTTTATTTTTTATTATTTTTTTTTTTATTTTTTTTTTTTCTTAAAACTACCCTAATTCTACCTAAAACTATGTAAGCCGGCCACGGCTAAACGAAAATATGCAGAAGACCGACTTTGCTCCCTATGGAGCTACGTAGGACTGGAGGAATTCGACGACGAGACTTCCGCTCCTTCATCTAGCCACCAGAATTGTTGGTGCTGCCGAGCAACATCCCTTATGTCGCGCCTCCCTACCGACCTACTGAACCGGAGGCGCTCCGCACTGCCCTGTGCGACGTCTCTGTCGTAGTTGAGTCGCCTGTCCGCAGTTGTTCGAGCAACGTGGAAGATTAGCGGCACCGCCAATCTGTCCTGGATCAGACCTTTCATATCTAGGTAGAGGAACGCTTCTGGGGGAACAAAGCCATCAAAGCGAACTCTCTCATGATACATGTAATTGGGGTAGAAAGCCCCGGAGATCAGGTTGTTCGATGAGGTCATTGCTCTTGCAATGTGCCTTCGAGTCAACTTAATGACGAAATTGTCCACTCTTATCAGGTTCGCCCTATTGTACAAGACCTCATTAGGATAGAATTTTATGTACTCAGACTCTGGTGTTCTGTATAAGCGAAGACAAGTCCTAAGACAAGCTCTCTCAAACACCCGAATCTTTTCCAATAAACTTGCTCTTACGTTGAACCACACGGGACATCCAAACACAAGCATAGGCCTGATAAGGGCCATGTAGCAGATAACCTTTACCCTCACATCGAGTTGGCTGTTATAAAACAGTCTCTTTGTAAGGGCAAAAGCACCTTTGGCTCTGGCCAGAGCAACATCTATATGTTTGTTAAAATACAGAAATTGATCTAGCCAGATCCCAAGGTATCTGACTACATTTTGACAAGAAAGTGGCTGCCCGTGCTGCCCCACGATCGAGAACTTTCGCCAATTCTTTCTGGTATCCCTAGAGGCTCCAGACAACGGCGTCCTAAACAGAATGGTTTCCGACTTCTGAAAGTTGATTTTCAACTTCCAGTCATCGCAATATCGTTTAATTTTATCGAAGTCACGTTGCAAGAGTATATTAATGACCTCAATCTTTGGACCTGATCTGTACGCGATTAAGTCGTCTGCGTACGCTATGGCATGGTGAAGTGAACCTATCAGATCACTTGTGTAAATGTTGAATAGGATCGGCGAATTTACCGCACCTTGTTGCAGACCGTTTTTAATGTTAAATGTTCCAGCAGAAGTCACATCGCCATTCTTCACGATGAACTGTCTACTGGAGAGCATATCAAAAAGAATATACAGCAGTGGTTTACTAATGCCCAACCTGTCCAGCTTGAAAAAGAGTCCCTCTAACCATACGGTATTGAAGGCTTTTTCCAAGTCAATCAGGCAGGCACCAGTGCACTGATTCTTGCCTTTGTTCCATTGGATATCAGAAACCAGTTTAGACGCAGCATGAATAACATCATGCCCCGCCTTGAAACCGAATTGATTATCCGGAACTATATGTTTGTCCTCAACCCACTTAGTCAGGACTCTATTGATCATCTTCTCGAAAACCTTACTGATGTTTGGAAGGAGACTGATCGACCGGAGATTCGCCGGATTGGATGTGTCTTTATCCCTTTTGGGGATGTGGTACATCCCACCGCAGTTTTCCAATGCGCTGGATAATTTGCATTATTCATTGCATTATTAAACAGGGTGGTATAAATGTCCACCGCTTCTAGAGGGAGATGTCGAAGCACAATGTTCGGTATTTCATCGGTTCCCACTGATTTCTTACTTCTAAGCGATTCGAAGATCGTTTGGAGCTCTGCCTTCGAAATGAACGGAGGTAGTACCATTTCATTGGTGATGACATTATTTGCCATATTCTCGTCACTGAACTGGGTGAAACCCGAGCTCTCGAATCGCCAATTCACTATTTCATTTCGAAGGTAGAAATTGTGCACAATGACTCGATTTTCCAGGTCGTGGTGCGGGCCAATGATGTCATTCGCCTTATATACTTCCTGGAAATTCGCTCCTATAGCCTCTACCTTCTCCTGCGGATCCTCGATCACAAAGAAGTTGTCATCATCAACAGCCTCATTTGGATTGATGCCTGCTGCTATAAGTATATTCTCGTTGTTCGTCGTTTGGGCGATTTTAAGACACGAAAGGTCGTTGTGATCTTTCCTCCGAAATATTTTATTTATTTGCGGGAACATATTCGGGTTGCTGGTGTTTACAGCCCGAATTTTGTTGTTCCAATACAAACTTACAGATGCTCTGTAATTTTCTTTTATTAATACTTGGAGGTTTTTGATCGACGACTTTAGCGTCATAATCTCCGGGTTATGTCTGTCAGTAAACTGTCTGTACAAGGTTTTTAGCCTTGACAGCAGTCTACTTTTATGCCGGTGCAGTGCGTCAATGGTTGCGTTGCGGAATAAGTCTTCGTTGTCAGTGTATTGATACCGAGGTATCGTTTTGTCCATTGTTCGTTTGATTGTCTCGTCCATTAGTTCTAGATACCTGCCAATCTCCTCGTTTGACAGATTTCTATTGGACGGTGGGTAGAGCGAATTCGAGGAGATTGCTCTCGTCAGTGTTCTGGAGAAGTGTGTCCAACGCACACTACTATAATTGTAGGCATGCCTTTCAACAAACTCGTCCATTTCCGCAGCTTCGTTCGGAACGGTTATTGCGGTACTGAGACCGCAATGGTCACTGTCATACACAAATGTGCGTAGACAGTTTATGGTTTGTTGGTTTGTGCATGTCAGGTGTATTCGTGTGTCGAACAGCAGGAGATCCAAATAGGACCCGTGTCTAGGAAACGACGGACTATCCGTCGCCTTAAGGCCGAGTCGATACATAACACTGTGTTGACCCCACCAATTGAATAGTAGGTTCCCTCTAGTTGTTGGTGTATTATTTCCCCAATCGCTATGTTTGGCGTTGAAATCTCCGCCGATAATAAAGTAGTTCTCCTCCAATTCCAGTCTTAGGAATCGAAAAAGTGTCTCGAGCTCTGAGATGAATAAAGTGGATTGAGTAGCCTTAGGTGCATAGACAGACACCATGTACAACCGCTTTCCACTACGGAGAGGGATATACACGATGCATGCTTCCAGCACCTGGAACCTACGTACAACACGACTGTATACTCTTTTAAAACGTATACCTTTTCGTACGAAAATCGCAACGCCACCTCCCTGAATGGAGTTGGGTCGGTTTCTCCGTACTATTTTATATCTTTTGTGCCTCATTTTGTGTCTCTTGGTAAGCTTAGTTTCGCTAACCAAGAGCACATCAGGGGCTTGGTCTTTAAGCAAATTAAATAGTGCGGCTCGTCGTTCGAGCCTAATCAGTGAATTCACATTCACTGCAAGGACCTTCAGGGTTTGCTCCGCCATGTACGTACCCATTACGACTGGAGGTGCGTTAGGCCCGGCAGCAGCGCGTATATTTGATCTACCCGCTTAGCCTGTTCCTGTATTTGACGCTGCAGCTGAGCCATCTGCCCCTGAATAGAGAGCAGCCAGCATGTCAGGTACAGGTTCCGGTGCTCTAGGCGCTGGGGCCTGAGAAGCTACCTTTGGTTGTTGTACCGTATTTCCCCTACCTGCCGCCATTTGGGCGTAGGTAACATGGGGAGTAACGGCTGGTGTTTGTATCTGCACGAGTGGACGTTTAATTTCCACTTTCTGCTGCCGAGCCAGATTTACTCTTTTGATGTATTGGAATTTGGGACAACCCCGATAATTTGCGGTGTGTCCCGGGTTCCTACATAACGCGCAAGAGAGTTGGCTTTTTTCTGACGCTCCGTCCTTGCCTAGAGCGCATTCCTCGGACTTGTGGTTCTTTCCGCACTTCACGCATCGAGGCTGCATTTCGCAGTTCGACGCGGCGTGCCCGAACCTTGGGCAACGATCACATTGTAAAATGTTTTCGCTCCTCTTTAATTTTTCCCAGTGTACAACCTGGTAGTCTAGGACTTTAATGCTCCTTAGACCATCCAGTTTGCTGTTGGGACTCAGCTGAACCAGGAAGAACGGTAGTTTCCGCTTCTGCCTTTTGGCTCTAGCCGTGACGAATGGCTTAACCCCTACGAATTTGAGCTCTTCGCACTCCTTCTCTTTCAGCAGTGCAAGGAGCTCCTCCGGATCAGTCGACGGTTCAATCCCCCTCAGCAGCATTGTTTGCAGCTTGTCCCCCTTCGGGGTGTAGGAAAAGAACTCCGTTGTCGATTCCTTCAGTAAGTTTTTTATTTTAGTATAGCGCTCCACTGTGTTACAGTGGATCGCATGCCTATCTAAACTAAGTCTTTTAATGTAAAAATTATTACCTATGGCCGGATAGTTCAATCGTTTCTTTTAACTCCATCTTAAAAGTGTTGATTGGAGGTACCCGCTGCTTAGTTGATTTTGCTTGTTGTTGTTGTTGTTGTTGCTGCTTCTGCTGCTGTTGCTGCTGCGATTTTTGTTGCTGTTGTTGTTTTTGCTGTTTTTGCTTTCGTAGTGGTTGTGCATCTTTTGTTGTTTGTTCTTGTGTCGGTGTCTGTAGTTTTTGTTGTTTTGATGGCTGTTTCTCTTTTTGTTGCTGTTGTTGTCCACGCATACTTTTTGTTGTTGCTGAGAGATCTGGAGTTCTTGCTGCTGCTCCTTCTCTCTTCGCGCAACTTGTTTTGCTTTAATAGCCAGTATCTGTAGTTGCAATTCATTGATATGGCTGCTTAGAGCTTTCACTTCCTCTTCTTCGTCCTCGGACTCAGAAGCCGCCAGCGCTACGAAGTTATTGCCGCCGATATAGTGACCTTCCCCACCGTCAGACACGTATGAGAATTCGTCGTTTGCTGGGGTTTTTTGCTGCTCTTGTTGTTCTTCTCTTCGCCGCTTCCCTCGTTCCACCGGGCAGCTTTTCGGTGGAAACTGTGAGGGAAGGGCGCTTGACGAGGTTTGGAGTAGGCCGCAGCTTCCTCCTCTTTTTTGTTTTGTCTGGATTCCCAGATGCATTATGGCCTGATGATGTAGCCGCTTGATCATCCGATGACATGGTTATCTCTGCTGCTGGTTCCGCTATTGGAATAGCGGACCGCTCCCTTCCACTCATCGTTCGATTTCACTATATTATTCTTTGTTTTACTTTATTAGCTTTTTTTTTTTAAAAATAAAACGTCTGTCCTATACCGGGGATCGAACCTACGCCCCTTGGTTTCTCGGGCGACACCACTACTGTTGCGCCACCGAAGCACTTGGCAAAAGTGTTTTCAATTCTACTTTTATTATATTATTATACTTTTTTCACTTGAAGAAACCGAAACACGTCTGTCCCTAATCGAGGTCTATGAGCGACTAATCGGCCGGCACCACTTCTATTGCGCCACCGAAGCACTTGGCTTAAAAAACGTTTCTATTTATTTTTTTGTCAATTTTTTTTCTTTTTTCACTGGAAAATAAGCCGACACACGTTTATCTTCTGTCGAGGTTTATCAACGACTGATCGACGCCGCTAACCGCTTGGCTATCGGGTTAGATAATAAAACTGCAACCAATTAGCTTTATTAGGTGAACTGTATCACTATTTTTTATTTGTATTTTTTTTTCACTCTAGGAAAAGCGAACACGTTTACACTCGGCGGGGATCTGCGAACGACTGTGTTTAGAAAAATTGATGTCTAAAGCAAATGAAGTCACAGGTATGATCGATTCTATTGATTCTAATTTCGAAAGCATCCAACCATTTTAAAGTTTTTTAAAAATGTTGATTAGCACTAAACTTGTACCTCAAATTTTTTATTCATATTATGTTATTTTCTTTCCCATTTTTTTACTTTGTTTATTAATACTAATCAATAGTATGATGTTGAACTTTTATTTTCCTTAAAAAAAAACTCTCAAATTTAAATATTTAACATCAAATTTGTTGGCTTTGGATCGCATCTCTAAATTTACATACTCGTACATTCTTAAGACTCAACACACGTGGTGATTTTTTGGAAAGCATTCTTCGCGTGAAGGGTTTAGTATATAATAAATCCCTTGTTAGAGTTGATCGGTGTAACTACAGGGGTTAGTTCGGCCACCCCTATAATAATCGCGGCAATTGTCAATGTCAGCAGCTAGTTGAATTTATTTGATCTTTTAATTGTTGTAGGCTGAATATTTCCAAGGATATGTTTTCTATTGTAGATTTCATCTTTATGACCAAAATGCTTGTAATTTCTAATATACCCTTCCTTTCAATTTTCTTGGTAGTTTTCCCTATTTTTGTTTCTTTTACCTATCACAATCTGTTTACGTTTTTCAAGGTTCCCTTTTAAATGCTTAGCGTTGGTTCCTCCTGCCCTATTGGAACTCATTCCAAAAATAGAGTGACACCTTGAATGATGTTTCTGTAATTTTAAAATTTGTTTTTATGGGTCTTATATCACAATTGCCCTCCTTTTGTTTGGAAATCTCTATAATTAATATAGGAAAGTAAATTTTATTTTTAATGTTTAATATGTTTCTGAAATACCTGAATGGTAAGTTTCATTTATATCGTACAGTGATATTTGTCTTTGCAAATCCACAACAATACCTATTTCCTGTGCTTTTATGGTACACTTAACATAGGAAAGGTCTATCAGAACATGCTGAACTTTATTATAGTCACAGTAAGATAAATCTGAAAAAATCCTACTCTAGTTCGGAAGTTGCATATTCATACAATTCATTATGTATTAAATCTACATAGTTCTAGGATACTATTTAACTTTCTGTTCTTATCTTGTTAAAAATGCTGCCAAGGTCGGTTATGGGCCGGAAATGTTGTTCCAGAAGATCCTTTGCCTCTTGTCAGATCCCTGGTTGGAACTGATAAATCAGGTTTTCGCCTGGTCGGTGATCTTGGAATTAAAAATGGCTTTATATAAATCTCCTTGGGTCTTCGGTAGAAGCTAAATGGGTTTTTAACCACTGTTAGGGCCTGAATCGGTTCCCTCTTGTTCTCGGAAAACGCTGGGGTGTATAGAATCTCTTTTTTCACTCGGTTTCCTTTCCCCCGTTGCTCTTGGTTTGCTGCTGTAGTTGCTGCTTTTGGCTTGGGACACTAACCAGTGCCGTCACCATCGTTCTTAATAATTGTTCCATTTCACTTTGAAAAATTACTTTTATTTTTCTCAATTTTTCTTTACGACTTATTTCTTCTTATTATTTTTAGCACTTCAAATACTCATTTTTCACTTTAAGCTTAGGCTCGATCACTGAAACCCTTTTTTGCGAATGGGATCCTTCCAATTGCGGCAGTTATAATTTTTGATTAAATAAAAAAAAAATAAGGAAAGAAAAAAAAACAGTTTCTTTTGGCGACTTCATTCCTTGACGACCGGAAACATTCTGGTATTTTTCATTTCAAACAAATTATTTTCTCCTTATGTTGATCACGCTGTTTACTTATAAGTTTACTGCTACACAAGCTAAAAATACATTATCGCAACTCATGTTACTCAGACGGTTCGCAGAAGTACGAATATACCATTGGAGAGTTGGTGGATTTTGGAAATAGATGCATTTGCAACTTGAGTATTCTCATAACTCGCGGCTATCCCAAAGACAAAGAAAGCACTCCACACAAAATGCCAACGACTTTGAGAACGCAACATATTTTCCAATTGTGAAGCTCGTGTTGAATTTATTTAATTTTAGTTTAAAATATTCTTGTTCCCCTATAAATGAAAGACTTTCGAATGGTGATGTTTATGTTGAAACCGACTTTGCCTCTTATAATCTCCTTAGGTTAGAGCATTGGGAAAATGTAATGAATGAATATAATCCTTTCACTGCCTTCTCTAAGATTAATAAGACACTAGAATAGCATACCTTTCTATGCTCTAAAAAAATAGTAAAAAAGAAGAACAAGTTGAAAAAACTCAAGACTTGGATATATTGTTATTTACTGAGAAAAATCAAGAATAAACATAAATTATACAAAAAGAAAATAAATTAATGACAATGAAAATATCAAGACAAAATATAAAAAAATGTGTAAAGGTATTTTTCTATGTTTTAGGTAACCCCAAAAGGGAATGGAAACTAGTTAAAGATATATTAAATGGATCAAATCAAAGAGAAGAACCTCAGAGCATAAAAGAGAAGAATGCTCTTACATATATCAGGCTCCAATATGTTAGTAGACACATTTAATAAGTTCTTTTGCTCTATAGGTGCTAAGGTAATTTCCGATTGTACTGATTCGTTCTCTAATTGTAACTGGCTCAGGAAGGCTCATATCCCCGGAGTTTTTTCTTCTTATGAAGTATATAAATTTATTAAGTCTCTTAAAAACTCTAACACACAAACGTCTGATGGAATTTCAAACAACTTCGTTAAAAAAATAGCTTTAAACATTTGTGATATTCTATATTTTAAATAATATGGTGTGTTTCCATATTATTTAAAAATAGCTGAAGTGTTACCTTTGTATAAGAAAGGCGATAAAACTTTAGTAAACAACTATCTCATTATTGTCGGTTTCATCGAAAATTTTTGAAAAAGCTGTTAAAATAAGAATGGTCATGTTCTTAGAAATAAATCGTTTTTTCAGTGTGTGTCACTTTGGCTTTCGTTCTGGTTGTTCAATTGAGAATGCCCTCCTAAAATTCTGCGCTGAAATATATAGCGGTTTTAAGAATAGGAACCTAACCGCTACACTCTTCATAGACATAGAGAAACCCTTTGATACTGACATACTTCTGAGTAAAAAAGATGTGGTTTTTGAGGTATTATTCACGATTGGTTTCGATCTTGTCCTGTTCTATTTCTTATATTTATTAACTCATTACTTTTACAAAAATATCATAGCAAAGTCACTGCATTTGCGGACGATATGGCGTAGGTTTTCACAAACAATTCAGCATTAGAGCTTTTTGCTGACATCAATCATGATATTCAAGCACCAATTCATTGGTTCAAAATGCATAAAATGGTTTTAAGTGACAAAACCTTTCCTGTTTCATAGTGGAAACTGTAATAGATGCATAGTATGACTGTTTGTAATTCTGACGTAAAATCGCAGACGTATTTTGAAAAAAATCTTGCTCTGACAAATGCTTTAGTACAGTAAAAGTTACTCAGTTCAAATATCTTGGAGTTTTGTTTGAGATGAATCGGTCGGCACACACAACTGTTTCTGGTGTCAGCTACTAGACAAATCTATTTTCTAAAGTCTTACTGCTCACAGGATCTTCTTAAGCGTATTTATTATAGTTTAGTGCATTCTACACTGGAATATGGTTTATCTTCCTGGGGTGGCACTCACTATAATAAAATGTATCCTCTCCTCATTACCCAAAAACATGCTATTCATCTTATTTGTAACAAAAACCGACGGTATGATAGCTTAGTTCTCTTTAGAAACCTTATAAAGTTCTGAAGGTATTCTTCAAAAATCTGGCTATTTATTAAATAGACGCTCATCTAATTACCGACTTAGAATAAATGAACAAAATCTCTTCCAAGTATCTCATCACAATGTGCACATCTTTTATAACTTTTTACGACAACCGCTCCTAGACTTTTTAACAAGCTACCTTATAATATAAGACGTATGCGTAATAAAGAATATAAAGAAAAAAAAATTTTTTCTTTTATTGAGTACCTTTTTTTTGTTCCACTATATTCAAAAAGTGTACAAAAAAATTTTCAAGAAAATCGACTTGTATTAACACGTGCTGAATCGAGCTTTAAATCTTAAGAATTCTCTTCTAGGTGAAAAAAAAAAACAAACATCCAAATAATTTTAAAAATTAATTTTTAAAGTTATATTTTCATAAATAATAATAAGCAGATGAAGATTTTGTAATAAATAGATTTATAGATGATATTTGCACAAATAAATAATGAAACTCAGTCATCGTAACGACTACATCCTGGGTAGTTTTGGCGATAATTTCTCACAGTCTGAAAATTTAAAATTTGAATAGAAGTTATTTAAAATGCAAAGCATATTATTAAGATAATCTGTGAGTTCTTTTCAGCAAATGAAAACGGTACTCACTTGAAGTAGGAATTGCTATTGATCTTTGTTTTTAGTGGGTTTGTTTAACTCCACGTTCAGCTGTATCATTGCCTTATTAATACGACTATTTCCTTTGCTCCCCTATAATCTGGTTGGTCATTCCAATCTGTTGGATCAATGTGCAATAAGTCTGAAGATAAGCCAAATCCTTCGAAAATTTTCATAGATTTAGCTGACATTAGATCTGATGGAAGATTTTTGGTAATGAAGTGTGAAACATCAGCTGGTTTCAGATGTAATTTCTTCTTTACTTCGTCTTCCTTTTGGTCATCTCCTTCCAAAACTTTTAAAACCATGTTTCACTTTTCATCACCATTCAGCCTGTCATCGAAAAACGAAAACGCTGCACATTTCTCATTCAGTTACCATAACTGATTAAGGCTAATCATAAATGATTATCATCTTCTCTGTAGGAATTGAGTCTTTTTAGAAAACTAATGTCATTTATTGGTGCTTGTAAGACATTTGGCTCAGAAAGCCATGATTGTGTGTAGAATTGGATAATAAAGTAGCAAATAGTTGACAAATAGTTCAGCTCGATTTGTTGCGGAAATAATATTATTTTAAGGCAATATATTCCTTTTGCCATCCACCGAGCTAAATGATAAGCTCCAGGTGCCCTAAGTTTAATGTAACTTGGATGAGTTTTTCCCAAATAAATAACTATCAGCTCTAGAAATTTCTCATAGTCATCTCGGGGGAAATTATCTTCTAGCCTTTTCGTAGCAAATACAAAAATTTCTTCGCTTACATCTGCAAGGACGTTCACAGCCTTTTTGTCCATGCACCATATGAAAATTTTACTTTTATTAATAGTTTTCCACTGAGTTTTAAATCTTCTAAACAAAAAAATATCAGGTCCAGGAGATGGATCCAATTTAGATGCATTAAATACTCCTTGAAGAATAATTTCAAAAATGTGATGTCTGCAAGCTAGGTAAAGTATGTCTCGACCAATTTTATTTTCTAACAGGACACAAGCTGCATACAAACGCCCGGTGTTAGATGCAGTTGTATCAAAAACAAAAGCTTGCACTTTATCCATCAATGACCAATCTTCCTATACTTCATACACTGCAGATGATACTTCAATACCAATTCCAGCTGAAAATTCCAGTATTCCAAGGAGTTGTTCAATTTTTGGGGCTGTTGCAATAATTGGAAGTCTGTCAAATTTAGGTTGGCCAGTTATATCGGGAAATAGTTTGGAGTCCCAGTGTATTACGGCAAAGTTTAAGCTCAAGATGGCAAATTTTGCTTTATTTACTGTAGCTGTTTGTTCGCGAAAGTATTGACGAGAAAGCCTTATAGAGGTGCGGTTAATCACAAATTTTTTAAGGATCCAAGGAAGTGGCTTCAATACAGGCTGTCAAGAGGTGAACGGCATCTCTGTCATTTTTTTTTGTATAATTTACGCTCGCCTATGGGGTTAGATACCCTTTACTGACGGAAAGGTAGAAGGAAGAAAAAGGAAAATTGTTTTGTAGTGGTTTGAAACTCAGGTGTGTTTGGTTTCGATTTTCGCTCTCCAGGGGTGGGAGTCCGAAAAGGACGGAGAGTTTTTGATTCACTCAGAGTGATTCGAGGTGTAATTCACAGTATTTTTTTTCTGTGCTTGAAACTCTACAACAGAAAAATCTACGTGTCAGTGTTATGCCTTCACACGCAGAATTTTTCTGTTTGAGTTCCGAGTCGTTCATAGATCTCCGTGGAGAACAAACGTGTCGGCTTCTAGTTAACCAGAAACATTTTGGCCAAGTGCTTCGGTGGCCCAGTGGTAGTGGTGTCTGCCGATAAAGCAGAGGTCGTGGGTTCGATCCCCGAAACATATCGGACTTTTTATTTTTATTTCCATTTTTAAAAGTAAAAAAAAATACAATAAATAAGTGAACAGTCAGACAATGAGTGAAAGTGAGCGGTCCGCTATTCAAATAGCGGGACCAGCAGATGACTTGTTGTCATCAGATGACCAGGCCGTTATGTCGGCCCATTCTCATTCTGGGAAACCAGAAACTAGCGCTAAGAGGAGGAGGAAGCTGAGGCCTACTCCTAATCTTGTGAAACGCCCTTCCCTTTCAGCGTCTAATGAAAAGCTGCCTGGTAGAGTGAGGGAAGAGGCGCCAACAACATCGCCAAGGGCAGCAGCACGACAACAATATAGAAAAGAAATTGACAAAGACGATTTCCCATATGTATTTGACGGTGGAGAAGGACACTATATGGGAGGTGATAACATTTTCGCATCGTTAGCCGCCTCAGAGTCAGACGACGAAGAGGCAGAGATGCAAGTAATGTATAGCAGTATCAAAGAGCTGCAAATAAAGGTACTGGCTATTAAAGCCAAGCAAGTTCCGAGGAGACAGAAGGAGCATCAACTCCAGGACTCACAAAAACAGTCACACATAAGCGAGTCTATACCGCAAAAAAACACACAGAACACTGCGATACAACAACAAAACATACAGAAAACTGCGATACAACAACAAAACATACAAAAGCAGCCACAACAACAAAACTCACAACAACATAAGCAGCAACAACAGCAGCAGCAGCAAAAGCAGCAGCAAAAGCAGCAGCAACAGCAAAAGCAGCAGCTGAAGCATAAACAACAGCTACAACAAAAACGACAACAACAACAATCACAGAAAGCAACTAAACAACGGGTACCTGCAATCAACACCTTCAAGATGGAGTTGAAAGATACGATAGAATTATGTAAGTCGGCCATAGGCAATAATTTTTTTGTTAAAAGACTTAGTTTAGATAGGCACGCGATCCATTGCAATACAGTGGAGCGCTATCATAAAATTAAAAACTTGTTAAAAACTTGAAGGAGTTCTTCTCCTTCACATCGAAATGTGAAAAGCTGCAGACAATGCTGCTGAGGGGATTAGAACCGTCGACTGATCCGGAGGAGCTCCTTGCACTGCTGAAAGAGAAGGAGCGGTTAAGCCATTCGTCACGGCTAGAGCCAAAAGGGAGAAGCGCAAACTACCGTTCTTCCTGGTTCAGCTGAGTCCCAACAGCAAACTGGATGGTCTAAGGAGCATTAAAGTCCTAGACTACCAGGTTGTACACTGGGAAAAATTAAAGAGGAGCGAAAACATTTTACAATGTGTTCGTTGCCAAAGGTTCGGGCACGCCGCGTCGAACTGCGAAATGCAGCCTCGATGCGTGAAGTGCGGAAAGAACCACAAGTCCGAGGAATGCGCTCTAGGCAAGGACGGAGCGTCAGAAAAAAGCCAACTCTCTTGCGCGTTATGTAGGAACACGGGAAACACCGCAAATTATCGGGGTTGTCCCAAATTCTAATACATCAAAAGAGCAAATCTGGCTCGGCAGCAGAAAGTGGAAATTAAACGTCCACGCGTGCAGACACAAACACCAGCCGTTACTCCCCATGTTACCTACGCCCAAATGGCGGCAGGTAGGGGAAATACGGTACAACAACCAAAGGTAGCTTCTCAGGCCCCAGCCCCTAGAGCACCGGAACCTGTACCTGACATGCTGGCTGCTCTCTATTCAGGGGCAGATGGCTCAGCTGCAGCGTCAAATACAGGAACAGGCTAAGCGGGTAGATCAAATATACGCGCTGCTGCCGGGCCTAACGCACCTTTTGCCGTAATGGGTACGTGCGTGGCGGAGCAAACCCTGAAGGTCGTTGCAGTGAATGCGAATTCACTGATTAGGTTCGAACGACGAGCCGCACTATTTAAGTTGCTTAAAGACCACGCCCCTGATGTGCTTTTGGTTAGCGAAACTAAGCTTACCAAAAGACACAAAATGAGGCACAGAAGATACAAAATAGTATGCAGAAACCGACCCAATTCCATTCAGGGAGGTGGCGTTGCAATTTTCGTACGAAAAGGTATACGGTTTAAAAGAGTATACAGTCGTGTAGTACGTAGGTTCCAGTCGCTGGAAGCCTGCGTCGTGTATATCCCTCTCCGTAGTGGAAAGCGGTTGTACATGGTGTCTGTATATGCAACTAAGGCTACTCAATCCACCTTATTCATCTCAGAGCTCGAGACACTTTTTCGATTTTTGAGGCTGGAATTGGAAGACAACCATTTTATTATCGGCGGAGATTTCAACGCCAAACATAGCGATTGGGGAAATAATACACTAAATACTAGAGGGAACCTACTATTCAATTGGTGGGGTCAGCATAATGTGATGTATCGACTCGGGCTTAAGGCGACGGATAGTCCGTCGTTTCCTAGACACGGGTCTTATTTTGATCTCCTGCTGTTCGACACACGAATACACCTGACATGCACAAACCAACAAACCATAAACTGTCTACGAACTTTCGTGTATGACAGTGACCATTGCGGACTCAGTACCGAAATAACCGTTCCGAACGAAGCTGCGGAAATGGACGAGTTTGTTGAAAGGCATGCCTACAATTATAGTAGTGTGCGTTGGACACACTTCTCCAGAACAATGACGAGAGCACTCTCCTCGAATTCGCTCTACCCATCGTCCAATAGAAATCTGTCAAACGAGGAGATTGACAGATATCTAAAACTTATGGACGAGACAATCAAACGAACAATGGACAAAACGATACCTCGGTATCAATACACTGACAACGAAGACTTATTCCGCAACGCAACCATTGATGCACTGCACCGACATAAAAGTAGATTGCTGCCAAGGCTAAAAACCTTGTACAGACAGTTTACTGACAGACATAACCCGGAGATTATGACGCTAAAGTCGTCGATCAAAAACCTCCAAACATTAATAAAAGAAAATTACAGAGCATCTGTAAACACCAGCAACCCGAATATGTTCCTGCAAATAAATAAAATATTTCGGAGGAAAGATCACAACGACCTTTCGTATCTTAAAATCGCCCGAACGACGGACAACGAGAACATACTTATAGCAGGAGGTATCGATCCAAATGAAGCTGTTGATGATGACAACTTCTTTGTGATCGAGGATCCGCAGGAGAAGGTAGAGGCTATAGGAGCGACTTTCCAGGAAGTATATAAGGCGAATGACATCACTGGCCCGAACCACGACCTGGAAAATCGAGTCCTTGTGCACAATTTCTACCTTCGAAATGAAATAGTGAATTGGCGATTCGAGAGCTCGGGTTTCACCCAGTTCAGTGATTCTCGTCACATGGCAAATAATGCCATCACCAATGAAATGGTACTACCACCGTTCATTTCGAAGGCAGAGCTCCAAACGATCTTCGAATCACTTAGAAGTAAGAAATCAGTGGGAACCGATGAAATTCCGAACATTGTGCTTCGACATCTCCCACTAGAAGCGCTGGACATTTATACCACCCTGTTTAATAATGCAATGAATAATGTACATTATCCAGCGCATTGGAAAACAGCAGTGGTACACCCCATCCCCAAAAGGGATAAAGACACATCCAATCCGGCGAATCTCCGGTCGATCAGTCTCCTTCCAAACATCAGTAAGGGGTTTCAAGGCGGGGCATGATGTTGTTCATGCTGCGTCTAAACTGGTTTCTGATATCCAATGCAACAAAAGCAAGAACCAGTGCACTGGTGCCTGCCTGATTGACTTGGAGAAAGCCTTCGATACCGTATGGTTAGAAGGACTCTTTTTCAAGCTGGACGGGTTGGGCATTAGTAAACCACTGCTGTATGTTCTTTTTGATATGCTCTCCAGTAGACAGTTCATCGTGAAGAATGGCGATGTGACTTCTGTTGGAACATTTAACATTAAAAACGGTCTGCAACAAGGTGAGGTAAATTCACCGATCCTATTCAACATTAACACAAGTGATCTGATAGGTTCACTTCACCATGCCATAGCGTACGCAGACGACTTAAGCGCGTACAGATCAGGTCCAAAGATTGAGGTCATTAATATACTCTTGCAACGTGACTTCGATAAAATTAAACGATATTGCGATGACTGGAAGTTGAAAATCAATTTCCAGAAGTCGGAAACCATTTAAGAGCAAGTTTATTGGAAAAGATTCGGGAGTTTGAGAGGGCTTGTCGCAGGACTTGTCTTCGCTTATATAGAACACCAGTGTCTGAGTACATAAAATTCTATCCTAATGAGGTCTTGTACAATAGGACGAAACTAATAAGAGTGGACAATTTCGTCATTAAGTTGATTCGAAGGCACATTGCAAGAGCAATGACGACATCGAACAACCTGATCTCCGGGGCTTTCTACCCTAATCACATGTATCATGAGAGAGTTCGCTTTGACGGCTTTGTTCCCCCAGAAGCATTCCTCTACCTAGATATGAAAGGTCTGATCCAGGACAGATTGGCGGTGCCGCTAATCTTCCACGTTGCTCGAACAGCTGCGGACAGGCGACTCAACTACGACAGAGACGTAGCACATGGCAGAGCAGAGCGTCTCCGGTTCAGTAGGTCGGTAGGGAGTCGCGACATAACAGATGTTGCTCGGCAGCACCAACAATTCTGGTGGTTAGATGAAGGAGGGGAAGTTTCGTCGTCGAATTCCTCCAGTAATACGTAGCTTCATAGGAAGCAAAGTCGGTCTTCTGCGTATTTGATTAGTCGTGGCCGGCTTACATAGTGTTAGGTAGAATTCGGGTAAATATAAGAAAAAAAAAATAAATAAATAAAAAAATTATAAAAAAAAAAAAAATTAAAAAACAAAAAAGAAGTATTTTTGAACAGAAGTGGGTAACACTCTAAAATACGTTATAGAATTAGATAGCTTAGGTAGGATTAAGTAGGTTAAGATTTAGTTGTAAATAGTTTATAGGTTTAAGTTAAGTTTAAGTTAAGTTTTATATTATTACAAAAAGTCCATATACTAAGTTTTTCTACTCAAATTTTATTTGCTTAGTTTTAGTTTTAATAAATGTAAAAACAAAAATACAAATAGTCTGTAAGAAACGTCGAAAGACATAGATTAAGTATTATGTTTAACTTAGAGTGCCCGCATGGGACCAGTAAGATAGAATAAGATTATTTGTAAGTTATTTAAGCTAATATTTAAGCATTTTTTTGTCTAGCTTGTAAGTGTAAATGAATTCCAAAAATAAAAATGCATATAAAATGAAATGAAAATGAATGTCTGAGTTCCAATTACAACTGAAAAACTGACTTGCCATGGGCAAGACTCGAACCTGGACCCTCCGAGTGAGAAGCGATTGCTAGTACCACTACACCACGGCCACCCCGTTTCATTTTATTTTACATTTATCGAGCACTGCCGATAGCCTGGAAGTTGAAATATCTACTCTAGCTCTTTTTAAGCCTGAAAGCCCTGGCACTGGCGAATCAGAGCTAGAATTCAGCGAAAGAATTTTTTCAACTTCAAGCTCCTCTTCTTAGATGTTTTTAGATGTCATCGAACAAAAAAATTGAGTGCTCAAAAAAATTCCGACTTTTGAAAATAAGGACCATCCTAATAGGCATTGATGGATTTTCATTACAAATATGCAATAGGATTGCTTTCAAGCTGTCCTTACTACTATCAATGAACAAGCGGCAATCATTTGGATCATAAGGCCTTTCGATTTACTCACAAAGCAGGAATATCGGTGCAGTAGCATATGCTGTTTTCCTTTTTAAAATGTTATGTGTAAGGCTTATGACAGTTTCTGTAAAGTATTCTAATTAGAGATCTCTCACCAAATCATTCAGTTCAAGCTGCGTATACAGCTTTGCCTGCCTTTTGTAATTATCCGAAAGTTTCAGCAGTTGAATCGTGCCAATTAGGACGAGAAAATTCACTTGAATGTGGAACTAGAAGAGAAACAGGTTCTGCTGCCGCATGAACCCAATTGGTATACTTTCCAAAACCTGTCGATTTTTTCAGATAAAGGTGACAATGAAGCGTATGTAGAGCATCCCTCTCTATATCATCGGTACACCGAATTTCATGTAAAAATGCAAGTTATTAAATTTAAACTTACTGTTTTGAACCAGAAAAACGCGCGTTAAGAGTTGTGCCATATAAGCACATTTTGCTTGGTGTCCATCGATCATGAAAAGTTACATGTGCTATTCCAAAACATTGCAGATACTCGTAATTCTATTTTAATGAATTTTTGAACGTACGTCTATTTACCTTCGGGACAAAATTACATAAATTGTAGCAGTTTTTTATAGAAGTGAATTGGCTTGTAAAGTTATCGGTTTTAAAATTTTAGGTAAATCATATCGTTTTATATGAGTACATGTCTATAAATTGCAACGGACATACAATCAATTAGTACTTCTTGATGTGGAAACATCTAAAAATGTTATTCTGTTTAGCGGTTTTAACATTAATATTATTGCTGCCTCGTCTGACAGTGATTTCCAAAGCTACTTACCCAGTATCTAACACATGTTTGGACTATATATTATATATATTAGGCGGCATAAAAATAATCGAATTATTTTTAAGGCGGATATATACGACTTGGTGATATCTGACCATTGTCTTACTTGCATCCAAGTTCATTCTACTGTCTACAGAAGATCTGACGCTACTGATATTTCGTAAAAATAATTTCGGCAAGCTAAAACAAGCTCTGACTTTGGAGTTTTGGGATGAACTCTACTGTGCACATGATCTTTCTGTTACTTTAAATATGTTTCTCAGAAAACTTAAAGTTCATATTTCAAATAGCAGTACATAAGAAAAAAAAACTCAAACGTTTGAAACAGTGGATGATATTTTACCTTTTAAGAAAAATTAAGAAAAAACATCAAACTTATGCATGACTTCGGAAACATCCTGATAATACGTATATGAGGATGAACTCTTACTAAAGGGTGACCAGATATGAACGATAGGAAAAAACAACATTGGTGTGAGATATAAAATTAATTCTGGCTTTATTTTGAAGCTACGTTCATGCCATTATATGTGGACTAGCACATCATTCAAATGGCCGCTTCGATTTCGCTGGCAATGCTTCAAGCGGTCGGTCCAATTTTTGATGACTCGGTCTAATATGTGCGGCGTTATTCCAGAAATAGCGTGTCGAATGTTGACCTCGAGCTCATCCAAAGTGGTTGGCTTGCTAGCGTAGACTAAGGACTTAAAGTAGCCCCAGAGAAAATAATGGAGTAGTGTCAAATCGCATGATGAACGCTTGCCGTAAAATGACCCAGTTACCAAATTTCTCCATCAAATCTTCGCATGTAGTGCCGTTTTGTTGGAACCACTGCTCGGATATATCGATGTTGTCGAGCTCTGCCCACAGAAAGTCGGTTAACATCGCTCTATACCTGAGACTATTGACGGTAACGGTGTCTCCTTCCTCAGTTAGAAAGAAATAAGTCCGATGATGCCGCCATGCCACAATCTGCACCAATTTTGCTTGTAGGCATAGCCGCTGAGTCAAAAATGGACCTCGTGCGAGAAGATGATTTTTTGGCCAAAATTTGGATCTACGGCCAACATTTTGAGCGTAGAATTAGCGAACTCACGGCATTGTCTATGGTCGTTCGGATTTAGTTCTTGAGTCATCACAATTTTATACGGATGTAGGCCCAAATCCAACTCAAAATAGCCCGATTTAACTGTCTGGCGATGCCCAATCCAGGTGATCGGCGCCGAATCGACAGTTCTAGGTCTTCTTCGATACTGGCCTTCATTTCGCACCAATCTCTGTATACTCAAACTCTTCTACGGTGCGACGAATTACCTGCACACAGAAGCTATGATGACGACCGACCTCACGATGAAATTCATGCTCCGTATTTATAGCTAAGCTGGAACTCCGATAATATTTTTTAATAATTTCCGTGTGTTCGGCAAGCATAAAATGATGCATGATGAAATGGTAAACCTTATTGAATTAGTTCTCTGCGAGCTTTCAAAGTCGACGGTCTCGAGCATTATCTTTTCGCCTACAAAGTTTAACGTACTTAGAACTATTAAACGCGTTAGATCTCTCGACCCTGAGAACATCATCATGTCCTCAATCAAGAAACCCCGCGCCGACTTGGCTTCTCGGAGTGCTAAATTTAAAAAGAATTCACGAGCAAATTATTGGAGTCTACTTCAATGTCATCCAGACAGTGATATGGACGACATTGACTCGAGTGATATTGTTATCGACCCGCATAATGACCCTAAAAAAACCTCATGTTCCCACCATAATTTATATACTATTATATAGCTATTACACAAAAATCCCGAGTTTGTGCATATTTTGATGAAATCATCTAACGTCAGTGACTACTCTCTTAAAAAACTTTCTATCGGTATCAAAACTTGCTGTGAATCGTTAGAGTCATATACAGAAGTGTTAAACTCTTTAAAGCAACGGATTTGCCAATATTTTTCGCATAACGTTAAGAGTGTAAAACTATTTAAAGTGGTCTTATTTGGGCTAGAAAATATTAAAGTTAACACTCTTAAAAATGAACTTTGTACACTCGGCTTAAAATGTGTTGAAGATAATAAAATTATAACAAAATACGATCACTACGTTGATACGATCTATCTGGTGTCACTAGAAAATGGTTCTGTCAAATTAGCGGAGCTTAAGAAAAACTACCGATCATTGTTCTATACACAGATAAGTTGGAGTTTCCAAAGAATATTGAAAGGTAAACTCACTAAATGCTATAATTGCCAAATGTTTGGCCACGGTGAAAAAAATTGTCATGTTAAGACTAAACGATTGAATGTCAAAACTCACTCACCATTAAGCGTGAGTTACGTCATGTAACTGACAAATGCGTCATCTGAAGCGACAGCGGTACCCAACGCAGCATAGCAACAACGAAGACAACACCTGCAATCAGCAGAGAAAAAAAGAACACCTTAGCAACAACCTGCGAGTGGAGTTTAGCGTTGATGATAAGAGAAACTTGGCTTAGCTTGGGTAACAGTATATTGATAACCGCAGTCACAACTCCCTCTCCACCTATCTTATCAGAGAGAGGAGTTTTGCAAATAAAGCACCCAGTTGCTATAAAGTATTTAGAGAAAAGCAGCGTTATGGAAAGTGCGAAGGAGTTGGTTGGCGTGAGTTTCGAGGAACGAGTTCATCATTAATAAGTTAGTTGATAAGAAGCAATTGTATAGAAAGCATCAAAAAATAATAATTAATAATTTAGAAGAAGAATAAAATAAGAAAAACCTTACCTATGTACCTGCAGATCTGTGTAAAAGTCCTTCTGTTCTTGACGTTTTCGTTACCAATCATGTGACTTTACTCTCTCAACCCGTCGCTGTCAATGATCTATATTCTGATCACTATCCTGTTTTTTGTAAGATGTATTTTTCAAAAAAGATTAAGCAAGCATTGTCCTATGATTTTAAAAATGCTAACTGGCGTGGATTTAGTTCAAATATTAATTCGGTATTTAGACAAAAATTGTAAGCCTTTTTGGAATATAGTCAAAGTGATCAAGAATAAAAATAGACTAATACCAACACTCAGATATAATGATGAATATATTTTTACTGACAAAGACAAAGCAGATTCTCTCTCTGAATTTTTCTCTAAAAGTCATTATTTATCTCAAAATTAAGGAGATAATGAAACCAACACATTGGTTGAACAAAAAATTACGACTTTTAACAACAATATTTGTAACACCCCAACAAACGCCTTTGTTTCTGTAACCACTGTTACAAACATTATAAAATCCCTTAAAGTTAATAAAACGGGTGGGTTAGGTGGAATAAGAAACAATTACCTGAAGCATTTATCCTTTTTCGGCTTACGACATTTAACTTTTCTAGTCAACGCATGTCTTAAATTACAATATTTTCCGCAAAAATGGAAAATGGCTAAAGTTGTCCCTATATTAAAAGCTGGAAAGCTTGCAGAGTCTGTCACCAGTTATACACCAATAAGTTCACTCAGCCTAAGCAAAATCTTGGAAAAGGAAATAAAAAATTATATTTTAGAGTTTAGTAGTGATAATTATGTATTCCCTAATATTCAGTTTGGATTTAGGCAATTTCATAATATATCGCATCAAGCTCTTACAATATGTAACCATGTTAAATCAAATCGGTAACAAGGGAAATCAACTGGTATGATCCTACTTGATGTTGAGAAGGCGTTCGATACTGTCTGGCATAACCGCCTAATATATAAAATGATTAACTTTAGCTATCCATTGTATCTAATTAAAATTGTCCAAAGTTTTCTATCAAGTCATAGTTTTCTAGTCCATGCTAATATCGGTGTGTCTAAGTTCACTAATTTCAAGCATCCCAAAAGGGTCAGTATTGGGTCCTACCTTATATAATATATTTACATCTGACTTTCCTAGTCTGCCAGATTGTCAAGATGCAATTTTCGCTGACGATACTGCAATTTACACATCGCTTACGTTCGCTCTTAACATCTAGAAGACACATATATATAGATGCTAGTGAGATAGTAGGAAAGTTTTGCAGTAAATGGAAAATAAAAATTAATAGTGAGAAAACCCAAGCCATCTTTTTCAGTAGAAAAAGAAACACTTGCTTCATTCCACAACATCCGATTCGTATTTATGGAAATGAAATAAGTTGGGATCCATCAGTGAAACATCTTGGCATACACTTAGACTCAAAACTGACATTAAGTGACCACATCACACAGACTTTGAGAAAAATAAACATTGCGACTGCCTTATTATACCCATTTATCACAGCTATCTAACGTTAATAAAATAGTTATTTTCCAAGCGATATTGACCTATGGTTGTCCTGTCTGGGGTGGCGCAGCTAAATGTCACCTAAAAAGGCTGCAAGTGTCACAAAACAAATCTTTGAAAATGATTCTTAACTTACTTTGGCGGATGTTGAACTGATATGCGAATTCATAGGTTAAACGAAAAATTCATCACTCGATGTTTTTTTGCTCGTAAACAGTCTTTATACTTAAAAATAAAGGTAATATAACTGTTGTATTTATTTGTTTACTTACTTATTTATATACACGTCTTTTTGTTTCTTTATTTATTTTTTTTATTTATTTACTTATTTATTTATATATTTATACATGTATATATTTACTTAACAACTTTTTGTCCTTTTTCGTTATTAATTTATTTATTTCTCACTTATGTGTATATTAATATAATTATGTACGTTTCTGTGATTATGCATCTATGCACACTTTTTCAAAAAATTTCTTAGTATATAATAATATTTATATACGAGTATACATATATTTTTTTGCATGGAGGTTTTTGTAGCAACTTTCCTCCGCATGTACTCTTTATGCTTATTCTTTTCCTTTTGTATCAACAACTTTTCCTTTTTTTAGTAATAAATGTACCAAATCTCTAAATGTAAAATGTGCAATACCAAATGTAAGTTATATTATGCAAAATAAAAAATATCTAACCTTACTGAATAATTTGATAGCTGGACGTCATTGGTAGCTTTGACCGCTGCTGAAACATAGCAATTAGAAAATCTATCTTTGAAATCTGTTATAACCCGTTATAATAAATTATGTAATAAAGTAAAAAAGAAATGCCTCATTGCAAAGATTCTTATTACAAAAGTAGGCTAGTGGAGTATGTTGGCAACTCTAACAAAGAATGGATTATTGTAAATGAAATTTTAAGTATTGTAGAAACTCGACGAGTACAAATATAGAATTAATTAATAGTGGTAATATCGCATTGGATTCTTTTCAAGTCGTAAATCTTTGTAATGATTATTTTGAGAAGATAAGTTCTAACTTAAATTATAGATCTGATTGTGTTTCTGAAAATGCTCTGTGTGAGGAAAATTTTCAGACTCAAAGTTTTTTTTGTGAAGACATTACTTATATTGAAATGTATATACTCGTATTTCGTACTTAAAAACATCGAATTCAGCGTCTCATGATTCAATTTCCTCTAAAATTCTGAAAGATATTTCTCCATTCGTTTCGGATGTTTAATGCTTCATTTTTGATCTCAATGTTGGAAAAACTATTTTTTTCGAAATCACTTAAAACCGATTCATTCATTAAAAAAGCAATACAACTGATTTAAGCAATTGCCGCCCTATTTCTTTGTTATCTGTTTTTTCAAAAGTCTTTGAAAGCGTAATTGAATCTCGAATGCTTTTATTCCTCAACAAATTAATTTTTTTTAGTGACGCCAGTTTGGATTCAGAATCGGGGAATCCACTGAAGATGCGTTATTTAAAGTACAACATCTCTGCTACTTTATTTACTGATGCTGCTAAAGCATTTGATACTGTTGACCATAGATTATTGCAAGATAAGTTATTTAGGGGATTTATTGGTTTCAATGTTTTTCCACAAACTTCAAGGTATTTTAAGTGGCGAACCCAAGGTTCAGTTCTGGGTCCACTCCTTTTGCTTGTGTATGTCAACTCCTTGTTTTATCAACCCTTTAAAGGCAACACATCAGCTTTTCCTGATGACAAAGCTTTGGTTTATGGAAACAGTAATCACCTCAATGTCTTCACTGATTTTGTTAAGATCTTTATATTGTAATATTACATGGGTAATTCTAAAATATGGAGACGAGGTTTGAACCATAGTTTTCTCTCGTGGATATTTTTTTTTCGGATAAGTCTTTGTTAAATTGGATATGGAAGCGTAGTTAATTAAAGCTCTGATTAATAATCAGCGGGAAAATGTTAAGAAACCAAGAAGAGTGCTTAGAAAAAATTTCTAGAAATTCAAGCTGTACCAGCAGCAGCAGCACACCACGTTCACATGCAATTGCAGTTTTTTGCGCGTTTAACAATGATATCGAGAACTTATTTGTGCCAGCTTAATCAACACTTTGAAGCTAAGCAAAAACGGGCATGTTTCTTATCGTGGATAGGTACAGGTACGTGGATTTTTCGTCTAAAACGTTTAAGGAACTAGCGGACAAATTAAGTGAATATTTTTTATCTAAAACACATGTATAGTACTCGCGGAGAGGTTCTAGTTTCACCAAACCGCGGTGAAGGAAAACCAAACTTATAAAGAATGGGTGGCCGATTTACTTGGAATCGCGCGAAATTGTGGGTTTACTTGTGGGGCATACAACATATCTTTTTTAGACTTTATAATTCGGGATGTGATTGTGTTCAACACACTACATGGGTCAGTGAGGGAAAGGGCATTACAGAAATCAAACCCGACCTTAGAGGAAGTCCTAGAACTAGGGGTAGCATACGAAACAACGAAGTAAACGTGTTCGGTAATAAGTAGTCATCTTTCGGTAGATGTAAATCAAACGCTCGCACACAACGGGAATTCGATTTTAAGTTCAATGTCAAACGGTATATCCAGTGGATCGTACGGCCAGTCATGTCCGGGGTGTAATAATTCACATCCACGTAATAAATGCCGTTTCATAAAATCGTCATGCAATTATTGCGGTAAAAAAGGTCACATCGAAAGTGTATGCTTATCTCAAGGAAATTCTAACAAAGGAAAACGCAAACATTACAAAGAGAATCCAAAGTTATATAATACTAAGCAAAAATCATTTTCTAAGACTAAATTTGAAAGACAAAATGTAAATTCGATGTTCCGATAACGGAAATGAAAAAAACTAGTTTGGACAAAAGTTCGACTGAAACTGATTTTTCTAAACCTCCTGGAACACCTATAGAGCTTAGACCATCAGAACGATTAAAAAGGAAGGCTGAATTCAAAATAAAGTGCGAGGAAATGTTAACATCTTTATATTGTAATATTACATGGGTAATACTAAAATAGTAATACTACATTGACATTGGTAACTCCAATATTCTTATTATTGTAAACCAATCATTAGATTTAAATCGTTTCATAAAGCAGTTTGAATTACACCATGAACCAGGCAATATCTTTCTTTCTAAGATATAACAGATTTAGAAAACGATTTGAAACTTTTACATAAATGGTTTGTTTACCATAAACTACTTGTGAGTACCAAAACAAAATGTATGCTTTTTAAGACAAGGGGTGCAATTTGCGAGGATATGATTCTGAAATACCATTTTTCAGACTATTCCAGGTTTCCGTTAATTCGTGGTTATGATTGCATGAATCGTTGTTATCAAACTCTTAATGTACACAGGAAATGGTACAATTATTTTTTCCATATTTTGGCATATATTCAATACGTGAATGTAGATAACTCTTCGTTATCCATAGACTATAAGTTTTGTAATTTTCAGTCAACTTTATTTATTTTTTTTTCTTAATTTTATAGCAACCGTTATTACGAGTACACAAATTTTTCCAAAGTTGCTAAATACAATCACTGTACGTTTGGTAGAAATTGATAAAATGGAATGTCAGTTTTCACTGTAGCAGAGGCGTCAACGTTAGAATAAAACATTGCCGTTTGTCGAAAAAATTAATATATTCGGAAAATTTATTTATTCACTCAATCTCTAATAAATTTGTAACTTTTTGTCGGTTTTCTTCTCGATTTTCCTATATTTTACGTAAAATTATCAGCTTTATGCACATGAAGACAAACCGGACATTTTTCCTCGAATTCTATCTATCCGCTGCCACAGAATCATCTTTAAAATTTAATTTGTTTAAAAAATCTGGTCTATTTTCATCTAATTGAAATTGATGGAACCGCTTAATCAATTAAATACCCAATTAAATGTGTTTGTTCACCATTTCAATGTCTTTTATTTGGTATCAAGGATGACCAAAGAGGACATTTCTAGCTCGAGATATGGATTTTTAAGTGAGGAGAGATTGAAAAAATTAAAAAAAATCATAATATATCAAACAAAATTGAACAGAAAAACATTCTAACCAGATTTTCAAATTCAGCGGGAGAAAATGCGTAAGGAAAACCATCTCTCATCAAATGTACATAAAAACAATTTCATTTCGTAAACTAGTGTTGCCAGTCAGCCATTCTGTATTGCAATAGACACCTGTCATTTCATTTGGTTGCTCGATGATAAATTTATTATTACAGATTGAAGTAACTTTTTATAAACCGAGCAATCCACATGTCGCTTGTCGTGATCGACTGTCAAATTACGAGTAAGTGTGTACTTTTTGTTGTACCGTGCGCAGTGTGCGCATTTTAATACTGTTGAGATTCATCCCCGGGTATCACGCTCACAGATATATTTCGCACATTTTGCTGGGTTTTCGCATAACTTTGCACTGTGATAATATACACAGCAACCCGGGTGAAACCCAACACATCCAATGTGGCGTTTCTGATGCCACGTTGGTTTTGGTGCTTGATCCAGCAAAGTATTTGTATTGTGTTCCCTTGTGTATATAAAGATGAGGAAACCGTGTGATTGCTATCTCGTCCACCGCAAAGTCAATAAGCCGCAGTTCATTGCCAGACAAAGCAGTGGTTACCAACTATTCTACTTTCCTATCTTGGCGTTAAAATCGTCTTGTATGATTTTACCGTCATACTATGACATTGCTCACATGTCTTATCATCAAAAGGCGATCGCTCACGTGTCGGTACTTCAAAACTTTTTACTTAAGTCTGTCGAGTATGTTTAATTCAATTTATTTATCAATTTTACCACTGTACATTCGGAAATAAAATTATCTTTGGAGTACAGGTTATTAGTATGTAAGGGGTGTTTTTTCAGAGGTATGGTTTTTAAACTGGCAACACCGTTTCTACAGCTTGACAGTTGAAAGTCGATTTATGCCAGAACAATAAGTGCAAATTGTGCTAACTTATTTTGAAAACCATGGTTCGGTTCGCCAAATATATCGTGCGCTACGTGCATTTTACAGTCGACATAATCGTCCATCTAAGCAAGTTATTTGGAACACGATGAATCGATTTTGCACCACGTGTACTCTAGTGGTTAATACGCATCCCCAAAGACGACAAACAGCGCGAACAGAAGAAGTTATTGCCGTTGTGGGGCGCAGTATTGAGGAGAATCCGAATGAGTCGATTAGCCATTAGCAATTGGAGCTATGCCCATCCACTTTGTGGAAGTTTTTACGGAAAGATCTTGGCTTAAAAGCTTATAAGATCCAGCATGTGCAAGAGTTGAAACCGCGTGACCATTATACTCGCCATGATTCAGCTTGATCCTCATTTTCAACGCAAAATTTTGTTCCCCGATCAGGCCCATTTTTGGTTAAATGGATATGTAAACAAGCAAAATGGCCTGGTGGAATCATCTGCCCATATTTTTTTAAAGACGATGCCGGCCACAATGTTACCGTAAATGAAGAGCGCTATAGAAACATGATTTCTGACTTCTTCGTTCCTCAATTGAATGTCATTGACGTGATAGAGCTTTGTCGCAACAAGATGGCACAAAATGCTACACGGCGCGCGACCCCATCAATTTGTTTTGGGAAACATTTGCTGAGCGCATAATTTCGCGTAATGGACCAGTGAACTGGCCTCCACGGTCCTGTGATCTCACGCCTTTAGACTACTTTCTTTGGGGGTATGTGAAGTCGCTAGTCTATGCCGATAAACCAGAGACGTTGAACGATTTGGAAGTCAACATTCCCCGTATTATTGTTGATATACGGC
Organism: Volucella bombylans; assembly: GCA_949129095.1. Classification (NCBI taxonomy): domain Eukaryota; kingdom Metazoa; phylum Arthropoda; class Insecta; order Diptera; family Syrphidae; genus Volucella; species Volucella bombylans. The sequence goes on along the minus strand of OX422143.1, from coordinate 65,891,666 downwards.
CCCAGTTGCTCTATAAAGTTGTTGAAAATAGGACTTCATGATTGCGCTTAATTCGATCCAGCCGTGGCACGCAAATACCCGATATCATATTTAAGCACTAATGGCATAGAATTATCTATTAAAGAAAGCTAATATCATGGACATAAACATTAGCTTCAAGTATTGAATTTGTATATCGCTAAAAAAACACCCTTTATAAGATAAATAAAAAATAAAATAAAAAATTTAAATTAGACTGCATATTATATTAAAATAAGAAAAGCATAAAGATAGTATAAAAAATAACAACACAAACGTAAGAAAAGAAAAAAAAAAAACTAAATTACCAAGACAGTAAGAAATTTCAGTTCGATTGTGTTAGATGATTGGGGGCAACTTTCAAAAAGCTGGGTAATCGTTCCAGAGGGTGATAACTTGAATGAAAAACTGTTTGCGGTATGTGAGGCAAGTACATCGGTTTGATATTATTGTTAATCGAATACGGTACAGCAAGCGAAGGTTGCTTCTCAGGCTCCAACGCCCAGAGCACCTGAACCAGTACCTCACATGCTAGCTATCTTGCTCTCTATCCAGGGGCAGATGGCTCAGATACAACGTAATTTAACTGAACAGACCGCGCGGGTGGATCAAGTATACGCACTGCTGCCTGGCCTAACGCACCTTTTGCCGTAATGGGTACGTACGTGGCGGAACAAACCCTGAAGGTCCTTGCTGTGAATGTGAATTCACTGATTAGGCTCGAACGACGAGCCGCACTATTTAAGTTGCTTAAGGACCAAGCCCCTGATATGCTTTTGGTTAGCCAAATTAAGCTTACCAAAAGACACAAAATGAGGCACAGAAGATACAAAATAGTACGAAGAAACCGACCCAACTCCACTCAGGGAGGTGGCGTTGCAATTTTAGTACGAAAAGGTATACATTTTAAAAGAGTATACAGTTGTGTAGTACGTAGGTTCCAGGTGCTGGAAGCATGCATCGTGTATATCCCTCTCCGTAGTGTAAAGCGGTTGTACGTGGTGTCTGTCTATGCACCTAAGGTTACTCAATCCACCTTATTTATCTCGGAGCTCGAGACACTTTTTTGATTTCTAAGGCTGGAATTATATTAGAGATTGGGGAAATAATACACCAAATACTAGAGGGAACCTACTATTCAATTGGTGGAGTCAACACAGTGTGATGTATCGACTCGGGCTTAAGGCGACAGATAGTCCGTCGTTTCCCTGACACGGGTCCTATTTGGATCTCCTGCTGTTCGACTCATGAATACAACTGACGTGCACTAACCAACAAACTACAAACTGTCTACGCACTTTCGTGTATGACAGTGACCATTGTGGTCTCAGCACCGAAATAACTGTTCACAACGAAATTGCGGAATTAGATGAGTTTGTTCAAAGGCATTTCTACAACTATAGTAGGGTGCGTTGGACACACTTCTCCAGAACACTGACTAGAGCACTCTCCTCGAATTCGCTCTACCCACCGTCCAACAGAAATCTGTCAAACGAGGAGATTGACAGGTATCTAAGACTAATGGACGACACAATCAAACGAACAATGGACAAAACGATACCTCGATACCAACACACTGACGACGAAGACTTATTCCGCAACGCAACTATTGACTCACTCCACCGACATAAAAGCAGGCTGCTGTCAAGACTAAAAACCTTGTACAGACAGTTTACTGACAGACATAACCCAGAGATTATGACGCTAAAGTCGTCGATCAAAAACCTCCAAGTATTAATAAAATAAAATTACAGAGCATCTGTAAGAGAGCATAGATCCAAATGAGGCTGTTGATGATGACAATGTCTTTGTGATCGAGGATCCGCAGGAGAAGGTTGAGGCTATAGGAGCGACTTTCCAGGAAGTATATAAGGTGAATGACATCATTGGCCCGAACCACGACCTGGAAAATCGAGTCCTTGTGCACAATTTCTACCTTCGAAATGAAATTGTGAATTGGCGATTCGAGAGCTCGGGTTTCACCCAGTTCAGTGACGAGAATATGGCAAATAATGTCATCACCAACGAAATGGTACTACCACCGTTCATTTCGAAGGCAGAGCTCCAAACGATCTTCGAATCGCTTAAAAGTAAGAAATCAGTGGGCACCGATGAAATACCGGACATTGTGCTTCGACATCTCCCACTAGAAGCGGTGGACATTTATATCACCCTGTTTAATAATGCAATGAATAATGCACATTATTCAGCGCGTTGGAAAACTGCGGTGGTACATCCCATCCCCAAAAGAGATAAAGATACTTCCAATCCGACGAATCTCCGCTCGATCAGTCTTCTTCCAAACATCAGTAAGGTTTTCGAGAAAGTGATCAAGAGAGTCCTGACTAAGTGGATTGAGGACAAAAATATAGCTCCGGATAATCAATTCGGTTTCAACGCGGGACATGATATCATTCATGCTGCGTCTGGACTGGTTTCTGATATCCAATGGAACAAAGGTAAGAAACAGTGCACTGGTGCCTGCCTGATTGACTTGGAGAAAGCCTTCGATGCCGTATGGTTAGAGGGACTCTTTTTCAAGCTGGACAGGTTGGGCATTAGTAAATCACTGCTGTATATTCTTTTTGATATGCTCTCCAGTAGACAGTTCATCGTGAAGAATGGCGATGTAACTTATATGCTGGAACATTTAACATTATAAACGGTCTGCAACAAGGTGCGGTAAATTCGCCGATCCTGTTCAACACTTACACAAGTGATCTGATAGGTTCACTTCACCATGCCATAGCGTACGCAGACGACTTCATACAGATCGGGTCCAAAGATTGAGGTTATTAATATACTCTTGCAACGTGACTTCGATAAAATTAAGCGATATTGCGATGACTGGAAGTTGAAAATCAACTTTCAGAAGTCGGAAACCATTCTGTTTAGGACGCCTTTGTCTGGGGCCTCTAGGGATATCAGAAAGAATTGGCGAAAGTTTTCTATCGTCGGACAACACGAACAGCCACTTGCTTGTCGAAATGTAGTCAGATACCTTGGGATCTGGCTAGATCAATATCTGTATTTTAACAATCATATAGATGTTGCTCTGGCCAGAGCCAAAGGTGATAACAGCCAACTCGATGCGAGGGTGAAGGTAATCTGCTACATGGCCCTTATCAGACCCATGCTGGTATTTGGTTGTCCCGTGTGGTTCAATGTACGAGCAAGCTTAATGGAAAAGATTCGGGTGTTTGAGATGGCTTGTCTTAGGACTTGTCTTCGCTTATACAGAACAACAGAGTCTGAGTACATAAAATTCTATCCTAATGAGGTCTTATACAATAGGGCGAACCTAATAAGAGTGGACAACTTCGTCATTAAGTTAACTCGAGGGCACATTGCAAGAGCAATGACCTCATCGAACAACCTGATCTCCGGGGCTTTCTACCCCAATTATATGTATCATGAGAGAGTTCGCTTTGACGGCTTGATTCCTCCAGAAGCGTTCCTCTATCTAGATAGTAAAGGTCTGGTCCAGGACAGATTGGCGGTTTCGCTAATCTTCCACGTCGCTCGAACAGCTGCGGACAGGCGACTCAACTACGACAGAGACGTCGCACACGGCAGTGCGGAGCGTCTCCGGTTCAATTGAGGGGTAGGGAGTCGCGACATGAGGGATGTTGCTCGGCAGCACCAACAATTTTGATGGCTTGTTGAAGGGGAGAATGCTTCGTCGTCAAACTCCTTCAGTGATATGTAGCTTAATGTGAAGCAAAGTGGGAAAGCCTAATTTTTTTTAGCCATGGCCGGCTTACATAGTTTTAGGTAGGATTAAGTTAGTTTTAAGAATAAAAATATATAATAACCAAAAAAAAAAAAACATTAAAAAAAATTAACAAAAAAAAATATATATATATACATGTATTTATATATTATGTATATGCATATTATGTATATATATATTTATGTATGTCTATGTTTGTATTAGATGTAAGTAGGTTAAGTAGATTAAGATTTATTTTTAGGTAGTTTGCAGGCTTTTAGTTTTAAGTTTTATAAAAAATTAAAAAATGTCCATTCACTATGATTTTTACTTATAATTTATTTTCTTAGTTCTAGTATTAGGTAATGTTAAAATAAAAATATAATGTAAGATTCGTCGAAAGACATAGTTTAAGTGTTAGGTTTAACTTAGAGTGCCCGCATGGGGCCAGTAAGTTAGAATAAGATTATTTGTAAGTAATTTAAGCTAATTTTTAAGCGTTTTTTGTTTAGCATATAAGAGTAACTTAAGTTAAAAAATAAAAATGCATACAAACTGAAACTGATTGTTAATCTACGATTGGATTTTTAAAAAAATAAGCTTGTCATATAAATACTCAGGCTTTATTGTGTGTATAGCACTTCAACATTTATGTAGCCTAACAGCAAATAAATTTAACCCAAACACAAATATATTAAGCCCTTTAGCAATCAAAATCAAATATGTTTAACCTTGTAGCGGATATGTTTAACCAAAGAACAAATATATTTAAACTTAAACCAAAACAAAAATTTATTTGAACTTTATAATTGTATAAAAACGTATAAGCCTCCTAAAACAAAATATTTAAAAAAAATTGTAGTCCATTTTCTCCTTCGGAATGAATAAAACCATATTAATTGCATAATTAGTACAATTTTTTGCAAACTATTTTCAATAACTGCACCAAGTTAAGGTCCCTGCTAACGTCACTTAAAAATTGACAAGCGTGCGGCTTAATTTTTGAAAAAGATTTTCCTATGGGGTTAAGCGTGGCAGAGTAAAGAGTCAAATATATTCTGAACTTCTTGTGTCTTATGCATTCTGGTGTTATTTATAATTAAGAGGCCATCATTAGGAGGTGTGTCTTTCACTTTTTCTGTAAGTTCTTAAAGTTACAAGTGGAGTTTGACAAAATCTTATAAGGCATTACACCTTAGTTACTAATTGATGCAGCTAGAGTAACATTTCTTCCACACACAGCTGGAACAACTTCAAGATATATATATCTTCCAAGATATAGTTTGAATCCACACTTGTCGAGGAATACTATCTTATTCATCTTTATTATGCGAAGCCCATTATATGAATTCTTGGGCGTATGTTTTTCTTAATTGTGTAATACAAATTTATTTGTTCATTTTCAAGTGCAGCTAATTTGAGAGTGATTTCAAGATGACGGAGGCTATTTCTAATAGTCGATAAGGAAATCTTTCTCTCGTTGCAGACTCCTGTTAATATTGTTATTTATTTATTTTGAATTATTCTCGGATTTCTTTCTAGGTTTTCCTCTATTTCAGATAAAACTTCCCCCGTAAGCCTTTTTAGCTTTTCCGCAACATGACGATCTTTGGATAATTCTTCATCTTTTCTATAGGCTTCTATAGTACTTTTCGCAATAGTTTTATTAATTTTTGTGTTACAGACAGCTTCAGAAATCGTCATACACGAAGAAGTCAGAAATCCTTTATAACACGCACTCAGAAGCTGTTTTGTCTCCAAACTGGGACATGAAAATTTTCCTCTCGGATCTCGTGGTCTTTGCATATTTTATTGGCCTTGCTGCTGGATACCACTGGGAGCAGCTAAAAGCTTGCTTATAGGCTTATAGGTTTTGGACCTTTGTTTTTTTACTTACTTCTAAATTCAACTACATACATAATCAAACGAAGTATGCTCGGACTGTCGATACCTTTTATCGGAGCTGCTTGAATTCATATCTTCCTCGTTATTCATTATATACATGTGTGTATAATATATGTGCAATATATATGTATGTAATATATGTACAATATATATGTTATACACAATGTAAATGCAAACTACTAAGCTAAGAAATTGAAGAAGAAAAATTGATTTTTTTTTATAATGAGCGCGATTAAGGGTTTTGTATAAACTTAAAATATTTCTACACAGCGCAGGCGAAGAAAATTTAGAGAGGGAGAAAAAGGTACCCACATACATTGTTTTTAAATGTTTGCAAGTTATAACGACTAGCAAACACAGAGCTCGGCAAGACATACCATACGGGAAATTTACGGCCTAGGAGCGAATCACGATATTTTATAGTACGTCCGAAAATGGGCTTGATGGTATTCTGATGAGCATTCATAGCGAGACGGGTGTTACTGTTAAAAGTTAGAAGGGGTGGAATGCTACTGGGGAATTTGGTTGGGCACTGGTATTGAAAATAGCGATACAACAAGGTGAGACAGGAAGCATTACGTCTGTATTCGAGGGTATCGAATGAATATGTAATATTGTCTTCACCTATGACTTTAATCGCACGGTTTTGGATTCTACCTAGCAAGTGCAGAGATGTTTTAGGATCACCTGACCAGATGTGGGCATTATACTCTAATTTTGGGCGGATGAATATCTTATCTAATGAGCAGATACATAGCATTGAGTTTTGTAAGCGTTAAATTCCACTCTATTGGTAGCTCCGAATCCCGTTCTATAGTCGAAGAGCAAGAACGTGAGTCTGGGAACGCATATGAGAAGCAGAGAGGACTGTGATCAGCAAAGCAGTATACTGGATTAGAAATATGCAGACTAGAGATCACTAATGGGATTTAAAAAGAGTGTCGGAGACAGAACGGAGCCCTGGGGCACACTTGAAACCGTCTTAGACAAATTAAATTGAATTTTCCGAAAGGTAATTTCTAATCCATAGAAGAAGAGATCCCAAATGGATGCATTTTCGACAAAATAACCGGATGCCAAACTCTGTCAAATGCCTTAGAAATATAAGCTTATCAGCTTTTCCATGACCTTGAGGCGTAAGTGCAATGGGTCTTCAGGCAGCGAGGGATGTAAGAGCTTACGCGTGTCTTTGCTAGCATGGAAGAACACGTCCTCAGAAGAAGGGGAGTAATACCATCTGGACCAGTCGATTTATGTACGAGTATATTGAGATCTTTAAGTACTCTTGCTACTACACGAGTGCGAAAGTGGATTCGTCCCACTGAAGATTCGACGCACTCAAGTGTTGGCGGGGGCAATATGTGAGTGTTGAGCCACAAAATGTGCAGCAAGCATATTGACCTTACCCAAAGAGCTGACAGCTAGAAGTCATTATTGGGATGGAAGATGAGGCAGAATTTCTAATGTTTTTGACGATTGAGCAAAAATTGTTACTGCCTTTGGTGCATTGTAGTAGTTTTTGCCTCAGCTTTTGGTTGAATTGAAATTTCACACGCTTAAGAAAGGCGTTGCAATCATTTCTGGCTCGTTTGAACTTTTTTCGGTTTTCCTCTGTCGGAAAATGGCACTAGCTCTGAGAGATGTTGGCGGGGATCCACTTGTGTTTCACTAAGTGCCAAAACAGCTGGTCTGTACTTACAGATGTCATTGTCATAGTCATTACATTGGTTACGTCTACCCTGAATTCCCTAGTCATAATCACAAACAAACACAGAAAACACAAACACCGACGATACTAATCAAGGCTGCGAAGTGGAAATTCTGGCTTTCGCTTACCAGAATTACAATACTCTCCTTCGAACTAATGAACTCGAGAAATAAGCGACAAATGCATCTAATCTTCAGTGTGATAATGTCTAATTACAACTGTGTAGGTTAACTCTCCTCAGCATTGATCATAACTTGGTAAACGTTAGGAGATAACAAATTTACAGGTGGGTTAAAATAAATTTTTGTTTAGGTTAAAATGAGTTGCTTTGGTATTTGTTCTTTGGTTAAACATATTTGGTAAAAGATTAAAAATATTTGCTAAAGTGTTATAGTAAAAGCCCTTTCAAAAGAGTTATTTAAAAAAATACAAGCCGCACAACTTGGATCAAATGAAACACAGTTTTACGTTATAAAATAAGTAGTTGTTAGTTCAACCGGGTACTCAATCAGAATGCCTAACAATGTGTCTAATACTAAAAATCTAACCTCGGCACAATGGACACCAATAGCCTTGCAGGTGAAAAATGCATATCGTGCTTTTGACTCGAGCCTTCTCGTATTTCAGTCAGATACTATAGATGGCTGCTTACTTGTTAATTTTAAACATATTTGCTTTTGGATTAAAGTTAATTGCTAAAGGTCCTAATATATTTGTGTTTTGATTACATTGATTTGCTCTTAGGCTAAATAAATGTGCAAATGCTATATAATGCGGCAAATTGGGATAAGGTTCGATATTCAATTAAAGTCTTCAAACTGCATACGACGATCTTTCTCGAGTACGTAGAGTTATGATCAAATCTTCTCAATTCGAAGATGTATCGTGCTACGGAATTGAATGCTAAAGTACATTTAACATTTTGCATGAGCTGCAATCGAGAGAAGAAAACAGTTCGCAGCCATAAGTTGCTATTGGTGCAATAAGTGCATTTGCTAATTTGAGCTTAAGCCTTCAAGGTTTTTTACTTTAGCCACCATTTCAATGTGGAAATTATTTAAGGCTATTGGTGGTACGTTACATGAGTGCAGACTTTAGATTTGGAATAATTCATGAATAATTCGTTCAAGGAAGATCATGATGATACAACTGCGTCTTCTATTAAATCTATTGAAGCGCCTAAGTAAAGTTGTACGTTACCAGTATACATTGAGAACAACAAAGGTCCAAGTAGTGAGCCTTGAGGAACACCTCTGGGAACTAAACGGAAAGAAGACAGTTGACCATTTATCGACACACAGTTGTGTGAGATAGATGAAACACGTTAGAGAATTTATTACATAAAATAATTGAATTAACCGAGTCAAAAGCTTTGGAAAAGTCAAAAAGTGTCAGCAGTATTATGTATTCATGGTCAATTGCAAGTCGGATGTCATCTGGCACAGCTGTAATTTTAGCAAAAGCCTGATTGGAAGGAATATAAAAGCTTGTTCGATATAATTCGTTGGGCGACTATGAATTCGAAGGTTTTTGAGAGAAAATACAGTATAACAATTGGTCTGAAACCGGAGGTTCTGCCTTTTTTTACGGATTGCTATTACTCTGGTTTATTTCGAGGGAACGACGGGGAATACTGAAGTAGTTATGATAGTATTAAATACCTGTATTACAATTTATAACGGCTTAAGAAGGGGAGAATAGTTTTGACAAAATATGGGTTGATGTCGTGAATTCCAACACAGTTCTATTTTACAGAAAAATGCCCCCACAAGCATCTAAAATATTAATTGTTGATAGCGAGAAAGCTTCTTCTGAATTATTTAGGCGTTAATAATTGAGAGGAGCTCTACTAGATTTTTGTTAATCTCTACAGCATCACATCGTCGCTAATACATGGAGACATTTTGCCTATACCAATCTTACGTACATATTTCGTTCCGCAGCTGTTTAGAGAGTTGATTTGGAGCAAATCTGTCAGAAAAATATGTATGTGCCATGATATTAACCCGATTTCTCTCTTTCTTGAGCTTAGTGTGCATTTATATAGATTGTCTCTTATTGCCATGTGTTATTATTATTATTATTATTATAATTGATAACCATATAAATAAATTTACATGCTAAGAAAAGAGATAGCATTAGCTGCGAGGGTTTTCGGCTCATATGTGTTATTAATCCATGGATACTTGGTATTTTTCAATACTGTGGTTCTTAGGATACATATCCGTTGTAAAGTTAAAGTATATTTTCGTTTAGTATTTCGACTTGCTTGTTTACGTCCAATGTTCAGTGAATAAAGGGCCAGTCCAGTTGATACAGTTCGTTTAGTAGAAAAGTAAGTCAGTTGTAAGTCAAGGCACGAATGAGCTCATGGTATGAAAAAGTCGGAGCATATAGCTGATTATACAACTTTACCCGTGTGATGTCGCTCAACAGAGCTATATCTATTAAAGATGGGGTAGGTTCGGTTTACAAATGTGAGGTTAAAGCCGTAAGCCGTCCATTGAAACCATTCAAACAAGCCGGGCGATTGCAGTGTTCAACAAATTTCACACACGCAAATTTCATCACACACAAAGAAGTTTGGGGATGAAGTTTGCCTACATTAACCACCATAGTCGATTTCACAGTTGTTCATCCTCCTTTTACACTGCCCATCCCATCGTCAAGGGTTCAAACATTCCACCTGCAGATCCTAAGGTCGTTTCATTTCCTGGGGTCGTCTATTTATTGTTATAAATCTGAAGCTATTTTTTTTTCAGAACTTACAGAACAGGCCAGCAGTTAGTAAAACACAAGTAGTAAACGCCCCTCGGTTCATTCCAAATTGAAACTGCTTAGATGCAGAAGTTCCAAACTGGATAGCACAGTTCGACTGGCTGTCTCCATTGTATCCGGATTGTATCCGTGTTTTTTCGTACTCAACGTTGTTTTGGTCTTACAAGACTAACACAACCGAAAAAAACCGAAACATTTAAATGGTCCAGTGTCCCAAACGAAATACAAACTAATGCAGAGTCATCTGACCCTCGAACATGGGCGTGATATTACGCCTGCCTTACCTCTTTCTGCGGATGCTTTGTATCTCTTGAACGATATAATAAAATAAGTTTGCTGCAACCGGGCGGTGTTATTCGCGCACTTCCATATTGTCGATTACGATTAAAGTGCTTCTTAAATTCAGCTTGAACTGGAGATATTGACGCTGCTTCTGACCATATCTATAGAGATAAAATGCGGCTACAGATGAATCGTGCCCACGATGTTTTCCCGATTCTGTAGAAGTTTCTTTCCTCTAGATCGCACAGATGATGAAAAGTTTCATCAGGCATACTTTTCTCCAACCAAACGCTTGGAAATGAGTTGTTGTATGCTCTCTACCATGCCTTTGCCTATTACCTTTAATAGTTCTGCAGGAATTCCGTTTAGGCCTGCAGGCTCATTTTACAAAAATTAAAATATTGGCAACTTCACTTTATTTTGAATGGTTGATTCTGCATGCACTGCATACAGGTTCGACCGTTGAAAGATTAAAATTGCATTGTTGTGAAAGGGGTTGTGTTTCGCCCCCTTTTTCGATTTGAAGCAGGATATTTTGAGTACGTAACGTATTCATATTTTTGACAGAAGGCCCATTTTCTAATTATAATGTCATTTCGATAAGGTTACATGTTGTAATGCCATTCACGGCAAATGACAGCTGATGAAGGGCTCGGCTCATGACGCCATTTTCAATCCCGGCCTGAATCCAACAAAAAACATACAACAATTAATCTGAAATCAAATAGCGGGGTAAATCAAATTAGTGATGACATATTCTGATGACACAATTCGAGTTCAACGATGAGGTTTAGCTGCAAAAGGAAAAAAAATACTCTGTAGGAACAAGATAGTACGGGTAGTAAAGAACAAACAAGTGTGATGGATAAGATCTCTTTTGGAAGACCCATTACATGTACGAGTACGTCAGGGATTTACTGTCATGCCATAGCATACCGTTGACAGTCAACTAACGATTTCCAATTTAAAAGAGGTTATTGTTGCGGCTAAGGGTTGGTAAGGTATAGCAATAAGGTAAGGGTAGGTTCAGGACTGCTTAAGCCAGTGATTTGTTCACATGTCAACAGCCGCTCGTTGAACACTTGTGTGTTTATCTTGCAGTATTTGTTGTCGACTTGTCATTTATAAAATGGATTTTTGCTGTAATTTTTTCTTTTCTTTTTCCTACTCCCTCTTCCCTTTTTGCATCAATTTGTTTGATTTCCAAAACCCAATCAAAGAGTATGTCAGGGGGCTTTGATTTTATTGAAAGGCTTCATTTGGGTTACAAAGAAAACATGGAAACCAATTCTTTCCTTCAATCACACCTGCAAAGCTTCGTGAGACATTTTTTGTTTGCTTTTATTTCTGGTACGTACATGTGTATACGTGAATATTATACATATGTACGTGTATGTGTATCATATACGGGAAAAATAAATTCAGGAGTTAACATCTGACCTTGGTGTGCTAGCATGTAATTGGTCCTTGAGATAGTCGTTGGAAGTAATTTTCTGTTTTCTAAATAACGATATTGAAGGGTATATCCCCTTAATCACGGAATGAATCAATGAATTGAACTTATTCCAATACCGTCACCGACTGTACTTCGAGCCGTCAACATCGTTTTCGATTGCGTTTCTCTGCTCTCCTCAAAGTTGGTAACTTCTTTTTCCCGCGCTTTCCCCTCTCTTATCTTATCTTATCTTATCTTTCCCTTTTCGTCTTATCTTTCCAACAATCAAGTGAGTGAAAACCAACAAAACAAGTGATAAAAAAAAGTGGAATATGGCCTCTGGGTCAAACGTGCTCTCGGGTAATCGTTTTGCTGAGTTATATCAGCATTTCGACCCGCCTAAGATAAAAATGAAAAAAACAAACATATTCCCCTATAGTGACCAACAAAGACATTCCCTTCCATTCTAACTCTAAAAATCCCAAATTTATTGTTATAACCCCTACTGACCCTAAAAAACTTCTCACTTCCATAAGTGTGTTTTTATTAAGCAAAGCCATTGATGCAATTAGTACATCGTACTAGTACATAACCCAGCTTCGAGATGGAAATTTGCTCATACTCGTTAAATCCCAACAAATCGCCTATATATTTCTTTCGAAAAAAACACTTTCCAACCTCTGTCCTATCTCAGTTTCGCTACATGATTAGCTTAATGCTTCTAAAGGCACCGCATATGTACCATTCCTAATAAATGTCCCTGAAAAAGAAATAATCGAGGAGATGAAAGACCAAGGTGTCACCGATGTATTTAAAATTAAGAAGTCAGAAAATGGTGCTCAAAAGATCACAGGGCTAATGCTCTTTACCTTTGATCTCTTTCGCCCACCTACGTCCATAAAAGTGGGTTGGTATAACCTCAAGGTGGAGGAGTATTTCCCTAACCCTATGCGCTGCAAAAAATGCCAACGACTCGGTCACACTACGAAAAGATGCACTGGTTCTCAAACGTGCGAAACATGCAATCTCCCCTCACCACACTCTCCTGAAATTTGTACACGCACATATTGTGCTAATCACCCAGCATCATCAAAGCTATGTAAGCGGTATATGCAAGCAAAAGAAATTTTAAAAATAAAAACTATAAAAAAATGCAGCATGGCAGAAGCCAAACAAATCTATAGCCAACTAAATCCAATCGCCTCATCTCTCTCTTTCTCTTCAGTTGTTAAGAACGCAACAGAACCTGTTTCTCGCAATTCCCCAGCCCCGTTACATGTCACAACCTCCTCCTCATCAACCAAAAACACGAATCTCACACCTATTACACCAATAGAAACTGCTATTAAAATCAAACCGATAACCCAAAAACTAAAACAAACAAGCGACTCTACTTCTCGCTCAATATCCCCCCCCATTAATCTAAATCCAAACACAGCGCCAAACTTTACGATCCCTCCTCTACCCGCCAGAGCACCAACATCATCCAACTACCTGTCAAATAAAAGCATTCTTTCAACAATCACACTAACTTAAACGATGAATCTCAATTTTCAAACTCTCCCACAAATTCTAGTAGGACTCTCAACTCTACGCACACATATAACACTTTAAATCTACACTCTAAAACTGACTTAACACACACAACCAAATTAACTTTACCCATGACCAGCGATAACGAAAAAATCTCCGAGGATGATTATGATGAAGACATCTAATCATTTAATTGGTACTTCGAATACCGACTCCGTCTTTCAAAGTTCGAATCATTCAAACTCCTTTGGGAGTTTCGATGGTTCGGACTCGGGGCGGCAGAGCCACACAAATTATCAAACAAATTTACACCCTATTAACTTTTCACAGCATAACTCCTCTTATATTGCACAAAAGTCTTCTACGTCAGCTCATACAATCCTCAAGATTCTTCAGTGGAATCTTAACGGATATCTAAACAACTATCATGAACTTGAGCTGTTAATAAAAGAGAACAAACCCCTCATAATTTCTCTCCAGGAAACTCGCATTTACGACAATACACAAGATAAAGCTCCAAAACAATATTTACCATATTTTCATAATCTTAGTACAAATACGAGTACAACCGCAAAACAAGGAGTTGGCATCCTAATCCATAAGTCAATCCCACACACAGTCCAACCAATTAGCTCAAATATCTCAACAATAGCAGTAGAAATTGATCTTAACATCAAAATAACTATTTTATCCCTTTACATTCACCCAACCCAGACTTTTTCTTCTACAAACCTAGAAGATATTATTAGATCAGTGGACTCCCCACTATTTCTTACTGGCGATTTGAATGCTTGGCAAGAGGCAAAATAGTTGAGAACTTCTTAATAAATTCAAACCTCTCTCTCCTTAACGATGGAAGTCCAACACACTTTTCTACCCACAGTACCTTTACACACGTAGACCTTACATTGATATCTCCTCAACTTTTACCTAACACCTCCTGGAACAGATTGGATTTTATGCACGATAGCGACCACTTCCCTATAATAACCAACCTTAATCTTAAAAAGAATAACAGTTACTCTAAACCGATTCCTAAATTTTTAACCGACCGCGCCGACTGGAATCTTTTCCAAGCAAAAGCAATAGATTTTTTTACCAATAAACCACAATCCACAAACGTCAACAAAGAGGCAGCATTATTAAGTAAAGGACTCCAGTTCGCAGCCAACTTTTCAATCCCTCAATCGAAAAATAAACCAGTAAAAAACATGGTCCCCTGGTGGAACGCCGAAATCGCTGCTCTACAGGAAAAGAAACAACATTTATGGAAAATCCTTAGAAAGTATCCAAACGAAACAAACCCCATTAATTATCGGAAAGCGAATGCTTTGTTTCGTAGGAAAGTCAAGGCTTCCAAAATTGAAAGTTTCCAGAAATTCACCTCAAATCTAAATCCTAACACGACAAGTAAAAAAATCTGGGATAAGAATCCTTACCGGTAATTATATTCCTCACTACATAAAAATTATACACACTAACTCCGAACCGCTAACGGACTCAAACTTGATCGATGAACATTTTGTCGAGCAGTGGTCCTCTTACTGTAGCATTTCTCTCCTCAATTCCGACTGAACAAACTTGCAGCATTGAACCATAACCTAATCCCTTGTAACCTATCTTTGTCTGCAAAACAATTGGAATTACCTTTCAATTTACTTGAATTTGAAAGCTGTCTAAACTCAGTCAAAGGGAAAACACCCGGGTACGATCGCATGTCGTATCCGATAATCAAAAATACTCCATTCGAAATTAAAAAAGTATGTTGTTATTATTTAACAATATTTTTAATCAAGGAAAGCAAACTTTTAGAAAAAATGGTTTCAAAAAGACTTCTTTGGTATATTGAAAAGCATAAATTTATCAACACAAACCAGGTCGCCTTCAAGCCTGGCCGTAGTACAGTCGATTCACTCCTCCATTTAGACGAATTTATATCCACTGGACTCTCATGTAAAAACCATGTCTCAATGGTTTCGATTGACTTCGAGAAGGCATTTGAACGTATAGGAATCCACGTTATCTTAAACAAGTTAATCAAATGGAATATCGGTCCAAAAATATTTCACTTTATTAAAGCATTTTTAATAAACAGGTCTTTTAGATCGAAAGTTAACAACTGCTTCTCAAAATTGCACAACACTAAAAATGGCATACCACAAGGATCTCCGCTCTCGGTTATTCTCTTTATAATTGCATACAATGACATTAGTGATATAATTTTAAGATTTAAAAACATTGATCATTCACTCTATGCTGACGACTTGTACTTAATGTCCAGAACAAATGATATCAACCGTACAATTAATTTATTTAAAGAAGTTCTTAATGAAATTTGTAATTGGTGTATCCAGTCAGGAGTAATAATATCTTTAAATAAAAACAAACACCTACACATTTGCAGAAAACTAAATTGTTCTAGTTTTGATATTGCAGTACGAAATATTCAAATAGAAACTGTTAGCTATTTAAGTGTCTTAGGAATATTGTTTGATAAGAAATTTAGTTTTAAACCACATTGTATTGAACTAAAACAAAAATTAGCTCTTAGACTTAATATCCTAAAATATCTGGCATCACGCAATAGTTATATTCATACTAACACCTTTATCAACACAACAAAAATTATTTTTGCATCTAAAATTGAATGCGGGCTCACCATATATGGTAAGTGTGCTCCAACAAATCTAAAAGTATTACATCCTTCCTACCATGCGGCAGTAAGAACAAGCCTTAGATCGTTTCGAACTACTCCAATCAAGAACATGCTGACAGAAGAAGGTTTTTACACAATCGAAGACAGAAAGGACCTATTAACATCTCGTCTCCTCCCGAAAATCTGCGAAGCACAAAGTTGACCAATTCTCACAGACGCAGCCAAAATCTTAAAACGTAAAAAAACACCCAGACAACCCTCAACGCTATACAAAGCTTTATCCTTTGCAAGAGTCATCGATATCGAACCCAATATAAAATGTGTTCCCATCGAAAAATACCCTTCATGGTTATTACCACCTAATTCGATCGACATCAGTTTATCAAAATATCCGAAAAATACGACTCCCAAAGAAAAATATACCCAACTCTTCCTCCAACTCCTGAACAACTATCCCAATAACACCTGGAACATGCTTTACTCAGACGGGTCTAAGAGTTGAGAGGGCACCGGATTTGCTATTGTCGACAAACATGGGGGGGATGTACAATCTGCTGTAAAGGTTCCAACATATTTTTCCATCTTCTCCACAGAAGCTCTAGCTATATTGGAAGCCACAAAGATAGCAATATATCATCAAAGAGAAAAACTATCATTCTCACAGATAATCTCTCCACTCTCCAAGCTATAAGAAATATAAAAATCCGAACGCCTATAATAAATAACATTCGAGGTAACATCATATCGAAAGTCAGAACTCATCTGGATCCCAGCACACACAAATATTCAAGGAAATGAATCAGCTGATAAGAAGGCGAAATCTATTTCCATATGTCCAAATACAGAGGTAACTCATTACCGACCCCCAAAAAACGATTTGGATTAAATTGTAAACGCATACTGGCTTCTCAAAAAGAAAGAATGCTGGAGCAGATACATTCATCACTATGCCACAATTAACCCAGGATGCACGCCAGCAACTTATCCGACAAATACCACGGCTAGTATGAACAGATGCTTTCTACGACTTCGACTTGGACACACCTGGTTAACACATAGCCACTTACTAAGGAGCGAACCTCAACCCATTTGTCACCTTTACCAAACAAATAGTTTACTAACCATTAAGCACATCACTATCGAATGTAGTAAAATTAAACAAATCTGTGGAAATCTATATAAAGATAATATTATCAGTCTTTTCTCTACTCCATCGTCAAAAAACATTAATAATATTTATAACTTACTAAAATACCTAAAACTGGACAAGTATAGCTGTTAACTATTTTCCCTATATCAGGGAAGCACCCGAGGATGTCAGGAGAGCGATTTTTGTTATACTCTCCCTCCTGACATCATCGAGCGCTCCCCAGCCATAAGCACTGTATGCTAGTGCTGTAGTTTTTTTTAAGATTAATCATGTACATTTATGTTTTGATTAATAAATAATAATAATAATATTCCAATACTCTTTCACACTCGAATGTCAATTTGTTGATTGTTGTAAATCTCGGTGTTGAGCGGTCATGGCTTGCAAGAGTTCGAGTATTGAAATAAGGCTAACATTGCCTTTGTTTTATAAGTTATCCTCTAAATGTGACCGGGCTACAGAGATATCCTAAAAACGTCGTTGCATTTTCGGTCGTTAATAAAAAATGTGACGTTGAAAAAATCAGTTTGGGTATGTAGACAAGTAGGCGTGAGGTGACTTGTGTCAAGTTTGATATATGTTAGTCAAAAATAATTGTTTAGCTTGCAAACCATTAATGTGAGTGAAGAAAAAGTATACTTCGGACATTATGCATTCGATGAGTAAAAAAATATATGTGGAGTCGAAGATCGAACATAACAAAGGTGGTTTTCCGAATTCAATTCGTGAAATTTATTTTTTAAGAGCTGAACATCGAACGGAAGGCATTCAGGAATTTATGATGAAGTGCTACTCAATACGAACCGAAGTAATCCTATAGTAACTTCCGTAAATGTGGCCTTTCAATCAGAAACCTGAGTTTCATCGATATGTTTTTTTAAATGAAAAGTGAGAAGATCATAAAAATGCCGAAAGAAAAAGAGCCTACGTTTACGGACGGGAAATAAAATGCTGGTGGGCTGCAGAAGAGTCTCGTATCTTATAAGCTGCATACATACGAGTATATACAAAAAAAAACGGATTAGCAAATGCTGCTCGTTATCGTACTCAGTTTGATGTTTTGAACATTACGTAGGGCGTTATCCAATTTTGTGCCATTGTTGAACTGTCAACATTTAACTATCATTGCGATGACTTTTAGTAAGCAAAAACTAGGATTTATTAAATGTGGATCGATACAAACTTGCACTACTATTGGTTATCATCAAGGGCTTTCTCGTACACCTATAGTATTGAATCGACAGGAGCACAGATATTCGCAATCACTTTCTACTGCATTTTGCATACAGATCTGGCCTACATGCTTACAAGATCATGACGTTGTACACAAACTTATTCTGAGTGATGAGATACGTTAGAAAAAATTTTTTGAATAAAACAACATCGATGTGAGAATATAAAAATGACTCAGGTTTTATTTTGAAACTAGGTTCATGATAAAACCATTATGTGTGGAATAGCACATCATTCAAATAGTCCCCTCAGCTTCGCACATCATATTGATGGCTCGGTAATATATGTGCGACGTTATTCCCGCAATAGAGTGTCGAATGTTGTTCATGAGCTCGTCCAAAGTTGTTGGCTTGTTAGCGAAGACTAAGGATTTAATGTAGCTCCAGAGAAATAATAGAGTGGTGTCAAACCGCATGATCTCAGCAGCCAATTGGTGAACGCTCGCAGTGAGATGCCCCCGTCGCCAAATTTCTCCTTTACAACTTCTAGCGTTGCGTCGCTTGTATGGTATGTAGTGCCGTCATGTTGGAACCACAGCTCGGATATATCGATGTTGTCGAGTTTTGACCACAGAAAGTCGATTAACATCACTCTATATCTGAGACCACTGACGGTAACGGTGTCTCTTCCTCATTTCGAAAACCCAATGATGCCACCATGCCATAAATCGCACGAAACAGTCAATTTATGTGGATAAATTGATGCTTGGCCGAACGCATGTGGATTGTGCTCACTCAAATAAATTTTGCTTGCTGACTCACGGCATTGTGTATAGTCGTCCCGCTTAAATTCTTGCGTCAGCACATTCTTATAGGGATGCAGGCCCAAATCCAATCGCAAAATAAGCGGTCGGCGCTGAATCGACATTTCTGACTCTTCTTCGATACTGGACGCTCTGTCTGCTTGGTGGCTTAAGATCCAAAAGAGTATACTCAAGCTCAAAATTTTCCACGGTGCAACGAATTGCCTGAACACTGAAGCTATGATGACGATCGACTTCGCTACTAAATGCACGTTGTTATTTACAACTGTTCCGGAATTTCGATAATATTTTTGATAATTTCAAGAATGATGAAATGGCAAATCTCACTGAATATTTTGACTGCTGGATATCATTGGTAACTTTAAAAGCTGCTGAAATATAACAATTGGAAAAACTTTCATTGCTATCTGGTCACCCGTTATTTGTCTGGGTACGTAAACAAACAAAACTGTCTCATCTGGGTCTCGAAAAATCCAAGAGAAATAATGGAGCAACCTCTCCATCCACAAAGAGTGACAGTTTGATGAAGTTTTTGAACCGGCAGTTTCATTGCCATACTTTTTCGAAAATGATGCTGGTGCGAATATTTCAGTGAGCGGACTGCGTTGTCAAACAATTTTGATGGCCTTTTTTGCCTGAAATTACTGATGCTGTGGACTCGGCAGACGTTTATTTTTACCAGGATGGCACCAAATGCCACAGAGCTGATGAAAGAATGATTCTATTGCGTGGCAAATTTCCTGTACGTGTGATTTCTCGAAATGGAGATTTCAATTGACCGTCGAGATCATGCGGTTTGACACCATTAGACTTTTTCTTTTGGGTCTATGTTAAAGATAAAGTATACACCAATGCTCCACCAACGATTCATAAAATAAATGAAAATATCAGGGCTACTATTCGCGAAATACAAATTTTATCAAAATAATAACTATTTATAGGCAGTACCGAGGCGGTCTTTTGTATTCCGGATATGGCTGACATTACTAATCACAATCAGAGTTTATACTTTAGATTGAAAGAAAAATAGTAAAAAAGTACCGTATCCTTAAGGTACTTAGGACCAATAACCATGCATTTACATAAAATGTATTCCGCAGTTTCGTCGTCTTCAATGCATTCAGTTTCCTGAATAAGACCTATTTTGTGTAGGCGATATCGAAGGTGGCAGTGACTGGTTAGAAATCCAATCAGCCTTCAGATAGTATCCCTTTTGAGATGTAGGGATTCTTTTGATTCAGCGTGTTCCAGGCGGAAATTTTGGCGATTAAAGAAGCTCTGTCCTGGCTGAAGAAAAACGTGATATCTACAAAGGATATCCGCATCTTTCGCATCAGGCGCTTTCAAATCCCTGGACTCGGTCTCATTAAATTCTAAAACCGCTCTAGAATGCCGATGATCTCTCATGGAGTTCAACCATAACTTTTGTTGCGTGCTGGGCCACAGAGACATTGCAGGGAACTGTAGAGCCGATGAACTTGCCAAAATTGGAACCACTCTACCTATTCTACCGGAAAAGGGTAGCATTGCTATAGCAATCGCTACGTGCAAACTAACATTAAAGCTGGATGCCAATAAAAGAACAGACCTTAGGTGGACACGTGGCATCACAGTGGGTTGGTATTTCAAACAGGCACTCTTACCTACCTACCTCTCTACCTAGCCTGTCAATGTTTTCCCAATGGGATATACACATTTTGTTCGCCTAAATCTTTATTGCTGAGTTGATTGCTGAATTTAGGATCTTACAGAACGGCTCTAACCGTGCTGCGAATTGCCATATTGTGTATGAAGAGATGGAGTGGCGTTAAATCAATGTAGGCTTCTATTGCCGCTGGGGGGCGTATGTGCGATACGTCAATGCCGAGTCATTCTAGCCACTGCAGTTTTTGTATGGCAGTTTTATTTTTTGGTATACTACTGATGAATAGGTGAAAGTGGGTAATATTATCACTGTATACATCCAATGGGTGACCTTTGGTAATTTTATTATTAACATGTGAATTCCAATTTAGTTTTTTATCGAGAACTATTCCAAGATATTTTACTTCGTTGGAGTATACAACTACTGTACCCTTAAGTGAGATATGGTCAAGGATCAGATTTCTTTTACGAGTAAAGAGAACAAATGCAGTTTTACTTGGGCTGATTGAGAGATTTTTTCCAACACTCCAGTCATTTACTATCTTCAGACTAGTCTGCAGCTTATAACAAATGTCTTTAGGGAGTTAAACCTTCACTATTAATACTAAGTCGTCAGTGTAACTTATTGTTTGATAGCCCAGATTACTAACTTTTACCAGCAGGTCGTCAATGACCAGCGACTATAAGGGCGGTGAAAGAACACCCCCCGTGGATCTTTTTCTCCTGTAAGCGTATTTATGAGGGTCAGGAGGTGAATTTCTTTTGGGAAAGTCTCTGATGTGTAAATCAATAAGTCTTTCCATGGTTTTCAGTAAACGGCATGGAGGATACAAGTATTTTCATCTGCTTTCGATAGAGTCCATTTCTAACGCCATGTGGTAGGACTGGGATGATCGAGGTCATATGCAGAGTCCCCTTATTTGTTCGGGATATGACGTTACTATTCAATTGTCATTTTAGTCTATAGAAACAGCCATTGGGAAGTGTTATTCTTAACATATCCACCTAGTTCTGTCAATTATGGCAATATCATCGACGTACGCTACTACGAGGGCTGGTTAATAAGTCCGTGACTTTTGGAATAAAACACAGATTTTTTGATAAAAAAATAATTTTATTTTTCAACGTAGTCTCCCTTGAGCTCTATACACTTTGTCCAACGCTTCTCCAATTTTTTTATCCCTTCCAAAAAAAATGATTTGTCGAGGTCCTCAAAATAGGCCTTTGTTTGCGAGATGACTTCATCATTGGAGTCAAATCTTTTTCCACCAAGCCATTTCTTCAGGTTTGGGAACAAGAAGTAGTCGCTCGGAGCCAAATCTGGAGAATAGGGTGGATGAGGGAGCAATTCATAGCCCAATTCATGGATTTTTGCCATGGCAACTGCACATGTGTGCACCCTTGCATTGTCTTGGTGGAAAATAACTTTTTTTTTGGCCAAATGAGGTCGGTTTTTTTTCAAATCGTCATTAAATCGGTCCAATAAGTTGGCATAATATTCCCCATTGATTGTTCTTCCCTTTTGAAGGTAGTCAATGTGGATTATACCGCGTGCATCCCAAAAAACAGTCGCCATAACTTTATTGGCTGACAAACCCACCTTGGCCTTCTTTGGCGCCGATTCACTCTTAGAAACCCACTGTTTTGACTGTTGTTTGTTCTCTGGTGTGTTGTGATGGATCCATGTTTCGTCCACGGTTACAAAAGGGCGCAAAAACTCCTCCATATTGCGATTAAACAACGCCAAACCTTCCTGTGAAGTTGTGCTCACGAAATTCACTTTTTTCCATTTTCTCCTCAAATTAGTGAGTAGTCTGATAAAAATAGCTGTCAAACACAAACTAACTGACGCAGCAAGTTTAAATTGTGACAGGAGTCAATTGACAGATGCGTGTTGACAGGAGCAGTGTTGCTGTTTCAGTAAAGAGGTCAGAAATTCAAAAAGTCACGGACTTATTGACCCGCTCTCGTAGGTGCACAGATATTTCATAGATTATGCCTTCGTCGTTGGCTTGTGCGTTCCGACGAATTCTTTCAAGTATGACTGTTTGGAAACAATTACATTTATTTTCATATAATTATCTTTTTGTTGAAATTGTCATATGTACGAGTGTTTAAAACTTAATTTGAATGTAACAACTAAATTCTTATGTAAACAAGGAAACGTAACGTAAGATTACGAATTGTAAATTCGTAGTACAAGTGTATCACACTTGAAAGTTAAATATGGATGTGATTTCCGGACAAATAAATCTTTCTCTTTCCGAAAAGATGTGTTTTTATTTAACCGCATTTTTCCACCCATAATTCACCCCACACATATTATACAAAGAAAAAATCCTACACACCCCAACAATGATACTTAAGAAGTCACATGACAGCGCGTTTCGTTGTATAATATTTTGACATCAAAGGTCTCAATGAAGTCGTTACTGTGTAACTGAGTCGTTACTTTGACGGAGCAGCGCAGGTGGACAGGTTTGACAGGGTTCTGTATAGCTCACGTGTATAGATGCTGTCATAAGCGGACTTAAAGTCGACGAATAAATAGTGAGTTCCATAATCAAAATCGAAAATTTGACTTCGATTCCTTGAATTTTTTCCAGGATCTGCCGGAGTGTGGAACTTTGGTCGATTGTGCACTTTCCTGGCTTGAAATCACACGGACAGGAGCCAATCAGGTGTAGTTGATGCAGTATCCGTTTTTGTGGATCTGGAAAATGATGCTGGGATTCTATTCATTAGCCATACCCTCTTCTGACCAGATATTAGAAAAGAATTGATGTATACTCCCCATAAAGTCACTTCGATCAGCCGGTAAGTAAGTAAGTAAGTAAGTAAGTAAGGTATTATTCTTTGCTGTGGCGCTTGGGAGATCCGCATTCGTACCTTGGCTGCAACAAGGTAGCGAAAATTTAGGCTACCCAGAAGGTTCGTATGTTGATCGCAATATGATCAATTTGATTTAGCATTTGGTGATTCAAACACCATATATAGTGTATATTAAGTTTAGGAAACAGTGTGCTTATCATAGTGATATTTCGTCCCTCAGTAAAGTCAATAAGCATAAAGGCCAAGGCCCATAGAATCCATTGCGTCCGTTGCGTGAATGGCGTCGACTGACAGCTCGATAGAATATACACGTTGTTATGGAAGCAGGCCCATAAACAAAGGCTATGACGGAACGGACGGATAAAGTAGATTTAATTTCTACTTTTCAATCCGTTGGCAGTTCACACATTCACACATTGAGGACCATACTTTCACATATTGAGGTTCACGCATTCACAAATTGAGAGTAAGCACTTTCATTGGTGGAGACATTGAGAGAATGAAGAGAAATTGTCATAGCTTGAAAGAAAATATTGAGATTAAATGACATTTAAATTTTTTTTGTTTCGTTTCGTTCGTTATTCTGCCAACGTATGCCACGGATTCTATGGGACTGTCATTTCCGTCAAATACATTAACGTCAACCTATCCGGCATCGTAACGGACGCAACGGATTCTATGGGCCGGAGCCTTAAATCCGTTGCCAGACGTGGTCTCGTGTCCACCTTTCCTATCTTTTCTTTAAAATTACCTAGTATAATTTTAACGCCATACTTAGAACATCTTGTCTAGGAGCTTGCAGAACATTGAGTGGATCCCATATTATTAGTGGCTATTAGCTGGTTCCTCACATTTTTTTTATATCTTCCGTTTAGAATTGTGAGCCCTATAAGGGTTCAGGCCAGTTGCTGCTAGTCGAGTATGTGCTTGCTTGGGTGGTAGGACAAGCACTAAGCTATGAATTTGATAGTTGTGCTGCTAGCCCAATACAAGTTAGAGTGTATACAGAAATTACGCGATTAATCACCGCACAGATGCTCTTTCTGTCCAGAGTCGCAAAATCGTTGGTCACCCTTCACTGTACACAAATTGATAAGGTGAACGACACAGTTAGTGGGAGACATAAGGTGTTGGTCCACATCCGACTGTTACGCTGTTATTCTACACGCCTGATGTGTTTGCATTTGTGTGACTCAGTTATTTTTATTTTGCCCTCTTCTTCAAAACTTGGTTTCAATGTGTGTGTGTATTACGAGTACTTCTCGAACTGGACTTTCCAACTCCTGCATTGGACAAATGCCAAATGATTTCATCAGCATGAAGGTTTTCCACTATCGGTTTCTTAATATAGTAATAAGGTTGTTACCTTGCGTTTTAATTATTATTAATAAAACAAACCACTTACTATAATACTTTAATTTTTAATCACTCCACTACTCGACAGTCTTTCAACTGACTCTTGCTCTCTAGATTGATTTTGTCAGTAAGATCAAAAAATGCGAGAGGACGGTCAGTGCTTTTGTTGACCTTTGCAGACATATTGCTTGTGGAGCAAAGTTGGTTTAGATACCATTTTGCACCGCTTTTATGACGTCTCTTTTAGTCATCAAACTATAAATGGCGTTGTTGGTATCGAATAGAGTATCCTTTACGACATCAAGCATCTTCACACTTTTAGTGTTAGCTTGAGTTCTACTGAATTCTCATATTTGTTTCTGCTGATTTTCCAGAATAGAGAAAGAACATTGATTTTCTTGGCGCCTACTGCGTGACTATTTATCTTTTATCACGCAACTCAATGGTACCTAATTCGTTCAATAATAAGTTGCCTGTTAAATTATGAAATCTCGCATCTGAAGTTCGTCTTTTTATGGACGGCCTTAGTCCTACTGTTTAACTCCCACTTATCTTGCGTTCACTAGTCCTCTACCTGGAGTCAAATAAGATTTTACAAAGTCCCTAACTGTTCGACGAAGCAAGAGTAACACGTTGTCATAATGTTGAATCTCTATTAATATACATAAATAAACAAGTGTTCAATAATTACGTTTTCTTGACAGCGAATATAGTTCAATGGCTATGAAAAATGTATCTTGTCAAAAGCATTTAAAACCACAAAACTAATTTCAGCTGTTAACGCTTTAAACATTGCCATCTTGTACAAAGGTATATATGTACATATGAATGTGTTATCCGAAGATAATTTACCTCTCATAACTCATATACCACCAAAGCCCATGGAAACAGCAACATCCATCCCCAAAGGTAATTGCTTTGACATTAATCAAATAAATAAAAGGCGCAACAGCAACAGAGGAAGAAATTATGTACAAATCGGCAAGAGCTACTTGGAATAGATCCCTTTGAAATTGGATTCGATTTAATGTTAACCAAATCGAAA
This sequence comes from Volucella bombylans, assembly GCA_949129095.1. Taxonomy (NCBI): domain Eukaryota; kingdom Metazoa; phylum Arthropoda; class Insecta; order Diptera; family Syrphidae; genus Volucella; species Volucella bombylans. Next base: position 65,865,616 of record OX422143.1, on the reverse strand, counting down.
GATGAACTTCAGTGCCATTTGAAATATTAATATTTCCACACTCTCTTCCGTGTCGGTGTTTTCTGCTTTTATTCCTGTTACCATTTCGAGTCCGTCTTGCCCTTCCGTTTCGACCAAGCTCTCGTTGCCATCACATAATGACAGTATATAAATCGAAAAATATAATTTTCCACATGAGTGCCCCTAATGAAGGGGTGCGATCTGCCCTTGTGAACGGTAGCAAGGTGCGGCGTTCGCTGCCTAGTTGATGCGTCTTCTTCCTGGTATTGCATTACTTTTGTACACCTTCATTCTCAGGAGCATCGTGTGGGTGACAGAACAGAAGTATAGCTGGAGAACATGTAGTAACGGTTGGCGTATACGCTAGGGGTGGTACAAATTGCATGACAACCAATTTTGGAAGGTGTAATTTGAAGTTTCCGTTTCGCTTGAAATTACAAATTGTCGCCTGGGTATACTTTTCGCAATTAATGTAATCAAAATATACGTAGAGAAGTGGTAAAAAGGCAAATGGGTAAAAAGTTCTCATCCCTTTGCAAGTTACATGAGCAGGACTGACTGCTACCGCCATTAACGTCAATGCCTTTAGGCCACCGAAAACCAATCATATGAATATGTTGGGAAATAACTTTTAACACTATGCTGACAACGAAACGTAATTAAAAGCATCCTCTTAAAGGCATCCTTACCGGACTTCTAGTCGGTCTTGAAAATTCTAAACAGATTGTGTTCTTCAATACGCATATTAGTTTGAAGCTTTTCATTCTAAGGTTGGAGTTGATCAAAATTTGTATCTTTCATTCGATATCAGAGGGCTAGCTATTTCCAATTTTGCATGCCAAGGTGATTGTGGTCCCTTTCCACTTGTGTACGAGACCTAAGTAAGGTTTTCCTCTGCTTTGTTTTCCCTCAGTCATAGATTGGAAGACTTTTTTCAAACTAGAACTGTAGAGATCCCAGCCATCAAAGCCATTGAATTTCAACTCTCTCGTTATACCCCCCGTATCTTCCTAACTTCCTTAAGGTGGCATTACGTTCTGGGTGCACTTGGGCTTCAACTAACAACGTCTTCAGCCAGCCCGATCTTTAGATAGCTGCCTCCAGTTTCGCACGCTCAGTTGGCTTCCACTTGCGTGCGCCTCCTGAATAGCGGTCTTCCTCTACTGCGATGTCCTTCGCGGGTCGATTCGAAGACTTTTCAGACAAGAGCGGTGGTGTCCATCCGCCCTACATTACTCAGCCATATTAGTCGTTAGACCTTCACTCTTAGTTTTAGTTTTGAATGCATTTTATTTTCTTAATCATTAACTCTTACATACTAACAAAAAATGCTTAAATGCTAGCTTAAAATTACTTAACAATCTTATACTAACTTACTGGCCCCACACAGGCACTCTAAGCTACTCTAAATTCTTATATTATGTCCTTCGACTTTATTACATTTTATTTAGGAATATGTACTTATTTTCTTAATACCTAACTCAGCATATGGACACAATTTTCTATTTTTATAAAAACTTAATATCTAACCTACATACACAATACACACATAAACACACATAGACATTATACACAATTATATACATATATTAGTACATACTTTTGTATATATCAATATATGTATATATTTCTTAAATGCTAACCTAACCTATGTAATATGGCCATCGTTATTTACAGAGTAAATTGATTGGTCAGCTCTGCCTCATTAGCGAGGCTGGTCCGTAATTGATGGAAACGATGACAAAACATCTGCTCCAGCATTCAACCACCAGAAATGCTGGTGCTGCCGAACGACATCCTTGTTATCGCGATTCCCCACCGCCCTACTGAACCTGAGACGATCCACACTGACGTGTGAGTCGCCTGTCCCCAGCTGTTCGAGTGACATGGAAGATTAACGGGACCGCTGATCTATTCTGGACCAACCCTATCTGATCAAGGTAGAGGAATGCTTCGATTGGAACGAAGCTGTCATAGCGCACACTCTCGTGGTAATTGGTAATTGGTGGTAATTGGGGTAGTAAGCTCCAGATATCAGGTTATTTGTTGAGGTCATTGCTCTTGCAATGTGCCTTCGAGTCAGCTTAATTACGAAGTTGTCCACTCGTATTAGGTTCGACCTGTTGTAAAGGACCTTATTAGGATAAAATTGTTTGTACTCTGACTCTGGTGTTCTGTACAAGCGAAGGCATGTCCTCTCAAACACCCGAATCTTTTTCATTAAACTTGTTCGTACATTGAACCACACGGGACACTCAAATACCAGCAGGGGCCTGACAAGGGCCATGTAGCAGATTACCTTTACCTTCGCATCGAGTTGGGTGCTATGAAACAGTCTCTTTGTAAAGGCAAAAGCGCCTTTAGCTCTGGCCAGAGCAGCATCTACATTTTTGCCAAAATACAGAAACTGATCTAGCCATATCCCACGGTATCTGAACACATTTCGATAGGTAAGAGGCTGTCCGTGTTGTCCAATGATCGAGAACTTTCGCCAATTTTTTCTGGTATCTCTAGAGGCTCCAGAAAACGGCGTTCTAAAGAGAATGGTTTCCGACTTCTGAAAGTCGGAAGTTCTGGTTTTCAACTTCCAGTCATAGCAAAATCGTCTTATCTTATCGAAGTCGCGCTGCAAGAGAGTATTAATGACCTCGATTTTTGGATCTGTTCTGTACGCTATCAAATTGTCTGCGTACGCAATAGTATGGGGAAGTGAAACTATCATGTCGCTTGTATAAATGTTAAATAGGATCGGCGAACTGACCGCGCCTTACTGAAAACCATTTCTAATTTGAAATATTCCAACAGAAGTCATATCACCATTCTTCACGATGATCTGTCTTTTGTGTAGCATATTATAAAGAATTTACAAGAGTGGTTTACTGTTCCCCAACGCAGTCAGCCTATACAAAAGACCCTCTAACCATACGGTGTCGAAGGCTTTCTCCTAGTCAACAAGGCATTCCATTGGATATCGGACACCAGTTTATACGCGGCATGTGAGATATCATGCCACTCTTTAAAACCGAATTGATTATCTGGGACTATATGTTTGTCCTTAACCCACCTAGTCAGAGCTCTATTGTTTACTTTCTCAAACACCTTACTGATATTCGGAAGGAGACTTATCGACCGGAGATTCGCCGGATTGGATATATCCTTTCCCTTTTTGGGGATATGTTGAACCACCGCCGTTTTCCAATGCGCTGGATAATGTGCATTATTCATTGCATTATTAAACAGGGTGGTGTAGATGTCCACCGCTTTTAGAGGAAGATGTCGAAGCACGATATTCGGAATACCATCGGTCCCCACTGATTTCTTAGCCCTGATTGTGTCGAAGGTCTCACGGAGTTCTTCCCTCGAAATGAACGGGCGTAGGTCACCCTCTCTAGTAATGACATTATTAGCCATATTTTCGTCGCTAAGCCGGGTGAAACCAGAGCCGTCGGATCGCCAATTCTCTATTTCATTTCGAATGTAGCAGTTATACACCAAGACGCAATTGTCTAGGTCATAATTTCCAATGGTATTATTGGCCTTGTATACTTTCTGGAAAGTCGCCCCTATGGCCTAAACTTTCACCTGTGGATCCTCGATCACAAAGAAGTCGTCATCGTCAGCGGCTTCATTTGGATCAATACCTGCTATTGTCAGTAACCGTTCGTTGTATGTTGTCCGGTCTATTTTAAGACACTGAAGGTCGTTTTGATTTTTTGAAAGTCAAGCTTGCTGCTATTTTTGGCTGCTGGTCAGCACTCGAGCGTATAGGTTTGGCAAGCGGAATACGCTTGGACATCGACCAGTACCCGATGGTAATCACTTAGAGGTAAAATAAGCACAATTGATGTGTAGAAACAGTTTTAGCACTAGGCATCGCCAGGTTAACACCCGTCAGAGCCTAACCTATTTCTGCATCACCCAACCACCAATTTTGATTCCACCAGTAAACTCAAACTTAACTTTGCTTTACTTTTCGTAAGTGATTTTCTGGTATTTCTAACTAACTTTCACTTTAATTTTGTTGTTGTCTTAAAGTTTTTCTTTAAATCTTTTTTGTTTTGATCTTGTAAGTCAACATGACAACCTGAGCTACACGCGTTATTGAACACGTCCCATGTAGTTATATGAAACGCCTCTTGTCCGTCGTTTTATTTTTAATGCAATAATTTTTTTAATTAATTATATTTTATTATTGTTAATAAACTATTGAAATGAAAAAAAAAACGGATAAGAGGTATTTCATTCAATACATGTACGAGTATGGTGAGGGATAGCACAAAAGTAAATTTTAAGTGGAAGGCTGTGACATGATGTGATTCTTCGGCTTTAAGGAATTGCCCAAAACGAGCCGCAAGTTACATAGATGATCAGTGCCTCTAAGGAATAAGGCATTGATGATTGAATATTTATTTTATTTTGCTTCAAAAATACCTAAGGACATGTTCGCAAGATCAGACTTTGGGGTATACATATTGACTAGAATGCATAGCATGTTGCTTCTTCCTCTAATTTATTTGAGAATAAATTTTCCCACTAAAATGTTCATTTATTAATATACTTACTTACTAAAGTGCGGCTACAATGCAAGGTTAACCTGGGCCTTAAATAACAAGCGTTCCTAATTAGCTCAGTTCTTAGCTAACTCCTTCGAGTTGCACATCACGTACAGCTCGTATAGTTTGACATTAAAGCTCCTCTTCCCAAGCATGTCAACGCAAAAGGCGCCAAGGATATCTTAATCCGCTTTCGATTGAGTCCATTTCTATCGCTATACAGTAGGAATGAGAATGAGAAGGTCTTAGGTGTTCGGTTGATAGGGCTTTACTAGTCAGTTGACTACTTAGTCCAAAGAAACAACGATTGGCAAGAGCGATTCTTAATTTTATTTCTATTGAGGTGTTATTGGTAGAATTAAAAGCAGGGCCAAACTATGAAAAACCCTTTAGTACCTCGAAGTTATAGCTTTCGACTGTGACTTTCTGTTCAATTCGTTGATTTTGTGTATTCCTTTATGGCAGCTATATCGTCGGCGTACGCTTGTAGTCGCACAAACTTTTGAAACATTGTCCCTCCGGTATTGGCTTGTGAGTTCCACTCAATTTTCTCTAAAACCTTTTCTGACATCTAATATCTCGGTTAAGACATTACTAACCTTGGCGGAGCAACAAGCGTTCTCCATCCCCATTGTGAACAGATGGACGATTTGGACTTCTTGAGTTTTTTGGACTTTCCTGGTCTAAGTCCACACTGATAGGGTTTTTAAAGAAAGGTTTCAGACAATTACACAATATGGCAGATAAGATCTACTATGCATTGTTAAGGAGACTTACACTACTAGAATTTTCGCCGCAGTAGACGGGGTGTCCTTTTTTTGTAGATCTGCCAAATAATTCCTAGATCCTGCTCATCAGTCATACACTCTACTGATCAGGTATTAGAAATGAGTTGGAGTGTGCTCTTCACAAAGTCAAAGTGGAAGTCTCTCCTTGTAAACCATAAACGGTTTGGTCAGGCAAGCTGTCATTATCTAAGGTGAACGGCCTATTCTGCTTGATGGCGGTATGTTGGGTCATTCTCCGTTATACAGTCCGCCAACAAATTGTTTTCTATATTTTCAGCACCGATTATGAATCTAATACAAGGTTTCCTTCTTCAACTCTACAGGTTACTGCACGGGTCTTGTTGCCTTGACATGTTCTTTTTACCTATTGGTAAAAAAACTCTCAACATCTTCGATAGCGTGCTTCTCGTGCTCTCTTTTCTTTTTCTGGACAAATCGATTTTCTTCCCGTCTCTTTTGTTCGTAGAGCTCCCGAACGCCTCTCGTCCTTCCTTGCAGCTGCGCTTTGTACACTTCTTGTGTAGATGCATTTGCTTGTCGGCATTCTTCATTAAACCAGGGTTTTTTGTTTGCATCTGTGTATCCGATGGCACGTTGGTAGCGTTGCCACTAGTCTTTGGTACTCGATGCAGGCGACATGGCCTACCACAGATGTCCACCTTTCCTTTTATTTTTAAAGAACTTAAAGCTTTAGTGGGTAATACTACATTTAAAACGATTGAGTACATGTTAAGTTTTTTTAGGAAAATGGGACAAAGAGAGAAAGGAAGATTTTTGGGCTCAGTGGTTACTACGCTCCGTGGGTGACATCCAACATTTAACGGGGGAAGGTCCCGAAACTTTTATTTTTTTTACATTTTTTGAAAAATGTTCTGCTTATTCTACTACAACTCAAGAATGTCTCCTTGAAATCTCAAAGCAAAATCTTTATTCGATTCGAAATAGCAGCGTATTTTCGGGCGCAGGTGCACGCTCGATTTTAAAGCAGGCGGTTCCGACCGCATGAACAGAGGACGCTCCGCCTGCTCCTTTTCTTAACAGAACAAAGAAGCATCTTTGGCCTCAAAAGAAGCCCGTATACTTCGTAAACAAGAAAGAGCAACTCATGATGACTTTTACGAAGAATCAGAAGGAATTGTGTACGCCCCTGTCGTTTTTGTCGTTGTTTTTGCTCCAAAAATTTTGAATCGCATTTTCTCGAAACTGAATTTTCAAAACGGCATGCAACATAAATCAAAAAATAATTGTCCGATCGTTCTAAAATTTGAGGAGATCTTCTAGACACTTTTAGCTATACTCTAAACCTTTGAAACATGATTTGCAACACAAATTAAATAAATTGTTTAAACAAATTGGTAAAAAAAAGGTGACGTTTTTTTTTTGATCTCTATAATTTTTGGGTTTTAAAGGTCTGGAATAAGAGAAACAATGTTTTTAACAAGACCTATTTTGATTTTTTTGTTACAGATGAAAAATAAAGTTTCCAGTACGCCGCGATGTTGGACAAAAAAAAATTTATTTTTTTATTTTTTTATAGGTAACAGAGGTTTCTATCTGTTTTTTTTAATAAAATACCAATTTTTCACTGACTAAAAAATTATTATAAATTTGCCTTGTTTCGGGATCTTCCCCTCTTAATGGGATGACTAAATTATTTGTGTAATTGAAAGTGTTGTTGTATTCTAGGCAACCACTCATCTTACGTGAATTTAGTTGCCTGAAAAAAAGAATGTCTTTCGGGTGCAGCTGGTATTGAACCCCACCATTTATAAAACTAGATTATTTGCCGCATTTGTAAAGGGTCCGCCATCTAACGTTTTTTTTTCAACTAGTGCTTATTTCGTGAATGGTAATACTTAGCTCATGCTATCATGACAGATAATTAGTTTTATCCTTCCGCTGAACGAATATGGTTGTGTGTATGCTTGAACAACGCTGGGAAATATTGCGACATTACTTTGAAAATCATGATAATGTTGCAGAATGTGTTCGAAAATTGCGTACGGATTTTGGAAGAAGAGAAGCACCGTCTGCTCCGTATGTTCGTTATCTTGTGAAAAAAGTGAAAGAAACTGGCATCCTCATCGATAAACCATAAAACAGATAAACAGTGCGTACACCCGAGAATATTGCTGCTGTGGCAGAAAGTGTGCGTGAAGCGCCATCAACATCAATTCACCGTCGTTCTCAACAATTGAACATTTTGGAGACATCATTGAGACGAATTTTGCATAAAGACCTTGGTATGACGCCACACAAAGTCCAATTGGTTCAGGAGTTGAAGCCAACTGACCATCCAATGCGTTTTCGCTTCGCTAAGTGGGCCTGCGATCGACTTAGACAAGATGCCGATTTTGCCAAAAAAATCATCTTTTCAGATGAAGCTCATTTTGATCTTGGCGGGTATGTAAACAAGCAAAATTGTCGCATTTGGGGCACAGAAAACCCGCACGCATACATTGAAAAGCCGATACTCCTAAAACGAGTCACTGTTTGGTGCGGATTTTGGTCCAGAGGTATAATTGGACCATTTTTCTTCAAAAATGAGCAAGGAGTGGCCGTTACAGTCAATCGCGATCGTTATCGGGCCATATTGAACGAATTTTTGTTCACAAAGATTGAAGAGGAGGATATTGGCAACATTTGGTTTCAACAGGACGGCGCTACGTGCCACACAGCCGAAGCTATACTCGATGTTTTGCGCCCTGTTTTTGAAGATCGCATTATCAGCCGCAGAGCTGATGTCGTTTGGCCACCTCGGAGCTGCGATTTGACACCGTTGGACTATTATTTGTGGGGTGCCGTAAAAGATAAGTGTTACGCCGACAAGCCAGAGACAATTTACGCTTTAAGGACAATATTCCTGAAGCCATTGGTGAAATACAGCTGCACACAATCGATAATGTGCTTAAAAATTGGACCGATCGTGTAAGCTACTGCATGGCCAGCCGAAGCAGCCATTTGAATGAAATTATAAATTATAAAACTAGTTATCTGTCAAATCAGACATGAGCTAAGCTAAGTGTTACCATTCACGAAATAAGCACTAGTTGAAAAAAAAACTTTAGATGGCGGACCCTTTATGTACTGGTATGATTATATCTAGAGTGTACAATGCCAAATTTCGAAGGAAGTTTACAATTGCCTCCACAAAGTGTGATGAAGAAAACAATTATTTTTCTGGTATTCGGTGTTGGGTTGTGTTTTGAAACCACATCGGCATAGTTATCGACAAACTTTATCACTATGCAACGCCACTGTCCATGCTATTGTAAATTCTTCTCACTCCTCATATAGATACCTACATCATATTGTATGTATATTTCAACTACTTTATTTCAATAGCCTCAGCATAGTTGCGTAGAACTAAAATTTAATATAAACACACCGTCACACCAAACGGTGTTCAGCCAAAATTTCTCCAAATTAGATCTACGATCTCCGGTTCGGTACGGTGCTCCATGTCTCTTTTGAAACTTCACGCCCTCAAAAATTCGTCATTGCATCTGAACATGTCATTGAAACAATGGTGCACCAAAGTACAACAATATGGCCCTGGCAAAACTTCGCGTACATATTTTTTCTCTTCACTGTTGTTTACCCAACATCCCTGCTTTGTACTTAGACTTCAATATAGACTAGCGAATAGAATCCTCCCTTGGAGCGTAACTCAACACCTGAAATGACTGAAAATTGAAACATCCGTTAACAGAGCGACCTTTCACTTGGTCCATCCTCCCTCCCCCCCCCAACCCCTTTTGTTACCAAAAAAAGAAACACAAGCGTCACACACAAAGGTTCATGTTCAGGTGAATACAAAAACTCCTGAGTATACACCCCAATTCGCCAGGAAAGTGTTGGCAAAAGTTGAATGAGCACATCGCAAAATGCCTGTGTCACCATACAGCCGTAAAGGATCAAACATGATGAACATACCAACTCACAGCACACACACACACATATGTATTGTATATACTCATACAATACACAATGACAGGAAGGGGACAGGAACGCGTCAAAAAGGTGAAACCTCTCTGCCGAGTCCTCCCTGTTGAAACGTCCGAAAACCATTAATTATTTCCAACAGGTCTATTATTATGGCGTTTTGTTTGTCAAGTTGTTTAACATTGGAAGTGCTGGGCTTGGATGCGGGTGCTGGTATAGACAAGCGGGGACGCGTCTATCTAGTACTCCGGTCGGTTGGTCCTATCGTGTCAGAACTTTGGGTAGACATGGGACATAACGATGGCCACATCGTCGATAGCGACACTGACAGGCAAATGACTGGCAAATACTTTGCGACCAACAAAACCACCACCATGGGCACCATCATTGCCTCTCCAAAAATTGCTAGAAATGAGAATTCTATAAACCTATCTATACATAACATATATCCTTCTTACTACCTCCATCCACCGTCATTCTTCGTATCCATAGTGCATTCGAACAATAGACTACAGTGGGCACCACAACACAACCGACACGCCAAATGTTTGTTATTTGTAGTGTGTAGCTTGTATTTATATTTGGAGATGAGATAATTGGTGGCACAACAACGGTGATCAGTGGACTGCCACAAATAATTGACATCTCTTTGGCAGCACAATCGCACTCCAAAGTTCTAGGTGGGGTTCCGATTGTGTCCAATTACAAATGATTGACAAATTGTAATTTTCCTTGTGCTCGCAAGTCACAAGCCAATGTGGTCATAGCACTCGTGTTCGTATTCGTCCAGCGCATCTAAAGGAAGAAGAGTTCTCGGTAGATACAATACATATTTTTAGGTAAAAAGGTACTCGTAAACGCCTGTGATTCAGATAATGAGCATGTAATTTGGGAATGGTCGTGTGACTATTCACTCGCATGACGAAGACACGAACTGGAAACCAATTTAGTCTTCGATTTTGTTCGATACTATGTAAATGACCCTCTAGGGTGGGTGGATAAAGGTGGGAACATTACGAGTAGTTTCTTCCTTTTTTCTTTGTCGAAGGGTGCGTCGATTTGGTTCACTGATCAATTATGTAGAAAACTAACAAATACCAAGCACTTAAGTTATTTACAAATACGATGGACTTAACAAACATTTTGTACTTAGAATTCCTTTGTGACAGGACAGAGGCAACCACTTTAAGGAAATGACAAGTGTACACGAATGTGTACAATAGCATTTCAGATTGACAAGAAAATTAGGGTTCCTCATTCTCTCCGACTGTGCATTGAACAACAGTGCTAAAAAGACCAAATTTGCATGGATGTATTTGATCCCGAAAACAGTGTTGAAGAAATCTTAAAAAAATGACGTTACACACCTTGGTACGGTACAGGACCTATGTTATAATGAAAGAGCTTCAGAGGCATGGTCACAGTAGGTTTCAAAGAGGCATCGTCCATTGATGAGGCTAGAGAGAGTTCACTGCAAGGGTGATTTCACGAGTATTTTTTTTTTGTCTACTCCTTTCTTTATGGGCTGGAATGAGAATTTATCAAGTTAAGCGCCCAGTTTAAAGAATATCTCTGGTAAAATTAGAAAAGTAAGGCTCCCAGGCCCAGCCCCGATTGTGATTCACTCTGCAATGTGATATGACAGTACTATCTGTGTCCGAAGATGAAGTATCCAGGGCATCTAGGAAAAGTAAGAGAACGGCAGAAGGAATAGTCTGCATTAAAGCAATTATCCTTAAAGTTATTACTTAGGCTGACAATAAATAGGTGATCGGTATCAAGCTTGCTTTCCATAATTTTTCCATTACAATCTACATTACAGAATGTGCTGTCTTAAGTAAACCAACAAAGCCAACAGAGCAACTTCATCCACAGCAGGCAAGCCGAGATCAGAATCTATAGTATGACGAATTATTGCATTTTCTAGACAAACGGTGTGGCGTATTGGAAAGAGATCCTACCATTAGTAAGCAACTTACAGTTAAACCGACACAATATTCGTCACAACCATCATCATCCACCGCTACGGTAAGCGGTGGCAACGAGCGTTCTTGCAATTTACAAATGTTCACAGCGTTTGTCTCTTCTGAGGAATGAACGATTTTCTATTGCCAAGCATTATGACCAATGTACCTGTATGTGAATTTCGATTAAATTAATCAAAATTCCCAATGGGTTGAAGGACCAGCATTTGCAAAGGGAAGCAAAAAGAAAGCCGACGAAAGAATTTTGTACAAAGATAAATTGAATGTTTTATTTGTTTTGTTAGATGATACTTATCTCCTTGCTGGTCGAAATCCAAGTGACCGAGATATCTTTATTACACAATTTGGTCAGTGCAAATTGTTATACAAAGTGGTATACAATTATTGAGAGAGCAAGTAATAAAGCAATTAGCGATTAAAGATACCAATTAACAGAGCAAGAATGTGAATAGTCTATGATACAATGGTTCATACAAAAACAAAAATAAATATGTTGATCATTTACAAAATCATTTTACGTTATGCGTGGAACATGACATTGAATATTAAATTAACGTACAATATTATCAAACATTGCCCCGCCCCTGGAACATAGTTTCAGCATCTTGGGAGTAAAGCCAGCTTCTGTACTGGACGGATTAATTCCCCTGTTGCAATTTTGAGTGTCACCACACGAACGGATCCATCCTTACCGGGATGTAAAGTGATGACACGTCCCATGGCCCATTTTCTAGGTGGAAGATTTGTTTCCTTAATAACCACTAAGTAATTCAGCTGTAGATTAGCGCTAGGTTGGGTCCAGCATGGCCTTTGTTGAAGTGACGTCACGTACTCAATATTCCATCGCTTCCAGAAACCTTGAATTTTAGCTTGCAGCACCTGCCAATAGGATAGCCGCTTCATTGGTACTTCCAGTGATGGTTCAGGAACAGTCGAGTAGGACTCACCTAAAATAAAATGAGCTGGCGTTAGTGGATTGAGTTCGCTATCGGATATTTGACATAAGGGTCGAAAATTTAGAATGGCTTCGATTTGGGTCAAGAGTGTATAGAATTGTTCAAAGGTAAGCACGTCAGAGCCTATCACACGTCGAATATGTAGCTTGATGGACTTCACCCCTGCTTCCCACAATCCGCCGAAGTGTGATGCAGAAGGAGGAATGAAGTACCATGTAATGGAATCCTGAGCCAGAGACTCAGCAACGATGGAGTTATGGTGTTTGAATAAAGTTAAATTATGCATCTCAGATAATACGAGTATTTTAGCAGATCCTCGAAAGTTAGTCCCATTATCTGAGTATATACTCGTATGTGAAGGCCTACCACGGCGAGCGATAAAACAACGAAGAGCTGCAGGGAATGCGTCGGTTGTGAGTTCAGTGACAAGTTCTAAATGAATTGCCTTTGTAGCCAGACAAACGAATAGTGATATATAGCCTTTTGCTGTTTGTGTCTTCCGACAGAGCTTTATTTTAATCTGGATGGGACCAGCGTAATCACACCCGCATTGCGTGAAAGGTCTACTTGCTTGGACCTTGGGTAGATTGCCCATTAGTTCAGATGTTGTTGATTTCCGCTGCCGAAAACATTTGATGCAATTGTGGGTAATCTTACGCAACTACTTCCAATGATCCAGAACTCTTGCCTAATAAGGGAAAAGAGTGCCGACACTCCAGGATGTAGAAAGCGTTCATGTGCGTCTTTAGCGATAAGTTGTGTAACCGTATGCCCCTTGGGAATGATGATAGGATATTTCACATTAAATGTTACATTAGCTTCTTGAATCCTTCCGCCCACGCGAAGAACCTGGTCGTCATCAAAGAACGGATTGAGAGCTATTAATGGACAAGACTTACTGAAGTGGCCATGTTTGTGGTAGTACGTAAAATAGTCTCCGAAGTAAAGATGTTGTAGCCACTTAATGAGATCGCGTTTTGCTCCATAGATTTCCAGGGGAAGAAGTTGTATGCCGAAATTATGTGACACCTTACGACACTTCGAGAGAAACCGGTAGAAATAGGCGACGATACGAACGAGACGATTCCACGAGGAGATGCGTGATGATAGAAACTCGAATGGGTGTTCTGATCTAACCGTGGTGCAGTATTGCTAAAATGTCTTTCTTTCCTCTTGTCTGCAAGTTGGATGCTCTTCGAAAAATTCAGCTATGGGCCAAAAATCTTCCGTCTTTTTTAACCAGTGCGGACCTGTCCACCAAATAGGGTGTTCTACCAAAATCGATGGTGCTATTCCGCGCGAAGCACAATCCGCAGGATTTTGATCCGACCTAATGTGAAACCACCTGTTTCTGGGAATGGTATTTAAAATTTCAGAGGTTCTGTTACCGACGAATATATCCCATCGACGTGAAGGAGACGATAGCCAAGAAAGGACAACCTGAGAGTCACACCATGCATATACATTAACAAAAGTGGTATTTAATGATTTTTGAACTGTGACCAGTAAGCGTGCGAGTAATAGGGCCCCACACAGCTCCAAACGAGGAATAGATAATTGTTTGATCGGAGCAACACTAGTCTTTGCTGCCACAATGTTGGTTTGAATTTGTCTGTTCGGTAGGACGTATCGCGAATAGATGACCGCAGATTATGCGGAGGCCGAGGCATCCGAAAAGCCATGAAGCTGGAATGTGCGATCTATTGTTCCGAAATGACGAAGTACATTTATAGTTGTAAAGGCAGAAAGATCCTGGCGAATGTTACACCATTTTTTGGCAATATAATCAGGTAGGAGATCATCCCAACCGAGCTTTCTATGGCATAGTTCTTGACGCAATATTTTGAGTTGCACGACCGAAGGAGCGAGAAATCCGAGGGGATCGAAGATTCTTGATATATTTTTTAAAATTTGGCGTTTTGTTAGAGGCTCGTCCAGCGTTAGGTTAATACGAAAGGAAAAACAATCGATTTTGAGGTTCCAGTACATACCGAGTACCTTGGTCCACTATTCAGATTCACTGTCTATAAGGATAGAGTCACTTTGATCAAGGTTTCCTTCCGGAAGGAGTTGGGGAACATTGCTTTGCCACTTGCTGAGTTGTAAACTTGCTTGTGAAAGTAGCTTAATGAGTTCTTTTTGTTTAAAGACTGTATCATCGATGGATGTCCCACCAGAGAAAATATCATCCACGTAAGTGTCATTTAGAAGTATCTCTGCAGCAACAGGATACTCCTCGCTATAATCAGAAGCAATTTGCTCCAAAACACGAACCGATTGGTAACGAGCACATGACGTACCATATGTCATCGTAGTGAGGCAATAATGTTCGATAGGGTCCGACGGCGATTTTCGCCACACTATTCTCTGGAAATCAAAGTCTTCATCAGCTACGCGAATTTGGCGAAACATTTTTACGACATCCGCTGTAAAAACGACCTTATGGCGGCGGAATCTTAAATGAACCGAAAAGATATTCCTTTGGATTGGAGGGTCTACCATAAGACATTGGTTAAGGGAGTTTCCGTTGATATCCGCGAACGAACCGTTGAAGACGACGCGAAGTTTGGTGTAAATGCTATCGGGTTTAAATATAGCGTGATGTGGCAAGTAGAATACGTTGGGCTTAGATATTTCTGATGGCGAAAGTCTTCGCATGTGCCCTAAAGCCAAATATTCCTCTAAAAATTGCGAGTAGGTTCGATGCAATAACTCGTTTTTAAAAAATTTCTTTTCTATCCATTTCAAACATGCAGTTGCGCCGGTAAGGGTGTCAGCAAAAATAGGCTTTGTTTTAAATGGAAGCCTTACGACGTACCTTCCGTTTTCATCCCTACGATGGGTATCAACAAAATGTTTTTCGATCTTATTCATGGTATTCATGAGACATCATAATTTTCATATCAACTTCTTCGATTGTCCAAAAGGATTGCAGTGTTGAATCAGTATCAATAATGGAATGATTCGCATGAATGATGTTCTGATTTTCCGATGGTAACTGCCCTGCCAATACCCAGCCAAATATGGTTTTCTGGGAAACTGGAAGACCGTTGCTGTTTCGAACGATTTCTCCTTAAAGAATATCCCAGGAGACATCTGCGCCAAGCAACATGTCAATTGGGCTAGATTTGTCGAAGTTGGGATCGGCCAGATTGAGGTTTAACTTTGAAACATGATCCCAATAATGAAAATCAAACGAAATAGATGGTAGAGTTGGGGTGACACATGACAGAATATAAGCGTTTACTGCGATACTTGATTTACTGACACGATAAGATATAAGCATTGAAACAAGGCCTCTAGATTTCCCAGCACATGTTGCACCTATTCCACTAAACAGAATACGAGCATTTGTTCTTTTTAATCCAAGTCTTTGAACAAGGGACTCGGTTACAAATGAAACTTGTGAGCCTGAGTCGACGAGCATACGAATGAGGTGAGACTTTCAATTATTATCGAACACTTTTCCAATGGCAGTGGGCAACAAAGTTTGTGGCAAGAAATGAGTGAGATTGATTGAATGGTTTATTACGAGTTGAGAAGAATTCGACGATGTTGTAGCAGGATGCGTATACATGATTTGCGAAGTTGGCTTTGAACTGGAATCTGAAGAATTAATGGCAGATGGATTTGCCGAACTTAGGTGCACCGGTGAATGGTGACGCGAATTGCAGTTCTTGCACCGAAATTTAGACGGAAAACGAACGAATTATGTCCACTGAGTAGACAGTTGAAGCAAAGCTTTGAGTCGTTCGCAAATCTCTGGTGAGAATATACGTCTTTCGGCTTCTCATAAAGTAAAAAAAAAAAAACAATAATTTAGTGGATAAGCACAATGAATTACAACTTCATCAATTGACTCGGTAGCCCATCGGTTAAGGGCGCCAGTCAACAAAACGTGGGACGCGGGTTCGAATCCCGAATGAACTTGGAACTTTTTTTTCTTGTTTTTATTTTTTTTTCCCTCCTAAAATTGTGTAATATCAAAAACAATAAGAAAAAAAAAAAAAAAAAAAAAAAGCAAAAACCACGTGATGGATGGTGAAGAGCGCCCCGCTCTTCACATAACCGTGGCGAAAGCCAGCAAAAGGAGGAAGAGGTTGAATACCCCTCCTAATCTCTCCAAGAAAAAAATAAGTGCTGTTTCCACAGCTGAAGAAGGTAAAGAGGAGGGGGGCTCCAACAGCTTCGCCTCTCTGGCGTCATCTGAGTCGGAAGACGAAATTAATCACATAAAAAGCAGCATACAAAGGCTGGAGCAAGACATGCTTGCTATTAAACAGCGGCAAATTGCACGAAGGCAGAGGGAGCAATCAGAAGTAGAGAGCTCCCTAAAACAACAACAACAAGAGCAGAAACAGCAACTGCAGCAACAACAAAAACATCAGCAGCCGAAGCAACAACTGCAGCGAAAGCAACAGCGGCAAGAACACCAACAACAACAAAATCAACAACAGCAGCAGCAACAACACCAACAACAACAACAACAGCAGCAGCAGCAGAAGAAGAAGAAGAAAGAGAAGGTGCCTCCAATCAACACCTACAAACTGGAGGTAAGTGCAACCAAGGACCTGTGTAAGTTGGTCATTGGTAATAATTTTAATATAAAGAGATTGGGAAACGATCGCCATGCCATCCACTGTAATACAGTGGAGGGCTACGCAAAAGTGAAAGAGCTCCTAAAAAAAACGACGACGGAGCACTACTCATACACACCGAAGTGTGAAAAGCGGCAATCGATGCTGCTGAAGGGGTTGGAACCGTCTTCTGATCCTGAGGAGATCCTGGCACTGCTCAAAGAGAAGGAGTGCGAAGGACTCAAGTTTGTGGGGGTAAAGCCATTTACCACAGCTAGAGCCAGGCGGGAGAAACGGAGTCTGCCGTTCTTCCTGGTGCAGCTCAGTCCCGAAAGCCGTCTGGATAGTCTAAGGAGTATCAATGTCCTAGACTACCAGGTGGTTCACTGGGAAAAACTAAAAAGGAGCGAAGGCGTTATACAATGCGTTCGCTGCCAGAGGTTCGGGCACGCCGCGTCGAACTGCCAAATGCAGACTCGATGCGTGAAGTGCGCTAAGAACCACAGTTCCGAGGAGTGTGCTCTGGGTGTTGACGGAGCATCCGATTGATCGAAGCTCTCGTGCGTGTTATGTGGAAACGTGGGACACACCACAAACTATCGGGGTTGTCCTAAGTTCGCTGACATTAAGAAAGCAAAACTGGCTCGGCAGCAGAAGGTGGAGGTCAAATGTTCACCACTTAGATTTCAAACACCAGCCGTCACGTCCCAAATTTCCTACGCCCAAATGGCGTCAGGTAGGGGGGCTACGGTACAGCAAGCGACTGTTGCTTCTCCGGCGCCAATGCCGAGAACAACGGAAGCTGCACCCAACATGCTAGCCATCTTGCTCGCAATCCAAGGGCAGATGGCTCAGCTGCAAAAGCAGGTGCAAGAACAGGCCAAGCGGGTGGACCAGATTTACGCGCTGCTGCCGGGCCTAACGCAACACATGTCGTAATGGGTACGCACATGGTGGAGCAAACTTTGAAGCTCCTTGCGGTGAATGTTAATTCACTGATTAGGATCGAACGAAGAGCCGCGATGTTTGAATTGCTACAAGACCAAACTCCTGATGTGCTTTTCGCTAGCGAAACCAAGCTAACCGATAATCACAAACTGGAGTACAATAATTATATTGTTAGAAGAAGAAACCGGCCCAGATCCAAACGTGGAGGTGGTGTCGCGATCTTCATTAAAGAAGGTATAAAATTTCACAGAGTGTACAAGGGAGTGTTGCGCAGGTTCCGGGTATTGGAGGCAGTTGTCATTTACATTCCGCTTCGCAGTGGAAAGCGGCTGTACTTGGCCTCTGTTTATGCACCTGAGGCTTCACAATCCGCCCTATTTATTACAGAGCTCGACACGCTTTTTCGACTTCTGAGGCTGGAATCGGGGGAGAATTATTTTATAATCGGCGGGGATTTCAACGCTAGACACAGTGGTTGGGGAAATAATTTGCCAAATACTAGAGGGAACCTACTACTCGATTGGTGGGGTCAGCACGATGTCATATACAGACTCGGTCTTAAAGCGACGGATAGCCCGTCGTTTCCCAGAGGCGGGTCTTATTTGGATCTACTGCTGTACGACGAACGTATACGACTGACAGGTACGAATTTACAAACGCTAAACTGTCTGCGCACATTCGTGTATGACAGCGACCATTGCGGTTTTAGCACCGAAATTACAGTTCCCAACGAAATTGCGGAATTGGAGGAGTTTGTCCAAAGATATTCTTACAACTACAGTAAGACTCGATGGACGCGCTTCTCCGCAACCTTGACAAGAGCACTCTCCTTGAACATGCTCCACCCACCGGCCAATAGGAATTTGTCGAACGAGGAGATCGACAATTACCTAATAAAAATGGACGAGACAATTAAACAAACTATGGACGCTACAATACCGCGGTATCGACGTACGACTAACGAAGACCTGTTCCGCAATCCTACTATTGACGCACTGCACCGACAGAAAAGTAGACTTCTGTCAAGACTCAAAAACTTGTACAGACAGTTAACTGACAGACAAGATCCGGAGATTAGGACGCTGAAGTCGTCGATTAAAAATGTGCAAAAGTTAATAAAAGAAAATTACAGAATTTCTGTAAGTTTGTGTTGGAACAACAAGGTTCGGGCTGTAAACACCAGCAACCCGAATATGTTTCCGCAAATAAATAAACTATTTCGCAGAAAAAATCAAAACGACCTTCAGTGTCTTAAAATAGCCCGGACAACAGACAACGAACGGTTACTGACAATAGCAGGCATTGATCCAAATGAGGCCGCTGATGATGACGACTTTTTTGTGATCGAGGATCCACAGGAGAAGGTTGAGGCCATAGGGGCGACTTTCCAGGAAGTATACAAAGCCACTGATACCATTGGCCCTAATTACGACCTGGACAGTCGCGTCTTGGTGCACGACTTCTGCATTCGAAATGAAATAGGGAACTGGCGATCCCAGGGCTCTGGTTTCACCCGGTTTAGCGACGAAAACATGGCAAATAACGTCATTGCCAGAGAAGGTGACCTACCCCCGTTCATTTCGAAGCAAAAACTCCGTGAGATCTTCGACGCAATCAGGGCTAAGAAGTCAGTGGGGACCGATGGTATTCCAAACATCGTGCTTCGACATCTTCCTCTAGAAGCGGTGGACATTTACACCACCCTGTTTAATAATGCAATGAATAATGCACATTATCCAGCGCATTGGAAAACGGCGGTGCTTCAACCTATCCCCAAAAAGGGGAAGAATATATCCAATCCGGCGAATCTCCGGTCGATAAGTCTCCTTCCGAATATCAGTAAGGTTTTTGAGAAAGTAATCAATAGAGCTCTGTCTAGGTGGGTTGAGGACAAACATATAGTTCCGGGTAATCAATTCGGTTTTAAGGCGGGACATGATATCTCACATGCCGCGTCCAAACTGGTTTCTGATATCCAATGGAACAAAGGCAAGAAACAGTGCACTGGTGCCTGCCTTGTTGACTTGGAGAAGGCCTTCGACACCGTATGGTTAGAGGGTCTTTTCTATAAGCTGACTAGGCTGGGGATCAGCAAACCTCTCTTGTACATTCTTTATAATATGCTAACCAACAGACAGTTCATCGTGAAAAATGGCGATGTGACTTCTGTTGGAATATTTCAAATTAAAAATGGTCTTCAGCAAGGCGCGGTCAATTCGCCGATCCTATTTAACATTTATACAAGCGAGTTGATAGGTTCACTTCTCCATACTATTGCGTACGCAGACGATTTGGTAGCGTACAGAACAGGTCCAAAAATCGTGGTCATTAATACTCTCTTGCAGCGTGACTTCGATAAGATAAGACGATTTTGCGATGACTGGAAGTTGAAAATCAACTTTCAGAAGTCGGAAACCATTCTCTTTAGGACGCCGTTGTCTGGAGCCTCTAGGGATACCAGAAAAAATTGGCGAAGTTTCTCAATCATTGGACAGCACGGACAGCCTCTTGCCTGTCGAAATGTAGTCAGATACCTTGGGATCTGGCTAGATCAGTTTCTGTATTTTGGCAAAAATGTAGATGCTGCTCTGGCCAGAGCTAAAGGTACTTTTGCCCTTACAAAGAGACTGTTTTATAGCAGCCAACTCGATGTGAGGGTAAAGGTAATCTGCTACATGGCCCTTATTAGGCCCATGCTGGTATTTGGTTGTCCCGTGTGGTTCAATGTACGAGCAAGCTTAATGGAAAAGATTCGGGTGTTTGAGAGGGCTTGCCTTAGGGCTTGTCTTCGCTTGTACAGAACACCAGAGTCGGAGTACAAGAAATTTTATCCTAATGAGGTCCTTTACAATAGGGCGAACCTAATACGAGTGGACAACTTCGTAATTAAGCTGACTCGAAGGCACATTGCAAGAGCAATGACCTCGATGAATAACCTGATATCTGGGGATTACTACCCCAATTACCTTTACCACGAGAGTGTACGATCTGACGGCTTCGTTCCACCGGAAGCATTCCTCTACCTAGATCAGAAAGGGTTGATCCAGGATATATCAGCGGTCCCGTTAATCTTCCATGTCGCTCGGACAGCTGGGGACAGGCGACCCAACTACAACAGAGACGTCGCACATGGCAGTGTGGATCGACTCAGGTTCTGTAGGGCGGTGGGGAATCGCGATAAGAGGGATGTCGTTCGGCAGCACCAGCATTTCTGGTGGTTGAATGATGGAGAAGATGCTTCGTCGTCGTTTCCGTCAATTACGGACCAGCCTCACTAATGAGGCAGAGCTGACCAATCTATTTGCCCAGTAAATAACGATGGCCAGCTTACATAGGTTTAGGTTAGCATTTAAGAAATATATACATATACTGGTTTATATAAAGGTATATACTAGTATATGTATATTATTGTGCATAATGTCTTTGTGTCTGTATGTGTGTATTGTGTATATAGGTTAAGTAGACTAAGGTTTATTTTAAGTTAGATATTAAGTTTTTATAAAAAATAAAAAATTACATCCATAGGCTAAGTTTTTTGTTAACAATATTTTTTCTTAGCTTTAAGTATAGTAAATAAATATCCATAAAGAAAATGTTAATAAAGTCGAAAGACATAGTATAAGAATTTAGAGTAGCTTAGAGTGCCTGTGTGGGGCCAGTAAGTTAGTATAAGTTTGTTAAGTAATTTTAAGCTAGCATTTAAGCATTTTTTGTTAGTATGTAAGAGATATTGATTAGAAAATAAAATGCGTTTAAAACTAAAACTAACTAAACTGAAGCAAAGCTTCTTAGATTTTACGAAATGCCTCTTAGATTCCACGTTCATGGCAAGAAATTCCGAATATTGTGATGAGCATTACATTTAGGACAGCTGTTTGTTGACGACACGTGCATACTTTGAAAGGTCGTATGCTTTGACCTTAGCGCGCCCAACACTGCTTGATTTCGGTGATCTAGTGAGATCTCCCTAATTTTTGTTCGCCCTTGTGCAAAGATTTTAAGGGTACACAAAATACTTTGGGTGCAGCTATTTGTAAAAAACGAAGGATAAAAGCGAGTCCGACCAGCCAGCCTCGCCCTCCGACTAAAGATTATAACCTTGAATGTAACAAGGTCAACTCTTCCACTTAAAATTGTCGACTACGTGTAATTCTGCTTGAATTCGAGAGTAGTGATTCGCTCGAGAGTAGTCTCTGAAACCGACAACAGATACCAGCTAAGTAGGACTGTATTATACAATTAACTTGCAGTTTTATTTCCACTAAGAAAAGCCCCGTCCCCGTATAATTCGTAACAACAAGCTGTTCACAAATTTATTTCGACCAGCCACTATATCTACTATAGTTTTTCCCATTAAACTTAAAAACCAAAACAAAATATCCATGCACATCCAGATTAAAGAATTAAACCGATAAAAATGCAAACGAAATGCAATCATTCGCGAATGCAATCAACCTCTCTAAGCCCACCAATTTCCAATGCTCACATGGCAGAAGATTCATTCACAGAAATGCCTCGCCTAGGTAGACAAGAGTTTATACGTACATATATAAATTGGAACTCTAGTCGCATTATCCCTGGCAAGCTATTCGTATCTATAGCCTGGCCCAATTGCATCTAAAAATCGAATAATCCTTTTACACGGTCATAAAAACTGCACACTGCAGAAATTGGCTCAGTGCAGGGTTTCACGTGTGTAAGGGGAGTTACTTTAGGGAGAATTCAAATTCTACTTTGCCATAAGAGAGAGTCAGGGTCTCCTGTGAATAGTACGGTACGCCAAGCGCCAGGCCTTGCAGTCAAAATTGATATGTCATGTTCGGTGATCGGAATGTGAAATCAAATTAAATTTCACGCCGTGGGATTAGGGAATCAATATACGAGTCCGCGTTCCATGACCTTCGATTTACTAAAGCACGCAGATGTGAGTTCAATCTATTGAGGGGTGTTCACATCCTTTTGTTTTGGAAAAATATATATCTTCTCATTCAAATGGCCTTCCCTTCATACGATACAAACTTGTGCACGGGCTCGCAGGATCAATTAGCAAATTAATTGTCCTGCACTCAATTGAGGTAATTATGAATCCAAACTGTATTTAGGCGTGTTTGTATGAAATCATTAAATAACTAGAAATGAGAAGAATTTCACGTCCTTCCGGTTTTGTTAGAGGAAGAGTGGTTATGTCTTATTGCTCAGATACTCAGGTAAACAGTAAAATTGAAAGGACAAACTGATGCTAGGGAGACATGTCCGCTCGTTAAATCGCTTGAATGATTCCATTAATTACACTGCGGCACGATTTGGTTAGTTTCAAATGATTTTTAGGCACGTATGAACTTGCGTTTGATTAAACAGTAATTAACCTTAACAATTGGGTCCAGCTAATGTTAGTTGGGAGAGCTAGAGAAGCGAATATTCAGAAAATGTTGGCTTTAACTTCTTACAGTAAATATTATAGCCAATTGCATTAAGTTCAACGAGTTATATCGGAAAGGATGAGGATACCTGCAGGTTGAATTGAAGTAAAATTCCCCTACTTCTAAGATAATGAGGGAATGGAAGAATTTACCATTTGATACCAATAGTTGCATTTTAATTGCAGTTTAAAGGAGCTTTTCTGACGTATTTAAAAGGATACCATAATCAGTAAATTTGGTTAGTTTAGTCCAAGTGGCCAATCAAAGATCTGGCTTTCTACGTAAATAGACATATTGTAGCTCAGAAGCAACTACAAACCCATGCCTACAATGAAACAGACATAACATTTTGTTGTAGGTTGCTGCAAGAAGTCCTCGAGCATCAGTGTGTTCCCTCATCCATTTTTGATAAAGTCCATACCCTTGCTCGGTAGAGCAGGACTGGGCCTATTAATGTTTATGTAGGGCCACTTTTGATGTTCGAGAGAGGGCTTTGCTGGTTAATTACCTTCTTAGCCCAAATAAGCAGTGATTGTCAAAAATTATTCTGTCGGTAAGCTAGTTTACTATTTAGATGGAAACAAGTTAGTAAGTAGTTTTTGTTAGTCTCCATTTTCTGAAGTATTTTTCCAAAAGTTCAAGACCCTTGGTGAGCGTATCTTCGATGTTATGGCTCTATGTGGTAATAGCTAGGTCATTTGAATACGTGTGTTTATTGGACAGCGCATCCGGCATATTATGGACGTATAGGTTGAATAACAGTGGGGAAAGAGCAGACCCTTACGGAACACCAATATGGAGTTGCCTGGCCTTGGTCGCACTATCGTTGATGAATTTTTTTTTTTTTTATAATTTACGCGCGCCTAAGGGGTTAGATACCCTTTTACTGTTGCCTGGCCGCGGGCGGAAAGGTAGGAGGAGGAGAAAGGAAAATTGTTTTGTAGTGGTTTGAAACTCAGGTGTATTTGGTTTCGATATTAGCTCTCCTTGAAATGACCGATTACTGAGCATGTCGTTTATAGGGAATGACACATGGAATCACTCTCAGGAGTGATCATCCCTGTACACCTGAATGTGTCGTAAGCTGTTATAAGGTCCACAGATACAGCAACTGTTTTCAGCTTATTTTCGAAGTCATATTCAATATAAGGGGCTAAGTGCAGCTGTCATCTGGACTGAAAATACCTACCTTGTTCAATTGCAACTATGTTGTTTATAACCCCGGCAATCCTGTGGTGGATGAGACGTTCCAGAATCTTATAGCTATCAGTTCTGTCGTCTGATTTTATAGGTTTCGAAATGGCGTTTATTTTAGTCCTTTCCAACTTTTCAGGAAGGGCTCCAGACAATAGGATGTTATTATAGAATTTACAACAACCAAAACTTTATATTTTTACCAAAATTTTTAATAAAATCAGGGTAAATTTCGAAGGTTCCTGCAGTTAGCAATTGCAGCTTCTAGCTCAACGATCATGAAGGTTGTAAAAAATGAATTCGAAATTAAAAACAACTTCTTAATACACATATATTCTCCCGGCTTATGACCGTCTCGGTGGTTATTACAATATAGACTAACATTCTAGAATATAAATTATGTATGTTGAGCAAGAAATCTATTTTATACCAATTACATAACAGTAGTGACTAAAATAATGATTACACTTTAAATATTTTCTTCATCCTGGGCCCCCGAGAAGGAAGATGGTATTTCCAAAGGGAATAACAGCTGGACTGGTCTTCTAAATACTTGTTGACTCGAAACACGGACTTCACAAGCTCTTAATCTACCATCTCTCCCTGGAAAAATGTTCTGGACTACGCCCAATTTGCAATGTAGTCTGGATTTTCCATTTTCATGTACAAGTACGACATCTCCTGGTCTTAAGCTTCTCGACTCTACATCACGATAATGGTGTACAGTACGAAGTTGATTCAAATAGTCGTTTCGCCATCTTTTCAAAAATTGTTTGAACACAGCCTGTCGAAGCTTCCATGACTCTCCTATTACTGATCCATCGCTTTGGAAATCTGCGAATAAAATCTAATTTGAATTATTAAGGAAATGGGAAGGGGTAAGGGGTTTAAGTTCGTTAGGATCGTTCGTAACATAATTTAGTGGTCTAGAATTAACTGCCGCTTCAACTTCAGTCAATACTGTCCTTAGCTCTTCAAAAATCAGAATCTTTTTTCCAATAACTGCCTTCAAGGGCTCCTTAACACTCCGGACTAATCGTTCCCAAAAGCCCCCACACCATGCTGCTCGCTCTGCAATGTATTTCCAGGTTATTCCATTAGTTGCTGCTAAACTTTGAATATCACTGGTTCTCAGAAGATCTTGTAATTTGCGTAACTCTAAATCTGCCCTTTTAAAAGTTCTGGCATTATCAGATATAATTGTACTTGGAACACCTCTTCTTGAAAAAAATCTGCGTAACGCATTAATACAGCTTTTTACAGTCATATCAGGCACCAACTCTAAATGAAGTGCTCGAATCGCAGCACACGTAAGAAGCATTATATACACTTTTGGTTTAGCGATTCCACCTTCTAGCGGTTTGATGTAGAGAGGTCCAGCAAAATCTAAACCAACAGTTTCGAACGGCCTTTATGTTATCACTCGCTCTCTTGGCAATTGCGCCCATGATTCGTTTGCGCTTTTTCCGTGTAACCTCATACAAATAACACAATTTCTCAAAATGGTTTTAATCAATTGACGACATTGCTCGATCCAATACTTTTTTCTTAAATAGGCCAACACGACGCTAGTTCCTCCATGCAAAGAATTACGGTGTGCGTCCAATACCAACAATTTACTCAAATAAGCTCGTTTTGGTAGTATAATTGGATAACAGATATTAAATCCGAACGCTGATTCAGGCAGTCGACTTTTAACACGTAAAATACCATCCACTAATTTGGGATTTAGAGACAATATTGGTGAACTTGATGAAACTGAACCTAACTTTGAAAGCGATTCAACTTCTAACCCGAAGTATTTCTGCTGGTAAAACTTGATCCAGTATTTTTCAGCCTCTGCAAGTTCCCACGCTTTTAAGTAAATGCTTTCATTCGAGATGTCTCTTTTCTGCTTAATAAACCTGAAGATGTATGCTGTTATTCTAAATACTGTTCTCAAATCGCTATACTTTTCAATGCACAGAACCGCTTCTAAATCTTTGGTTTCTATTCGGACACCGCTTAGCTCCTCGACACAGTGTAAAACAGTTGAACTTGCATTTACAAATTTTTCAGGCCATGCCGATACATCCTCTTTCAACCACCTGGGGCCAAACATCCATCGTTCCGACTTTCTTAATGATTTTGTACTTATTCCTCTAATCAAAAGATCAGCTGGGTTTTCTTTTCCATTTATGTGACCCCAATCATAAATATTTGAGAGATCATTAATTTCAGAAACTCTATTCGTAATGTAAGGTTTAATTTTTGTCTTTTGCCCTAGTATCCAATTGAGAGTTATTGTAGAATCCGACCACAAATGAACTGAATCAATATTAAAATCCAGGCTTTTAAATAAAAATTTACTTAGCCGTGCAGATATAAGAGCCGCTGTAAGCTCAAGCTTCGGAAGCGGTAATTCGTTGATTTTTGTTTTGGTCAATGGACAAACTCGATTCTTGGAACAAACAAGTGAGATGTAAACAAAGTTATCCTTATGTAAATTTCTAATATAAGCAACCGCACCGTAAGCTTTTGGACTAGCGTCCGCGAAAATATGTAGCTGTCTTTCGATAACATTTCCATTTGAAATCGCTGGTGATATGCATCTCCTAATTGTCAGTTCGCTTAACTCGCTCAATTCTTCCTGCCACGCCTGCCAAATTGCTAAATGCTCATCTCTTAAATTTGCATCTCATTCTGGATTTTCTTTCCACACTGCTTGCAGCAATACCTTAATTCGAACAGCAAACGGTCCTAGAATCCCAAGTGGATCGTAAACCCTAGCAATTGCCCTCATAATATTTCGCTTTGTCCCTCTCAGAGATTGTAAAAATTCTATGCTATTACTGTTATTCAAATCTATTCTAATTTCATCGCTTTCCGTATTCCATACTAATCCTAAAATCTTCTGTTCGACTGACAACTCTATACCTTCTGATAAAAACCTTTGTTTGAGGTCCACATCGTTAGTGTTCCATTTGCGCAAGTTCATATTCGCATCATTCATGATAGCTCTGCCCTTATAGAAAATTTCCTCGCCTTCTTCAACACTATTTACGCTCAAAATTAAATCATCAATATAGAAAGACTTACTCAGCTTTTTACATATTAATCCATATTCCGCTTGTTTCATTTCGAGGTGCTTACGTATGGTTGCTGTTACCAAATATGGACTGGAAGTAACCCCAAACGTCACCCTTTTCATACGTAGCTCTATGACGGACGGTAATTTCTTTGATGGAATTGGTAATGACTCGTACCACAGGAAGCGATGGGAATCTCTATCTTTCTCTGAGAGGGAAACCTGCAAAAAAGCTTTTTCAATATCTGAAACAATTGCAATATTATTGGAACGAAAACCTAAGATGGTTGATAAAATATCAGCAACTAAATTATTCCCTGTATAAAGATGTTCGTTCAATGAAGTCGATCCTTGTTCGCTCGATGAGGCGTCGAAAACTATTCTCTGCTTGGTGGTTGTCTTGTCCTGTCGATAAACTGGTTTGTGCGGCATATAGTATAATTGAGTACTTTCTGCAGAGCTAACTACCTTTTCTGCTATACCCAAATCGAGTAATTCGCGAATGCCACGATCATAATTACATAATTTTTCACTATGTTTCATCAATTTGCTGGTCAAACTGCGTAGCCGATCCATTGCAACATTCCTATTATCATTTAAGCCCCCATCAGTATTCCAAGGTAAACATGTCTCATATCTTTTTTCATTATTAAGTTTGATGCCGCTTATAACTTCTTTCAAAACTTCGTTGTTTTTTTCTTAATTTTGTATTCCAATATGTTCTAGCTGCCAAAATTTAGTAACATCAAACTCCAAGTCCTGATCATTGCCACCAATAATGAAGAATGACTTAATTCGCGCACACTGGTTGCACGTACTTTCTGTTTCGCCCCTTCCTCGCAGTGTCCACCCAAAAAATGTGTTTACAAGATCGATTGCAAGATGCTCCATCTCAACTGAATTAAATTTCCAGTAGTAATCTTGTCCGATCAATAAATTAATTCCGCCTATCTGTTTCTCTTGACTAACAACTACGTCCGCTAATTGCAAGTGATTCAAGTGGTATTCTTCTAAATCGGGTTTTGGTAGTACGTCGGCACAAATTGATGGTACCTCAATAGCAACAATGCTTATGGTTTGATCACTGAATTGACTTTTTATTACAGTTTCTCCATACCTTCGCCGAAGGGAATAATACGCACCCGAATCATACCAACGACCGGCAATTCTAATTGATTACTTAGTTCTCTCATAATGTATGTATCCTGGCTGCCGTTGTCCATTATAAAACGAGAAAGGAGGCATTTGGTTTTAATATTCGGAGCATAAAAAAGAGCGTTTGCTGTTTTCAAGAAAATTGGAGACTGATTGAGAGTGTTTTGAATTGTACTAAGAGCCGCTGTTGTGCTACTGTGGTATCTTCTTTTCGTTCACACAATGATGTTAAATGCCTATTAGAACAGAAGTCACATTTAACCCATTGACTCTTACAGAATTTTGAGCTATGGTTCCGCTTTGAGCACCGAAAGCATCTCCCCTCTCGCATCAAGATCTCTTTTTTGTTTTTTACTAATAATTTAGCGTCACAATTTTTTGTTGGATAATTAGTGCTTTTGCAGAATATGCACTTATCGATGTGAGATTTGTCTTGGGCACCAACAAAAAGGCCAGTCGCTGTACCTTGATGAAAACGATGCTTTTGTGAAAAATGTTCCCCTTTTGTTTTATGTATTTCTGTTTCCTTCTTCTCGGAGAGTTGAGAAATTTCTAAGGCCTCCACTTCATGCTTAAGAAATTTCATTAAATCTTTTAGGCTAGTATCACTGTCAATTTGATCGTTTTCTGCAGACGAAGAGCCACTAATATTGCCCACGGCAGAAGCGGGGCGATTAAACGATCGATGAAAATTAACTCCTAAACTTCCAATGCACTTAAGCTTCTTATAGTTATGCCTCGTTTCATTATACAGATGCCTCAATTTATTTGCGTCAGTAGGAGAAAACACAGGCTTGATGGACATTAATTTCTGTATATATTTTTCTATAATTTTCTCCGTGTTGTCATATTCTTCAATGAGCAGGGAGATAGCATCATCGTAGCATCTTTCTGAAGGAGTGAACCCTGCGATTGTTGCTGCTGCTTTTCCGATTAAAGCTTCGCTTAGAAAGTTAAACTTAGTGATTGAACTCAAGCGCACATTTTCGTGAATTGCTTTTTTGAATTGTTCCCAAAATGGAATCCAATTCTCAAATTCCCCGTTAAATTTTTTTAGTTCAAAGCTTTTAAGTTTCACACCATTATAATGGTTTACACCACCACCACCATGAGATGACACATTGTTCCGATCCTCCAAAGCATCACATTTGCAGATGCCTTAGAAGATGCTCCAATGTAGAAATCATTGTTACCGCTATATTATCATACTCAAGTACAGTCTCGCACTCTTTTTTCAAGTCATTTTCACTAATACTTGCCCTTACAGCTTCATCCGCTTTTCTCATGTTGGAATGTGCATTTTTTATGCGATCAAGATATATATGGCAATATCTTGTTCTATAACACTTTGGTCCTCGCTCGAGAAATCGACCGCTTTCAGATAATCTGATATGGTTTTACACAATTTCGTTACTTGGCCACGACACGTCGTACGAAATGTTGCGTCCATTTTTGCCGATGTATAAATAAATATTCTCTATAAATCAATGTCTTTATTTACAATTGGAAATTTCGCTATTTTTCACTTGAGACTATATTTAATTCCACACGCTATTTTTCGACGATCCCAGGTTTCGGCACCATGTAAAAAATGAATCCGAAATTAAAAACAACTTCAAACAACTTCTTAATATACATATATTCTCCCGGCTTATGACCGTCTCGGTGATTATTACAATATAGACTAACATTCTAGAATATAAATTATGTATGTTGAGCAAGAAATCTATTTTATACCAATTACATAACAGTAGTGACTAAAATAATGATTACACTTTAAATATTTTCTTCAAAGGTACTACAGTATTCAGGTTCATTTAAAGCTTTTTTGATGGATCTTGTGTGCGCTTTGTCGGACTTGGCTTTGGAGGTTTGGTGCTTTCTTGTGAGAGCAGGTGAAGTCCAAGTTTTCCGTAGTTTACTTCCATCGGTTCAATAGCGACGTATCGAAGGATTGAAGGAGTTCCTTTGCAACATCTTGGTTTCATTTCGTGGGAATTCTTGTTGTAATTTGTCCCTTTTTTCGCTCCATCCAGGAATGTAATTTTTCCGAAAGCCGCGGGGGATAAATTGCTTCACTATACGCACTACGATGCCAACGAATCTTGCATAGTTATAGGGCGTCGGGGAATCTAGCGGACATTGGAGTCAAGTTCCGAAGTAAAAATTTGCCATCTTGCTTTTTTGAAGTTCAATCTTGAACGTGGGGTAGAGTTTACAATTGAGATTTTTATGCCAGAAATCATGGGGGAAGTCATGAGTAAATCGCCTGGCTATTTGTTGTCGTCTGTCTCCGTGATTGGATGAAGCAATTAAAGTTCTTGCGTAAAATGTCTCTTTGTTTTTGGCATCGATATCCGGTCAGTTTCTGCATAGTCAGCCAGTTGTGTTCCATTTTCGTTTTCTGCCCGATCCTTCCACAAAGTGCTGTGACCATTGAAATCCTATGTGTGCTTCTTGAAGCAGTACAACATCTATTTTATTCTTCTCAAGTAAACGTCAAAGATGGTCGCAATTTACACTACTAATGCCTTCGTTGTTTAATTGGCAGATACGGGTATAATATCTTTTGCCAAGTGGCGCTGAAAAGCGCCAGGAAAGTGGTTGGGATCCGTTTGGATCTGTTATATTGAAATTACTTAGAATTTTTGACGTTAGTTTTGCCTGGAGTTCGGAATCTCGTAGAACATGTTCGGCATTTACATGTAAATAGACTTTTGGAGTTACCCATTGTGCAGGGCGAGGAGCTTGTCTATTTTTCGCACCCCCTGTCATGTAATGATCGTACCAACGGTTGAAAAAATCTTGTTTGATTTTTTGAATGAACTTAAACCTCTCTCTGCCAAATCTAGAAAGACAATCAATAATGAAGTGACCTGGTGTTAGTGCATTAAGATATTCAATGTTGTCTATTAATGGTCCGAGAGGTGTAGCATGCAAAAGACTTTCTATTTAAACTAGAACTGTTCTCATCTCCCAGTATGTCAATGTTTGATCTCCTATGATGCTATTTAAATGGTATTTGAATGATTTGACCCCAGCTTCCCAGAGTTCACCAAAACGTGGAGATCCAGTGGGAATAAAATGCCACTGAGTTCCGGTATCAGTTAGTAAAGGTTCTAAGGCATGAATAAGATTTTTGGCTCAAACAAAATTAATTCATTTCGTTATCGCTGTAGAGATGAAGTATAGATCCTCTCTTGTTGATAATTGCCCACAATGCTGCCATGAATCCATCCGTTGTTCAAACGGAAGTCAGCTCAATGCTCACTGGTTTTTGTTTACCTGCAAATAAATACTCATAGTGCTATATTATAAGCCTTGTGCGGCTTCACGCGTCTAATTTGTGAGCATTGTATATTAACGGTGCCTGCGTAGTCTATCCCACAGTGTGAAAAAGACCGCGAAAATCTTACGCTTAATGCAGCTTCCTCGAAAGTACTGCCGCCCCAACGCTTGTCTTCTTCGAAAAATCCAAGAGTTTTACATGTAGACTGAAATGTTGGATGGACGATACCATTCACAGTCTTTAAGTCTTTAAAATATGCCGATCCTCTAACCTTATAAAGAAGCAGGCGTAGGTGGTAGCACTCGATATTGTTTGGATGTATGGTGCAGACCCTACCCAGAACACGCTCTTTTTCACTCCGGGCCATTTTTCTACCACTCTCCCTCTTTTCCTTCTAGAAAATTGTTTGTTGTTCCAAACAAAGTAAGAACGGACTTTGCATAATTGTCCGTTTTGCAGGTCTCAGAAAAAGCCAGCAGCGTTGTCTGGGGTGGACTGTTTATTTTTTCTGACGTAAGACGAGGGGAATCTTTCATGAATGGGAAAGCTTAAGAACCTCCGAACTGCTTCGAAACTACTAATGTACCGGCCGCTTTCGTAAATTTTCATCTCAGTTTTCTCATTGTGGTCACTTCGTTTACATACTTACAAATATATTTTATAAGCTTAACAGAAATGCAGTACTGCACATTAATATGAGCATTGAAAGTACGTAACAGGACAGGATTGAAAGACGCCAGTCAGTCCTCTTGTCCAACTCAATTTAATTATTTTTTATTGTGTAAAAACCGTCAGCTGGAGACCTCCTCCTATATTGCGGATATCTATCGTCGGCTCTCTGTGTGTCCTTGAGAAATGGTCGAGGATACCATTTACTGCAACTACCATCTTTCATGCAGGACGATTTGTGATTTAAACTACCGCGAGGGCCATGTATCTTGTTGGCCTACACAATATCGTAGAGCAGAGGGGTTTGCTCAGGATCAGGTATTTCAGCTCTTATAAGATTGTGGATTTTATCTGGGGTGATACACTGCTCTAACAACAGTAAGATTTGAATATGTGGAAGACCTCGTTTTTGCCATTCCATAGAGTATATAAAGCAACGCATGGCCCCAAACAGATTGCTTTTGGTTAGAAAAGTCATCGTCTTTTTAACCTTAAGGTGGAATACCCTGGCAATAGTTTCATGGCGATCATGTAACTTTTGGCCCGGCAAGAGCATATCTGTGATGTCTTTCAATCGGGAGCAGCACGTTAATGTGATACAAAGACCAGACGGCCGTATTGTCGCACGTCTTGTGTACGCGTGGGAGCACCACTTTTTGAGCCAGCTGCTCACCATCAGCGTCCTGCCTCCCTATGACATCTCGCAAGTATATATAACTGTCAGCCCTCTGCTGCTCCTGGTTGTTCATGATATAGTTCAATCTTTACGTCTCCATTTTGGAGTACATGTCAATTAAAATCGGACTAAAAAGGGAACGGAAATACACAAGGTGATTATTTTCTCCTTGTCTAATCATTATACGAACACTGGGGTAAAGAAATGGAGTACCCATCGTCGCCAGGGCAAAACAAAGGCGGATACTGCGGGACGTCGTACGAACGGTGGATCTTACGAGTAATAATGCGCTGAAATGAGTTATTGTGGCTCTCAAGGATAATGTCTCGTTGCTCAAAATGCTGATCAACCATTACTAATGTCACCTCTACAAAAAAATACCGTTCTTTATTATAACAATTTAATTCAATTTAAATAGCAAGGAATTCAAACAAAATTATTTGGCAAGCAAAGTTATGTTAATCGATCGTGGTTAAAATAGCAACTGATCTCTAGTTACATGATTTCTTTACTTTGAACTCTAATTCGATTATATACTCAACTAATACACAGATAAACGCATAAGAAAGCTGATACGTATTCGTTTATTTTTTAACATCCTCCGTCGCGTAATTTGTTTCACGTTCAGATATTTCAGATTAATAGTTAATTTAGTGGGGGCTAACACCCCCATTTATTTCGCTTAATACCAGCTTAAGATAACTTAAAAACTAAGACTTAAGAGCTAATAAGAGTTAGGGGTTAGGAAGTAAGGGAATTGTGGAGGAGAGCAAATTTAAGACGAGAAGTGCTCAGGTTAAAATCAAAAAGGGGGAGGTTTGAGTTGACCTTACGGAGCATGCGAGAGATTGGTTCGTTAGAGTCATAAGAGGTGCGGTGGATTGGGATATAGAAGAGACGAGGACAGCGTAAATTACGAGGGTTAGTGTTGAAGGAAATAGAATTGTAAAGGGAAGTGCAGTCCACAGAACCGGAGAGTAGTCGATGAATGAAGAGAATGTCAGCTATGTCTCTGCGTTTTTCTAGGGTAATCAGGTTAAGAAGTTTGAGGCGGTCGAGAGGGGGAGGTAAGATAAATGGGTCACTCCAATGTAGTCCACGAAGAGCAAACCGAAGAAAACGACGTTGAATGTTCTCGATTCGGGATATATGAATTCGCTGAAAGTGGGACCATACTTGGCTGGCATATTCAAGGAGGGGCCGGACAAGGGTAATGTAAAGTGACCTTGTCACATAAGGGTTGCAAAATTCTTTGGACCAACGTTTGATAAAACCGATCGATGAGTTGGCTTTGAGGATTTTCTCATCAATATGTGAACGGAAGTTTAACTCTCTATCGTATAAATTTCCAAGGTCGCGAAGGGATTGAACCTGGGGTACAGGTTGGTCATGCAGAAAATAAGGTCGAGAGGGGGATTGATTGGACTTACGGGACAAAGTCATAAATTGGCATTTGGAGACATTAAGCTCAAAGCAATTTTTTAGACACCAAGTAGAAAACCTATCGAGGTCTTCTTGAAGGAGAATAGAGTCTTGGGGTGCAGAAATAGTTTTGGAGAACTTAGTGTCATCGGCGTAAATAGATACGGAGCAATGTTTGATAATCTTCTCAAGATCGTTTACAGTTAAAATAAAAAAGAGGGGACTTCGATGGCTGCCTTGTGGGACACCAGAAGTTGCTAAAAACGGGGTTGAGAAGGCTGACCTAAAGCGAACGCTATAGTAACGGTTCTCGAGATAAGAAGATATCCATTTTAATAATATGGGGTCAAAACCGAGGGAAGACAATTTGAAAAGGATCAATTGATGTGATATTTTATCGAATGCCTTAGCGAAATCTGTAGCAATAACGTCAATTTCGTTGCCATTTTCTAGGGCTGAAAGCGCAAAGTCGTATCCTTTGTAGATCAACTACTTCAACTAAGTTTGTAGTAGTTGATCTACCTTTCAGAAATCCATGCTGACTGGGTGATATAAGTGACTTGCACTGAAAGCTGAGAACCTCATATAAAAACCATTCAAACATTTTAGGTATGTGAGAAAGCTTAGCAATGGGACGGTAGTTGATTACTTCATTCTTTGATCCCTTTTTGTGAACAGGGGTTATGAAAGAGTTTTTCCAAACTTGGGGGAATTCCCCTTGTGTGAGGGACAGATGAAAGAGGGAGGAAAGTGGGTGCGAAATATTGCTGGGAGCCCATCTGGACCAGATACAAATTCATCATTGAGATTTTGTAACTTTTCTTCGATAA
The DNA here is from genome assembly GCA_949129095.1 of Volucella bombylans. Classification (NCBI taxonomy): domain Eukaryota; kingdom Metazoa; phylum Arthropoda; class Insecta; order Diptera; family Syrphidae; genus Volucella; species Volucella bombylans. Next base: position 65,830,142 of record OX422143.1, on the reverse strand, counting down.
GGGTGGGATCAAAAGGTTGAGATAGAGAGGGGCCAAATGGAGAAATTGGGAGGGTACTTGAAATAGATTGAGACGGGTACAAAGAGGTTGTCTGCAAATGATTGTTTAAAAAAATTTGCAAAATAGTTGGCAATAATATGTGGGTCGGCCGATGATATATTATTAAACGAGAGAGAGGGGGGATAACCGTCTGATTTTTTTTATAGTTGACGAATTGATAAAATGACTTAGGGTCGTTGATAAGGTTAGTCTGCGCTGTGTCGAGAAAGCGCTGATAGAGGTAGTTCTAGAGCTGGGTGAATTGCAGGTAAGTTCCAAGATAGTTAGAGTAGTCATAATAAGAATTGGTGAGAAGAAAAACTGCCCATAATTTGTTTCTTCTGTTTCGTAAAGAGCGAAGTCTTCTGTTGTACCATTAAGGAGAAATAGAATTTTTTTTATGGCGTGAAAAGGGGACGTAGAGAGAAATGGAATTAAATATTTCACTGTAGAAAATGGAGATAGCATCAGATAAGGATAGGTTGGTAAAATCAAAAGAGCATTTGCTAAGATAGGTATTGATTTTTCGAAAATTAGCTTTATGGAAGTTGTAAGAAGAGATGGTAGTTGAAGAAGTGGGCTGTGATGGAGAGTTATGGAAAAATGAGAGAAGAAGAGGGGGGTGAAAGTTGTCTACAGTTGATAGGATAAGGGGACATAACGTTACTGTGGAGTTAATAGGATCACTAGTGAAAATAAGGTCTAGTTGCCTACCGATAGAATTAGGGACGTCGCTAACTTGGCACAGGCTTGAGTCAGTTATGCTATCAATGAAAAGACATTCCTTGGATGAACTGGCGTTTGACGCGGTAAAAAATAAGTGATCATCCGATGGAATCCACTTTAGCAGGGGCAGATTAAAGTCGCCAAAGATAAGGATATCGTCGATGGAATCACTTAGATCAATTAGTTGGTCAATTGCTTTAATAGCAAGGATGTACGATTCAATAGGTTGAGCTGGGAGAATGTAGCAGCACATAGCGTACATGGACCTGTTGGGAAGTGTTATTTTTATTGAAACAAAGTCAAGTTTGACAGAAGAAGAGATAGCGATGAGAAAAGAGTTGAAGTTATTGTGAATGGCAAGTAGGACACCTCTACATGGAGAATGAACTTTAGGGATGGCAAGATCATTAAACATAAGGAGAGAGTGATCGTCATCTCGGAAAACATTATAAGAAGATGGAAATAGCTCCTGGCTCTTTATGTCGGGGATCAGATTGGTTTTTGTAAGAGCATAGACGTCGAAAGAGAGACCGTGTGATTTAGACAAGACAGTACGAGTTTTAGAGCGCAAGCCTCTTACGTTTTGGTAGTAAAATGTAAGAAGTAGTTTGTTGCATGGAAGATTAGGGGAGTGTAGATGAGGTGCAGGCAAAGAAGGCAAGTTAGGAACGAAAAAATTTGTCGTGGTCAGCTCGGCTGCGCTGAAGGTGGGAAACTCGTTTAGAGTGTACATAGTTGCAGAAAGCAGCGAGGTCATCCGCAACCTTTTGAGGAGGTGTGTCGAAGATTTCGTGGTACCTGTTGTAAAGCTTTCTGAGACTAGTTATATCGGTAAGAAGGCCTTCCTGTTGGATGGAGACCATGACACTTGTTTTGGTTTTTCCCTCAAAGCAAACAGAGTCGGATTTGTCGTAAAGATATGCAAGAAAGAGACGTATATTTTCGTATATCTTTTTATCCCTTAGCCTAGAGAGAGCGTAACGGCATTCTGTGCCGCGAAAGTGGATCAAAAATAGGGACTGAGACCCTTGAAACCGAGGGAGAAAGCGAGCTAGAAGCGGGATTTAATATATGGGAGCTGATAAAGTTCGGGTATTTGGCTCCTGTTGTAAGGTCGAAATTGGGAAAACAGTTGTTATTATCCGCGGAAGGGGGTGCGGGTGGTTGAGCAGTGACGGTATCAGAGGCAGGGGTTAAATTAAATGAAACGCGTTGGGGCTTTAATGGAAGAGAGGCACTTTATGCTTTTGTGGAGATACGTGAAGGCGGTTGCTTAGGGATATAAACGGGAGGGGAAAAATTGGGAAATATATTGGTTTTAAGACTCCAGGTGGGGCCAGGTTTAGGATGTGGAAGGGGAATGGATCTGGGCGATTTATAATTATTTTTTGATGAGATATTGCTTCGTTTTTTCTCTAAGTTTTTGTTGGTTGGTTGATCCATCCATTTGGAGAGCCGCATCTTTCCTAGCTTGAGGTTGGTGTTGGATGAGTTAACAAATAACCATTTGTAGAGGGAAAATTCGTCCTCTCGATGAAACTTGTGAAAATTGGTTTTGATTTATGTGAAAAGACCAAAACTTGGTCGAAGACACACGAATAAACTTAAACCTCCAATCACTTACGAAAGGCCAAGTCTTGGTCGAAACGTATGAGTGATTCCTTTTAATCGGAGCGTAAACTTGTAAAAGCTGTTCTCTAAATAAAACACTAACAACGGTTTACGTGGATTTTTCACAATATAATAAAATTTTATTCTTCTATTAGAGTAATTTGGTACTTGAAGTGAGTGTGAATTATATGATGCGACACAAATAAAAGTTGAGAGTTGCCACATCATTATATTTTGTTTGGTACATAAATTTAAATGTAGTCACATCATTATTTTTTTATTTGGTACATAAATTTAAATGTTAATTAAAACTGAAATAATGTTAAATAATTCACAAAACAATTAATAATTTATTTATAACAAAATAATAAAATAATAGCTGTGCTACAATCTCCCCCTCTGGACATGAAGTCGTCTCGACGATTGTACAGGTCAGCGTCGGTTGGAAGGTCGTCCCCTCCTTCTTATGGGTCGTATTGGCTTATTTATTGTGGATGCGTCCTTCGCTCGGAATGGAGTTAGCGCAGACACATGATAGGTTCCAAGAGGTACATCTAACTTATCCGCTTCAGCAATTTGGAAAAGTGTTTCGCTGAATCGCCGTATAATGATATATGGACCATCTCGCCTAGGTGCAAATTTGGATGTTATTGTTTTGCCTGCGTTACTAAGAACGTGTGTTGTAATTAGGACTTCATCCCCGAGTTTATATTCTGGAGCCTTTTGGCGCCTTCGATTAGCGTACTGCACATGTTTGTTTTTGTTGTCATCTTCTAACTTGGATACTGTTTCCAAGATGTTGGGTAGTTCTCTTAGGACAGGAAGTATTGTAGAGTCGAAATTCGGATCATCAATGCTGCTACTGAGATCATGGGAGATATGTATTGGTGCTTGCAGCTCGCGTCCAAAAGTAATATAAGCTGCTGTTTGTCCAGTTGTAGAACATACTGCAGAATTCATCGCGAAACGAATGGATGATAGGTGTTGTGACCATGTGTCATGTTGATTTTCAACGAGGATCGCCAACTGTGTTTTTAGGTCACGGTTCTTGCGTTCCACCATGTTGGGCTGTGGATGATATACCGGTGTAAGCATCTGATCTATTCCGAGACGTGTAGTTAAATACTGCATTATTGCAGCGATAAATTGTGGACCATTGTCGCTAATTACTCTTCTTGAGATTCCGTATCGTAGGAAGATTTCGTGTAACAAAACATTTGAACATTTTTCCGCTGTTGCTTCAGTAAGAGGGAAAAGTTCTACCCATCTGCTAGTTGTGTCTTCTACTACAAATATCCATTTGTTGCCATTGCTGACAGGTAATGGTCCAAAAAGGTCTATAGAGAGTGCCTCGAATCTTTGATTGCTTGCTGTGGTTTTGTAAAGTCCCATTGGTCGTAGATTACTTGGCTTATATCGCTGACACTTGTCACACTCTTTGACATATTTCTGAACCGTAGAGTACATCTTATCCCAATAGAATTTTGAACTTATCCTTGATAAGGTTTTGTCAACTCCGTAGTGTCCAGCAGTAGGGGAATCATGAAGGGCTTTCATGATTGTTTCTATTTCTTGGTCTGGAACTACTAGCGCTGCTTCTTCAGTATCTGTATACTTGTATAATACACCATGAGTCACAATGTATCCCTCATTGGCATATTTTTCACCTTCAGTACCATCGGTGCTCTCAAGTGCTTCTAAAATAATTTTAATTTTATCATCTTTTAGTTGTTCTTGACGAATTTCTTGGCTTCCACGGGTTGGAATCGCGACTTCTGTGTAGCATATGTCACAGGATTCAATTGGCGGGCGTGATAATGTATCGGCTACACTATTCGTTCTCCCTGAAATATACTTTATTTGAATATTGTATGGCTGAAGTTGTAACGCCCATCGTGCCAAGCGCCCAGTAGGTGACTTGATCATCATTAGCCACCTTAATGGCTGGTGGTCCGTTAAAAGGGTTAAGTCTGCGCCTTCAATATAGCCGCGAAATTTATTGGTCGCCCAGACGATCGCTAGTGCTTCTCTCTCTGTCGTCGAATAGTTCTGTTCTGCTGATGTCAATAAGCGACTAGCATATTCTATTGGGTGCTCGTCAGGGCCCTCCCCCTGGACTAAAACTGCTCCCAATGCATAACTGCTGGCGTCTGTCTTCAAAAGGTATGGCTTTGTTGAGTCGGCTTGACTTAGAATAGGTGCAGTCACCAAGAGATTCTTGAGTTTTTGAAATGACTCGTCTTCCAATGCACTCCACCTGAATACAGCTGATTTTTTTGTAAGACTGCTTATTGGTTTCGAAACTTTAGCGAAATCAGGTATAAAGCGTCTATACCATGAGCAGGTTTGTAGAAACGTGAGAACTTGCTTCACGTTTTTTGGCTGTTGCATATTAAGTATGGCTGACACTTTTTCAGGATCCGTTTTTATCCCATCTATCGTAATAATGTGTCCCAGAAACTTAACTTCTTCGCAACAGAAATTACATTTTCCTAGATTTACCCGCAAGCCGAACTGCTTAAGCCGGTTGAAAACTTTATCTAAATCATTAATATGCTCTATTAACGTTGATGAGCAAACAATTAGATCATCTAGGTAAGCCTGGACCACTGTGTCATCTAAACCAGATCGGACTTGGTCCATCAGGCGTTGAAATGTAGCGGGTGCGTTCCGTAATCCGAATGGCATCCTATTAAAACGAAAGGTACCAAACGGCGACGTGAAGGCTGTCTTATCCTTATCCGATGGGTTTACTCCGATTTGCCAATATCCAGCTTGAAGGTCAATCGTAGACATGTATGGCGTGGATTTGGCTGCATGGAGCAAGTCATCTATCCGAGGAAGAGGATACCTATCTGGTGTGGTGATGGCATTGATTTGTCTGTAATCAACACACACCCTGATGTCACCATTCTTTTTGGGAACCAACACTACAGGTGAGGCCCATGGTGAATCGCACGGTTCAATGATTTTCTGCAAAAGCATTTTCTGTAACTCAGCTTTAAGCTGTTCCTTCCTCACAGGTGATAGACGATATGGAGGGGAAGCTACTGGTTGATGAGATCCGGTTTCAATGGAATGAACTACACCACGAACAGTTATCTCGTCCTCCCATTTAAAAATATTGTCGTGCTTCTGTAATAAATCATCTAATTGTCCCTCATCCTTCTTTATAATACTGGTCAAGTTTATGCCCAACTTATATTGTGGCCCAAACAGTCTGTCATTTAGCCGGTCTTCCTCTTCATTAGAGAAATCGAGTAATACGTTTCGTATCCGATTGTTACCTGGTTGTCCTTGGTCGTAGACATGTAGTGGTAAGGAATCCTCAAATACTTCGTATATTTCTTCTGCAGAATATTTCTTCATAGGTGGCAATGGCATGGGTTTTTTATACCTTGGTGCGTTATCAATCAGCTTATTTATTTTTTGTACTATCGCCGGATCGTAAATTGGAGAGACTGGGCTGATTTCACCGTATGCAAAATTCGGTGTTGTTGCAATTTCTGTATATTTAAAGAAAGGAACACTAAATTCGGGTTGATCGGCAAAATACCATATGTTCTTGGCTGGGTTGATTATAATACCAGAGCTTTCTAAATAATGGATTCCCAATAACGTGATATTGTCATTGGCTTCTGACAACACACTAATGCTTATTTTGGTTTGTCGGCGGCCTATTTTCATATAAGTGGTTGTCGTCAAGATATCTTGGGTTCTGAGAATACCATCTGCCAGTCTAATTTCCGCTTTCATTTTCCGAAAGTCGTGATTTTCCTTTCTTAGCTGGGCACTCAGCCTGTTGCTGGCAATACTCGTTTTGGCTGCCGTATCTAAGTAAGCAACATGTTTAATACCGCCAAATTCTACTACCACTGCTGGTATGTTACCTCCCTCGCTAATTCTCAAGTCTAAGGCATTAATGCTGGCTCCACTTCCAGAGCTGATGCCTTTAGAGCATTTTGGACAATTTCTTTTTATATAGCCTATGGTTCCACATCCAAAGCAAACTAGCGGGTTTTCCGGACCTCTATTATTAGGCCCTAGTGGTCGTTGCTGCTTGGACTGCTCGCTGCTATTAAATTTACGGCAATTTTCTTTCATATGTCCTACAAAATGACAGAAGCTACATCTTATAACTTCCTTCTTCGCTACTGGGTGGAGTCTTTCGTATTCTCTTGCGAGGGCTATGAGTTGGGTAAATGTTTTAAACTCGCCCCTCCTAACACCCTTCTTGATATTATCATGTAGCAGGCTGTATATAATGTCTATACAGTGTACCTCTGGTATGGGTGGCTGGGGAATTTCGGCCAATAATGCTCTTTTTGCACTGATAAATTGGTCCGTTGATTCACCCAGTTTTTGTTTTTTTTTCAAACAATAGCTCAAATATAATGTACACTGGTCGTCGTGGAGCGTATTGGTCTCTCATCATTTCGATGGCATTTGACCAAGTAGTCATTTCCGTATGGATGCCTTTCCACCATGTCGCTGCTTCATTCTTTAGAAGCAAGGGAAGCTCTATCACTGCATCTTCATCGGTGATGCGGCGAACCCTTTTAAAAATTTCAACGTTCGTTATAAAATTTTCGAAACGTTGGGCGTCAAATTCGCCATTAAACCGCTCCGTGCAATCGCACAACGTCTCTTTAAACCGCTGGGTTCCTTCGGGAATACGGTGTTCCATGTCCGTTGTATTTGCTTGTTCGTTGGTCGTCATCCTGCTGGTAGTACCTGTTCTCGTATTTGCCGCTGGACCGTCAAACATTCCCTCCAGTCTTCTTGATCCCCCGAGCCTTGCCTGTCAGAGGTCTTACTGCTGCTTAGTAGGTCTTCTTGCTCTTCCACGTACGTTCCAACAGAGCTTTGCCTATCAGAGGTCTTACTGCTGCTGCTGGTGCTATCTCCTGTGCTGAGCCTTGCCTAAACGCCAAAACGGAATATCCGTTTACCCGCGACCGCGACTCACGTTATCGGTTTCACTGACTCGCGTTATCGGTTTCACTGACTTGCGTGAATTGCCGATAAATCCGTGGGGAACTCGAGCCTCACGTTGGGCGTCAATTGTAGAGGGAAAATTCGTCCTCTCGATGAAACTTGTGAAAATTGGTTTTGATTTATGTGAAAAGACCAAAACTTGGTCGAAGACACACGAATAAACTTAAACCTCCAATCACTTACGAAAGGCCAAGTCTTGGTCGAAACGTATGAGTGATTCCTTTTAATCGGAGCGTAAACTTGTAAAAGCTGTTCTCTAAATAAAACACTAACAACGGTTTACGTGGATTTTTCACAATATAATAAAATTTTATTCTTCTATTAGAGTAATTTGGTACTTGAAGTGAGTGTGAATTATATGATGCGACACAAATAAAAGTTGAGAGTTGCCACATCATTATATTTTGTTTGGTACATAAATTTAAATGTAGTCACATCATTATTTTTTTATTTGGTACATAAATTTAAATGTTAATTAAAACTGAAATAATGTTAAATAATTCACAAAACAATTAATAATTTATTTATAACAAAATAATAAAATAATAGCTGTGCTACACATTCGTATTTAGCCGGTATATTAATTTTGAAGTTCCGTTTGTTTTTGTGGTGAGATGTTGTGAATATTGAGCATTGGTTAATGGTGATGAGATACCTCTTTTTAAAGAATTCGGACATCCAAGCAACATCTGCATAATTTGGAGCACCTTTGATGAGTAGGGTGGTGAACATCTGATTCGTTGTGCGGACTCGGTCTAGCCTGCCTTGCCACTCTGAAGGTGTCCACGTCGTGTTAAATTGTGTAACAAGTTTCCGTGGGGCGGCGACAGGAGGGGTTGGTGTTGGAGCAATTATACCACCATACGATTTTTGGATCAAAGGGCTAGTGCGAGGTGGTGGTGAAGGCTGAGTTGTCAGCACTGGATCTGGCAAAGCTTCGGCTTCAGTTTGTAACAATACAGCCAAAGTTGAAGTATTGTAACTGTTGTGCGGTGGGGGATGGGTTGGAAGACCATCAATTTTGTGGCAAACTGTTCCAATGAGGTGTTCCAAATCATTCAACACTGTTCTATTCGTGGTGACTTCATCATTAAACTCACTGATATCGAATATGATATCAAGCATTGACCCGTAATGATTTGACAGATGGTGATTGTTTGTTGCAGGTTCGAGATGGAGATTGGGTGTGAGTACATGTGAGAGAGAAATACTAATACACTCATCACAGAAGAACAGTAGATTTTCACAGCTGCGGACAGGCGACTCAACTACGACAGAGACGTCGCACAGGGCAGTGCGGAGCGTCTCCGGTTCAGTAGGGCGGTAGGGAGTCGCGACAGCACCAACACTTTTGGTGGCTTGTTGAAGGGGAGGATGCTTCGTCGTCGAACTCCTCCGGTGATATTTAGCTTCATGTGAAGCAAGGTGGGCCAGCCTAATTTGTTTTTGCCCATGGCCGGCTTACATAGTTTTTAGGTAGATTTAAGTTAGATTTTAAGAAAAAAAAAAAAATATATAAAATGAAAAAAAAAAAAATATATATATATATACATATATTTGTATATTAAGTATATATATATTATGTATATATATATATATGCATGTAGATGTAAGTAGGTTAAGTAGATTAAGATTTAGTTTTAGGTAGTATGTAGGCTTTTAGTTTTAAGTTTTATAATATAATAAAATTAAAATATTCCGTATACTAAGTTTTTAAACATGTTTTCTTAGTTTAAGCTGTAGTTAAGTCACTGTAGAATAAGAATAAAATCCGTCATAAACGTCGAAAGACATAGTATTTAAGTATTATGTATAACTTAGAGTGCCTGCATAGGGCCAGTAAGTTAGTTTAAGATAAATTTAAGTTATTTCAGCAAATTTTTAAGCGTTTTTTTGTCTAGCATGTAAGAGTAAATGAATTCCAAAAATAAAAATGCATATAAACTGAACTGAACTGAACAGTAGATTTTCGGAGAACTCTTTAAGGTAGACCGTGTTTCTTTTATTTAGGCCAACACAAATAGCATGGAATATTTTCCCGCAGATCCCCTTACAAGCAACGAAGTCAGCAGTATAGTCGTTAATGGAGCAATTGGTTAATCCACAAGAAGACATGACGAAGACCAGGAAAACAAAAAAACAAATTGCGGAGAAAAAAAATGAAAAATGCACTAAACGCACTGTCGCGAAATGAACAGACTAGTAGGTCAACAATAAAAAAAAAACAAAAAGGTGAGTCAGCGATAACAATTATTGGGTAAAAAATTAGGTTATTAGATTGGGTTAAAGCGAAATCGGAAATTCACATATTATGGAGTAAAGTAAGAGGGCTACTGAACACAGCGACGGTTTTAACTGAACTGAACTGACCAGTTGAACAGGTCTTCGAAAAATTGAGCCATTAGATAGTCGAAGCTCACAATCTCGAACTTTACCATCTCGGCCTGGAAAAACCTTATATATGATGCCCAAATGCTAAAGAATTTTCGGCAAACAGCGATCCTCCATGAGTACAACATCCCCAATAGCAAGATTAGATGATTTCTGATGTTTCGAATAATGAAAGGATCTTAGTTGTTGAAGGTACTCAGTACCATCTTCGCTTGAAGCTCGATATAAACAGCAGTCGTTCTTTCCACCTTAGACGTAAGTCTTTCGATGAATGGCAAATGATAGTTTCGTTCAACACATCCTTCTGTAGTGTAGCTGATTGTGGACTTTGTAGAAGTTGAACAGGTGTAAGTGGGTATAAATCAAGAGGACCATCAGCAATGTATGTAATCGGGCTAGAATTAAAAACATTTTCAACCTCTATGAGAAATGTGTTCAGTTGATCAGTGCTTAAAGTTGCTCTTCCTACTACTGCTCTCAAAGCTGACTTTACGACACCTACAAGCCGCTCCCAGAAAGCTCCCCACCAAGGAGCGCGTTCAACGATATGTTTCCAACATATGCGGCGATTGTTAGATAAAAGCGCCTTGAATTTTTCATCTTCGAGGTTTGCTTTAAGTAACCCCCTGGATGCCTTCTTAAATGTCGCTGCGTTGTTAGACCAAATGATTGAAGGCGTCCCTCTACGAGAAGCTATAAACCGACGTAGATTCCTCATGTAGCTCTCCTTAGATAAATCAGAAGTCAACTCTAGATGAACTGCTCTAATTGAAGCGCACGTAAACAGCATAATGTACGCTTTTTTCTTTTGACCAAAATCATAAGTAAAGAGAGGCCCAGCAAAGTCCAGCCCAGTGACGCTAAACGGCATAAAATGTGATACGATCCCGTGGCAATGGTACAAATGGTTGAGTAGCAGGCCTGGCTCTTAGAATTTTGCAAACGGTACAGCTCCTAATAACAGAACGAACTAGTTGCCGCCCTTTGATGATCCAATACTTCGCTCGCAAACGAACTAAAACTGCCGACAGCCCCTCATATGTATTAGCGACTATTAGCCTTGAGATATGAGAAGACTTTGGTAAAACAATTGGATGTGCATTAATTGATTCTGAGATCAAGTGTAGTAGTCCTCTCACTCTTAGGTAACATTTTTTCGGATCTAAAATGAGATAAAGCGTTAGCAATTTAGAATATAATGGCATACCCTTATTCTGTCTTAGTGCTGTTATTTTAACAAAGAAATGCAGCCGCTGCACTTCATTTATCCAATAACATTCTGCGTTTTCGATTTCTGTTGCTGACAAAGATGGGACGTCGTGATTCTGTTACATCGTTTTTTCGCCTTGAAGACTTGAACCACTCGGAAACAATAAGCCGTGACTCGAAGTAGTTTTCTCCATCTACTGAATTCTGTGCAGTCTAAAATTGGTTTTATACAACTCGACGATTCTTCCTTGTCTTCTTCCAAGTCGACCAGAAGAGACAATGTTGGAGGCGTCTTAATTGTGCCTTCTTTAGTACATGTCCATGCGTTTACTTCATTCCTTAGCCAATCCGGTCCCATCAACCACAGTTTGGAGTTCAGAAGAGTTAAGACGTCAATCCCTCTTGTCACAAGGTCTGCAGGATTCTGAGAACCAGAACAATGTCGCCAGCTAGAAAGTTCACACAGCGCTTGAATTTCCCTGACTCTGTTCTCCACGTATGGTTTCCAGCGTTTTCCCACACCCACTATCCAAAATAAAGAGATTTTAGAGTCGGTCCATAGAAACTCTTCATTCAATTTTATTTGCAAATTTGAGGTATTTTAGCAACCTGGTAGCTACTAAAGCAGCAGTATGGTCCAGTTTAGGTACAGTCAATTCATCATGGTCTGCGTTTTTGAGTGGTGCTACCCTGTTCTTAGCACATATGAAACGGGTGCAGATATTTCCTTCTCCATCGGTAGTATTAGGTATGCCACTGATCCGAAAGCATATTGGCTTGCATCAGCAAAAATGTGTATCTGTGTTGATCCTGTTTCCGTAAATGCACAAAGGGGTATCTTCTTTGATATCTGCGATACAATCACACCATACTTTATTTAGCGCTTTTGTAAGTTCCTCATCCCAATCGAGCTTACGACGCCTCAATGACTGAAAACGAATTTTAATGCGAACGACTCAGGGACCTAACAATCCTAGGGGATCATAAATTTTAGTCATTACCTTTAACACATTCCGCTTGGTCCCACTAACAGTGTGTGAAGTCAAAAGGGTCTCTACGGCTAATTCGTCCGAGTATACAAACCAACGCAGCCCTAATACCTTTTGAACATCCGGTGTAGCCACTTCAGACGAGATTTTATTTTGAACAAGTAGGCTATTGGAGTTCCATTTCCGTAGACACATTGAACAAGTCTTCATAATTGCCACTGCCTCACGTCTAACGCCTTCTGCTGTCTTTTCTTCATTAACACTTACTACCAAGTCATCAACGTAGAAACTATTACGCAAAATCTTTACCACTTGGGGATGTCGTTGTTCTGAATCATCCAGTATTGTATTGTAACTCGAGTCATCCGATATGCCTGCACCGAAAAATCCATTCGTCTTTTGGTGGAGTTAAATAGTTCCTTAAACCAAAAAAATCGATGGCTATCACGATCGGGTGCTCTTAACCCTACCTGAAGAAAAGCTTTTTCAATGTCAGCTATTAAGCCAAATCTTCCACAGCGAAAGTTTAATAACACAGTCAAAATTTCTGGTAAAAATTTGTACCTACTTCCAGGTGATCGTTGAGAGAGAGATGATCTGAAGTGTGTGCCGAAGCGTTAAAGACAATACGAAGTTTTGTGGTATCCTTGTCATCTCTGTACATTGGTTATTGAAGCTTATAGTAAACACGAACTGCTTTTTCTTCATTTTCGACACGTTCAACTACGACACTTTCAATCATCTCCAACATTGCAGTTTCATAGTCATTTAGCTTGTTTAATGTTCTTAGTCTGCGCACTAAATGCATTCGATGAGAGAGCCAGAACGATTATCATGAAGCAATGAATTAACATCCTTCCAAGGCAGCGATGCTTCATAGCGATCTCCCACTTTTCGAACATTTACACTTGTGATAATACTCACTTTCTTTTCGCTGGTGATTCTTAACGCTTCAAGCTTCCAAAATTGTTGAAGGTCCTCGGAAATGCAATGACGTGACGTTGGCTAAATTCACTACAGCTGCACTATCTGAGACAACAGAAGAACGACCTTGTAACGTCCACCCCAAGATCGTGTTAATAGCTGTCAATTTTGATGTAAGTCGCTTATGTTGACCGGTAGCCAGCATCCAATAATTGTCAGCCCCAATTAGTATGATTATCCCTTTCTCTGCTTTATAATTTTGAAGTTGCACATCAGCCAATGGTACATTTTGGAGCAATAAGTTTTAAAAGGATTGAAACTCTTCGAGATAAATCGAAGTCCTCTTGAAGAATTTAATTTCATCATTTTAATTTTTTTTGCACTAAAAAAAAATTGCCGAAGAAAGGAAGTGAAAAAATCTCTGACAAATCCAAAGATGCAAGTGCTTCATGGACTGACGACAATATCCCATTTGTCAATGAGTTAACTAAGTAATCGTACGACGATTTCGCGTTCTCAACCCTTTCGTTTGGCATGGCACGAATGGAGAGTGTAAAGATTTAGTACCTGCCATGTCAAATTGTTAAATATTTGCGCCATCACCGTACTCCGTCGTTGTGTACTCGTATGTACGTATGACTAAGAACATACGTGTATACATATGCATACAGTGGCATATGACGGAATCCAAAAATTCCTTCCAGCGCGCGTTAACACTGATGCCTGATGTCGAGCCATCAATTCAATCGTGGAATTTGTGACTTTCCGGTCGGAGCAGCATGCTCAGGCCCGGTTGCAACTCCACAGCATTTGTTTCCGTGGCATGCTCGAGCGATGTCTTTTGTTTTTGTCAATTTCCAAATTAATCGCACACCGCTTTGCCGCCATCCCGGCTGCCCGGCTGCCCGCCATTCAGTCATCCAACAATTCCACCACTAAACCTCCCCACAGTATCCATCCAGAATTATTCGAACTAATGAATGGATGGCATGATCATAGTAAATCCCCAGAATAGATGAAGGAGTTCAGAAGCGGCAGCCAGCTAATGTGACTTTGTGGGCTGCATTCAGGCACACAATTCCAGAATTTCAGTGCGGGTACGGTACACTAATGCAACCGATGATAATTGTCTATTTTTGTTTGGTCTAGAGGGAACTGGTGGCGGTAGTAGTAGTAGTGATGGTGACGATGCTGCAAAGGCACACTTGAGCACTACCATGTGCGGAAGGAAAGCCAAATGATTTTTCATTCAGAAAAGTTTTGGATCAGAACTGCTGCACTCCCCCTTGTTGCTCCTCATCAAAGATGAGATGATTTGTATCTATTTTGAATGAACATTCGGATGGATGGATTGTGTGGCGTTGTTTTGGGATTGGCTCTGGTCATGTGCCAACAGTCAGTTTGACGGGATTTTCCGGTGATCACATTGGACCTATCAAAATAAGCCGGGTACGATCTATTAATGTACGCAATGCTGTAGCTATGGATATACGGATACTTCTGTACATGTGTGCAATTAAAGTAATGGCTCTCTATGGGATAACAAAAAAAATTAAAACGAGTTGATTCTGAATGCCTAATGTCTCTCGAATTAGAAAGAAACTATTTTGTTATGTTGTAATGTAGAGAGAAAATGGGAATCGACTTGATTGCTCATTTGTTTATTTATTTATTTATTTTTATCACTCAATAGAGATGGAGAAATGTATTTTTGTTTGAGGCTCCCTCGAATTGCGACCATTAAGTGGACATTTTGTCTTCTTAAAGAATTCCGCACTTGCGTATCATTGAAACGGAAAATGAGCATTGTTTGAATATTTGCAGATTGATGGATATTTTCACTTCGCCAGCCAGATAGAATCAGATAGATAGAATCACCGTTAGAATCAGCTTAGGAGAAAGTCTTCTGACAACTTATTTGATTAACTGAACTATTTTTTTTTAATTTAACAAAAAACTAGAAGTGTTTTCTCCTCATACTTTTTAATAGAGTCACTTCTACAAAACTCATTTGTGTTGAAGTGTAATATCGTGATGTTTTCTGAAATGATTAATTGGAAGTCCTTCAGGTACAGAGCACAGAGCACAGAGCATAGGGCACAAATCACAAAGCACAGAGCACAGAGCACAGAGCACAGAGCACAGAGCACAGAGCACAGAGCACAGAGCACAGAGCACAGAGCACAGAGCACAGAGCACAGAGCACAGAGCACAGAGCACAGAGCACAGAGCACAGAGAACAAAGCACAGAGCACAGAGCACAGAGCACAGAGCACAGAGCACAGAGCACAGAGCACAGAGCACGGAGCACAGATATAGAGAATTCCAGAGTTTGGTGTCCACCAGGAGGTGTTCTTCACTCCTTCTGTGGTCACTTGTCACTGTGGTCACTCATCACCTACATAATTTAGGATGCAAAGCGATTGGTTATCACGATGTCTTGGTCATCATCGTGAATGGTAAGCACTCAAAGGAAACTTTCAACAGAATGCAATGTGTCCTAAAATTAGTGTTTAACCGATTAATAGAGAAAACCTCTCAATCAATCCCGAAAAGACTGTAATAGACTCTCTAAGACGTAAACAACGCTGAATCTTGACTGGATTTCTCCTAACGACGCAATTATACTGTTCTACAATGAAGCTAATATCTAAGAGTAGATCTAGGTAAAAAACTAAATTGGAACTTGCATATAAATAACAAAAATACTAAAGAAAGACATGGGGGTCATCCCCGGTCATCCCATCACGGTCATATCTATAATATCATTGTCTACTCGTGGAGTAAGATAAACTATAAAACCTCCATATCAAAACTGTAACGTCTTCAGAGATTCAGGCACATATACGCACAATTTCAAGCATAGTGTTTATATACTCGTATTGTATTTACTACTCTATATACTTAATCGTTTACGTTAAACGTCATAAGTTGTTACCAGCTGAGTAATCAGATAGTGAAGTTGTTAAACTGCACTGTACTCTAATTTTCTTTTCATTTAAAATATTTGTAAAACATTTATTTTGTGGATTAAATAAGACAAGGTTTTCTTTTATAGGAGTAACTCTAAAATCCATCAACTCAACGTAGAATAGGTAGGTAGGTAGGTAAAAGTGGCTGTTGGAGGTACCAATCCACTTAGACCTATTTGCCAATTGGGATGCTACGTGGATATATGATCCTCTTACTAATGGAATCAGTTTGAGCTTATGATGAAGCGTAAGAGACTGTTTACGTCTATATTTTTTAGGTTGTGTTTGTCGTTGTAGAAGAAAGCTCCTAGATGAAGCTCTATTTAGAAGGATCAAACTCAATTCAGATCCAGCTTTGGTCAGATCTGTTTTGTCGTTAAACACGTTTGTCCAACAGTCCATCTAAGGTCTGTTCTTTTATTGGTATAAGGCTTTAACGTTAGTTTGCACGTAGCGATTTCGATTTTCCGAAAGAATAGGTAGAGTGTTTCCAATTTTGGCGAGTTCATCGGCTCTACTGTTCCTTGGAATATCTCTGGCCCGGCACCCAACAAAGGTGAAGGTTGAACTGCTCTACCAACTCAATGAGAGATAATCGGCCTTCAATGGCGGTTTCAGAATTTAATGAGACCGAGTCCAGGCACTTGATAGAGGCCAGATTTAGCTTATCTGGGAAAACACCGCCACCAACTCCGCTATCGGTTTTAGATCCATCTGTGTAGAGATGGATTGACTTGTCCTCCATGGGGTGTCAAATGAAACAGAATGTCTAATGCCGCAGAGGGGGTAGACCGCAAGTCTCCGCTTATTCATAGACATGCTGTTGTTTGGACTCTACTTAGTTTAATGCATTTGACTGTATTTTCTAAAGCCACCAGAAGACCACCCCGTAAGTAAGTATCGGTCTTATTACCGAGATGTATAGACAGTGGTAATGAGAAGTTGAAGGCCCCATTTATTCGCAATGGCTTTTTTGCAAGAGAATAAAGCGATTGTAGCTTTATTGACTCTTTCTTGAATGTTAGGTTTCCAGTTTAATTTCCTGTCAAAAATGAGACCCATATATTTTGCTGTATCAGAAAATACTAAACTAGTCCCGTTATTGAAGAAGGGTCTATAATAAGAATTTTGTATTTTCTGGAAAAGAGGACAAGATCGGTTTTATTGGGGCTTATTCCCAATCCACCGCGATCTGCCCAGCGGGTTAATCTATTGAGATTTACTTGAAGGAGTTCTTTAATGGTATTGAGATTCTTATCTGAGACGGCTATAGCAACGTCACACGCATAGGCAATCATCCTGCTACCACCCGCTACCAGATATATCAGTAGTTCCTGAAAAAAATTCCTGAGAAGGGGTGGAAGGACACCGCCCTCCGGCGTACCTCTGCTGACAAATCTTTTAGCAGAAACCTCACCCAGTTTGAAGTTGATTATCTTGCTTTTTAGCACAATACTGATCAACTCTCCAAGTGAGTCGTCTACCCGCAGAGTTAACAGTGCAGTCGTGATTGCGGAGGTGTTGACGTTATTACAGTCACCCTCTATGTCCAGGAAAACAACAATTGTGTACTCTTTATATTGTAGGGATCGTTCGATGTGGCTAGTCAGTGGGTGCAGAGCCATTGCCACCGACTTTCCTTTACAGAAGTCATGTTGAGCCATTGACAGAAGTCTTGGATCAACTTTAGCTCGAATATGGATATCAATCAGTCGCTTTCAGAAGGAAAGATGATAGACTTATAGGTCTGAGGTCTTTTGAGACAACACGACAACATTTTCCGGCTTTGGGAATAAATACTACAGTGACTTCTCTCCATGACAGTGGAATGTTTTCTAGCGCAGGCAGAATAATATCTGAGCACCTCTGTAGCTCAGCAGGTATTATACCGTCTGGGTCAGCAGACTTGTATGGTTTGAAGCTATGCAGCGCCCATAGCAGTTTGTCTCTTGTAATCAGACCATGAATTTTGGTCCCTGTTGCAGTAGGCTTATTTGGGCTACTACCTGGAAAGTGGGTGTCCAGTAGCAGATTGAGTGATTCATTACTTGAGGTTGTCCCGGAGCCATCGGTTTCTTTCAACGACCTAGGCATCATAGGATTTGTAAAGAGGATTTTTCTTAGACGCTTCAGTGGTTTCAGTGATTTTGTCACAGAATGACCTCCACGATTGTCGCTTTGCCTTCCTCATATCTTTTTTGTATAATTTGAGGGATTCTTTGTATGAGTCCCAGTTAGTCACTTTTGTTGTGCCTGATTGAGAGGCAGGGTAAATTCCTTGACTTTCATGTCAAGCTCATTGGTGTCACGCGGACCTGATGGTTCAGAAGATAGCGTTTCTAACAGTATTCCTCTGTGTTTTGGCCAATCGAAGTACCAGAATGCTGGTTGGCTAGGGGAAGCATCACTCAGGCTGAATTGGATGTATATGTGGTGATGAAGAATGAATGATTGATGCAGTCGATGTGTGCTAATTCCGAAAAGACAAAGCGATGAAAGATAAACTTGCACTAGTTAAGTTCCACCGATAAATAAAAAACAAAAATTCAATAAATTGATACAACACTAAGTCCAGCGACCAGAGGTCTTTATTGTGAGATAGTCAAGATCCAAATGGACGAGACAAAATTTAAATCAATTTGAATTCAACTTCATATGACATAAACTGTTATAGAGTGGGAATTGGATTAAATTTAATGAGAGAAGCTCAGTTATGGAATGATTGAAAATAAGATAGTGTAAAGTGTGCAATGTTTGGCAAATACGTTCAATTAAATTAAAATAATGAGAATTTACAAGTGATAGCAGTATAGTTCATAGTGTGATATGATTTATAAATTAATGAAATAAACAATTAACGTTCGATAATATGTACACTAATTAAATTCCAAATATTCCCAAACATTCTCCCGCCCCTGGAACAAAGTTTCAGCAAGTGGGAAGTAGAGCCAGTTTGTGCACTGTGCGAACAAGGTTTCCATTTGAAGTTCGTAGAGTTATAACTCGTACGTTTCAGATGTCTTTTCACTGCCAGGTAATTGAATCACGCGCAAGAGACTGGACTATAAACGAATTATGTTGTTCTGACAATGTAAATTGATGCATTTCGGAAAAAAGTCTAGCTGTTGACCACGAAAGTGGGTTCCGTTGTCCGAATAAATGTACGATGGTTTACCTCGTCTCGCAACAAAACGGCGTAGAGCAGCTAAAAATGCCTCTGTGGTCAGATCATTGACCAGCTCTAGATGTATGCATTTTGTAACCATACATATGAACAGCGCAATGTATCCTCTTGTCGTACAGGTTTTGCGTCCGAGTTTAGATCTTATTTGGATGGGTCCAGCATAATCGCACCCACAGTGTGTAAAGAGTCTACTCATCTGAATCCATGGAGGGGGTAGATTTCCCATACATCTTATTATCTCTTTCTTAGTGTTGTAAATTTCATTAGGTAGAAGTTCTAACCGAGTTGGTTGGGATTTCCGTCGACATTTTAAGATGAAACGATGTACTCGTACATAAGCGAAGGTATAAATTAAACGATGCCACGACGAGATGCGAGTCGACAGAGAATCTAGAGGGTGGTCAGGATTGGAAACGAAGTAGGTTTGTTTGTTCTTCGGAAACGTATGTTATGGGCCAATTTTCATAACTTTCTTTCAACCATTGTGTGCTACTCCACCAATGCCGCGCGATGCACAATCTGCTGGGTTCTGATCTGACTTAACATGGTACCATCGAATGCGAGGTATGGTATTGAGAATTTCGGCGGTACGGTTTCCAACGAAGATTTCCCAACGTTGTGGTTTTGCCGACAGCCAATAAAGAACTACTTGAGAGTCGCACCAAGCGAAGACGTTGGAGCAGGTTATGTTTAAAGATGTTTGAACAGCAACAAGTAGGCGTGAAAGCAATAGCACACCACAAAGTCCAAGCCGAGGAATACTCAATTGCTTAATAGGGGCTACTCTAGTTTTGGCCGCTACAATGTTTGTTATGATGACTCTATCAGGAAGTACTCGCCGTGAATAGATAACAGCGGCATACGCGGATGCATCAGAGAAACCGTGAAGCTGAAATGATGAATCTGTCATGCCGATTGAACGAGGGACACTGATTTTACTAAGCATGGGGAGTTCGTCACGAATTTTAGACCATTTTTGGACGATGTCTTCCGGAAGAAGATCATCCCAATCGAGTTTTTTATACCATAGTTCTTGTAATACTCGTATTATTTTCAATCGAACGACAGACGGGGAAATAAAACCGAGAGATTATTTCTTTTAGTGACAGTATCATTAGCAACCAAATTAAAGCGGTACGAGAAGAAGTCTAGTTGTGAATTCCAGTATAAGAAAAGAACCTTGACGCACGAATCCGATTCATTTTCAAAAGGAACATCATTAAGAGGTTGGTTTTCACTTTGTAAGAGATCAGGACAGTTGCTTTGCCATTTGCTTAGCTGTAGACCGGCTTTAGATAAGAGTTCGACTAAAGACTTAATTTTAAACATGGCTTCAGGTATTGAATCTCCGCCTGACACAACATCGTCAACGTAAAAGTATTAAGAAGAATTTCAGACGCGACGGAAATTCTTCGTTATAATCTTTTGCCAGCTGTTCTAACACGCGAACCGATAAATATGGGGCACACGACGTCCCATATGTCACTGTGCACAAACGGAAGTGATCCAAGGGATCTGCGGGTGATTTTCTCCATACAACCTTTGGTAGTCAATGTCGGTTTTGGCCACCAAAATTTGACGAAACATTTTGACCATATTAGCGGTGAAAACATATTGATGTCTACGAAATCTGAGACAAACAGAAAATAGATTACGCTGAATGGGAGGACCGATCATAAGCGATTCATTCAGAGAATTGCCATCAGAATCTTTAAAGGAACCATCGAACACGACACGAAGTTTTGATACAGCACAGTATTAGGTTTATTGAAGAGCGGATCAGCTAAGTCCAAATTGATTATATGTTTCCAGTCACTGGCATCAATGAAAAGAATTGGCAATGGAGAAATGACGTTAGATAAAATGTAGGTATTTACGAAGATACTCTGCATATCAAACTGAGATGATATTGCCATCGATACTAAGCCCTTCTACGTTCCTGCAGGCGTGGAACTGATTCCACTGATGGGTATTCGCGAATTTGTTCGTTTGAGACCAAGTCTCTGAACACAAGATTTGGTAATGAACGATACCTGCGATCCAGAGTCTATCAAAATGCGAACTTGTTGATAGTTCCCGAAAATGTCTTTTATTTTGCCAATTGCGGTAGGCAATTATGTCTGAAGATGATGAGCATTTACTTTGACCGAGTGATTTGTGACGAGTTGATTCGAATGTGATGATGATGGGTGATTTAAGGAATGCGAAGATGAATGAGACGAAGAGGGTATTAACGAATGAGAATTAGTAGTTTGTGTATTAGTCATACCGAGATGCACCGAGCTGCAAATTCTGCAACGAAATTTCGATTGATACCGATTGGAACTATGTCCACTCAGCAAGCAATTAAAACACAGTCTCTTTGGCGTTTGGCATATACAGCCATTGAAAGAAATTCATTGCACTGTGTGAGACGATGAGTGTCGTTACATTTAGGACATTCGATGATGGAATAGCTACCGACTTGTTTTTGCTTCCATCACGAACGAGCGATTTACATGACTCAAGGGCCTCACAAGGACGTTCCAAAAATACAAGGATTTCCCCAATGGTAGGATAGTCCATATCTATGCTATGAGTTGACCAGTTTTGACGAGTTTCAGGATCTATTTTGGACAGCAAGGTGTAAATCATCCAAGGGTCCCTATCAAGCGAGTTATATGAATCCAGGCCTCTTAGAACCTCGTCCGCACCATCTGATATCTTACGAAGGGATTTTACGTTAAGAGATGATGTAGACGGCAATTGCATAAACGTTTCTAACATTCCTTTGATAAGATATCGCGGCCTGTCGTATCTTCTAACTAGTCTATCCCAAGCTAAATCATATGTAGAATCAGAGACTGGAATATGATTAAGTAAGTTTAACGCCTCTCTACGAAGGCAGGAACGCTAAAAGTGGAACTTTTGAGTTGGAGGCAAAATATCTTGATTTTGGACTCAAATACATGCCATAGAAAGCGGGCCACTCACGATAATTACCAGAGAATGGTTCGAAATGAATTTTCGGAAGAAAGTCAATTTGAGGTGATAATGTGCTAGTTTGATGCTGACGTTGAGTTTGTTGAGGAGAAGGTGCAATAGTTTCGGACACCGCGGAAACTGTAGGAACAGTGGTAGCGGTGGGTATTGTGCCATGTTCAGTTTGCCGTTGTTGTAGAGCAGGTGATTGAATAACGGAACTTGTGGGAACTATACATGGTTGGAGCTTACTCTTTCGCGATCTGAAGAAGGAAAAATAGATTTTACGACTAAGAACTTTGATTCAAAATCTTCGAAATCAGCTTCAGGATCGATGAAACCATCATCATTAACAAAATTGTAAATCTGTTCTTGTGTAGACGTAAACTTATCCCATAGTTCATTGAGTTTTTCTAGGCGCTCTTGCAATGCTTCTAGACTAACTACATCCGTAATTTTTTCGGAGTAATTTGCTAATCTTGTTAGCGGTCCTTTCAAATGACCACGATATGCGAGCAAAGCCGAAAGATTATGGGTCATTTTGCGGAAAATACAATATAATGATGATTATGCACCGTTTGAATAAATTTATTGATTGTATATAATGTTCACAATATAATTTTTAATTAAAATCAGTAACGATAGCCCCACTAAACAATGATTAAAATTTTCAGAGCACGTGCTTTCAAATGTGAACAATTTCATGCATAGTCTAATTTGATCCTAACTGTCCTCACAGGATAAATTAATTGTAATCACAATTTAATCGAACACTTTTAATTAGTTAAATAGGAATTGCATGGAATATAACATGTGGAATAGCCAGAATAACGCGATCTCCGCTAAACAACCATGAAAGGTATATTGGTGAATTGGAGAATTTTTACGAATCAGGTATCCAAAATCCAGTTCGATATAGACCAAAAATATGTATGATGAAGAACGAATGATTGATGCAGTCGATGTGTGCAAATTCTGAAAAGACAAAACGACGAAAGATAAACTTGCACTAGTTAAGTTCCACCGATAAATAAAAAACCAAAATTGATTAAATTGATGCAATACTATGTAAGTCCAGCGACCAGAGGTCTTTATTGTGAGATAGTCAAGATCCAAAAGGGACGAGACAAAATTAAAATCAATTTGAATTCAACTTCATATGACATAAACTGTTATACAGTGGGAATGAGTTTAATCAAAATCATCAAAATTGGATTAAATTTAACGAGAATGATTATGAATGATTGAAAATAAGATAGTGTAAAGTGTGCAATGTTTAGCAAATACGATATTAGTTCAATTAAATTAAAATAATGAGAATTTACAAGTGATAGCAATATAGTTCATAGTGTGATATGATTTATAAATTAATGAAATAAACAATTAACGATCGATAATATGTACAATAATTAAATTCCAAATATTCCCAAACATGTGGTCTGAAAAAGAGTGTTCAGACGATACCATCCAGTTCGTTAGCCTTTGAGTGATGCTGTCGTAGACAAGAGTGATGTCTACCACTTCCTGTCGGTTTCTTTCCATTTCTGGAAAGGATATCAACGCTCCGAGATCCAAGGTTGTGTTATCTGGTGTTAAAGGAGGAGGAAGTTGCTTATCAGCATCCAGCTCATCCTTTTTGTATACCCTTAATTGTATGGATTCGAATCCGAACCGAAACATGCTTTTCGTCTGCGCCAGAGGGTTAAGGGATTCCTTATTGATCACGATTAAGGCCCTTTAGTTCCTCCAGTTTCGCGAATTTTCAGTCATGAGTCGGAATGGTCGGGTTACTGGGCTTGATGATTTCCAGAATATTTTCTGGGGAGGAGGGTTCGGCTGGGATCCAGGTACGAGTCTACTATGGATGTGCTCCTAAGACACGACCTCGATTTTTGCATCTGTTCCAAAACTCTCCTAAACCATCTATGGTCTTAGTGAAGAGATCAAGGGATCTCTGATTGGCACACGCGAT
The DNA here is from genome assembly GCA_949129095.1 of Volucella bombylans. Lineage (NCBI taxonomy): Eukaryota > Metazoa > Arthropoda > Insecta > Diptera > Syrphidae > Volucella > Volucella bombylans. The sequence goes on along the minus strand of OX422143.1, from coordinate 65,806,166 downwards.
GAGCTTGACGTGACATTGGTGCCAGCCAGCGTCGCTTGTGATGGGAGGTGGTCCGCGGCTTTCCCGTATGATGGCGAAGAAGTTGCTCGAAGGCTACAGCTTGACCAGCTGCTACCGTTCACGTGTAATAGAAACGTCGGTATCGTTTCTCTCGATCACCGCGGTCACTATTGCGTCCTTTAGGGCTTCCCTGAAAGACCTCAGAGATGTGCTGTTGCATAGCCTAGGGGTTTTGGTACTGTGAGTTTTGGGCCTCTTGGGAACCGGCATGATTTCTTCCAACGATCTCTTTCGCTCGGAGGAGCCTCTTAGTGTTTTGGTAATCCGTCTTTTAGGATGTTGTTAGCCCACGCAATCTTGCTGTTTATATCCGCACTTCTCTTAACCTCCGGAATGGATCCGAAGGTTTTGCCAATGCGTAAAGCATTTCGGCATCTTATGTAGAGCGCCTTAGATGGAGCTGAGCTCCACAGATTCCTCCTTAAGGCGAGGAGTTTTAGTAGCAGCGACAAGTCCGTGGCTTTCTACAAACTTGCTGCTGCTAGGAGTGGAGGAAGTGATTGGACCATGGCTTGCCACTCCCTGAAGATTTCTTTTTAAGCTCGTTGCGCTTGCCTTTGGAGGATGGTACATCATGGCCTGCCACAGTTTTACCTCCTCTCGACAATGCATGAGCCTTGACGGTAGTCGGTCCAGTCACCGTTCTACAGCCAGGTATTAAAGGAGTACCGGTCTCGGGTTTTGTTTTATTTTTTGGGTTTTCCATAAAGTGGTCATACGAGTAGCGGAGAAAAGGTGGTCCATCTGTACAGAGATCTGCTGTATGCAGATAAGGCTAGCTAATCCGGAGGTCGCCAGGTATTCAGATTCGCAACTGACCCATTTTTGGAAATGCTGGACTTTCAGCCAGGTATTTTGTTTTTTTTTTTAAAAACTTAATACTCCAGTGGGTATGAATACACTTAAAGGGCCTGAGCACGTGTTAAGTTGTCTTGGAAAATGGGGAAAATGGGATAGAGGGAGAAAGAAAGATGTTTGGGCTCAGTGGTTATGTGGTTATTTCGCTCTATGGCCATGGGTGGCATCCAACATTTAATAGCGAGACTAAATTCTTAGTGGAGGTAGGCTTGTTGTTGATTTCTAGTCAACTACTCATCATGTTTGATTTTCGTTAATTGAAAAAATGAATATGTCTTTCGGGCGAGGCTGGGTTGATCTTCGGTATGGGTTGTATGACACCTTGATCCAGCTCAGGGAAAAAAAGGAGTGGTTGATTGGTTGGTGGGATGGGGAGCATCCTTTGGTTTCAGGACTCGTCTGGAGAATTTCCTCTCGCAATTCATTGACCCTACTCAGCCTCTACAACTCGCCAACTTGATGCTCGTGGTAGAAGTCAACGTGGAATAACTAAAGTCAGAGTTAGCGCAATTGTATTTGGATACCAATGATCAGAGAGTAATTCTGGTACCAAAATTGAAGGAGGCGTGCATTTATTTATTTAATAAAATTTATTTAATCTACCAAGTACAGAACTTTCTTAGACTGACTAGTTTACAAAAGTATATTTTTTTTATTTTTTTTATAAAGGGTCGATAGAAATGAATTTGTAAAGTCCGTGATTTTACACCGGGGTACTATGCCCATGTGAAGTTTGTCAACAACACGCAGTGTACCGAGTTCCAATGTGGTCCACCATCTAGATACTCGTACTTACCTAGCCCAACAATGCTTAATTTCGGTGATCTAGTGGGAACTGATGGTTTTAATGTGGCGAGGTCATTGACATATACATATAAATAATATATAAGTAAGTTTAAATAAAGTATTACAGATATTGATAATTACACTAAGAGCGTCTAAGGTGGTCTTGAACAATCTCTTTAAATTTTTTTCTTCTCATCTTAAAATCTATCGATTTGGGAATGTAGCTCTGAAGTTTTGATCTTCGAAAATGTGGTAGTAAGATAGCTCCGTAGATTGGTCTTTTCTATAATACTTTTTTTATAAGTCGATCAAAGATACAAATTGAACCAACTCATTAACTAGACTAAATCATCTTTGTACACTTTCATCAATGCTGCAGCGTGCAAATTTGCAGCATCCATGTTCTCTATGTGATTGAACGTACAGATTCGTATGCATGCAATCTCTCAGTAAGAGAAACACATAGCTGATCCATCACTGGGATAAAATCGAATACTTTGAATTTCTCTGTTGGTGACAGATATGCGTCTTGTGCTTTCATGTAATCGAGTGGATTCAACTTCACATTTCTTGTTCTGGTGCGTGATTTTAAATATTGGTCAATATGGCATATTTCTTTAGCTGCTTTCTCGCATTTATCAAAATAGTCTCTTTTGGATTCAACGAATGATTTCAATGATTCTAATACACGCATGAATCAAGAATCATTTCGGATCGAATCGCTCCAAGATGTCGTTCCAAAAGCTAGCAAATAGTTTCGAGGCAACTCATCTTTTGTAAAAAGCACGATGCTTCATCCCTTACGAGGTCTTTTTGCTCCTTATCAGAAGATATGCTGGTTAGAGCTCCTTCGATTTCAGAATAACCATCGGCAATGGCTTTCGTAGCTCCAGCTCGACAAGACCAACGAGTATCGCTAAGCTTTTTTAAAAAGTTTTTTTCCCGCGCGATAATTTTTCAGTCAGAATTTGGTATCATTCTGTACTTGCTGTGAAAAACATATATAAATTCTGAACGAAATGAACGAATTGAACAGCCGATGTACCATTGTTAGCAGCTGCCTTTCCAGCTAAATTGAGAGAATGACCACAACATGGTACAAACGCCGACAAATGATTTTTCTCCAAAATAAGAGCCTGCATTCCTTTGTATTTACCACTCATGTTTTCAGCATTGTCATATGATTGGCCGCGGCAATCCAAAATGTCTATTTAATTGTACCTAAAATTTTTAGTAAAGCGTTTGTTATAGCCTCTCCGGTATGGTAGCAGTTTGTTAAAAAGGTGAGTATATCGAACAACTATAGTTAGTTGATCCATATGAGATTCGTCGGGAGTAGAATACACTTACACGGAATAATAATTGGAATTTTTATTCTGGATACTATTTCAGTTAGCACTTTGTCACCCATAGAACTCATTAGTTCTTCGCATATCATGGACGAAAGGTTACTGACATGACCACTTCCTTAATTTGCATGCTCTTTCAAATGGGTTGCCAGGATTGGTTCATACTCGGCTAGCAATTCCAAAATTCACAGAAAATTTCCATTTCTCGGTGAACCAATAATTTCATTGTCACCTCGAAAGGCAAATCCACGCTCAGTAATGAATTTGATAGTACTAACAATAATTCTGAAGATTTTTTGACAATACTGGATTTTTTGTGCCTCTTGTATCGCTCTTGATCGATGCGTCCTGTGACTTTTCCCCGTTGCACTAAACTCATTACTGGTTCCAAATGACTCTTTGAAATCTCATGTTTAAATAGATGCTCCAGTCACTGAAGCTAACTCCACTGAGTTTGGTGTTTTGAGTGTTGGAGAAAATCAAATCCAGAATCGCTTGACTTGATTTCTCTTGATTTTTATTGTGGCGTGTAAACATATTCTTTGAACATTTCCGAACAAAGTTGAAACTATCTCGCGACTAATCTTGAAGAACTGAATTCTGCAGAGATACTTCATCGCAATTCTGAAGTTCTGTGGAGCCTTTTTCAGCCCAATATTCGATCATTTCGTTTGTTATGCGGTCAGGCCAAAGTTCTAGTTCGAAGATGTTGAAGATGATGTTCATCGTCGTCGGTCCTGTGTTTGATGATGATGGCGCTTTGGTTTTTATTTGTTTGGTTTGTTTCTCTTTGTGTGTTGTTTACTCGTCGGAATTTGAGATATTTTTTTCTTCGAAGTCTATTGTGAGGGCCCCTGTTTTGTGGAGGCCCGGGGCTGCCCTCCCCTAAATCCGGCACTGGAATTAACCCTTATCGAACATATACGAGTATTTTATTTTTATTTTAAGAACTTAAAACTCAAGTGATTATGAATACACTTATAATGCCCCAGCATGGTTTAAGTTTATTAGAAAATGTGACAGAAGATGTTTGGGCTCAGTGGTTATTTCTTTCAATGGGTGGCATCCATGAATAGTGGAATTTGGCTAGTTTTTGATTTCTAGTCAACTCTCATCTTACTTGACTTTTATTAATTGAAAAAATGAAAATTTTTCGGTTGCGGTTGGGATTCGAGCACCGAACCTACCGATTTGGAAGACAGTCCACTTCCACATAAGCCACGGCCACTCATAGTTGCATTTGATGTTGTATGACCAATTGCATTCGAAGAGAGTGTCGGAAAGGATGACATTTCATTGCACTTATACGCTGACCTGGAACTAGTGGACTTGCTATGTTGACGCCTTTGGATTACATAATAGAATTATTCCTTGTTGAAAATCAAACTGGCTGGTTCGTTAGGGAAGGCAAAGTTAGAGTAGTAGCAGCATCAGAAGCATAATCGTTAACAGCAGCAGAAGCATTTGTACCACCAACGCTATTGTTGATAGAGGCTATCGATTCAGGGTCGGATTGCAAGCATTACGTGAAGAATTTCAGAGAACTTTTTGCAAAGCGGATATATACTCCCGACTATAAAAAATCTTCCGATATAACGGAGAAGAAAATTTTCACGGTGTATTTATGTGTATAAGATGATCAACGTAGACGATAATTCTTTGATTCATTTTATTATAAACTAGCAGACCCGGGCTTAAGTGGCTTAGCAAAGTTGTTCGAAAACTCTTGTTGACTAAAATATTAAAAAAAGTACTAAAATATACTTATCGTATCCAAAATAATGAATTTCAGCTGGGCATGGGAAAAAACATTGTCCCTGAGATCCACCCTGGCTGGTATCATTGGAATTCTATGAATAAGGGTATCCTCCCTCACCCCCCCCCCCCCCCTGCGGGGACAGCTCTAGGAATGTTCTTGTTTAACTTCGTGTGCCATTGCGAATCTTTAGGAGACTCCGATTTTTTATTAGCATTGTCCGTGTGTCGATATTAAATTTTAATTGGTACGTAGCAAAACCTGCTAGTTTAAAGGAATTGAGAAATTCTTGAAATTAGTTTTTTTTTTTTTTTTTTTTTTTTTTTATTATTCATTATTCATGTATATATATTTTTTAACATATTTTCATAATTGGGTTTACTTAGGTTTAGATAACAATATTATATAACAAATAGCTAGTAGCATTTTTATTTAGCAAATTTAAATTGTGATAAAAGCCACTTCGTTAAAAAATATTCAAAACAAAAATTCTTAACAAAAAAATTTCAATGTAAAATAACAGATTTAAAAGTAATGTGAAAATGATGTGGGGTGAACATACATAATAGTATATAACACAATTCTACCTTTTCTTTCTTTGTTTATATTTGGTTTTTAAATACATGCTAATGTTAGACAATGTAGGGTAACAAAACTTCGATTTGTTCATGATCAAAATCAAAAAGCCATGTTTTAACGTTGTTTAAAAATTCAGACAATCTTCTAAACACTCGCACCATACTGTAATTTAGAGTGAAACAGACCAAAGTAGATCCTTCATAGGGTCCTATAGTCAAACAATTTCTTAAGGTGATTAAAACTACGTTTGACCGAAGGGAAATATTGTTTCAACGAAAAAATGTGTTTAGACCAGCTCATATTTTGGTCAATTACGATTAAAATACTTAGATATTTAAATTGCTGAACTATTTCAATTTTGAAACACTTAACGCTTCAAGTTTCATCTTCATTGAACGTTACCTTGCAATTTTCTCCACTACAATACAGTTGAGTAAACAGTTGCGAGCACAATCCTGTGAATGAAAGTAATTTGGAAAATCTAGAGCCTCCTTCATACCTAGGCCGAAAAACATGAGTTTTGTTTTATTACTGACAACTAATTTGTGTTTCGCAAACCAGAGTCTTAGCAAGTCAACATCAAAGTTTATAGCCGCAATGAGATCCAAAAGGTTTTTTGAACCATATGCAATACCAAGGTCATCTGCGAAAGCCGTTACTTTTCCAACAAATGATTATTTAAATAACGAATTAATATAAATAAGAAACAAAACGGGGCCAAGGACAGAACTTCATGGTACACCTAGGTTTATCATGTTTATTAACGAGCAGAACTCTAGAAGTGCATGTTTTGTAAAGAAGCCCTCCCTAGACCCATACTGCGCAGGACTAAAAAAATGCATCCTCTTGAGGTGATCTAACATTCTGATTTTAACAGCTTTTTCAAAAATTTTAGATATCGTAGACAGTAGGAAAATTGGCCAGTAGTTGTTTTCCTCCTCTCTATTTCCTTTTTTAAAAAGTAGTTTCACGTTAGCACACTTTAAATTGTCTGAGAAAATTCCAGTTAAAATACTTAGGATAAAAAGGTGAGCTAGAACGCCTACCAAGTTCGGAGCGATATACTTAATGGTAATATTATTGAGCTCATCTTAACCACAAGAGCACGAGTTATTCGGAGAGTTAATAATGCGTAAAACTTCAAGATCAGTAATCTGGTGAACAAAGAAACTTCCGCTACTTGATGTGCTTTCCACTAAACTAGACTCAGTGCAACAGTTCAGTTCAATTCAGTTCACTTCAGTTTAAATGCATTTTTATCCAACTAATTAATTTACTCTTACATGCTAAACAAAAAAATGCTTAAAAATTAGCTTAAATAACTTACAAATAAACTTATTCTAACTTCCTGGCCCCATGCGGGCGCTCTAAGCTAAACCTAACATTTAAACTATGTCTTTCGACGAATCTTACAGTATAATTTTATATTCATTTTAACATTACTTAATACTAGAACTAAGAAAATAAATTTTAAGTAAAAACTTAGTAAATGGACTGTTTTTTTATATAATAAAAACTTAAAACTAAAAACTTATAGACTACCTAAAAATAAATCTAAATCTACTTAACCTACTTACATCTAATACATACACATACATACATATACATATATATCCATAATACCTATATACTTAATAAATAAGTGTATGCATATATATATTTTGTTTTTTTTTAATTTTTTATTTTTACTTATTTTTTCTGTGTTTTTTATATTTTTTTTTTTCTTAAAACTAACCTAATCGTACCTAAAACTATGTAAGCCGGCCAAGGCTAATAAAATAGTTAGACGACCGGCTTTGCTTCTTATGGAGCTACCTAGTACTGGAGGAATTGGGCGACGAAACTTCCCCTCCCTCAACCAGAAGCCAAAATTGTTGGTGCTACCGAGCAACATCTCTCATGTCGCGACTCCCTACCGACCTACTGAACAGGAGACGCTCCGCACTGCCGTGTGTGACGTCTCTGTCGTAGTTGAGTCGCCTGTCCGCAGCTGTTCGAGCGACGTGGAAGATTAGCGGAACCGTAAATCTGTCCTGGACCAGACCTTTGCTATCTAGATAGAGGAACGCTTCTGGAGGAATAAAGCCGTCAAAGCGAACTCTCTCGTGATACATATAATTGGGGTAGAAAGCCCCGGAGATCAGGTTGTTCGATGAGGTCATTGCTCTTGCAATGTGCCTTCGAGTTAACTTAATGACGAAGTTGTCCACTTTTATTAGGTTCGCCCTATTGTACGAGTATAAGACCTCATTAGGATAGAATTTTATGTACTCAGACTCTGGTGTTCTGTATAAGCGAAGACAAGTCCTAAGACAAGCCCTCTCAAACACCCGAAACTTTCCAATAAACTTGCTCTCACGTTGAACCACACGGGACATCCAAATACAAGCATGGGCCTGATAAGGGCCATGTAGCAGATTACCTTCACCCTCGCATTGAGTTGGCTGTTATAAAACAGTCAATTGTAAGGGCAAAAGCACCTTTGGCTCAGGCCAGAGCAACATCTATATGTTTGTTAAAATACAGATACTGATCTAGCCAGATCCCAAGGTATCTGACTACATTTCGACAAGCAAGTGGCTGCCCGTGCTGCCCCACCATCGAGAACTTTCGCCAATTCTTTCTGGTATCCCTGGAGGCCCCAGACAATGGCGTCCTAAACAAGATGGTTTCCGACTTCTGAAAATTGATTTTCAACTTCCAGTCATGGCAATATCGTTTAATTTTATCGAAGTCACGTTGCAAGAGTATATTAATGACCTCAATCTTTGGACCTGTTCTGTACGCGATTAAGTCGTCTGCGTACGCTATGGCATGGTGAAGTGGATCTATCAGATCACTTGTGTAAATGTTGAATAGGATCGGCGAATTTATCGCACCTTGTTGCAGACCGTTTTTAATGTTAAATGTTCCAACAGAGGTCACATCGCCATTCTTCACGATGAACTGTCTACTGGAGAGCATATCAAATATCATGTCCCGCCTTGAAACCGAACTGATTATCCGGAACTATACGTTTGTCCTCAACCTACTTAGTCAGGACTCTATTGATCACCTTCTCGAAAGCCTTACTGATGTTTGGAAGAAGACTGATCGAGCGGAGATTCGCCGGATTGGAAGTATCTTTATCTCTTTTGGGGATGTGCATTATTCATTGCATTATTAAACAGGGTGGTATAAATGTCCACCGCTTCTAGTGGGAGATGTCGAAGCACAATGTTCGGTATTTCATCGGTTCCCACTGATTTCTTACTTTTAAGTGATTCGAAGATCGTTTGGTGCTCTGCCTTCGAAATGAACGGTGGTAGTACCATTTCGTTGGTGATGACATTATTTGCCATATTCTCGTCACTGAACTAGGTGAAACCCGAGCTTTCGAATCTCCAATTCACAATTTCATTTCGAATGTAGAAATTGTGCACAAGGACTCGATTTTCCAGGTCGTGGTTCAGGCCAATGATGTCATTCGCCTTATATACTTTCTGGAAAGTCGCTCCTATAGCCTCAACCTTCTCCTGCGGATCCTCGATCACAAAGGCATTGTCATCATCAACAGCCTCATTTGAATCTATGCCTGCTGCTGTAAGTATGTTCTCGTTGTCCGTCGTTCGGGCGATTTTTAGACATGAAATGTCGTTTTGATCTTTTCTCCGAAATATTTTATTTAATTGCGGAAACATATTCGGGTTGCTGGTGTTTTTAGCTCGAATTTTGTTGTTTCAATGCAAACTTACAGATGCTCAGTAATTTTATTTTATTAATACTTGGAGGTTTTTGATCGACGACTTTAGCGTCATAATCTCCGGGTTATGTTTGTCAGTAAACTGTCTGTACAAGGTTTTTAGTCTTGACAGCAGTCTGCTTTTATGTCGGTGCAGTGAGTCAATAGTTGCGTTGTGGAAAAAGTCTTCGTCGTCAGTGTGTTGGTACCGAGGTATCGTTTTGTCCATTGTTCGTTTGATTGTGTCGTCCATTAGTCTTAGATACCTGTCAATCTCCTCGTTTGACAGATTTCTGTTGGACGGTGGGTAGAGCGAATTCGAGGAGAGTGCTCTAGTCAATGTTCTGGTGAAGTGTGTCCAACGCACCCTACTATAGTTGTAGAAATGCCTTTGAACAAACTCATCCAATTCCGCAATTTCGTTGGGAACAGTTATTTCCGTGCTGAGACCGCAATGGTCACTGTAATACACGAAAGTGCGTAGACAGTTTGTAGTTTGTTCGTTAGTGCACGTCAGTTGTATTCATGAGTCGAACAGCAGGAGATCCAGATAGTACCTGTGTTTGGGAAACGACGGACTATCTGTCGCCTTAAGCCCGAGTCGATACATCACACTGTGTTGGCCTCACCAATTGAATAGTAGGTTCCCTCTAGTATTTGGTGTATTATTTCCCCAATCACTATGTTTAGCGTTGAAATCTCCGCCGATAATAAAATAGTTGTCTTCCAATTCCAGCCTCAGAAATCGAAAGAATGTCTCGAGCTCGGAGATAAATAAGGTGGATTGAGTAGCCTGAGGTGCATGGACAGACACCATGTACAACTGCTTTCCACTACGGAGGGGGATATACACCATGCATGCTTCCAGCACCTAGAACCTACGTACTACACGACTGTATACTCTTTTAAAACGTATACTTGTTCGTACGACAATCGCAACGCCACCTCCCTGAATGGAGTTGGGTCGGTTTCTCCGTAGTGTTTTGTATCTTCTGTGCCTCATTTTGTGTCTCTTGGTAAGCTTAGTTTCGCTAACCAAAAGCACATCGGGGGCTTGGTCTTTAAGCAACTTAAATAGTGCGGCTCGTCGTTCGAGCCTAATCAGTGAATTCACATTCACAGCAAGGACCTTCAGGGTTTGCTCCGCCACGTACGTACCCATTACGGCAAATGGTGCGTTAGGCCAGGCAGCAGCGCGTATACTTGATCCACCCGCGTGGTCTGTTCAGTCAAATGACGTTGTAGCTGAGCCATCTGCCCCTGGATAGGGAGCAAGATAGCTAGCATGTCAGGTACTGGTTCAGGTGCTCTGGGCGCTGGGCGCTGGAGCCTGAGAAGCAACCTTCGCTTGCTGTACCGTATTTCCCCTACCTGCCGCCATTTGGTCGTAGGTAATATGGGGAGTAACGGCTGGAGTTTGCAAATGCATCTGCTGCCGGGCCAGATTTATTCTTTTGATGTACTGGAATTTGGGACATACCCGATAATTTGCGGTGTGTCCCGTGTTCTTACATAAACCACAAGAGAGTTGGCTTTTTTCAGACGCTCTGTCCTTACCCAGAGCGCATTCCTCGGACTTGTGGTTCTTTCCGCACTTCACGCATCGAGGCTGCATTTCGCAGTTCGACGCGGCGTGCCCAAACCTTTGGCACCGAACACATTGTAAAATGTTTTCGCTCCTCTTTAATTTCTCCCAATGTAGAACCTGGTAGTCTAGGACTTTAATACTCCTTAGACCATCCAGATTGCTGGTGGGACTAAGCTGGACCAAGAAAATCGGCAGTTGCCGCTTCTCCCTTTTGGCTCTGGCTGTGGTGAATGGCTTGACCCCCACGAATTGGAGCCCTTCGCACTTCTTCTCTTTCAGCAGTGCAAGGAGCTCCTCCGGATCAGTCGACGGTTCTAACCCCCTCAGCAGCATTGTCTGCAGCTTGTCTCCCTTCGGGGTGTAGGAGAAGAACTCCGAATCCGTCAGCAATTTGTTTATTTTGTAATAGCGCTCCACTGTGTTACAATGGATCGCGTGCCTATCTACTGATAATCTTTTTATAAAAAAGTTGTTGCCTATGGCCGACTTATACAGTTCGATTGTGTCCTTTAACTCCAATTTGAAAGTGTTGATTGGTCGCACTTTCTCTTTGTGGATTTCTGCTCTTGCTGTTGTTGTTGTTTCTTCTGCTGTTGCTTTTGCTGTTGTTGTTGTTGTGGTTGTTGTTGTTGCTGTTGCTGTTTTTGTTGTTTATGTTTTTGTGGAGTTTGTGCTCTTGTTCTTCCTAGTTCTTGTACAGGTGTCCGTAGATTTTGTTTTTCCATCGGTTGTTTCTATTGTTGTTTTTGTGGGAGCTCCGCGTTTATGTTTTCTTTCTGCTGACTCTGGAGTTGTTGCTGCTTCTCCATCTCCCTCCTTGCCACTTGCTTAGCTCTTGTGGCCAGCACTTTTTGATGTAGCTGCTTGATGCTACTGAACAGGACTTCGACCTCTTGCTCTTCGTCATCTGACTCCGATGCAGCTAGGGATGCGAAGCAGTTGTCTGCTCCCATGTATTGGCCTTCCCCTCCGTCAGGTACATGCGTACAGTCGTTATTGTCCGACTCTTTCCTCATTCGCTTTATTGCTGCGCTTGCCGATATCAGCGCAGCCCTCTCCTTCACTCTGCCATGCAGCATTTCCAACGATGCTGATATGGCGCTCTTTTCCAGATTCGGAGTCGAAGTCGGCTTCAGCGTCCTTCTCCTCTTTGTAACGATGTCTGTTATTGTTGTTGATCTTGAGTGGACTGGCTTAACTGTTTGATCATCAGACGATATCATACCATCTGCTGACCCCGTTATTGGGATAGCTGACCGCTTGTTTCCACTCATCACACGCTCGATCACAATTTCTTTTTATGCCGTTGTCTATCAATTTACACTTTTTTTTAAAATAAAAATTCGATGAAATTTTTTCGGGAATCGAACCCACGACCCCTGCTTTGTCGGCCGACACCACTTGACCCAAATGTTTTAATTGTTCTTTTATTAATTTTTCACTATTTCACTTTAAATGAAGCCGAAACACATCTGTTCTCTATCGAGATCTATGAACGACTGAGACTCAGTGCAACGAATACAATATGCTGGACATTCTCTTATTGACAATTGGCCCACTCAGCCAAAGAAGTCATTAAATTCATTGGCTATAGATGTGAGATCTATTCTATCAGCACCTTGGTTGCTCAGTACAATAGGGCTAGGTTTACTACGACAGTTACGGTCAATGATTCTATTTACTACTTTCCATTCATTTTTAGGGTTGCCTTGGGCACTTTGTACTTTGGAATAATAATACCTATCACGGTACATCCTAATTTCTTTGTTAACATTTTTAGACATTCTTTTGAAATGGCTTATTAATATGGAAGTAAGTGGATGCTTAAGACTTAATTTTTTTAAGGATGGTATGGTTTATTCAGGGTTTTAGTCTAAATTCTGATTTTTTTTTGTAGGATTTATGGTTTTGTAGGATTTGCTGAAAAATGTCATAAGCCTTCGAAGCATTGCCTTTAACGTAGACTTCCTCCCAATTTTCTAAGCAAAGCTCACTGTTTAAAAGATCATACCTAATCTTAGTCACTGTGGGTGTGTGATTGGGAATATCCCGCTTTGCATTTTTCAGATTATTGAACAGGATGTCAGTCATGCAGTGGTCAGTGATATGGAAATCAAAGTTAATACCAACTTATTGAAGTAAGGGTATTTTCACAGAACGACAAAAAACATGATCTAAATATGTACTAGAGATTGGCCTCGTGATTTCATTTATAAAGGAGGTAAGTCCATGTTCAGCAGTTAGAGCTAGGTAGGAATCTGCTACAGTGTTCGAGTTTAAAATAACAATGTTGAAGTCGCCTAGGATAACAACAATCGCCCCTTTTTCATTGTTTAAAAAGATTGAAAAATCATTCAGGAAAGATTGAACGTTATAAGAATGTAATCTATACATGCAAACAAAATTAAAATTTTCATCGCAAATATTTCAAGAGATTTTAATTACGTCTGCACTCAACAAGCTGCAACGATCCACTTTAAAAACGAGCAAATCACGCACAAAACCTCCGACTCAGTAAGAAAAATCAGATCTGGTAAGTACACGAGTGTTTCTAGGTTGCACACTAGTGAATCGAAGTTTTGCTGCATACTACGAATGTTTTGATGTAGAACAAAAAAGGAGTTGTCCTCGTTAGTATTACAATAAAAAAAATGCTATCATTATTGCTTCGTAAGAAAGTGATGGCTGGGTTGTTACTTAGAAGATCAAGATTTTTATCCAAATCAAACATAAAACGATTGGAAAAAAAAAGAGAAACAAGCGGGAGGCAATTAGTCTTCCAGCGTCTCCAAATCAACGAAAGATCTGATTGCAACAACCCTGCCCTTATCTATCTTTCTCATTAAAATTTGCGATTTTTGGAACCAAAGATATTTATAGCGTTTTTCGGCATTATATTTTTTGGCTTCCATAAATAGAGCTTTAGTGTAACTAGTGAAACAATCATTTATAAATATACTGCTCTGGTTTAACTTCTTGGCTGCTGTCCTCTTGCTCCTCATAATCTTTTTCTTCACATCTTGAGAAGAGAGATGGACACTTAGCATGTAACTGTGACTTTTGTTGTTGGTAGAGGCGCCTCCTGTTGAATTATTATTTGAGACACATTTGACGTAGCATTGCTGTTATAGAGACACTCAATGTGTTGCTGAATATTGTTTAAGCACACTCTCCTGCATTTTCATTTTCAACGCCGGGTACACTAACAATTTCAATCACGTTCTCTACTATCTTCTGCTCCCTCCTGTTAAACTTGCTTTCCAAAGAGGTGATCTTCATTTTTAGAGCTTTATTTTCTTCCTTCAGCTGGTTGATCGTGCTGAGAAAGTTGCAGTTAATATTTTTTTATGCATAAGATTTTTTCAGAGAGCATTTGTATAGCTATTGAAACATCCGATTGTTGTGCCCGATCATCTGTTCTCGACACTGCTTGTTGGTCATCTGCTGGTGATTCATGCTCGCCCCGTAGCGTAGAGGTTGTTTGAATAATACACTCGTCTTCTTACCTACTACAGGTTGTTGCTCTGTCAGAGAGTTTGATTGTGCTGACGTTGCCGGTGGTTGGTTGCTGAAACGATTTGCGGGGAAGAGCGGAGCACTTATAGCATCGGAATGGCAAACATTTAGAGGTCATATACTCCCAATCAGCTGCATTAATATTCACACACGAACAATGAAAATACGAATTACATTCAGCGCAGGAAGTTTTAAGTTCACAGTTGCGCTCGATTTTTTTATTGCAAACCAAACAGTGCATTTCGAAAAATAAAAAACAAATTGAAACTTGATTTTGACTATTTATTATTTATTTATTTAAATACATCCACTCGCGTTCACGTTGACTGTCAATCTCCATAAACACAATTAATGAGTTCTTCCTTGCTATAAAAGATTTTTCCGAAAAGCTCGTTTAATCAAATATTGTAGAATATATTCTCCGTTCCTTAAGACGTATATTTCCCATCACCAATTCTTAGCTCTTATATTGATTTGAGGTTGAAATTTTTGGACATGCTGGCAAATAGAAGATGATTTAAGGCAAGCTTTGGTGATATCCGCTTGAGAGAATTTGGTACTTAGTGGCATTGTTTGCCGAAAATCATCCTAAATAAGCTTCGTTGATGGTCATAAGCTCTTATAAGCTTCGATGAGGGTCATAAGCCCTTAAAGGTCTACGAGTGTTCCCAGCATCAATATGAGCAAAGACGTAAAATAGTTTCAGATAACTCTTAAAACCTGGGTAAGTCATTCTACAAAGCAAATATCAAGGCTGCCGTTTTCCGAATACAGAAACCCAATTCTTGATATGTGTTTGAGAGTATAATAGTCATCATAATCATCATCAACCCGAAAGAGGAAAACCAAAGAAAAAGTCCAAAAGACAGGAATGACTGCAATGACGGCCAAAAATATAGCAGAGTTATGATATTAAAAACTTTTGTTTGTTCCTCAAAAACATTAGAAATTCTGCCACATCGTTCATCTTAGTGCTCTTTTATGATGACATTCCAGCGGTTACCTATTTAGACAAGGTCAATCTTCTTGCTGCACACTTGCGGTCAGCTTAAGACTTCCAGACTGTGCTTTGTCTCCGCCTCCATTTGAGTGCCTCGAATCTTCACTGGGACGAATCCACTTTCATACTCGAGTAAAAGCAAATGTGCTTAAAGATGTTAACATACAGAAATCGGTTGAAGAGGTGTTCTTCGATGCAGGAAAAACCCATGCGAGAGCTTTACGGTCGATCCTAATCTTTAGGGTACTTTCCGAGCAGATAGAGAAGAGCATTTATCCAGCCGCTAATCTTCCTTTCTCTCCGCCTGCAGACGAATTGCACTTACGAACCTTAATTCCAGAGCCATGGAAATGCTGATAAATCGCCAACTCAAGAAATATCTTGAAACACGAAAACCTCTCAATGACAGTATGGCTTTAATAGCTACTAGTCCACTGCTGATTTGATGGCATGTCTCACTGAAAAGTGAAACCAGAGCGTACATCAATCTGGCGAAAGCAGGATAGTTGCACTTAATACTTCTAAGTTATTTGACAGAGTTTGGCATACCTCTTTCGTCGTACCCCAGGGCTCCCATTTGCCTCCGACGTTTTTCAGTTTTCATTAATGGTCCCTAATTTCTCTGATCTGGTCAGAAGGGGTATGCCTACTAAATGGAATCTTATCATCATTTGCCCGATCCACAATAAACGGGACTCACTCAACAGCGCCAACTATAGAAGTACATATAGGTTTCCTCAACATTGCGTACAAGAACGTATTATCCGTATTGCGTCAACGTTTGAAACCATTCGTCAACAACTTGATTGGTCCCTATCAGCGTTCAGACCAGAACATAATCTATCAAATCTTTACAATCCGGCAGATCCTGGAAAAAATTCAAGGAGACCAAATAGATACCCACCATATTTTCATCGATTTTAAGGCGGCATATGACACCATTTATTAAAAAGAGCTATATAGAATCATGTCTAGTTACGAGTATGGTATTTCTGCCAAATTCGTACGCCTATGCAAAGTGAAGATGGAGAAAGCTTGCTATTCCGTCAAGGTCGAAAACGACGTATCCGATCCCTGTGATGTCAAAAAGATTTTAGACATGGTGACGCGCTGTCATTTGACCTCTTTAACATCATACTTGAAAAAATTGTGCTCATATTACAAGCGAATACCGGAGGCACAATCCCTTAAAAGTGCGCAACTATTAGCATACGCCAATTATACTGACATCAACGGCAGAACTCAGTGGGCTATCATCGGTGCGTTCGCTTGAGACGGTTAGGATATTTAGAGCGAATGGGTATCTCTGGGTCGGCAAAGTCTTTGAATTTAAAATGACTACATATTCGATTTCACTATAAATGCCCTGAAATCAACTAAAGCGTAACGATGATGTCGCATATAAAGTTAGCATGGAGCGGCTTAAGCTGCATTTAGGTAAGTATTTTTTGCTGATTTAGCGTAAAGGTCTGTTATACACACAATACGGAGGTCCGGCTTCTACGTACGCATCGCAATGGTGGACAAAGTACGAGAAAAATAAAGGAAAAATGACATTGACTGAACTGGAAATGCTAGGAATGACAGATGGTACAATATAATAAAACATTGTCTATTAAAAAGTGTATATTGCACAAACCATAATATGCGTATATTTCAAGAATTTATCAAATAAGAAATTGGCTTTTCGTCAAGGTTCAAGGAATTGTGTATCTTTAAATTGCTTGCACACAGCGCGAGCGAAGGGAAGTTAGGGAGAAAGAAAGAGAGATACCAATGCACTTTTGTTTTAAATATTAACAAGTTATAACGACTAGAAAATAAAGAGGTTGGTTAAGAAAGAATCACTATATTTTAGAGTACGTCCGAAGCTGGGCTTCAGGGTGTACTGATGAGTACTCATAGCGAGACGGGTGTTACGGTTAAGAGTTTAAAGGGGCGGAATGCTACTGGCAATTTCGGTGGAGCACTGGTGGTGAACATAGCGGTACGGCAAGGGGAGTCAGGAAACGTTCGAGGGGTTCACTGAGTGATATTAGAATCACCTATAAGTTTTAGCGCACGGTTTTGAATCCTGTCTAACAGATGCAGAGATGTTATAGAAACACCTGACCAAATGTGGGCATTGTACTCTAATTTTGGGCGGATAAACGCCTTATAGATTGGGGCCAGACCAGAGGGGGTGAAATATTTCTTACATCGCTTGTGGAAGCCTAGTCACTTCGCATAAGTTTTGGCGACACCAACTATGTGGCCAATCCAGCATAGGTTATCATCGACATACATACCGAGAATGGAAAGTTTTTCGGTTTCGACAACGCAAATGCCATTCATGAACATTTAAATTTCGCTTTAACGGCAGCAGAAAGTATTGTATTTTAGAGGCATTAAATTCCAATCTATTGGTATGTCCCCATTTAGTTATCCTGTTTGCATCGGAATTTAATTAGCTTAGCATACGATGCCGTTTCCGTTCTACAGCCGAACGGGAACGAATATGAAAAGTAGGGAGTAGTGTCATTAGCAAAGGAATACGTTGGATTTGAAGTAGCAGACAAGTGGTCGTTGGTGAAAATTAAAACGAGTATCCGAGACAGAATGGGGCATTCCTTCTATGAATATCAGACTTGAAACCACCGAAGACAGCTTAAATTGATCGTTCCGAAAGGTAATTTCTAATCCATTGAAGAAGAGATTCATCTATCTCAGATGCACGTATTTTCGACAAAAGAGCCTGATGCCAATCTCTGTCAAATACCTTAGAAATATCAAGTGAAACTATCTTGTTTCGCCATATTGATATATACTCTTTGGTTCCACTTTTCGGTGAGACATGCCATCAAATCACCAGTGGATGTGTTGCTACGAAAACCGTACTGCCGGTCATTGAAAAGTTTTCTTGTTTCAACATATTTCATTAGCTGACGGTTTATCAGCGTTTCCATGACCTTGGAAGAAGGTTCGTAAGTGCTATGGGTCTGTAGGAGGAGTGACGAGTTATCTACCAGATAATTCCAGATTGAACGCAGCGCTTTCATTGTCATTGATTCATGACCAAACCTCGTATTAAAATTACACTCGCCTCATTTCTCATTTCTATACGATTCCTATTGGCGGCAATTATTTAATATCTATCATATTATCAGTTAGTGAAGTAAGGCGCCAACAAACACGTGCATTATAGTAGTAGAGGCAATCGTTAACAATAGAGTACCAGTGATTTTGATTCATATCTATAGTTTTTTTTAATAGTTATATATTAATTAGGTCTCAAAAATTGTTTCACAATAAGTTTGTTTTCCACGAAGCCATAGGGCTTATCCGCAGGAGGTTGATTTGGAAATTTTAACATCTAGCAAAATGCTTAAGTATATAATGTACATATATGATATCATTTTACCAGTATTAGTATATGTTAAATATTAAGAAAGAAAAGTTGTTCTAATAGTTTTTTCTGACATTTAAATTTCCATAGATATTATTGCTGGAACGTATTTGAAACATACCCCGTGCGCGTCTTGTCGTATGACATATGACATAGGTTCCATATGATGTCGCTATCAATTATTACTCCTAAATATTTATAGCTTTCGACAACCTGAATATCTTCACCTCTGACTGATGTTGTTGAATCCAATCGCGAGCTGCGAATGTGCATAAGCTTTGCTTTAGATGAATTTAGTATGAGCCCGTTATCGCGGCACCATTGAAATCCATTTGTAAATAAATAAGAGTGGTCCGAGTTTGTGGCAATCCAGAAATAGCCGATAGTTAGTCAGCCTTTAATTTTTACCCGGAAAATTCTTAGGGCCAAGTATTGTAGTTTTGCACCCAATCCGCCAATATACCACAGATTCCAATTCTACTTAAGGCTTGGATAAATGTTGCATGATTGTGTGTGTCGAACGCTTTGCAAAAGTCCGTGTAAAGCACTGACACATGGTGACCTCTATTAAAACTTCCATTTATGGCATCTAAATATTCGCTTAGAATTTTACTCGTGCTTTTTTTTTTTTTTTTTTTTGAAAGCCGTATTCCTTTCCGTGGGTGAGTGAATATTTTTTGATAAATTTTAGTAGCCGACTCGTAACAACTTCTTCCAAACATCCAAACCGCCATTGTACCACCGTTGGTCGTACCACCGCAATTTACAATTTCTCTGAATGCTACAGATCATTTGGGACATTTAGTATCTCCTCCTCCTCCGTCGTATGGCCAGCAGTGTTACTCAAGTGTTTGAGCCTTAAAAATAACAGAAAAAATAAAAGCAACAACTTACTCTAAAGAAGATGAACATAAATCAGTTTGTGGGTTAGTGCCTTCAACATTTTCATCTGGGATACGTACGAATACGATGCTGGCGCATTCATAATTTACTTCTCGCACATAATACCAACTCATGCGGATGCTGATTTTCCAGTCAATTTACAACTTCGACTCTGCACGCAAACGATTCATGATGCACCACACGGATGCTGGCTCTATGCTCTGCAAAATGTGTGTACTTCATCTGCCTCGCCTAAGTATGATAGTTCCTTGAAAGACCATTTCAATTCCATCCAAGACGCACACGCAGCAACCAGATACAATTTTCTGTACTTCGTTAGCTTTGAATCTGGAATCTTTGGTCTCCTTAATGTTTTACTTAGGGATCCGGTTGGTGTTCAAAAGAATGCGTGGTGATTTTCGGTACATTTATTCGTATCCACCTGCTTCCTACAATCCGGACGGAGCGAGCTATAATTTTGCATAATGACTCCACTTCTGGACTACAAATATTAAAATGGACAAGAACGCTGAGCTCCTTATGTGGGCACACACATCGGATGCCATTCATAGTCATAGAAGGCGACATGAATTGGTGCAGCTCATGTACATTAGGCATAGTCAGTGTCTTGGTTGCTTTGGTGGCTTTTGTGGAGGTAAATTTACCAGCGGACAAGAAAAAATTATGTCTCGTTGAGATTGGAATCGGAAAATTGGGTTTAAGCTTGAGGTACATCGATTGCCGCATGCTGTTAGGTAAAGGTATTACATCTCTGAACACGCCTTCTTCTCTGTCTAGTATTGAGTATCGAGCAAAAGAGACCCATCAATTTATCCCACTTCAAGTTGCGGATACATTGAAGGGAGAGCCGTATTGACACACGCACCCATTTCATAAGAAACCCATCGTAAATTAAGTATGTGAATAGCATTCGACACGACTCGTGGTAATCACCGTTTTTCATTCTGGTTTCCCCCCTCAATACACAATCGAGATCCAAAGATACCGAAATGATTGAGGCTGGCTGAGATTGAGGCTGGCTGAGATTGAGGCTGGTTCAGATTGAAGATTGCGGTCTGAAGAGCTGAGAAACAGTGCAAAGGTTTCTCGACTTGACTCGATGGGATTAAGACTTATTTATGGAACTTATTTCAAACACACAAGTATGGCACGAGAGGTCATTGATACTGGCCCACGGATAATTAAGTCATTTTCGAGAATTAAAAGATTTTGTTCAAGAAATTGAAATGTTCCGATGGATTATCGAAATTAATTGACGTAGATTATGAAAATATTTCATTTCTTTATGGAAACGAGGTGTAGACGTTATTGGCGTAGGAAAAGAACTTGAACCGTGGATAGGTGGCAGGTGAAATGATTTTTTTAAAGAATTGTGGTAAGAGTCAATATATAGAGGTACATAGAAACTGTGCTTAATAATTCGTAGAAGATGTGTTGCAAATTCCAGCATTGGAAATACTTTACTTTCTCTATTAGGTATTGTAGGTATTGTGCAGGGAAAACGGTTAGTACTGTAGTGGATACGAATGAGAAACGATTCAAGATTTTAAATCTAAACAATGCTGGCTCTGGTCCTGACACTATTTAGTACTCGTATATAGGTTTACATCTAATTTGAAGGCAGATTTTGTAGCATTCTTCGATAAAGTAATAGTTGTTTTGAAAAGGTTGTAGTTTTGCAATGTCATATTAGGACGGGTCATCTTCAATACTTAATTGGGTATGGATTTGATGGAGTCATGTTATGGAGAACGATCATCGTCATTGTAAGGCGAATAGAGGAGATCGCTTGGGTTTTTCGTTTTCATTATGATGGCATCATGCACACTATCTTTTCCCAAAAAGAATTCCATAAATGGACATAGTATAATTATTCAGTCAATGGTAGACGCCAATGGTACACTCATCTCGTAAAAAAAGTGATAGTTTGTGATGTCCGAGCTCAGCTATCAAGTTCGAAGCGTAATGCTTGCCTTACATCCCAATGGTGGCACGAGTACGATAACTTTGGCGCCAAGAATTGATAACGGTATTTTGTAGAGGAGCTAAAAAATAGCATTTTTTACTATGGAACTCGTCCCGTTTAGGAGTTATGGGCAATTTAAAAACAAATGACTTAAGATGGGAAAAAAATTATTAAAAAACAATGGTAGCACTTACAATAAAGTATTATACAGAATATAAAAATATAAATTTTTTTCTTTAACACAAAATTTACGTAAAATTATTCGTGTGAATAGTTTTTGAATAATTCACATTCAAACTCAAATTCTTGGTAAAAAATTAAAAAAAATTTTTTTTTTATTAATATTACTCAAAATTGTGAAATAATGTGCCAAATTGTATTCAATGCGCGTATTAGTTCTGAATCGAACACAAAAAAAAACCGCATGGCTTTATGTCCTCTAGTTTTTGAGCAAATTGAAATTGAAATTACTACTTTAGTTTTGTTTTTGGCATTTATGTACGTAGTCTTCCTTTGAATAAGTTACTGAGTACTCGTATTATTTAAACATCTCGCAGACGCCTATATCAATAGTTTTCTTAATAAAGAGTACACGGGTGACCCGCTTCGCGGGATTAAGGGATTTCAACCCTCTTTCCGCAGGCGGCAGGTCCCGCTCACGCAACTTCGTTGCTCCGCTCGGGGTATGTGCTTTTCGTCAGGCTGGCGTCTATGTCATCAATACTCTTCATCCACAGTATTCATCACAAAATCACAAAGTTCCCATTAATAACAAAGTTTCACTAATTCGCATTTCACTAATTACTTTGCGAAATATCTATGTGTGTACGTATGTAATATGTAATGCACTTGATAATGATGCAAAAATATAACCGAACAAACGTTTGGCTTCTATACCGTTATTTCTTTTTGCGATAAGGCGTGTAGTTATTGATATTCACAAAGATCACTCTGTGTTCAACCGTAATGCGAATCAAGTGATATTTTTCGTGAATAAGCAATGACGGCTAAGCATCCTCTAATCCATCCTAAACTAAATAACTTCTCAGTGTTTTGTTCGTTCGGAGATTTGGTGTCGACCAACGAAAGAAACATTGCATTTTTAGAAGAATCTGGTTTAATTCCCACTAAAACATCCATTCCCCCACTGTGTTGCAACTTACTTATGAAGGCAGAAAAGGGTAGAAATGTAAAGTGTGGTTGGATGTGGCGATGCTCAAAAAAAAGCTCTAAAAAAAGATGACAAAAATTTTAGAAATACAATCAACCCATTTATCGGTACATTTTTCCATGGACCTCAATGTCGGCTAGAAATTTACCACGTGCTTGCAATAATTATCGCTTTTGTTATCAAAATGCCTGTGAACACGGTTTTTCAGGTAAATTAATTAAACCTTAAGCTACAACCTAAGGATTTTTAAAAATATTAATACATGTATGTTATTATTTTAAAATTAGCATATAATCGCTTGGCGCCATCACGACAATAAAAGTGAGCTTAGTAAATCTACTATAATAGATTACTATAACTATTGTCGTGAAATAGCCGAAATAAAAGCATCTCACGTCGATGTTAACATTGGCGACGAAGGAAAAACTGTACAAATCGACGAGACCTTTCTTACAAAAAGGAAATGCCACAGAGGCCGTATAACCGAACAAATGAAAATCGTAGTGTTGGGGTTATTTTGTAAAGAAGATAAGGTCGGACGCTTCTTTAAAGTGAACTCCAAAAATAAAGAAGACTTGTGGCCTTATATACACAAATACGTTAACCCCAACAGCAGTCGTATTTGTACCGACAGCGCACGCCAATACATAGGTACAGAGAAAATGTTCCCTACTTCTACGACTCATGAAATTACAAACCACAGCATAGGCGAATATGTTGACAAGACCGATGCAACCAATATTATAAATGATCTTGAGAATCAGAACAACGCAGCACCTTCACCAATATATGGCACTTTTCTTTTACCGGAAATACTGCCTTGAAAAAAATTATAAGGACGACATGGGCTCCCAAATCACGGAATTTTTAATTGACGTAAAAAAAGTGTACCCAGGTTTTGTCAAAGGTAAAGAAAGTGTGGGTTTGCAACTGAAGGACTTCGACCCTCCGACCGTTCACAGTGAGCACTTAGAAGGTATTTTGCTACCAAAACAACCTCGGCACTTCACCATCATCGACGAACTCAACGAACTCGACATTGACACCAGTACGGACGATGACTTCATTGACGAAATTTACATACCTTTTTAATATGTACTAGTACATTGAACATTTCATTGACTACTCTTAACTAACACCTAACTTACTCACAAACTGACTGACTGGGACGCCTTACAAAGATGACCCTATCATCAATGTTAATCGTCAAAGTGAGATCACCATAAATACCAAAAAAAAACGTCTTATAAAAAATAGTTTTAGTAATTTTCAATTTTCTCAAAAACTAGAACATATAAAGCCATGCGGTTTTTTGTGTTCGATTCAGAATTAATATGCGCATTAATACAAAAAAACAATTGGGTACATCATCTCACAATTTTGAATAATATTGATTTAAAAAAAAAAATTAAGTTTGAATGCGAATTATTCAAAAACTATTCAAACGAATAATTTGATATAAATTTTATATTAAAGAGCAAATTTTAAGCTTTCAAGGCCTGTATAGTACGTTATTGTAAGAATTGCCGTTGCCTTTTAATAATTTCTTTCCCATTTTAAGTCATTTTTTTCTAAAATTTCCCCTAACTCCTAAACGGGGCGAGATAGACCCCCTCCCATAGTAAAGTTTTTAACCCCTCTACATAATACCGTTATCATTTATTGGCGCCAAAGTTATCGTACTCTCCCCCCAATGATTGTCCCTTGTTACAGCATGACTATTTCCTTACTCATGCACGTCAAAATTGCAAGGTCGTGCTCGACTAGCAGCATAGGAGTCACGACCTTATGCAGAAGAGTTTGACGGAATAGGTGTGTCTGTTGCGTGTTTGACTAGAAAATGGTGGTAGTGTTTGATCAATTAATTGTGTATTTGGTGTTTTAAATAATTATATACAATATTTGTTTTATTGAATGTTTAATTTAAATACTTAAATTCAATAAAAAAATGTTTAGTATTCTAAATTTAAATTTTACTGTGTATAAAGGCTTATGTGCTATGTAGGTGCAATGAAAAAGAAAACGCTCTTTACTCGCTTCTGACTGAATGACTAAAGATTGAAAGTAGGCGAGCAATCTGAGTTACAAAGTGTTATAGAAAATGTACAATAGTATACATATACAAGTGTGCCGAAAAGAAAAATGGATTTCTAATTTAATATATTTTATTTATTTATTCTTCAGATATTAAATCGCCAAACAACAACGACAAGAGGCGAAAATGAATTAAATTCATGTACACCGAAGGCGGTACTATTTTTACGTGTCGACAGGATGGCGTGCGATATTACTCGTATAAAGAAAAATGATGTCATCCCTAGTCATTTCGGAAGTCGTTTTTAGCTGCACGGACTGTAGAGTTGTTAGCTGATGGTTGTCGTGCGTGAAGTTGTTGGCTGTTGGTGCGAGCTGTAAGCCGCGAGCGAATGAGCTGGTACATCATTGCCATCAGTGTCTCCACACAAGTATAGGCAACTTATTCACAATTGATTCCAAACACACAGCCTCCCCTGAAAGACTAAAGCAACGAAGGGAGCCACCTTCACTGCGGGTCGTAGAAACTCTTAAAATTTACTATGTACGATTATAACTTTGGATCGTTCTGTTATCGCTTTAGATATGTATATTTTTAATACACCCTAGGACCCACTTAGATGGAGGCAGATATATCTCTATCAGTACAATGACGTCATCGACCTTAAGCTTTGGTCTTCCATATTGGTGGATGCTGCAGTGATGTAAGATATTCTGCAAACGACTCTAAAAGCCTTGCAACATTGCCTTTAATAGAGACCAGTTAGTACTTATCGAAACATTATTAATAGGAACAGAAGGCTGTGGAACTGCGGTATACAGCTCTCCCCTTAAAAAATACGACGACTAAGAGCAATGTCATGAGGGTCTGATGAATGCCACTTGGAGCGGGAATTAAAAAGAGACTCGATAGTAACTAAAAGAGTGTAAATCTCTTCATAAGTCAGTTTTGCATTTCAATGTTAACTTTACAGAAGAAAAAATCGGTAGATGGACACCACTGTAGACCTAAAATCTTTACTGACTTCGATTCTTCGAAATCGACAGAGGAAACTCCTCGTTGATACTTTGGTATGGACAACAAAAGTGGCCATTTTTGTAGAGGAAGACCAGCAGATTTGCAGATTTCTACTAAATATATCTGAAGGGTGATGAGTTCGTCTATGTTGTTGGCACCTGTTACGACCTCATCCACATAAAAGTTATTTTATAAAACCCTTGATGTCAGAGGATGTGTCATGTATCCGCAGTTAATTGTTTAAGCGTACGGGCGGTTAAAAGCACCTAACCACAGAGCAATTTGTACACACAATTTCCAGGACGTTATTTAAGGAAGAACAGAAATTGCGAGATTGCCTGAGGCAAGGTTTAATGGAAGGCCAATTGTCTTCCAAACGAGGCAATTTTCCTGCTGGTTTCAAGTTGCAATCGGAAATTGTATCAAATATTGCCCTGTGTGTGCCCCACAACTCACTGTTAGTAGTCTCTAATGTTTTATAGGATTCTATGGATTCTGGCGCCAAAATATCCTTTGAAAAGCGGCGTGCTTTCGCGAAATCAAAACCTGCTTATACATTTTTCCATATGCCCTGACATGACACACAAATCACGATGATAATGAATTCAAGATAACGAGAAGTGACATAGAGTGGTATGATTTGGCAGATGCATCAAAAACATTTCTCATTTTGGATGCGCTGTTTTCGTTTTTAAAGACTGCGTGGTAAGGCAAGATTGCTTTATTTTTCTGTCAGACAAAAAACTAGTCATTGTACTATTTGTAAATTCCTTTTAACGACATCTTTCAGTCCTACGAAGAAAGATGAGTAAGAGCTTCAGTGGTATGGTGCCTATAGTACCAGCCCCAATCACGTCAGTGCCGAGTACCTGCAACCGGACAATAAGCCAAACATTCACAAAAATTATGCTTTGCGGTGTCGTCATCACTTTCACAGGAAACATCGCAGGATGTTTTTTTGTGTCACTTATGTCCAGCACATTTAAGTGCTTAGCAAAAGCGTAATGCCTGTCACGACGCCAGTACCCAACCTGAATTTTTTCCTGCAACGGGAAAGCAAAATGGCCGCTAACTTCTTAGAGACGTCGGGAAGCATCCGTTTAGTCTGCCTGCAACGTGGGGAGTTATGGCATCTGCAGATGTGCTCATATGAGACCCAACTGTCAATGGAAGCCTTAACCGAGGACGCAGGCAGGTTCTGAAAAACTCTCCTCTGAACCTTGTCTGGCAAGTTCATCGGCGATTTGATTTCCCTCGATCCCATTGTGACCTGGGACCCAGACAAGGGTCAATAAATTTAGCCTTCCGACTGCCTTCAGTTATCTCTTGCATTCTTGAACTAGCGTGGAAGTTGTATGAGGGTTTAGCAAGGCTCTATTGGCAGCTTGGCTGTTGCTACAGATGTGAATGCTTCGCGCCCCCCACCAGTTCTCAGTTCGCTGGAAAGACAGATGCAAGCTTTCCTAACGTCGTCCTCCAGATCCAGAAAGATACCAGCACTACATCCTATATTGGTTTTGGATCCGTCCGTGAAGACCCGATTGAAACCACTCGAACTTGTCACCAGGAATGTGGCTATTGGAAGTAATTGTCAACGGTGGGACTGCTATATGTAGCGAGGTTTTTAACGTATTGGGCAAAGTACCATCAAAATCGAAAGAGAAGCTATTGACGGTCCAAGGGATTCTCACATCTGGACGAACGAGCCACTGTTCCGGGGAGTATGTTTTTCTCTATTGCAAAAAAGGCTCAGTTATGTTATTACTACGCGCAGGGAAATGGGCGTTCATTAAGGGTTCTAAGGATCCCCTAGTAGGAGTTGTCCAGCTTCCTTCGATCTACTGAAGAAGCGATGGGCAAGTATTACTTTTGGATGAAACCTTACATAGTCTTGCAGATCACTTAAGTAATTCACTTGATTCACAATATATTTTCGAAGTGTGCCTTGTAGCGCTTTCAACGGCTATCTTGTACATAATAGATATTAAAGGTGTCTCTGGCCATCTTCCTGAGCTTAACCAGATCCTCTTTCCACCATATCGGAAATTTAAATTGGCTGTGCTTTATAGCACATGCAACATTAATAAGGTTTGAATGTGCGTTTAAATGCATACACTATAGTATCCAGATCAGGAGTACAGTTAAAAGGGAGTGGTGGTATGTTCTTAAGTTTAGACTTAGTTATCTGACTAAATTTTGTACAGTTTGTGATTCAAGAATTTCTATAAGGCTTGGGAATCTCGATTCTAAAATCCAATTCGAAGGGAGTTAAATTGTGGTTCGAGAAGTATCTAAGGTTGCGCACCCTGAATTTATTGACACTAAAGTTGTCGCTGGCGTTGACTTTTGACACTTCAAGTCAATGATAGCCTCCCACCAGCTAAAATTTTCCATACTCAGAAATTTAATGATAAATATGTATAGTCTGTTAGAGATTCTAAAGTTGTTGTCATCGCTATCCCATAGTAAATGTCTGGCGTTTTTTCAGCATATGGACCTTTTCAGGCGATTCTCGTTCATGTAACATAAGTGAAAGCTATGTATATACTTTGACCATTTTTGTCTATTTTGAACATGCTCTTAAATGTTTCTTAGCTAAAATGATAGTTCTTGACTTACCGTCGTTGAACGGATTGTAGAGTACATCATATTGCTTGTCATGTACTAAATAACCACGCAACAATTGAATTACTACTTATTGGAGATTTTAATGCAAGAATAGGTTTATCTCAAAATAGCTTTGTTAGTGAATTTAGTCCTTCACCTATTTATATAAACCGGAACCGGAACTTGCTGATGCCTGGACCTGCAGAGTCTTAATTGGAAGTTGTGAAGGAGATTTTTGTGGTGAATACACTTACCTGCGAGGAAGTTGGTGACTTTCGAGTAGGTTATTAAGGACGAATTGTAATAATTCATTCAAAGTTCTTTAAGCAGCATCAAACAAAAGCTTTAAAAACCTTTTTCATGCAAAAAAGCTAGCCTCTAATCAACAGAATATTGAGTTACTAAATAAATCGAGATCATCATCAGAGTTCTGGAAAGCCACTAAAGTTGTAAAGAGAAAAAGAAATGTTATCGCTTTAGGTCTATAAGCGGAACAGCTAAAAGAGCACTATAAAATCCTCCTCAACGCAGCACAAAGTTCACCACCTTTTTAATATGCAGCACTATACACGAGTACATCGATGAATTTCTGGACTCTCCAATCAGTATAGCAGAAATAAAAATTGTTATCGGAAACTCCAAGAAGAACAAGGCCCCAGGAAGTGACCGTTATAGTAGATTAGGTTAGGTAAGAGTGGCTATTGGAAATACCAACACACTTAGGCCTATTGGCCCATTGCGATGCCACGTAGATCTATGATCCTCTAACTAATGGAACCAGTTTGAGCTTATAATAAAGCGTCGGAGACTGTTAACGTCTATGTTTTCTAGGTTGTTTAGGTCGTTCAAGAAGAAAGCTCCTAGGTGAAGCGTCGAACGGTCGTAGGAATAGCGCGTGATCATTTCTACCCGTTCACATCAATCGTACGATGCAAATGCTGTATCGCGTGTTCTTGTCGCGTTACTAAGTGTCGTGGGTGGAGGTGTGCGTGTTTTTTTTTGTTGATGGGTGAATCGATATATTGTAACATCTCGCCCATCCTGACCTAAGTATCGACCTCGAGACTATTTCTATTCCCTTCTTCGTCGTCTTCTCCGCCTTCACAGCTTTCCTCATCCACGTGTGAAAACTCCTCGTCCGGCAGTTCACACCAACGTTTTAACTTATCGGCCCTTAACACAGCATCATACCTGAGTTGTGTGCGTTGCATTTGTGGTACGAGTATGTCTTTAACCACATATCGGTCGTTCGGCAAAACCTTTGCTATGATGTAAGGGCCTTTGTATGGTGGTTCAAGCTTTCTCGACTCTCCAGTTGCAGCCTGCTCCTTCTCAATCAGAACCAAATCTTTTTCTTGATATCTCGTCGGTTCGCGATGTTTCCGATCGTAACGTTCCTTTTACAGTTGTTGGTTTATCTCGATGTTCTACACAGGTCTTGTTCTTCGTCGCATCATTTCTTGAGGTGTAGTCAATTCGTTATCTTCGAGTTCCAAAAGTAGTTTATTCCCCCCAATATCTCTTGGCGTAGAAGAGAACAGTACCTCATGCGGACTTACTTTCGCCGTTGCGTTGTTCATGGTGTTGAGGCTCCACTGTAGGTACCGCAGATTACCAGCCCCATCCTCGCCGGCTGCATGCCCACACTTCATTGCATCTAAAATTGTGCGGTTGGATCGTTCTGTCCATTTCCCCTTGGGGTTCTCACCGCTGTTTGGATGTGCTTGATACCATTGTCTAAGCAGAACCTCGTGAACGATGCTAAGGTTGAATACTGTACCCCTGTCAGTAATGACTCGTCGCGGCATGCCGAAGTATCCAGAGAAGTCTGTTAGTGCTTGAATCACTCTCGCAGTGTTAGTCGTCTTTGTCGCTCGGAGGATAGTATATTTCTTGAAGTTGTCTATGATAGTGAGCAAACGGCAAGGGCATCCGCTCCAAGCTATACAGTTCCCCTTCAGCTCTGCCGCCCTTCCTCTTCGCGTATGCGCAATCCACGCACGTCTTCAGGCAGTTCTTCGTAAATTTCCTCATCTGCGGAAACAAGAACGTCTTCCTGATCCTATTGAGCGTATTTTTCCTCGGCCATGTTCCCACTGTCGTCATGGAACAACTTAAGAATTCTCCATCCTACAGCTCTCGGTACGACCCACCTTTCGGTATCGTTCACCTTTCGAAATAGTCGATTTCCCCTAACTACATATTACTTCTGTAGCTGCTTGTTTGATGGGTGTGATGTCATGTTTAGCGTCGTTATGGTTTCGCGTAACTTCTCATTTTGCCACTGCATCGTTGCTAACCAGTCCTTGTCTGTTATATTAGCGTTTAGAATAAACGAAGATGCCTCTTCCACTTGATCTTCTGACTGAATTTTCTTGAAGTTAAACTCCACCTGGCAACCCTCGGTACTAGTTTGCTTTTGTTTTGTGTGGCTACGACCGATTCGCAGTCGGTTACGACTGTAAATTCTCTACCAAGCAGGTACAGTCGGAATCGATCCAGGCTTTCCACAATTGCTAGCACTTCTAGCTCGTAGGAGTGGTACTTCTTCTCAGCTTCGGTTAATTTTCGGCTGAAATATAGTACCGGGCGAAGTCTGTTGTCTGTCGGGCTTCTTTCAAAGAGGATACCCGATACCCCGACCCCTGATGCATTCGTGTGTACTTCGTGCCAGCATTCTGGATCGAATAGCACCAGCACTGGTGGATTCGTGAGTATCTCCTTTAGCTGCTGAAGCGGCGTCTCCTGTGGTCCTGTCCACTCAAACCTGCTGTCTGCTTTTGTCCACGAATTTTCGGAAGAATCCAGTTAGCCCAAGGAACTGCCTTACGGTGTGGACGTCCTTTGGCGTTGGAAACATCTGGATGGCTGCAGTTTTCGTTTGCTGGGTTTTATGCCTCCTTCGTTAACTTGATAACCGAGGAACTCAATGTCGGTCTCTAGGAATGTGCATTTGTTCGGATTCAGCGTAAGTCCCCACTCTCTTAAGACCTCGAGTAATCTCGCATCTTTTGCATTCCCTCCTAAATGGTTGTGCTGGGAATAACGACGTTGTCAAGGTAAATAGCAATATCTCCTGGTGCCAGTCTTGTCTTTATTTGGTTCATCACGTGCTGGAAGTATGCCGGTGAATTTACCAATCCGATGGGCATTCGGTTGAATTCGTATGCCCCTCGTCCGTTGAAAACGCAGTGTATTTTCTGCTGCTTTCTTCCACAACAATTTGGTGGTACCCAGAAGCAGGATCGAGTGTTGAAAGAATGCGTTTCCTGCCAATAACATTGACTTCGTCAATGACCGGCATGGGAAACTTGCGCTTTACTGTTGCTTTATTCAGCATGCGGTAGTCCAAACAAAATCTCTCGCCACCATCTTTCTTCTTCGTAAGTACAATCGGCGAATTAAAATCCGATACTGATGGCCTTATTATTCCTCTGTTTAGCATTTGGCTTACCATTTCCTTCACGATCGTCCTTCTTGCGAATGGGATCTTGTACGGTTGCGTGTATATAGGTGTCTTGGTTGTGAGCTCAATGGAACACTCACCTCCAAAATATGTTCCTATTTCGTCAAGGTCCTTTGAGAAGCAATCTCGAAACTCGTTGATCAGTGATTTAAGGTTGCATTGGATTGGTTCGCGCAGATTCCCAAATTTCAGGTCCTCCAATTCTGTATCCGATCGTGCGGATATATCCCTTCCTTTTCTACGTCGACTTTTCGTCTTCCACTGCTAACACCGTCTCTGATGCCTCGGCCGTGCAATCCATGATATCCATCACCCGAAAAGACTTCACCAACTTTACTTGTGGTTGATCCAGCAGTTTTCTACCAACTATCATGTCGTATGGTTGGCTCTGTCGTGGTACAATCAGCACCTCACACCAACTTTTCAGCTTGTCCACCCTCACCTTCGCAAACAACTTCCCAACTGTTTTGCATCCTCCTCCCCGAATCCTCTTAGGCTACGGTCATCCTTCTCGTAAATGATGCCTACGTCGTCCGCTACTTCCTGTGTTAGTGTAACGCAGTCGCTACCTAAATCAATGAACGCCGTCACGCATGTCCGTTTACCTCAACCTCTTTGATGTACTCATTTTTCTTTTCCTTCAGCAACATCTGAGTTGCTCTTCCATGCGTATTCACGGCAGTTCCCGATGGTCCACTTGCTGACGGGCAGTTGGTTTGTCAATTAAATTCGTTTGTCCAATGACTAACGGTTCCATGAGGTGAATTCTGTTGTTGAGGTGCCCCTGCTGTCAAATTTATTCTGCAATTCTTGAGTGCGCCCTGACTATCGCAATCGCGTAGTCCGACAATCTACCGCACTCGTTTAAGGATATATCGGACCGAGTCAGGTTTCGCTGCCCTAAATGCCTCTCTGCACTCGGTGTCTGCTATACCCCTCACGATGTACTTGACCAAGGTACGTTCATCAATCCGCCCTCTTGCAGAAATAGTCTTCATTACGAAGATGAACTCCTCTAGATCCGCATTCTGCTTTTGTTTTCAGTTCCGGAGTATGACGTGTAGATCGGCTTCATCGTCGGTTGTTGGAAAATTATCTGCGAGGTCCTGGAAGAAGTCTTCCAACGTCGCGTGCGTTACGCTGTCACCCCAGATCCTGGCTACTCCGGATAGTTTTGAAGTAGCTGCCATCATCACCAGCCTTTCATCCAGCTCATAGATGTCCTTTACATCCTTTAGTTTCCTGATCCATGCTGTGGAGGAGAGTCCCACGGGATTTTTTGGGCTGAATGCTGGATCATATCTGCTAGGTCTCTTACTGCAAACATGTTGCCAGCTTTAAATGAAGACATCTGTCTGGAGGTATTCTTTTCCTCATTTATGATTTCACTTCGGTGACTTGGTGGCTTACTGCTATCAAGGGTCCTCTGCTTGATAAGTTTATTTTCCTCACGTAACCTTGCCAATTCGGTAGCCATATCGAGCTTCTCTCTACTCCGTTCTATGTCCTCAGTTAGTCGTTGCAGCATCTCTTCATTTAACCCACCTTGGTCCAGTCCTCTTTACTTTAACTCCTCTCTCAATTTATCACGCGTCCACTCATGGTAGTTGGTGTCTTCCATACCTCGCGCAGGTCCATAATCTCATTAGATTCCAAAATCCCACTTCTGAAGTTGAAAAGTAATAAACGAATTAAAAAAAAACAGGCGTTACGCAAAGGCTCTTTTATTTAAATTCTTTGGTTACACACGCTTCGTGAATGTAACGACGACCGTGCGTTTGATGTCGCGTTCTTTTATATGGTGAGTCGAACGATCGTAGGAATAGCGCGTGATCATTTCCTCCCGTTCGTATCAATCGTACGATGCAAATGCTGTATCGCGTGTTCTTGTCGAGCCGCTTAGTGTCGTGGGTGGGTGTGTGCGTTTTTTTTTTTTTTTGTTGATGGGCGAATGGATATATTGTAACATTTGTAAAAGCGCCAAGCCTTCTTGCGTGCTTGGCTACGAGGCAGTGTCCAGTGATGACACCTATTATGGCGCTGGGATGTTTCCTATTTAAAAGGATCAGAAACAGCGATTCAGATCCAGCTTTGGCCAGATCTGTTTGGTCGCTAGACATGTTTGCCCAGCAGTCCAACTAAGGTCTGTTCTTTTTATTGCCACCAGCTTTAATGTTAGTTTCCACGTAGCGATTGGTATACCTATACTACCCTTTTCCGGTAAAATAGGTGGAGTGGTTCCAATTTTGGCGAGTTCATCGGGTCTGCAGTTCCCTGGAATATCTCTATGGCTCGGCACACAACAAAGGTGAATGTTGAACTGCTCTGCCATCTCCATGAGAGATGATCGGCATTCAAGGGCGGTTTTAAAATATAATGAGATCGAGTCCAGGGACTTGATGGCGCCCTGACTATCCGAAAGTATGCGGATATCCTTTGCAGATATCACGTTTTTCTTCAGCCAGGACAGAGCTTCTGTAATTGCCAAAATTTCCGCCTTTAACACGCTACAGTGATTTGGAAGAGGCAAATAGAGGTTGAGATTTATCTTATCTGAGAAAACACCGCCACCAACTCCGTTATCGGTTTAAGATCCATCTGCGTTGAGATGGATTGAATTGTCTTCCATGAAAGCATCTTCCTCCCAGAATGATCTAGAGGGGAAGCTTACATGGAAGTTTTTGTCAAACCAAAGTTCAGGTATGGTGTAATCGATGTTCTCTGTGAGGATTCCTAAGGTGTAAAGAATGTTGGCGTGGCCAAGTGAATTATTTGTCCATTGTTTAGTCGCTTCAAGGTGAATAGCTGCTGTGGCAGCTACTTGCCTGCTGAAGTTATCGAGGGGTGTTAAATGAAACAGAATGTCTAATGCCGCACAGGGGGTAGAAGGAGGGTCTATGATTAGAATTTTGTATTTCCTGGAAAAGATCGGTTTTATGGATGCTTATTCCCAATCCACAGCGATCTGCCCAGCGGATTAATCTATTGAGATTTACTTGAAGGAGTTCTTTAATGGTATTGAGATTCTTATCTGAGACGGCTATAGCAACGTCACACGCATAGGCAATCATCCTGCTAGCACCCGCTACCAGATATATCAGTAGTTAATTAACCACTAAGGTCCTGAGAAGGGGAGGAAGGACACCGCCTTGCGGCGTACCTCTGCTTACATATCTTTTAGCAGAAGTCTCACCCAGTTTGGAGTTGATTATCCTGCTCTTTAGCATTAGAACGATCAACTCTCCAAGTGAGTTGTCCACCTGCAGAGTTGGCAGTGCAGTCATGATTGCGGAGGTGGTGACGTTATTAAAGTCACCCTCTATGTCCACGAAA
The DNA here is from genome assembly GCA_949129095.1 of Volucella bombylans. Lineage (NCBI taxonomy): Eukaryota > Metazoa > Arthropoda > Insecta > Diptera > Syrphidae > Volucella > Volucella bombylans. The sequence continues at coordinate 65,771,070 of OX422143.1, read as the reverse complement.
GCAACAATTGTGTACTCTTTATATTGTAGGGATCGTTCGATGTGGCTAGTCAGTGGGTGTAGAGCCATTACCACCGACCTTCCTTTACAGTAGTTAATTGAGCCGTTGACAGAAGTCGTGCATCAATTTTATATTAAGAAGGAAAGATGATAGACTTATAGGTCTGAGGTCTTTTGGGGCAACATGACAACATTTTCCGGCTTTAGGAATGTAAATGTATGTAAATGTACACGGCTCTTCATAATATTTTCTAGCGCAGGCAGAATAATATCGGAGGTTCTCTGTAGCTCAGCAGGTATTATACCGTCCGGACCAGCAGACTTGTATGGTTTGAAGCTATGCAGCGCCCAGAGTAGTTTGTCTCTCGTAATCAGACCATGAATTTTTGTCTCGGTTGCAGTAGGCCTGTTTGGGGTGCTACTGGCTGCGAGTTGTGAGCTACCTGGAAAGTGGGTGTCCAGAAGCAGGTTGAGTGATTCATCACTTGAGGTTGTCCAAGAGCCGTCGGTTTTTTTAAAATAGCTAGTCATCATAGGATTGTAGAGAGGATTTTTCTTACCCGCGATGCCTCAGAGGTTTCTGTGATTTTGTCACAGAATGACCGCCAGGATTGTTGCTTTGCCTTCCTCAATTCTTTTTTGTATAATTTGAGGGATTCTTTGTATGAGTCCCAGTGCCGATGTCCACCAATGTTGCTTTTTCTTGCCTCTAGGTTGAATAAGAGGGCAGGAAGAGTAAATTCCTTGACTTCCATGTCAAGCTCATTGGTGTCACGCGGGGGACTTGATAGTTTAGAGGATAGCGTTTCTGACAGTATTCCTCTGTATTTTGACCAATCAGTTGTCCGATAGTTACGGAAAGCCGGTTGGCTGGGAGACCATCACTCAGGCTGAATTGGATGTATCTGTTGTCTAAAAAGGAGTTCAGTTCGTTAGCCTTTGAGTGATTCTGTCGGAGACAAGTGTGATATCTACCACTTCTTGTCGGTTTCTAATTATAAAAGTTGGCTCATTGCCAATGTTGCAAATAAAGAGGTTAGTACTTAAAATATAGTCAAAAAGTGACTCACCTCTATCATAGATGTCGGTACTGCCTCATACCATGTGATGTGCGTTAGCGTCGCATCCGATGATGAGGCCAGTTTTTTACCTTCCAGCTTCCAGTACCACCATTTCTAAGTTATCACCAGGGAGAGGGTCCACATGGTCGTGGCCAAGGTAAGCCGATGCCAACCAGTAGGAGCCTTTGGTAGTCTCCAGTCTGACAGCGGTTAAGTCGGGGTCGCTGAAGTTAGGAAGTAGATATACATTAAGGATACGTTTCTACGTTATACGTTCACTAATATACAAGTTCTGATATTGTCTTTGGCTCTTGTATAGAGCGGAGCATATACAGGTGTCCTAAGTCCACGAACCACGCCTTCTACAATCTGTGGTTCCTGGATTAGGATAATGTCTGCCGCGTTTTTTGAAAGACCCAGAATGAGTGCGGCCGAAGCCTTGTTTGAGTGATGGAGATTAATCTGGGGAAACCGTATCATTGCTACAGTTTTCCAGAGCAGCCTCCACAACGGTTATGTTGAAGTCCTCCGATTCTGAAAATGTGCCCAAGAGCTCATCTTCTACCTCTGATCATATAGGACCTCTCTTTGCTTCGTCATCGGTTTCCTTTGGTTTCAGGACTCGTCTGCGGAATTTCTTCTCGATATTCATTGACCCTACTCAGCCTCTACAATTCGACAAGTTCGATGCTCGCGGTAGAAGAGGAAGCGACCGTATTTCGTTTGAATGTTTTCAAGATTCAATAATTTTTCCTTTACATAAGAAAGGGGACTACAACAACCCGGTTAATTACCGAGGGGTATCTTTTTTGAATACTTCCACCAAGTTGTTCGCTGGTGTGCTATTTAACAGATTTAACACAGTGGGTAGAAAACGAGAAGATCTTACGCGAATTCCAGGCTGGTTTTAGGCAAAATTATGCCACTATAGACCAAATTTTCGCACTAGTAAACTTAGCGGAGATTTACAAGGGGAAACACAAAAAGCTATAAGCATTTTTTGTTGATTTTTGTGCAGCCAGATTTTCTGTACCACGCGAAGCGTACATGCTCTACTGATACGGCATCTCTCCACGGTCGTCAAAGTATTGAGAGCTATGTACAAAGACAACGTAGCAAACATCTGAGATGGAAGTAATCTATCAGAGGAATTTAATACGGAAATAGGGGTGAAGCAGGATGCGTGTTGAGTACTGTTATTCATCACGTAAAGATAAGTCAAACCACAATACCAGCTCTTATGTTTGCAGACGACATAGTTTTTAGCGCAAATTCGGTGAACGCAATGCAGCTAACGATCAATAGACTGGCCGAATATTGTAAATCCTGGAACCTGTCGGTAAATTTATCGAACTCAAAGATGATGATATTCAGGGAAGGCGGAAGCAGATACTCTCGCAGAGAAAGGTGGAAGTTTCAAGAAGAACAGATTGAAATTGTGAGGGAGTATAAATACCTCGGTGTTTTGATTATGATCAAGCACCTGGAAAGCAAACTAGCAGAAGCGAAAAGCGCAATTTGTTCATTTTGGAGTGACTGTATCAAAAATTAGCCATATCTCGAAGCAGATAATATCCCGTGCTACTGTAGCATCTATTCTGTTTTACGCTGCCCAAGTATGAGCAAACCGTTCATTTTATTTTATTTTATTTTTGGGCTGACGCCCCCATTTATTTGGCTTAATACACGCTACTAACTAAGACTTAAAAACTAAAAGAAAACTAGGACTTATCACTAGGGATGGTGAAGGAGATCGGATTTGAGGGAGAGAGTGCTGCGATTGAAGTCGAAAACGGAAAGGTTGGAGTTTACCTTACGCAGCATACGGGAGATTGGTTCGTTAGAGCCATATGTCGTGCCATGGATTGGTAGGTAAAATAGACGGTGGCAACGTAGATTACGAGGGTTAATAATGTACGGGTTGCAGAATTCTTTCGACCATTTTTTAACGAAGCCGAGTGATAAGTTTGCTTTAGAAATTATCTCATCAATATGGGAGCGGAAATTAAGCTGCCTGTCGCATAATATGCCAAGGTCGCGGATAGTCTCAACAAGGGATATAGATTGGCCGTGGAGATGGTAATCGATTGACATTTGGAGACATTGAGTTCTAAGCAGTTCTTGATGCACCAGGTGGAACAACTATTAAGATCTATTTGAAGGAGGCTGGAATCATGCTGTGAGGAAATGGGCTTAAAAAATTTGGGATCGTGAGCACAGAGAGAAAGTGCTGAGTGCTGAATGACCCTTTCAAGATCGTTAATGGTTAGGATGAAGAGAAGTGGACCTTGTTGACTACCTTAAGGAATACCTGAAGGGGCAGATACGGCAGACCTGAATCGAACACTATAAAAGCGATTGTCCAGGTAAGAAGATATCCATTTTAGCAAAATGGGTTCAAAGCCCAGGACGGACAATTTGAACAGGATTAGTTTATGAGACTTATCTTATCCACCCTTATTATATGGTAGAGTCATGGAGATGAAGAAAGAAAGGATACCGAAGATAGTGCTCATCCAAATGCTGCATAACGGAGGAAAATGCGTTCAAAGCTGGGAAAATCTAGCATCTTAATGTGGCTTCAATCTCCTTGTTACACCAGATGAGCAGCTAGATCCGCTAAAACATAAGTTCCACACATTACTGGAGAAAACAGGCCACAGAATTTTTTAAAGAATTTGTAAATGAAGCTCAGTCATCGCAATACAGGACATATTATAATTTGCAGAATAGAACCTACTTTCTGTTACAGAATGGAAGTGATAAGCATTATCTTCAAGGTAAGAGGTGAACTGATAAACTTAAACTACAGCCGCACCGCCCGGAACTCCCACTTTTGTATAACCTCTGCAACCTCAAAGAACGAGAGGATGTATTCCACTTCGTTGCAATAAGTGCAGAATCTTTGGACCACAGGTAATCAATATTAATAAACTGACGAGCATCTTAAACGGTGACCGAGGCTGGGATAGATTATATAACTACGCAATAAATGCACTGCGCTATAGAAAATTCATCATAGAAGTTATCCTTCTAAAAATAACACATTAAATTGTTTAAATTAATTGTATTATAAAAAAAGGTAAAAAGTAATTAAATTGTACAATCTGGTAGATGGCCATAAGCCAAGCCATATAGACTAAGTATCTAAAATTATTAAGAATACATTTTTTTATGAAATAAATTGTCAATTAAACTAACAAACTAACTAACTAACTATTGCTTGTCATGAAGTCCCTTAATATCCCTACTCTCTCAGGGGAGAACACACAAATTAAAAAGCACATCTCGGGTGTTTCTGATTAATCTTCAACATCATCATTCATCGCAGCCCTCGGTTTGAATACTCATGTCGTCCAACAGTTTGTTGGTGTCGTTTGGCATACTTAATACTAAAGTGCAATCGAATGTCGGCCTTCTCTAGAATCTCTTAAGATTCCTCGTTTATGTGAAGAAGGAAGGTTATTCTGTTTTTTCTGCGGTTACTCACTCAGCTTTGATATCTGTGCAACTCGAGTTATATAGCTTAAGGATATGCGGGCACTAGATTTTAGTGGGATGCCATTTGCTGGGGTGAGCTCTAATCTAAAGATCTCCTTCGTTGGTTACAATGTTGCCATTTTTGGACTGCTTGTTCGTAAGCGCAGTTTACAAATAACATACCATCGAGAAACAGAGAGCCAGTTGACTATGTTCCGGGACTGGCACACTTACACATATACAATAGATATCCGTCGAAAATTTATCAATTGCGAACCGGTTCTACTTTAGTTTGGTGAAACGACTAGATTCGACACTTTTAACTCCATAACTGAGGTGATGCTCGGGCAGGCCTACCTTAAGGCGCGGCATTTACTATTGTACATTGGTTTTTCTAAAAAAAAATTAGAAACTTAAAAGAAAACCAGGCTTCTCGTTTATCGATCACAAATGACGGAACATTTAATGTGAGAAATTAGTAGCTGCGTTCTTGGTATCAACAAAGCTGAAAGGCGACTGTTTCTCAGGTAAATTTTGTAAACGGGTCGTTTGTCGGCTAAGTAAAGATGTATAAATTGAAAATTGAGAGGCTTACATATAAGTTATCTGCTCTTGGCAGATGATTTATTCATCACTTCATCCTTCCAAGCCCAACTCCATAAGAAGGATTTGTAGCTTTCTAAAATGACGACGTTTGATAAATAAGAGGTTGTGGTTGCGTCTAAAATTAATTGAAACAGATTTTCCTACTAACGTCGAATGGATTCATTCCGATGAAGAGAAGTTGAAACCACCATATACTGTCTAATATACCCCCAGATATTCGGTTTTATATTTAACAGATACCACAGATCTGCATAAATATTAAAGTTTAAAAGCTGCATCAAACAACAACTGCTTCAGCAAACATCAGTTGAAAAGTCTTGTCATCGCAATGAAATAATTTATTTATAAACTCAATTAGCAACCTCTCGACCTTAACATCATGATGGACAGCATTAGTAATACCATTATCATCATTATAGACATCATTGGTGTCGTCATTGTAACACCATTTAATCTTTGTAAAACAATTCCTTTGCCAAATGAGCTCAATTTCAAAGTTGCCACAGTGTACCTCCCTACTCTAACTACACCTCTAAAGGCTATTGTCTGGCAAACACACGTGTACATGTGAATAGACTATATGCTCTTCGCAAAAATCATGTGTGTATCCGTAATGTGTGTGCTCATATCTAGTTACGTATTTGATGGCATTCGACTCATCGAGGCATATCACCCATTGGCTACTTAAAACTGCATATCCTAATCTCTGAACAGGAATTATAATGATTAGTCCCATGTATGTGCGCCCATGCACGACATCCTTTTTACGGTATTAATATTACAAAGTTGCTGCAACAAAAAAAAAATTGTTGTAACCACAATAGGGCACATGCATACATTTCTACCTATCTATCATGCATATCTAATGAGTTTGTGTTATATCTGTGAGAGAGCGAAGACAACAATGCCAACCTTGCCGATATCCCCGCTAAATACCAGGATTATCCGCAGGCTACATTTTCCCTAAACGGACGAATAGACACGGACCCATCAACACTTACCATTACCATCAAGCCGACTGCCTTTTAACCCAAAACTTATTTGCAAGTGGGCACATTGCCATCAACGAATTGCATAAGGACGTTTCGTTAATCAGTCATGATACTGTCAGGGATCCGGGAAATGGATTAAACCGTGTGAACATTAGTCTATGCCGACACCTGTGTTACTCGCTACAATGCACACACACTCGTACATACATATGGATATGTTTGTACACGTATCTCTCCATAAGTAAGTACTGCATCCATTCGTTAGATTCAGGTTCACCGTGTAGCGCCGCCATAAGCCTGTTATAGGACGATAAAACCACTCAAAAAATTATCCACATCAGTGGGTTAAGTTTTCCATTGGCGGTTCATCATGTCAAAAGTGATGCGAATGCTAGCCATCGAGCGTCTGCAGCCGCCGGGTATACCCCTCGAATGGGTGCAAAAAATGCCTGCTTTTCGCTTGAGTTGTGATTCATTTCGATTGTTCCTCATCTGACAAGTATCCGTGCAAGAGAAGGTACTACGTAATCAATCGTGGGTATACGAATAGTTTAGGTCCCATTCATGGTCATTCAAACGTATCATACACATGCGTAGTCCTAATGTAAGGATCAATCATTTTACGAATACGGTGGCAATGGCAGAAGTCTAATTGAGATTTGACGGACACGTTTGCACAGGTGGATTTGATTGGCGGAAAATGGAAATTCTATTGTTGTTTGTCTTTGAAAGAAAAAGTCCTTGCATAGCAACCCTTTGTTGGTGGAAAAGGATTTGAAATATCTTTGAACCCTTCTGCTGCTGCTGATATTCGTATTTAACTCGTTTTCTACTAGCTCAAGTTAATGAGGTTTTGTTTGTGAGTACGAGTCCGTTACACCTGAAGATATTCACATGATGGTTATGCCGTGCGGTATATACATATATAGGGGCGAGTTGTTACAGTGGCACTGCTGCTTTTGTGACCAAAATAACAATTAAACGGCAGTTGACTGTTTTTAAAGATTATTAGGAGCATGTGTGTTTTTACGTGGAATTTTATCGTTGATAGACTCAATAGACAAGTAGAAATCCACATCTAGATGGTTGAACAGTGTCCGTTATTTGTCCTTAATTCAAAATTCAGAAAACAATTCGGTTGTCGACGTACTTCCGGAAATCCAAAAAAAACATATCTTATACGCACCACTAAATTCGATATCTGTAGTGTTGGTGCAGCTTAAACGGAAGGAAAAAAAACCATGATCGGTTGTAAAGACTTGCGGCCACCACCTTGTATTAGCCAATACAGGCCTTTCTCCTGTATCCGTCAGCAATTGGCTTTAGGATTAACTAATGGACCACTGCGTTGAAAGTACATAGCTTATCATTGTAAGTTAGAAAAAAAAGCAGACTCAGCTGAACAATAAGTTAAGTATAGCTCATGATTCTAAGTAGGTAACTGGTACCAGATTATTGTATCACACATAAGACTTCAATTGTACGAAGGAGACAATAGCTATAATATGAGCGTTACATGCAGAAGAATGCACGTATATAGTCCTTTTCTTGGGTTTTCCTTGACTAAATTAAATGACAGAGAGAGTTCTTCAAAACAGTAAGGCTCTCACTTTTTGTACAAGTCTTCAGCATACGCGGCCCTGAGGAAAAGAAAATGAGGGAACTCTTAACAAAGTGCTTCACCAGCTATGCTATGAGCAATGCCTCACAGTTTGTTTATGTTCAAGCCAGTTTTCTTTGACTTTTTGCCCTAAAATGAACGATTGATAAGGTTTATTAATTGTGTTACCTTTAAAAACCTCTGCGCTTAAATCTTTTGTCACGTTTGGATTGCGATGAGTTATCTTCCGGTGGCAAGGCAATGCCTTAAGTTTGGGTACAAGTATATAAAAAAAAACCTTTACGCCTAAGTGGCATTTTTCTAACACAAAATACTGGCGGAGTATAGCTATTTAGGCCACAAATTCTACATGTAAGATCGTTACTAATTTCCTTGATGGTTAACGACAGAGCTACAGATAAATTTCTGGACTCGTTGTTGTCTTTTTTTAATAGAAAACCTTTTACGACATTAAAACGCTACGGACTTTATACACTGCCTTGGTGAACATCAACCTTAACTTCAAATTCTCCGGTTATTTCCGCTGAAATTGTAACTTTCATGTTAACATCGTTGTACATATGCACACCACACAACATTCTAGCCAAAGTATATATTTCTTAAAATTACATAGCTATTAAAAAGTTTTAAGGTTTATTTGACTGCCTGTCAAAACCCTCATTTATTTACCCTGTTCCTTAGAAGTTCTCAAAAATGTTAGGTCCGGATTAAGAAAATTTACCAAACAAAAATGGTCTAAAGGATTAGAAAAAAACTTAATTCATCAGTTTAATATTTTGATCCAAGGTTACAGTTGCTTAGAGGTGCTATTTGAAATGTCTGCATTTATTACAAACCAAAATACGCAGATGGGCTGTGCAATGGAAGTTCAACCAAAGCGCAACAAAGATACCGTGAAATTTATCATAACCGAAGACATCCTTGTGAAGGAGTATTTGGAAATACGTTTCGAGGGCTTAGAGAGACGGGATCAGCTTAAAATACACGAGCTAAAGCGGAAGCTCCACAAGAAAGAAGAATTTGGGCTGATGAAAGAATACTAGAAGATGTTACAACTGATCCATCTATCAGAATCAGATGCTTATCCTTGCAATTCAACGTTTTCAGACACAAAATTTCTAATGTCCATGCAGTATCTTTATCGATACCCTAATGCACCTGTGTTGGAGCGGAGCTTGGATGACAACGAATTTATTAGTAGAATTCTTTGGACTGACGAATCTCAATTTACAAGAGTTGAGATCACAAATTTTCATAATCTTCATACATGGGCTGCGGACAATCCACATACAAGGAGACATAAATTATTTAAAACACAAATTCAGCGTCAATATGTGAGCAGGTGTAATTGGAAACACCCTTTCAAACTGCCACCTAAGTAGGCTCTGAATTCTACAAACTATGTTATCTGCAGTTTTCGCGAACTGATTTACCAGAACTATTGGAGGACATTCCACTGACTCAACTAGCTTCATCATATTTCCGACAGGATTATGCTCCAGCCCACTATGGTCGTGAGATTAAGAATTGGCTAGATAAAGAGTACGGTAATCATTAGATATGAAGAAATGGACCAGTTCACTGGCCTGAAAGGCCTCCTGACATTACAGTATTGTATTTTTTTTTAAATGAATGAAAGAACTTATTTATTCAACCGAAATAGCAACTTTAATTGAAATGAAAAATCGTATTCTCGAAGCGTCATCAAAAGTGAGGTAGCAGTTAGCATCAATAAATATTTGTAGTAAAATCCAAAAACGGGCTCTAGCATGCATACAAAACCAAGGAGAACACTTTGGACATCTGTTATAACTGTTTTAGTATACACATAAAATAAAAATTATCTGAAACCACACAAGATCATTTATTATTCATGGCCTCTGGAGCTGAAAGCAAAAATAAAAACTTTTTTTTCTTTTACTTGCTGCTGGTTTTTCCAATAGGATTTGGTATCATAAAATCGATGGGTTCTTTTGCAAACTTGTTGTTAATAATTCTTTTTGTACTATTGTTGCGTTCGTAAGAAGAAAATAGTAAAACGTTAAGTTTATTACGCATTTTCTGGAGAAAAGTGACCTCAATATCAAAAATTAGCATGGACAAGAAAAATGGAGCAGGCTTAACAATTGGATATCTGAAGACTCAAAGAAGATATCAACTTTATTTATTACAAAGCCTGATATTTTTAAGCGAAGTTTCTGCCATTAGTATTAACAGAGCGATTTCCGTTAACATGCGTCAGGGCACGCTAAAGCGAGGCTTTTCTTAAATCCTTAAATCCTCGGTACATGATGTCAATATTGAAGATAGAGCTTTACTATAGAACAATTTTTTTTTATTAGAATAAACTTAAGAATCATTCCCCAGTTTATACGTAACGAATTAGGGGACACCCTGTATACTCTGAAGTGCCACAAAACAGAAAAATACTCTGTTGATACACCTACAAAAACTCATTTAAAAAATGGTTCGTTTAGTTTAATTCACCACTGTTTTCCTCAGAGTGGTATTTAAACACCCTGTTATTACTTCAATCATGTACTTTTTAAAGTGAAATATTATTTTTATGCTCTGTGGTGAGAAAGTCCTATTTCAGCAGAAGATTCTGAAACACGCTGTGCAGAATTTTTCTCAAAATTCACTACTTGCGTAGTCCTGGGAATTTTCGTTAATCAGAAAAAAACTGTCACGATACCTTTATTTTTTTAAGAATTATGATTTTTACAAGCAAAAAGTCAAAATTGGCCCCTGTGCGCCGATTATCTTTCACGTAGGAATTTCATAGAGGGATCAAGTGAGACATTTAGTTAAAGATCTCTACGCACAGTCATATTTGTATCTTTTAACTTCTTCGAATTCTTCAAAACATCAATGATGTTTTGATCAGTTTTCGGGTTAAGTTTTGGGATTTTGTAGGCAGATTACATGTTGATGCTGTCATCGTCCAAGAGCCTGGCGCAAACAGATTTTCCTCTTTCAACGGGGTCAACATTGTTCTCTGCAGGAAAGTGCACAATGGTGTTATTTTCCGTGCCTTTCTGGATAAGTTTATCTACCTGCGCTTCTATCACTAAATTAGCAGATTCTGATAAGTTCAGTCAACTTCAATTCAGTTGGGAAAAATTATGTCAACATTGGCTGACCAATCAACTCTTCTACATCTCAAGCATGCTGAACATACCGAAAACATTGGATCCATCCAACATGACTTCAATTTTCTTAGTGAGGAAGCTGAATCCACTAGATCAACCACGATTCAGATATTGGAGGAATTGAAGTACATCTCTAGTAAGACGAATGACCTCCATCTGCAGTAAGCCCGAGTAACAAATCCTTACACGACGAGCTATATACATCACCCTCAATCACTTCAGCCCCAACTCATTCAATAGCCGCTACCACCGAAGCCCCCGTTCAACACTCTACGATAGCCCGTCCTGGATCAAAGCCCTTTTTAGGAAGAAATTTGGTATACAAGACGTCAAATGTAAACAAGTTGGTAAAGTCAAGAGCAAAAACGGCCAGTGTTTTGAAATACGTATGCCCACTAAATACGATTGGATGTTCAATTCATCGGACGGCATACCAGTATCGGAAAAGATGGACATCACCAAACGGAAGGATATGCTAGATAATAAGTTGACTGATAAAAGAAAAGATAGCCCGAACAATTCTGCCATATCCCATCAACATCCCGACTTAAACTGGTCATTTAAGACCCGTATCTTTCCTAGATTCTCCTCACTCCTTCCCCCCTTTGCACCATCCAAAAAGAACACCAGAGTCGCGACACCAAATCCTCTCCCTCCCCTCACCGAACCTTTAAAGCCGCTTCAAAACAGAGTTTCATTTAACCTTGTTCCTTCTACGCCTTCTACCCAAGTTCCAACTAACATTGCCCCATCCGACAAATATCCTAATTTTATTAGCTCCCATATCATCTTCATCTATCAATCCACCTGATCCAACCCCCCTCACTAGTTAAAATTCTAGTTCCGGGGTGCTTGACCAACCTGTCTTTCATCATCCGCTCGTGCCCCCGATTCTCACCCGAAATACCTTGACCAACTCCTTCCACCAACTGTCAAACTCACTAAAAAATTTTCTGATATGAATGATGTAGTATGTTATGTAGTATCTCGTTTGAGAGACCGCCGCATTTATGAAAATGTTCGGCCCTACCTTGCCTACTTGCACGACAAACCCAACTAAGTTTGCGTTGATGGCATAACCAAAACCAACATTATATTTTCGATTCAACGAGAAGGTCTTCTTATTAAGCAAGTGGAATTGATGCAAATTTTCGTTCGCTACCATGAGAGTTTCGACATCTGTTCCGACGAAGTTCATAATGATCTTTCTACGCTGGCTTCGCATATCAGCTCCAAACGTCTTTCCCATTTTCAAAGAACTCGTTCAAATATTAAAAACTATTACAGTTAATAACAAACTGAATTCTGTATCCTCCAGTCCACAATGCCTGTCCATTTACTACAAAAATGTAAGAGGTTTGCGCTCTAAAATCTCCTCGGTATATCTCAATTCTCAAAAGTTTCCCTATGACCTAATTGCTCTTACTGAAACAAATCTAATTTCTGACATTAAAAACCATGAGCTGTTTCCTCCAAATTTCAACGTTTTTCGAAAAGATGGATCCCTATGGCCGAGGTGTTTTATTAGCAATCCGGAACTGCTTTCACGCAACTCCTGTAGATATTTCCCACACTGACAACTTTGAGTTAGTATGTGTCAAGATTACGCTCCCCAAACGCTGTCTTTACATATTTTGTTGCTACATTCACCCATCTCAACCAATTGAGTCTTATCAAGCTGTAGTTCACGCAGTTGATTTTTTCACTGATGATGCACAACCTGAAGATTGCACTGTTCTAGGAGGAGATTTCAAACTCCCTCACCTTATATGGGAGCCTTCCGATGATTCGTCTCAGTTTGTCTCTCTTAATTCGACCTCTGAAATAGAAATATTGATGGTGGACTGCCTAATCAACTCAAGTCTACATCAGATTAGTGAATACCTAATACAATGAACAGACAACTCGACCTTGTCTTCACATCCGATTCAGATAACTGTGTCGTTTATAGGAGTGATCATCTTCTTTCTACCCAAGACCGCCTTCATCCCCCCTTGTCAATTATATACTCATATGAAAATGCCAACACATGTGTCGATTCGGAAAATTCATTTTCATTTTACTTCCGAAGAACCGACTTTAACAAACTTAAAAACCTCATCAGCAACATTAACTTTGACCTTATTGCTGAGACAACGTTAATTTTCTCCTGCTTTGTCCAATCGGTTCCGTATACCTTCCGAATGGACTGCATATCAGCTCCTCCCTGGTACAACAAGGAGTTGCGCTCTCTCCGTAATAACAGAAACAAGTTGTGGCACGAATTTTTAAGAACTCGATAGGATTCCGACTATAGTAATTATCGATTGATATACAATCATTTTTCTGAACTTTACCTTACTCAAGTAAGGATACCTTGAGTACCTCTACCGCATACAATTTAGCTTAGTCTCGGACCTTAAACGCTTCTACGAGTTTGTTAATACCAAAAGAAAGTCAGACGGCTACCCATCTATTATTAAACTTCTTAGTGAATCTTCTGCCGACCCAAAAAACATTGAAAATTTCTTTGCCTCTCATTTTAACAAATCCTTTTCTAAGAAAACAGCTGAAGCCGATCCTAGTTACTTTAGCTATATGAGAAACTATCCTGAGACGTCATCCATTTTAACGAATTCTAATCTTTCTATTTTCGCTGATGACATGAGAATTTCCAGTCATCTCATTGCCTTCTGACTCCCATTGCCTGCAAGATGACTTGAATAAGTTTTTGGTATGGTGCAAGCAAAACTTTTTGGAGCTTAATGTCAACAAATGCCAAGCGATAACCTATTCCCGTAAGCGTCTACCTCCCCCTCCAAGAAACTACTTCATCTGCGATGAGCCTATTCCTTCCACTACCCAAGTACGGGATCTAGGTATAATTTGTGATAGAGAATTGAATTTCGACTCACATATTGACAGCATTATGAATAAAGCTAACTCTGCACTTGGCTTTATCAAACGCTGGTCAAAAGAATTACTTTTGTAAGGCCTCTTCTCGAATATAGCAGCCAAGTTTGGTTACCCTATAAACTAACCCACATTCAAAGAATAGAATCACTTCGTGATCTACCTTGGGCCGATCTATATGGATTACCCCCCTCTGAAAACAGACTAAAACTAGTTAGCATGCATACCCTAAAAAAAACGTCGTGAAGTCGCTGATGTACTTTTTATCCACCAGTTACTGACTGGAAATATCGACTGTTCGAGAATAACGCAAAATATTGCATTCACTCCCAATCCCCGTAATCTAAGATCTGTCCCACTCTTCCTGATCCGAACTCACCGCACCAACTACGGTCGCTTTGAACCCATATCTAGAATGTTGCGTATAACGAACAACTACGCCGAAGTCCTTGACTTTAATAGCAGCAAACAAGAAATAAAAACAGCGCTGCTCAATATGCCACTCCCTTAACATCTCCCCCGTCCACCATTTCTCCTCGCCCCATTAGGTTAAGTATATTCTTGTTAGTTTTTAAGTCTAGCTTTAAGTTTTGCTTGTTAATAAGTTTAATAAAGTTGTCCGGGGTAGACCCGGGCCAATAATAGTACCTTGTTATGAATTTCCAATTGGGCTACTTTTTCATTTTACTCTATATGACTTGCCCCTTTAATCCGGCGAAGAGCAACCGACTTTGACACAAGGTCTTTTTTAAATCTTTATTTTTTTTCATCCGGAATCACTTTTACTTTCTCGATGCTAATGCCTGTTATACCCTCCATTCCTTTGCCGGTTACGGTTCTGACTACTGTATTGGTCTGGAGAGGTCGCTTGCAGTCCTCTCTTATTCATAAAGTAGTGTTTAGCTCGGTAAGGTTTCAACTTGTTGATTATAAGTTTTAATTACTAGGACTATAATAGGAAATACTTTTGAGTTGTAGCCTGTGTTTTTAGGGAGCCCTACGCACTAAATATGCACATCTTATTTCTGTTTTTGTTTTTTGAAATGGTTCCTTTTTTGCTTAGCGATCTTTAACCGCAAATCCGAACTAAGCGAACATGTTATCTTCAAGTTTGCTTGATTACTAGAAACCTTGTATCAACCCCTACAATCCCAACATTCTGATTCAGTTCCCACTTCATTCTTGAGTAAAACATTTTTCACTGCATTCACTGGTCATGGATCCACACCGGGGTACTGATTGCCTTTTGGTATTTCTGTTAATGGCCTTTCTGAAATTATTTTATATTTTCTAAAAATGTCAGTCTCTGAAGGCCTAGTCTTATGATTGAAGTCATCCTCAGTGCCTCCACTTCTTCGAACTCTAGCCAAAGGTCCTTCAATTGGATTTGACGTTTTTGAATCTCTTACGAGTTTAATGCTTCTCTTCTTCTGCTCCTTCTTTCAGGGCTCTACACAGCTTTATGAATGTTCTTCTATGCTCTCTCTGTCATTGTGCGTAAGAATTCAGATGCATCCTTAAGGTCTGTCTGCACAGATACAGTATATGCTAAACGATCCGTTGTACTTTGTTCTGGCCCGCAAAGAAAAGCTCAATACATAGCCACGTTCATGCTTCTTTACTCGATCGTAAGATTTTTCTGTTACAGTTGCTACGAGTAAATGTTAAAGGCTAGATTATTCAACTCAAAATTTCTGGTTAACCATGTTGTTGTATAATTCAGTTCATGTTTGATTATACGGATGTAGCCAAACAATCCTCCAAGCAAACTCACTTGGAGCAAAACCGATTTCTTAGGTTTAACTATTTAAAAGGTTATTCCTCTTATCTGAGAGGTAGTTCGGACTACTAAATACCACTAATTCTTCGTTTATCAAGAAAGGTTTTTCAAGCATTATCTTCTCGCGCTGCAGAAAAAGGAGCAATTAATTTCTTCTTCATTGGCAATCAATCGAATAAAAAAAATAATTAATACCACAATTTGTGCAATATGACTCATCATCCGCAACAGCTCATTCAACATACCCATCATCGGTATCCGCCTGGAAACTTAAAAGATCAGCAAGACATGGCAAGTGGAAGCATAAAACTAAAACCGCAGGCGGTTGCTGCATTCTAGATGCGGAACAAATATACATTCAATGGTGCAACAGTTTTTCACTGACGGCTGCCGTAATTAATACAAGTTGCCATCGTTCAGCTGGCAGATGAAAGAAAACATCACGCCGACTGGATGTTGTTACATTTCTGAACCTCTAACTATATGATGGTACAATGTTCCATGAAGTTCGCAGAATCATGTTGTACGAGTATCTGAAGTATATGAAGTTCGCGTTAATTGACGTCAGTATTAAAGGCAAAGCGCCACACAGTCAGTTTATTTCCTCAGCAATGCCATTTACAATAGAGCGGCAAGTGTAATTCAATTAATCGCCACGAAGATGGATGATTGCGTTTCACGGTTGCAGTGGTGTTCGTACTTTTCTTTCCTCACTCTTAAATGACTGACACTAAAAACTGACATTGCTATCGGTCTGGTAAAAATATGCTAGCGATAGAGGAAAATAATAAATTGCATTGCAAGCTGCAACAGTAGGATGTCAGCTCATGGTAGGGTGCTTAGACGCAATGCAGAAAGGTTTATACGACTAGCATTGGTATTGTGACATACATATCTAGAATTGTAATTTAAGTTGTCAGATGATATTACTACGAACGATTACTACAAGCACTTGACAATTAACACTAGGGTTAAACACGGTTAGGTGATGTATCACGAAACATGTCAATTGATTTGATTGCATCGCAAACTTAGCTTTATCTATTGTCGGTTTTTTAGTCGAATTTCGAAGTGAGACTTAACTGCTTCGAATACAAAATTTCGAATCCTAGCAATGCGTAGTTCTTATATGCAAGGGAACAAATATTTTCATGTTGCTAAACGAACAAAACATTCCATGTTACAAAAAGAAACCAGCATGGAACTAGTCATTATCCACTCCAATCCTCAGATAATGACAATGTTTATATTTATTGTATTGTATATTTGAATAAAATTAACTATTACCTAGTTTATATGACAGCTCAGTGTGTGTTGAAGCAATCCGCATTGGTACAGTATCCGTAGAAATGCTGGGGTTTATATGAAATTATCCAAAACCAAATCCAAAATGACCGAGAGAAAATTGAGAGAAGTTTAACAAACAGCTGATTGAACTGACAATTGACAGTAACACTGATATATTGTTTTTATTTCTTTGGCTTTCCAAATATTTCGATAGAAATCGCACATTTAAGAATGATGAGAGCGCGAGAGAGTAAAATGTTTCAATGGGATTTGAAAGTGTTTATATGATATTTCAAAGTAGTTACAAATTTTCAATGCGTTTTATATAGAGGAATGAACGAATGCGTGTTAAATATTTCAATGCTGCTTAAAGTGGCGTTTATATTAGTTTATATGACACTGGGTATATGACTTTCTCAACACACTCCTCCTCGGAAATGGAAACCGATGACGAAGCAAAGAGAGGTCCTATACGATCAGAGTAGAAGATGAGCTCTTGGGCACATTTTCAGAATCAGAGGACTTCAACATAACCGTTGTAGAGGCTACTCTGGAAAACTATAGCAATGAAATGGCTTCTCCAGATTAATCTCCATAACTCAAAAACGGTTTCGGCCACACTCATTCTGCGTCTTTCAAAAAACGCGGAAGACATTATCCTAATCCAGAAACCACAGATTGTAGAAGGCGTATTTCGTGGACTTAGGACACCCGCATACGCTCATGTCTATACAAGAGACAAAGACAAAATCAGAACTTGTATATTAGTGAAACGTATCCTTAACGTATTTCTACTTCTTAACCTCAGCGACCCCGACTTAACCGTTGTCAGACTGGAGACTACCAAAGGCTCCTACTGGTTGGCAACGGCTTACCTTGGCCACGACCATTAGACCCTCTCCCTGGTGATAACCTAGAAGAACTGGAAGCTAGAAAGCAAAAAACTGGCCTCATCATCGGATGCGAGGCTAACGCACATCACACTGTATGAGGCAGTACCGACATCTATTATAGATTCGAGTCACTTTTTGACTATAATTTAAGTACTAACCTCTTTACTTACAACATTGGCAATGAGCGCACTTTTATAACTAGAAACCGACAGTAAGTGCTAGACATCACTCTTGTCTACGACAGCATCACTCAAAGGTTAACGAACTGGATTATATCGTCTGAACACTCTTTTTCAGATCACAGATGCATCTAATTCAGCCTGAGTGATGCTTCCCCTAGCCAACCAGCATTCCGGAACTACGTGAAAACTTATTGGCCAAAACACAGAGGAATACCGTTATAAACGCTATCCTCTGAACCATCAAGTCTCCCGCGTGACACCAATGAGCTTGACATGAAAGTCAAGGCATTTACCCTGGCTCTCAATCAGGCTATGGCCGCTTCCTGCCCTCTTATTTAACCTAGACGCAAGAAAAAGCCAAATTGGTGTAAATCAGCACTGGGACTACTTAGAAACACTTGTAGAAAACTTTCCAACGTAGCAAAAGGCACAAGAAAAGTGACTAACTGGGACTCATACAAAGAATCCCTCAAATTATACAAAAAATAACTGAGGAAGGCAAAGCGACAATCGTGGAGGTCATTCTGTGACAAAATCACAGAAACCCCTGAAGCATCGCGGCTAAGAAAAATCCTCTTTACAAATCCTATGATGCCTAGCTGTTGGACAACCTCAAGTGATGAATCACTCAACCCGCTTCTGGACACCCACTTTCCAGGTAGCTTCCAACTCGCTGCCAGTAGCAGCCCAAACAGGCCTACTGGAACCGTGACCAAAATTACGAGAGACAAACTGCTCTGGGCGCTGATAATACAGTGGAGGGCTACGCGAAAGTGAAAGAGCTCCTAAAGGAAACGAAGACGGAGCACTACTCATTCACACCAAAGTGTGCAAAGCGGTAATCGATGCTGCTGAAGGGGATGGAACCGTCTTCTGATCCTGAGGAGATCCTGGCACTGATCAAAGAGAAGGAGTGCGAAGGACTCAAGTTTGTGGGGGTAAAGCCATTTACCACAGCTAGAGCTAGGCGGGAGAAACGGAGTCTGCCATTCTTCCTGGTGCAGCTCAGTCCCGAAAGCCGTCTGGATAGTCTAAGGAGTATCAATGTCCTAGACTACCAGGTGGTTCACTGGGAAAAACTAAAACGGAGTGAATACGTTATACAATGCGTTCGCTGCCAGAGGTTCGGGCACGCCGCGTCGAACTGTCAAATGCAGCCTCGATTCGTGAAGTGCGCTAAGAACAACAGTTACGAGGAGTGTGCTCTGGGTGTTGACGGAGCATCCGATAGATCGCAGCTCTCGTGCGTGTTATGTGGAAACGTGGGACACACCGCAAACTATCGGGGTTGTTCTAAGTACGCTGACATTAAGAAAGCAAAACTGGCTCGGCAGCAGAAGGTGGAGGTCAAATGTTCACCTGTCAGATTTCAAACACCAGCCGTCACGTCCCAAATTTACTACGCCCAAATGGCGTCAGTTAGGCGGGCTACGGTACAGCAAGCGACTGTTGCTTCTCCGGCGCCAATGCCGAGAACAAGGAAGCTGCACCTAACATGCTGGCCATCTTACTCGCAATACAAGGGCAGATGGCTTAGCTGCAAAAGCAGGTTCAAGAACAGGCCAAGCGGGTGGACCAGATCTACGCTCTGCTGCCGGGCCTAACGCAACACATGTCGTAATGGGTACGCACATGGTGGAGCAAACTTTGAAGGTCCTTGCGGTGAATGTTAATTCACTGATTAGGATTGAACGAAGAGCCGCAATGTTTAAATTGCTACAAGACCAAACTCCTGATGTGCTTTTCGCTAGCGAAACTAAGCTAACCGATAAGCACAAACTGGAGTACAATAATTATATCGTTAGAAGAAGAAACCGGCCCAGATCCAAACGTGGAGGCGGTGTCGCGATCTTCATTAAAGAAGGTATAAAATTTCACAGAGTGCACAAGGGCGTGTTGCGCAGGTTCCGGGTGTTGGAGGCAGTCGTCATTTATATCCCGCTCCGCACTGGAAAGAGGCTGTACTTGGCCTCCGTTTATGCACCTGAGGCTTCACAAACCACTCTATTCATTACAGAGCTCGACACGCTTTTTCGACTTCTGAGGCTGGAATCGGGGGAGAATTATTTTATAATCGGCGGGGATTTCAACGCTAGACACAGAGATTGGGGAAATAATTTGCCAAATACTAGAGGGAACCTACTACTCGATTGGTGGGGTCAGCACGACGTCATGTACAGACGCGGTCTTAAAGCGACGGATAACCCGTCGTTTCCCAGAGGCGGGTCATATTTGGATCTACTGCTGTACGACGAACGTATACGAATGACAGGTACGAATTTACAAACGCTAAACTGTCTGCGCACATTCGTGTATGACAGCGACCATTGCGGTTTTAGCACCGAAATTACAGTTCCTAACGAAATTGCGGAATTGGAGGAGTTTGTCCAAAGATATTCTTACAACTACAGTAAGACTCGATGGACACGCTTCTCCGCAACCTTGACAAGAACACTCTCCTTGAACACGCTCCACCCACCGTCCAATAGGAATTTGTCAAACGAGGAGATCGACAATTACCTAATAAAAATGGACGAGACAATTAAACAAACTATGGACGCTACAATACCGCGGTATCGACGTACGACTAACGAAGACCTATTCCGCAATCCTACTATTGACGCACTGCACCGACAGAAAAGTAGACTTCTGTCAAGACTCAAAAACTTGTACAGACAGTTAACTGACAGACAAGACCCGGAGATTAGGACACTGAAGTCGTCGATTAAAAATATTCAAACGCTAATAAAAGAGAATTACAGAATTTCTGTAAGTTTGTATTGGAACAACAAGGTTCGGGCTGTAAACACCAGCAACCCGAATATGTTTCCGCAAATAAATAAACTATTTCAGAGAAAAAATCAAAACGACCTTCAGTGTCTTAAAATAGCCCGGACAACAGACAACGAACGGTTACTGACAATAGCAGGCATTGATCCAAATGAGGCCGCTGATGATGACGCCTTCTTTGTGATCGAGTATCCGCAGGAGAAGGTTGAGACCATAGGGGCGACTTTCCAGGAAGTATACAAGGCCATTGATATCATTGGCCCTAATTATGACCTGGACAGTCGCGTCTTGGGGCACGATTTCTGCATTCGAAATGAAATAGGGAACTGGCGATCCGAGGGCTCTGGTTTCACCCGGCTCAGCGACGAAAATATGGCAAATTATGTCATTGCCAGAGAGGGTGACATACCCCCGTTAATTTCGAAGGAACTACTCCATGAGATCTTCGACACAATCAGAGTTAAGAAATCAGTGGGGACCGATGGAATTCCGAATATCGATAAATTCCTCTAGAAGCGGTGGACATTTACACCACCCTGTTTAATAATGCAATGAATAATGCATATTATCCAGCGCATTGGAAAACGGCGGTGGTTCAACCTATTCCCAAAAAGGCAAAGGATATATCCAATCCGGCGCATCTCCGGTCGATAAATCTCCTTCCGAATATCAGTAAGGTTTTTGAAAAAGTAATCAATAGAGCTCTGACTAGGTGGGTTGAAGACAGACATATAGTTCCGGATAATCAATTCGGTTTTAAGGCGGGATATGATATCTCACATGCCGCGTCTAAACGGGTGTCCGATATCCAATGGAATAAGGGCAAAAAACAATGTACTGGTGCCTGCTTTGTTGACTTGGAGAAGGCCTTCGACACCGTATGGTTAGAGGGTCTTTTCTTTAAGCTGACTAGGCTGGGGATCAGTAAACCACTCTTGTACATTCTTTATAATATGCTAACTAACAGACAGTTTATCGTGAAGAATGGTGATGTGACTTCTGTTGGAATATTTCAAATTAAAAATGGTCTTCAACAAGGCGCATTCAATTCGCCGATCATATTCAACATTTTTACAAGCGACTTGATAGGTTCACTTCCCCATACTATTGCGTACGCAGACAATTTGATAGCGTAAGTTGAAAATTAATTTTCAGAAGTCGGAAACCATTCTCTTTAGGACGCCGTTGTCTGAAGCCTCTAGGGATACCAGAAAAAATTGGCGAAAGTTCTCTATCATTGGACAACACGGTCAACCTCTTGCCTGTCGAAATGTAGTCAGATACCTTGGAATCTGGCTAGATCAGTTTCTGTATTTTGGCAAAACTGTAGATGCTGCTCTGGCCAGAGCTAAAGTTGCTTTTGCCCTTACAAAGAGACTGTTTTATAGCAGCCAGCTCGATGCGAGGATAAAGGTAATCTGCTACATGGCCCTTATCAGGCCCATGTATTGTGTTATTTGGTTGTCCCGTGTGGTTTAATGTACGAGCAAGCTTAGTGGAAAAGATTCGGGTGTTTTCGAGGGCTTGTCTTAGGGCTTGTCTTCGCTTGTACATAACACCGGAGTACAAGCAATTTTATCCTAATGAGGTCCTTTACAACAGGGTAAACCTAATACGAGTGGACAACTTCGTAATTAAGCTGACTCGAAGGCACATTGCAAGAGCAATGACCTTAATCTTCCATGTCGCTCGGACAGTTGGGGACAGGCGACTCAACTACAACAGAGACGTCGCGCACGGTAGTGTGGATCGCCTCAGGTTCAGAAGGGCGGTGGGGAAGCGCGATAAGAGGGATGTCGTTCGGCAGCACCAGCATTTCTGGTGGTTGCGGAAGATGTTTCGTCGTCGTTTCCGTCAATTACGGACCAGCCTCACTAATGAGGTAGAGCTGACCAATTTATTTGCTCTGTGAATAGCGGTGACTAGCTTACATAGGTTTAGGATAGCATTTGTATACAAAGGTGTATACTGATATATGTATATGATTGTGTATAATGTCTATGTGTGTTTATGTGTGTATTATGCATTTAGGTTAGGTAAGCTAAGGTTTATTTTAAGTTAGATACTAAGTTTTTATAAAAAATAAAAAAATGTCCATATGCTAAGTTTTTGTAAACAAATTTTTTTCTTAGCCTTAAGTATAGAAAATAAGTATTCCTAAATAAAATGTAATAAAGTCGAAAGACATAGATATAAGTATTGACAGTAGCTTAGAGTGCCTGTGTGGGGATAGTAAGTTAGCATAAGATTGTTAAGTAATTGTAAGCTAGCATTTAAGCATTTTTTGTTAGTATGTAAGAGTTAGTGATTAAGAAAATAAAATGCATTGAAAACTGAAAACTGAAACTGAGAGAGAAGAAGATTCGCCTTTTTCAGCAACGGGCTGGATAAATGCTGTTTTTCATCTACTTGAAAATTGTCTTTGAGTTTTTGATTGTTTTAGTAATTAATGGAACATGGAAATCAAAAAAGTTTTTGTATGTTGTTCTGAATGAAATCCACTTGGTCATCAACGGCGGCCATTTCATAAACCCGAAACCATTCAATTCTCCTTAAATCATTTTCTAATTGACTCACGTTTATGTTTTTGAAGTCGCGAAAGCCTATAGTCCTACTTGCATTCGAAGTTTCACATTGAAATATCAAATGGATCAGATCCTGACGCGAAAAACCGGGAGTACCAACGAAAGTTCACTGTTTGTTAGTTAGTTCGCTAGTTAGGATTTTATATTCCAATATTATATATATTTTTTTAATTATTTATAAGAGAAGAAAATCATATTTAAGCCTGGCATTGGCATCCAATTAATTTCACATTAATTTGTTTAATTTTAATACCTCTAATAATCGTTTAATTAAATTTAAATCCTATAGTAATTATGACTTATTTTTTTTAATTTAGTTGTAATCCTTGAGTGTAGTTTTCTTCAAAATATTCTTTAAAAGTTTTCCGTTCAAGTATTTCTTCGATAATTTATTGCAGCCTTGCAAAACTCATACAATATAGGAGCATGTATCGTTAAGATGGTTGATTACTTGCTCGTCTGATATATAATCAGCTCCCAGAAAATATCTCCTTGCTTTCCGCTATGTTGGGCTTCCACCTATGAAATGGAAAACGTACTCGTATTCCGGACGGGTAAATTTATTTCTGTACGGTATATAATTTGAATGAACCAATTCCTCTTCGTTGTTTCAACACCATTAAAATTTGATGTGTAATAGGTGTACAAGCCCCGAAAATGGTCATTTCGAGTGTTGTAATTTGACTATATACTCTGTCATGGGTTGACTCTGCCGCTTGCCTATAGAATTTCTAGCAAAATTGCTGAGCCAGTTTAACGGGAAGTCCTGTGAGAATTTGCTTCCAGCTTTGTAGTGCCTCCGGATACAGATCTAGCGCCATCTCACAACTTTGGGCCAGTTCCTTCCAGTCACCGTACCGGAGCTAGACCGCTCCTGGGCGCCACTATTTTGGGTCAGCGGTCGTTTTTCATTTCCAGAACCTTCGTAATGTAGTAAAACTGCAAACTAAGGTTTTCAATAAATAGACGAGATAGTCCCGTTTTAATTGTCTTGAGATAGTTTGGTGTACTCGATGGAAGGTGAAAGATTCTTTTAATATAGTACCTTATTAATATTTCGACTGTTTTACACGATTTGTTACCCCACACTTGTGCTGCATAAAAAGAGCGGACTCTGCGACAGCTTTAGAAATTTTGAATTTGTTACTCTGGGCTATGTTTACATTTGCAAGACATTTACGCCATGTTGCATTTATATATAGCAGGTGCTTCTTCATACTTATATTTTTCATATTTTTCCTTAGAAGCACACCAAAATACTCCTTGACTATTTCTATTTGATCCGCATTAAACAACCATCTCTCGTCGTGGCGGTTTCTTCCACCTCCATTTTTGAAAATCATTAACATTGGCTTCCCTAGATTGAGAACGAGGTTCCACAAGCTGCAATAATCGGCCAGCCAATTAATCATCATTTGCAGCGTTTCCGCTGAACGAGCTTGACGAAGAATATCGTCGCCAAAGGGAAGATCCTTGATTAATGCACCAGCACATTTAACAGCAACTGATAACATACCTGCAATATCCTCAATTATATACAAATAAGACTAGGCTTAGTGAACAACTTGCCTTAAACTAGTTTTCGTTTGAAACCACTCCGATAGTGCCTTGCTATTCCACACAACTACCTTGGTATCCTCGTACAAATTTTGGAAGAGTCTACCAAATTTTATCGAGATTCGCATATTGTACAATTTATAGAGTACGAATACTGCATCTCGGTCAACTATATCAAATGCCACCTTGAAATCCACAAAAAATGCTTCTTGCCCTTTGCCATGAATTCGAAGATGTGGTCTACTGTTGACTAGTCAGGTCTACGTCCTGCCCGGAGTTTCCGAATCATGCTTGTATTGTTAGCCCCAATCGTGAAAACTTTATACGAAGCGTCCAAAAATTAAATTCGACTATACTTGGCGGAAACAAAATTTTGCTTCCTTAAACTGCTGGGTAAATACACCATACTCCTATATAGTATTGAAATTAATTCGTAGATTTTCTAGAATCTCATCAGATGAGCTGTACTTGTAAAATTCTATTGAAATACGACCCGATTCTGGAGCCTTTCCGCCTTAGGCCTTGTATGTAATGCCTCGACTATTTCTGAAGACTTTTTTTTGCATTCAAGACATCATTTTCCCGGCCTGGTTCAGCAAAATGAACGACGTTTCTGCTTATAATTTTTTGTATTGAATGGCTTTCAAAATGCAGTTCGAATACGTAGGGCTATAAATGGCTATTAATAAATAGTTTGCCATTGAGTTGTTTAGCTGCCTTCTAGAACTCGGCAGTACTACAACACTCGCCTAATTTGAATGCAACCGATTCCTAGTAGGTTTTTTTTTATTGCATAGCGCTTTAAAAATTTTCATTAGCCTCGATGTACATTTGGTTGGAAATACCTTGCGAAATAGCTTTAGCTAAGCAAACGACTTTTGCCTTGATTTTTGACATTAACATATTTATCGTGCCACGAATTTACGTACAGTTTTTGTTTCTTGTTGTATGTTTTTGAGTCGAGTTGAAAGACTTTGTCACTTGTTCAATCACTTTGAGGTATACAACTTGATTCCTGGATAACAGATAGTTGAAGTTTTTATTGTATGTTAGAAGGTTAAATTTGTTCCATTTTAATTTAGGCAGTATATTCACATACGAAGGGCGTTCAATATATTCTCGGTATCGATATGAAGGAAAATGCGAATTTAATTTAAATTGTTTTTATTTTTCAATATAATCTTCCCTAACATCAATGCATTTGTTACATCTTGAGATAAGCTTTTTTAAACCCTCAAAAAAATAAATTTCCTCTTTCTCTGCAAAATACCCATTTATTGCCGACTTGAGTTCTTCATCATCCGAAAATCTTTTTCCACGAAGACATTTTTTCAAATCCGGAAACAGGAAATAATCACTAGGGGCAAGGTCTGGACTATGGGGTGGGTGTTGGATTTCTTCGAAACCACAATCTCGCGCAGCAGCCTTGGAAACTCGCGCCGTGTGAACAGGAGCGTTGTCATGAAGAAGCAACACACCCGCTGCGAGTTTACCCCGTCTTTTCTTTTTAATTTCCTCCCGCAAATTATGCAAAGTGGAAGCGTAGGATGTGGCGTTGATGGTTTCACCTTTTTTTTTGTACTCAATGAGCAAGATTCCCTTTGAGTCCCAAAAAACTGTGGCCATGAGCTTCCCGGCAGACGGAGTGACTTTGAACTTCTTCGGGGGGTCTGTTCCTTTTTTTTGCCATTGCATGGACTCTTGTTTGCTTTCAGGGTCATAGTGGTGTACCCATGTTTCGTCCCCAGTAACAATTCGATCCATAACACCGTCCGCGTTCTCACTACACATCTCCAAAAGCTCTCTACAGCATGCGATTCTCACTTTTTTCTCAGGCGCTGTGAGCATTCGTGGCACCCACCTTGCACTGACCTTTGAAAGGTTAAGATGGTCATGAAGAATGGTGTGAATGGTACCAATTGAAAGCTTGGTGATCTCTGCCATCATTTTCACCTTTATTCGGGCATCCTCAAGAACAAGTTTTTCGACTTCTTTGATGCTTTCTCCCGTACAAGCAGTAGCCGGGGCGCCAGAGCGGGGGTCGTCTTCAATGCTCTCTCTGCCTCTTTTGAACTCACTTGACCACTTTTGCACAGTTGATAATGAAGGTGCGGAACCCTGGTAAACAGCCACCATCTCTTCATGAATAGTTTTTTGACTTTTTCCTTGCTTAGTGAGAAATTTAATTACAGCGCGATGCTCAATTTTCACCATCATCGTCTCAGTTGCCATTATGATTCTGTTTAACTAGAGATAAAACGCGAATTAATAATCACATTTATATGAAATTTTACATGAATGCACTAAAATAATCAATTTATATATACAACCACAGCTTCACCCCGATACCGAGAATATGTTGAACGCCCCTCGTACCTCAGCCTAAATCAAGTAGTATTAACCCTCTGGCGTTACGTTTGTTGACTTTCGAATTACGAGTTATGTACTAGTCTTCATTTTCAATACCTTCTTCCTCACAGATCCTTGCATTAAAATTACCGAGAACCATTATGTTGAAATTTTTGTCGCATACTAATATCTCCTGTAATTCCTCTTTTTCAATTATTACAATTAACATATGTTGGAATAATCCTGAGTTTATATTTTCCCAACTCTGGGTTCAGGTAATGTGATATCTCCCATTTGAGGCAACCAATTCACACTCTGTATCCTCCAGATCGTTCTTTATCTGGCTTTGATATGGCCTTTGTAAGAGTTACTGGTACGCAAAGGCGAACAAATTTAGGAAAGAAAAAACAACACGATGCTTTCGGTACGACATCTTGAAAACAGGTTTAATATGGAATACATAATGTATCTTATCATAATGAGGGTTGGATAGTGCACTAAATTAGTGCATAGTAGAATTAGATTCCAATACATAAATAAATACTAAAAGAACGTATATATTTTTTTTTATTATTATGACTCTTACACCTTCAATATCTGATAAACCTCTTTTCGGTTCTGCATCTCGACTACAACATTAGTTGCTTTGTCACTGTTTTTGAATAGTTTACGAAAATTAATGAAATAAAACAAACTAATTGCAGATTTAAATCAAATGATTTTATTTGGTTGATGTCCAAGAAACGAGTGCACTGTGTATCGATGGCTAAGTACCATCAACCCAGTGCAGTTGGTGTGATCGCGTGATGGCCAGCGTAGTAATTGTTGTAGACACAAAACTGAAAAAAACTTCATTGGGTTATGACGTAGAGTCTATGATGCAAAGTTCAGTGAGTTAATGACGATAACAGTCACCTTGATGCAGCGTGCGGGCTGCTGCAACAGATGATGAATCGGTCGAGTTCAAAAGTTGCTCACTATTGAAAGTTCACTGTTTAGTGTAGTCTTCACACTAAGGCCGGAGCTGGCATTATACTCAGTGGCCAACATTCCTGGACATTAATCAGTGATTATTTCTTCGAAAACAATTCATTCTGACGATATCTGCTGCGAACAGGATGGCATACTGTCCATGAAGCAACTGTCTTACTGAGGAATCGATTCAACGACAACATTATATCGTGAAATGGACCAATGAATTTTTAGCCGGGATCGTGTCATTTTATCTCACTCGAGTACTTTTCGTGGGGCTATATTCAATCTTTTATGTACTAGTACGCTGATAAGCTGCAAACTGTTTAGCCCTTGGAACCTAATATTCAAAATATTTGTGGTGAGAAAGCTCATTTGACCGACAGGACGAGCTTCGACAAAAACACACGAGGAGGTCACAGGAATATGCCTGAAGCCGTGTTCAAAATATTATGGGACATATTGGTGACATATGTCATATATTAAACGAACACATATTAAATGAACACTTACTAAGATATGCGTTAATTTTTCGGAAATTCACTTTATGAAAGTCGTAAGAAGAGGCAGCTTCAGATGGGGTGGACCGGATAAGAGAATGGTGGAAGAGAGAAAGAAGAAGTCGTGGGTGAAATTTATTAATGGTCGATAGTGAAAGGGGACAGAGCGAGACAGAGGAGTTTATGTGTTCAGTAGTGAAAATGAGGTCTAGTTGCCTACCCATATAGTTGGAGACCCCACTAACTTGGCATAAGCTAGAGTCTGTAAGATCATCCAAGGAGAGACATTCTTTAATTGAGTGAGGTTTTGTGATAAACAAGATTCATCATCTAATTAAGTCCAGTGCAGTTGAGGTGGATGATACCATCCAGAGGATCAGATATGTTAATTATTTGATTAATTGCATTGATATCGAGTTGGTAGCATTCAATAAGTTGTGCCGGTAGGATGTAAAAATACATAACGTACAGGGTCCTGCAGGGGAGTGTTATCTTTATTGAAACGTAGTCAAGTTTAGAAGAAGTAGAATCAGCGATTGGAGAAATGTTTAGGTCTGCCTATCCTCAGTGACAAAAAAAAAACAAGTCGAGATGGATAAACCTACCAGTATCAGCATTGAAACTTTAAATAATTGGTAGATAAAAGTAATGAAGAACTAGTACCATCAAAGTTCGACTTCCAGCTTTTATGTTCAGAATTATCTGGCTTAAAAATTCGTCACGATGAGATATGGGAAAGAGTTGTACATCTATAGAAGCGAAACAAACAATTAAAATCTCAGTTGGGTAAGCTAATGCAGAAAAACACAGAGTCTAACGTTGTAATTCACATACCTGTTGAACCTAACACCGACATGGAAGAAAAAGCAAAAACCATATGCACCGGATTGCTGGACAACAACGAAGCAACAAACGTTGTGGAATCGGCATACAGCGTCCACGGTAGAGCAATCCATTTTTCTACAATAACTGAGGTCGCGAGCGAATGCTGTAGGCATACTACGTAAAACCACGAAACTTAAAGGAAACAAAATAAGTATTCACAGAGATCTACCAAGAAAGAGCAAAACTTATACTGGTCACCAGAGGTGAAAATTCTCTTAAGAGACTATAAATTGCAAGTCGCACAGTGCGGCCAATCATATGAAAAGTTGAGTAAGGACAAACGAAAAACTTTATCGGAGGGTCATGGACTTCGAACGATTATTGGTTATAAGGTTTTTAAACTTTTTTGTTCGGATTCCTGTTTTCGGTCAGACCTTTATTTCAACTTAACTTAACTTTTGCGTGTTCTTACTCATTTCTTTTTCATTATGTTTTATTTTAGAGCTGCATAGAAATTGCGAGTTCTTTCCAGTAAAAACTAAGTCTGAACAAATTTTGCGTTTTAAAGGAATTTTATATTTTTGGTCCAAAAAAATATAACGTTTTGTGTTTTTTTTTAATGCAAACAACTGTACTGTTATATCTGCTTCGTATCCTCACCACGCACTTGCCATTGCTTTAAAGACAATTTGTAAGATAAATTTAATAAGAATTCAAAAACTCGTATCCATCCAAGCATGAAGTATTGACATCCCAAATTCTAATTTAGATTCACATATTATGTTGGCTTTTGCACATATATCAAAATTATTGAATTGCTTTGATGTGAGCCCGTATATAAAGTATTTGAGAGTTGAATATGTATCTGTCAAAGAATTAGATATGTATTTTGCCATCGACCATTGTAAATACCAATTTATGCTGAATTTCAATTCTTCGGCCTTCAATTTCATATATTTTTGCTACTAAATTTATTATTTGACTCACGATGTGGTTCCTTTCTCTCCTTGCAAAGACAACTGTTTCACGAGCAAATTGAAATTTAATCGAACGACAATACCTTGTTGATGATGATCTGTTATTGTTCCAAAGTACAG
Organism: Volucella bombylans; assembly: GCA_949129095.1. Lineage (NCBI taxonomy): Eukaryota > Metazoa > Arthropoda > Insecta > Diptera > Syrphidae > Volucella > Volucella bombylans. The sequence goes on along the minus strand of OX422143.1, from coordinate 65,740,450 downwards.
GTCATTGCTACATCGTTCTTCATGGTCACCATGTACATATTATTCTCAAAGGAATTAATGAAGGCAAAAAAAAAAAATACTTGCGTCACTAGACGCTTCACCAGTAATCCTCCGCTTGAATTCTGAATGACCAGATGAACCATTGACACTTCATTTAATTATCAAACCTAAATGTTTTTTACTTCTTTGACTTTGAATAACTTCATGTTGAACTGGTAGTGAAGAAAAAGTCATAAACTTTCCAGCAGTGCTTGTAGTTTAACCTCTGCTGATATGTCAGTGATCGAAATTTATGTCTTATCAGGGTAGCAATCGTCTCTAGCACGCTGAATTACTTTGTTTTTTTTTTACAGAACTTAACACTCAAGTGGATATGACTATACTGAAAGTGCCTGAGCATGTGTTATGTTTTTCGGAAAATGGGACAGTAATATGTTTAGGCTCAGTGACTATTTCGCTCCATGGGTGGCATCCAACATTTAATGGGGAGCCTAAATTATCATAATAGTGTAAATTGACTTGATGTTGTAATTAGGCAACCGTTCATCTCACGAGATTTTCGGTGTCTGAAAAAATTTTTTTCAGCTACGGCTGGTATTGAACTCCGAACCGTTCGATTGGGAAGCCAATGCACTACCACTTGAGCCACAGCCACCCGCTCTTTATCTTTACTCCTAATAGTAGCGTATTGGTGCATTGTAACTTGGGCATCTACAAACATTGCTAGCGCTTCTTCCGGAGAAAGCTGATCCGTTTCAGTGGATTTACGCTTACCGAATACCTTTTCGTTCATTGTACTACTCACTAGTGGACTGGTAAAATTTTTGACTAGTTTTGATGATAGTTTGACGAGCGCAGGCGATTATTCAGACCGCAGATCTTCTGTCTTCAAGCATTTTGATCTGTCAGAAGTGTCAACGAAGTTCAATTTAGGCCTCCCCCACTTTTTTTATAATTTGTGAGGCCTATTGAGGTCTTTAGCCATGCAGAATTTAAGGCCAAAAATCCGCCTGCCATTCTGTAGGAGCTTGACCACCTTTTTATAAAATCGGATACAAAATGAGATATTTTTTCATACAGCTCATTGTCTTTAGGTTTTGGACAGATTGTGCATTTTCGTAAATAATTTCTTAAAAACAAAACTCAGTTTTTGCTCACCAGACTCATTCATGTTCCAATAAGAACATCATTGACAAAAAATGTCAGAGCTGCCCGATCGTAAAACAAATAAAAAAAAACATATCGCATTTAGTAGCTACTCGTAAAACATAGTCAAATGAACGGCTGTTTGCATGGAAGTGTGAAAATATGTACAAACTTTTTGGTTTGTTCACGAAACACTAAAATATGAACGATAATAGCACACCAAAAACGGGACCCGATTTCACACCTAGATAAACTAAAACCTTGCCACTTAACATAAACAATGTTAAAATTAGGCAGTTACGATGACATGTTTTTAAGAGATCAGGTCACTCCAGAGGCCGTAAAAAAAAGCTTTTTTGTGATTTTTTTTTCCAGGAAACATATAAAATAAATCGAGTTTACAAAGGTATAAGTTTATTCTACATACGATTGACTGTAAAACATAATTAATAGAAAATTTATGTAAAAATGGCGGCTGTAAAGTGTTTCTCAGATGACCTCTCTTTTTTGGAAGGACCTACGGCAGTACCAATCGCTCCTATAAATTTTGAATTATGATGAGTCATTGAATTTTTTTTATTGTACATAACAACAGTTAGAGAAGAATTGTTTGTAGGATTTTTTGATATGCTGATTTTTAACAGAATGGCACACTTCCAAAGTCAAACGCCAGAAAATTGTTAATAACAAATAAATATGCCATACACAAAAAAATCCTAAATACTTTTTTAGCCAATATATTTTTAAATATCTAATTAAACTTTGAAGGGAATTGATTGAAAATTGTTCAAGTTATGGGTGCGGGCAACTCTAAAAATGCAGTTTTGAGATAAACGCGCTTAAAGTTTTAAAGCGGCTCGCTGCCTACCTGTAGGTCTTGTACTATACTTTGAAAAACAAGTATCGATATCAAAAGTATCAAAAATCGATTTTTTGAAAATCCTAGAGTTGCCTAACCCCTTAAATGATTTATTTCACACAAACAAAACACTCAATGGAATTTTTTATTTAGTCTTAAGTAAACCCTACCTGATGACATTGATGCTATACAAATTTATAATAGGTGCACTCGGTTTTTACAAAATTATTGTTGCTTGCATTCGTCTCCGATCTGCTAAATTTTCAATGACGACGATTCATCTGTTCAATGTTCTAAGTTTGAATCGTTGCAACAAGTCTCCCCTTCAAATCATCTCACTTTTAAAATCTGTTTTGGGTTGCTAGTTGCTACATCTATCGAATCTACAATACTATTTGAATTTTCCTATTTTTTCCAACATTAGGGGTCATCGGCCGCTCTGTGCGTAGTCGCGCAAATTCTTTTTACATTGGATTTTCAGGAAGGGTTGAAATGCGGCGAAGAATGTTGACCTGAAGTAATAAAGAAACTGTTTGGAGACATTTTACAACCACAAAAGTTTATAAATGAACTTGTAAACAACATTATCGCCCTTAAAACGTCAAGTACAACAAAAAATGTTACCAATATACCAGACAAAAAATGCTATCCATTTGGGTGGTCACACAAGTACATGTTCACATAAGGCATGAGCTGCAGAGGTCTGCCAGAACATAAATGATATTGAATTATGTATTTTAAGTTATAACGTAACTGGTTTAAAAAACAAATTATTATTTTAATTTTTTTTTATGATTATTCTACTCGTATTAGTAAATGAAGAGAAGAGGTTTGAAAAAATATTTTTAAATTATGAACTGAAGTGGAAAACTTTTTATCGTGCAACTAAAATCTCGTGAGATGAATTGTTGCCTAAATACACAATCTGAAGTCAATTTAGACTAATAATTTAGTCTTCCCATTAAATGTTGGATACCACCCATGGAGCGAAATAGTCACTGAGCCCAAACATATTTCTTTCTTTTTCTATTCCATTTTCCAAAAAAAACTAACACATGCTGAGACATTATAATCATAGTCATACCCACTTGAGTGTTAAGTTCTTCTTCATCTTCAAAAAAAAAACAAAACAATTAGTAGTCTGTTGCTAAATATAGAGTCCTACAAATGGTGAAAATATAAGGCAGTTAGAACTTCTGCCAAAACTATAATACCATAATCTGGAATGTTCGATTGCGCAATGAGTATCGCAGTAATTTAAATTCTGAACTTGAGCGAATACAATCAGAGGATATTTTATCGGATGTTGATACCTTAACAAGGGTAATTAAAGACGCAGTTCCGAACTCATCAATAAGAAAAAGTAGAATTTCAAAACAAAAGTGGTTTGATTATGAGTGTCTGCGAACCAGAAATTACTCGTTCTCACCGCTAAAACTTTTTAGAGAGTATAATACCAGCGTCTTTAAAACGCTCTATGACGAAGCCAACAAGCAATTCAAGCGTGTCTGTTATGAAGAAGAAGAATATTAACAACAACGTACGAGTACATCTATTATAAACACCTCTACATCCGCAGCAGAATTTTGGAAAGCTGTTAAATAGTTAAATAGTAGTAATTAGAGTTAAATGGTCAAGCAAACAGAATCGCTACGTCGCTTAAAGCAACACAGCTAAGAGGCCACTTTTATCAATTACTCACAACTGCACCACAATTCCAATATGCAGCCCCACTGATTGCCGATGAATTCCTGAATAGTCCGTTTTCAGTAAAAGAAATTAAGGAAGTCATTGACAATTCTAAAACGGGATATGCCCCCGGAGATGATAGAATTCCGTACGAGTTGCATAAAAACTACATATATGTATAAATTCATGTCTGCACTCGTAATGGAACTCAAAAGAATCCTTCAATCCGCCAACATTCCAGATAGTTTTAAAAAATCAATTATTTATCTGCTTCACCGAATAGTCACCCCTGTGACGATCCTGGCAGCAGTTTCAAGGAGGATTTAGAAAGAACTATTCTACAGTCGATCAGGTATTGGCATTACTTAATATTGCGGAAATATATAAGCAGAAACTTAAAAATATCTTTTTCGTCGACTTCTGGGCAGCTTTCGATACCGTAGGGCGTCAGCCTCGGTTTTACAAATGGCCCAATATCATTAAAATTAACATTAACATTTTAAGAGCAATGCAATGGACGGAAATAATGTGGCGTATGTATGCGATGGAGAATCAGTTTCTGGAGAATTTTCAACAGCGATGGAAGTGAAGCAAGGATATATTTTGAGTGCATTACAATTCATTCTGTTACTGTTATTCAATGACATATCAGACATGCGGATGACACTTTTCGATACGGTAGATGGCGTGCAACTCTTGCAACTTATGATGAATAGGCTCAGCGTTTAGTTCAAATGCTGGAACCTGAGCGTAAAACTGAATAAGTCGAAGGTTGTGGTGTTCGTTCAGAGGTGGAGGCGGCAAATGCACTCAAAGGAAAAGGAGGATGTATCAAGAAGAAACGGTTGAAGTTTTCCGTGAGTACAAATATCTAGGAATATTGGTATTTTCGGAATAAAATATAAGGAAGCATCTAGAAGCCAAATTATCTGAAGCCAAACAAGCAATCCGAACGGTATTGGATCGGTGCAGAAATTATAGGTTTAGGGTGACCAGATAAGAACGACAGGAAAAAATGTAAATAAAACAACAACGGTGTGAGATATAAAATTAATTCTGGCTTTATTTTGAAGTTACGTTCATGACATTATGGAGTAGCACATTATTCAAATGGCCACCTCGACTTCGTTGGCAGTGCTTCAGCGGTCGGTACAATTTTTGATGACTCGGTCTAATATGTGGTCTAGAGCTCATCCAAATTGGTTGGCTTGTTAGCGTAGAACAAGGACTTTACCTAGCCCCAGAGAAAATAATGGAGTGGTGTCAAATCGCATGATCGTGGCGGCCAATTTATGAACTCCCGCCGTGAGATGACCCAGTTGCCAAATTTCTCATAAACTACTTCGAGCGTTGCGTCGCCTGTATGGCATGTAACGCCGTCTTGTTTGAACCAGAGCTCAGATATATCGATTTTATCGACCAACAGAAAGTTGGTTAACATCGCTCTATACCTTGACGGTAACGGTGTCTCCGAAATAATGTCCGATGATGCCACCATGCCATAAACCGCACCAAACGGTCAATCTTTGTGGATTCATTGATGCTTGGACGAACACTTCAGAATTGGGTTTATCCCAATAATCGCAACTTTGCTTGTTGACATAGCCGCTAAGCTGAAAATGGGCCTCGTCCGCGATGACTTTTTTTTCCAAATCCGGATTTCCGGCCCTCATTTCCAACGTCCAATTAGCTAACTCACGGCTTTGTTTATGGTCAAGCTGTTCAATTCTTGCGTCAGCACAATCTTGTATGGATGTAGGCCCAAATCCAACCGCAAAATAAGCCGAATTGACTCCCTGGCGGTGTCCAATTCAGCTTATCGGCGCCGAATCAACATTTCTGGGTCTTCTTCAATACTGGCCGCTACGGCTGCTATGTTTTCTTCATTTCGCACTAATCTCTATCTGGCTTGTGGCTTAAAATCCATGAGAGTGTACTCACGCTCAAACTTTTCGATAGTGCGACGAATTTCCCGCACACTGAATCCATAATGACGACCGTCCTCACGAGGAAATTCACGTTAAGAACTCGTATTTACAACTGAGCCGGAACTTCGATAATATGTTTTAATAATTTCCACACGTACGGCAAACGTAAAACGATGTACGATGAAATGGAAAACCTTACTGAATATTCTGATAGCTGAACGTCATTGGTAGCTTTGACCGCTGCTAAAAACATAGCAATTAGAAAATTTATCATTGCTGTCTGGTTACCCAGTATAAATCACATAGCTCGAAGCAAAAACGTTTCCGTCCATCTGCAGTTTCAGTTCTTTTATACGAGTATGGGATACTATTCTTTTGCTGAAGTTCAGAAGTTTCTAAGGTATTTTTTAAAACTACTATTCCGCTTACCAAGTTCAACCCCTAATTATATGTTTCACCTAGAGACTGGTGCACCACTATATTCTCTAAGACTGCACGAGTGATGATAGACTGCCAAATATTGTACTCAAGAGTGTTAAAAGAAATAGAGCAAGCTTCATTCAAGAATGGTAACATCTTATGAGCAATATGAAAAACATAACTCAACACATTACTAACAGAAGTAGGTCAAAGTATGTATAATCGATTTGTTATCGAAGCAAAGTTCTCTCAATATATGTATTGTAGAATCTACTACAGTAAACTGAAGTACAATCTAGTAGAAAAAACGTATTTTCTTAACTGCAATTCAATAGAGAAGATAAATTTAATTTAAAATCAAAGGAGAACTACTGAATATGAATTTCATTTCACACTGTCCAGATCTATCTATCTTGTGCAATCGTTGCAATATAAAGATTCGACAGAATATAATTCACTTTCTAGCAATGTATCCAGTTTAACTAGAATAAGATTCTTTAATTCGCATACTGTAGGACCAGATGAATCAAATAAAATTTGGAATGAAGATGGTGGGTGGGATCTACCTTACAACTACTGCGTAAATGCACTTCGTTATAGAAAATGTATAGTTGAAGAAGATTTTTAAAATTTAAAAAAAACATCAATGTATGTCCTTTTGTATAAATTTGTATATAAATTACTGTCAATCTGGTAGACGGACATAGGCCAAACCACAATAGGCTTAGAATATATTTAAATGTATGAAAATAACGGTCATAAAAAACTAAACTAAACTATTTAAGTAACTAGTTTGTAAATTGTATGATACTTGTATCTAACATAGTTTATTTAACAGCATTTTACTAAAACCAACAAAAATCTTGATTTGAACTTCGCTATCGAATGAGAAGCCACGTTCTCTATTAAAGAATAAGTGTGATAAATTGTATTAATCTGTACGCACTATAGTGCAATATTTCTACTTTGTGTTGTCCTAATCGATTTTCAAATAAGTGCCGGTGAATAAATATAAATCCGAAGAAACTAGGAAAAGATAAATTGCTTAATCTGACACACCGCACTTTACATAAAAATATGCATCCGTAGCCCTAGGCATAAACACCTGTTTATATATTTTTTATTCATTTCATCGATTTGTGCATATGTTATACATAAATTGTGTCCCGTCTTTTGTGTTATAACATACAATAAAGGTAGCATCAGGTAGGGATAGCCCATGCTATCGAAAGTGACCCTTTTGAGCCGGAATAAAGATGTACATATATGTACATACATATCTGTGGTGATAAGACTCAAAGAATGATGACAGTCATTTGTTAAGTGTCACTTATAACAACCCATTGAGGTAACCCATTGTATATCGTTTATCTGAACTGAACTACATTTTCGATGTTTCCTGTGATTTTTCCCATTTTTTTTTAATAAATGCTTTTAGATACATGGCCTTCAACAAGGTGATGCTTATTGTTATGGCTGTGTTGATTTTCTTTGGAAGTTATATTGGGATAAGAACTTTCACTTAACAATTGAGGAGAAAAGGTATACATTTAAGAACAATATTAACATACTCGTATAACGAAATTAGTTGTAAACAAAAGATATTTGTTATGAATTAAATCAATTGGTCACTTAATGTAAACATGTTACGATGATTAGAATTGTTCCGAAGAAATTCAACGTACAGGTAAACATGTCTAGAAAGCTTGGAAATCATTTTTATCTCGGAAGGATAAGGAGTACGCTCAGTTTTTCAAAGAATACTCCCGGAAATCGATTTATATGCATTGGGAAGGTTTGCATCGTAAATAGTGCTTTCCACGGAACCACCTGTATGAGTGGATGCTTACTACTTAGATAATAGTTCTCTAATACTTCCAGTTACGTACTCTAACTTGTCCGCGCTACCTAAAGCGTAGCCTTCTTATACTACGTTGTTCCTCGAATTGGTATCGAAGGCTCTTCGGGCTGGGATGTGGGTGTTCATTTGCTTTATATGTTCTTTACAGCTAACAGACATAGCGATTAAATCTCCTACCCCAAGGTCCATAAACGCGAACGAAACCAAAATCAAATTGAAGAATTTTTCATCGCAAGCGACTAAGGCTATCTTTAACCACCTTCGCTAACGTCCATGTGCTGCATCTTAAACAGAACTTGGATGATAGCGGTCTTATATTAAGTCTTTTTAGTGGGTCTTGATGAGACCTTATTACTTATTTACCTTCTTAGGCCGAAGAAACAGACATTGGCAAGAATTACTCTCCGTTTAATTTCTGATGAGAAATCATTATCAGATTTAAAAGCGGAGACGAGGTATAAGAAGTCCCGGACTACCTCATATTTAAGCTGTCTGTTGTGTTTTTCTTTTTGATTCATCCATGTTTTGTATCCCTTCTTGGTGACATCAGATACTTAGTTTAGCCCTTTAAAGAAAAATCTATAGTTGATCATACTGTTTCGTCTTTGCAAGCATATAAGATCGAATTTAGAGATCTGTGGCTTGAGGTGAAACAACATTATGAACTGTGTGTGCGTTCTGATGAGGCTGCTAATGAAAGTCAGGAAGATTTCCTTGACATCGTTAAGGCGAAATATCGTTCGTCTTCGGATACTTATGTATCGTGTCTCGGTGAAATACTAAATTCAATTGAAAAATTAGAAGCAATAAAAGAAAGTCCCGTAAGTCCAATTTTGCCATCTCCAATCGATAATTGTTCCTCGCATTCCGTACAGTTACCCCCATGTGATACCGAAGTGGTTTTTGGCAGCTATCTCGAATGTGTACATTAAGCATGCCAAATTAAGTCCGGTCAAAAAACTTTTCCACCTTCGATCAAAAACAAAAGGTGACGCGTTCCATATTGTGAGCAAATTTTCCCTCGTTTGGCAAGCATTAAAGGATCACTTTGAAAATGAAAGGGTTCTAGTAAATAATCAAATAAAAATTCTTCTCAATTTACCCCATATTCTAATTGAATCTGGTAAATTAATAAAAAAGCTGCAAACTGATATCAGTGATTGTTTAGTTGCTCTTAATTCTCATGGTATACACAGTGATCCTTGGGACTCTATCGTTAGTTTTCTTTGCTCAGTCGTCTTCCAGAAGCGACGTTATCCCTTTGGGAATAGTCACTGACTCGTCCCACCGAAATCCCCTCATGGAAAGATATGAGTATTTTCCTTTCCAATCGCTATCGCGTTCTCGAGACTGTTTCTGATATGGCTATTTGCAATAAATCTAAAGAAGTTGTTTCCAAAATGCAGCAACCCCAAAATAATCCCCGTTCGAATAATTAAAACATATCACGGCAGATCCAATATAAACAACTGCAAGCTTTGTAAAGGTCAACATCCCCTCCGTCTTTGCCCCGAGTTTTTGATCATGAGTATTGACTCTAGAATTTCGTCCGTTCGAAATCATAATTATTGCTCTAATTGCCTGGCAATTACCCACACACACGCGGCTTGTAAAAGTAGCAATACACGTTTCCGATGTAAGAAACGACATCCCACATTGTTACATCTAGACACCAACCCTTCTACTTCCTTCAGTGAACCCGCAACCTCAAGGCCGACGCCAGCTTCTCATACTGTCCCACCTCCAAATTTACAGTCCATTCCAAATACGAAACACCAATCCCATTTTTCAGCTAACCATCGGCAAGTTATTTTAGCTACCGCCATGGTGAAAATATCCCATCACGGGACTCAGTTCAATGCGCGGGCTCTAATTGATCCCGGTTCAGAGGTACGAGGTCGGGTCAATAAGTCCGTGACTTTTTGAATTTCTGACCTCTTTACTGAAACAGCAACAATGCTCCTGTCAACAGGCATCTGTCAGTTGACTCCTGTCAAAATTTAAACTTGCTGCGTCAGTTAGTTTGTGTTTGACAGCTATTTTTATCAGACTACTCACTAATTTGAGGAGAAAATGGAAAAAAGTGAATTTCGTGTGCTTCACTTCACAGGAAGGTTTGGCGTTGTGTAATCGCAATATGGAGGAGTTTTTGCGCCGTTTTGTAACCGTGGACGAAACATGGATCCATCACAACACACCAGAGAACAAACAACAGTCAAAACAGTGGGTTTCTAAGGGTGAATCGGCGCTAAAGAAGGCCAAGGTGGGTTTGTCAGCCAATAAAGTTATGGCGACTGTTTTTTGGGATGCACGCGGGATAATCCACTACCTTCAAAAGGGAAGAACAATCAATGGGGAATATTATGCCAACTTATTGGACCGATTCAATGACGATTTGAAAAAAAAAACCGACCTCATTTGGCCAAGAAAAAAGTTCTTTTCCACCAAGACAATGCAAGGGTGCACACATGTGCAGTTGCCATGGCAAAAATCCATGAATTGGGCTATGAATTGCTCCCTCATCCACCCTATTCTCCAGATTTGGCTCCGAGCGACTACTTCTTGTTCCCAAACCTGAAGAAATGGCTTGGTGGAAAAAGATTTGACTCCAATGATGAAGTCATCTCGCAAACAAAGGCCTATTTTGAGGACCTCGACAAATCATTTTTTTTGGAAGGGATAAAAAAATTGGAGAAGCGTTGGACAAAGTGTATAGAGCTCAAGGGAGACTACGTTGAAAAATAAAATTATTTTTTATCAAAAAATCTGTATTCTATTCCAAAAGGCACGGACTTATTGACCCGCCCTATTATCTTTCATCTCTGAAGAGATCCAGAACATCTTTAATCTAGCCACCCAGCCTATTCACGCACAAATTTAGAGTATGAGTACAACTATCACCGCCTCATCATCGAAACTATGCTCGTTTACTCTTTGTTCAAGTCGTAGAAATGATTTCACTCTCAATGCCCGAGCGTTGGTCCTTGGACGATTAACAGGCCATCTCCCTTCACAATCGCTAAACATTGGTGATTTCAAAAATGAAATTGATTTTCCTTTAACTGACCCTTTTTTTGATCAAAGGTCCAAAATAGATATGCTTATCGGAGCTGACTTGTATGTATCCATAATACTAGATGGTGTCAAAAATAAAATATTGAACACTCTTGTGGCGCAGAATACAGTTTTCGGCTGGGTATTGTTAGGTCCCGCATAACTCTTCTTACTCCACGTTTGTATCTTATTTCAATGAGATTTCTCTCGATAAGCAAATTGAGACATTTTGGAAGCTAGAGGAGCTGCCATCGAACCCCTCGCTTTCACTGGCGGATCAATTCTGTGAGAGTTTTACGCAAAAACCACTCGGCGGGACTCTACAGGTCGTTATGTTGTGTCTTTGCCATTCAAAGAAAGCTTTCCCAATGAGATCGAAATAGGAACCTCAAGAGACATTGCATTAAAGCAATTCCTTAGGAATGAAATTAGAAATTATTATCCAAATATCAATTCAAAGATCAGTTCAGTTCAGTTTTAATGCATTTTATTATCTTAACACTAACTCTTACATTCTAACAAAAACTGCTTAAATGCTAGCTTACAATTACTTAACAATCTTATGCTAACTTACTGGCCCCACACAGGCACTCTAAGCTACGAGTAATCTAAATTCTTATATCTATGTCTTTCGACTTCATTTACATTTTATTTATAAATGTTTATTTTGTGTACTTAGGGCTAAGAAAAAATTTGTTTACAAAAACTTAGCATATGGACATTTTTTTCGTTTTTATAAAAACTTAGTATCTAACTTAAAATAAACCTTAGCCTACCTAACCTAAATGTACAATACACACATAAACACACATAGACATTATACACAATCATATACATATATCAGTATACACCTTTGTATACACTGATATATGTATATGTTTCTTAAATGCTAACCTAAACCTATGTAAGCTGGCCACCGCTATTCACAGAGCAAATAAATTGGTCAGCTCTGCCTCATTAGTGAGGCTGGTCCGTAATTGACGGAAACGACGACAAACCATCTTCCCCATCATTCAACCACCAGAAATGCTGGTGGTGCCGAACGACATCCCTCTTATCGCGATTCCCCACCGCTCTACTGAACCTGAGGCGATCCACACTGCCGTGTGCGACGTCTCTGCTGTAGTTGAGTCGCCTGCCCCAAGCTGTCCAAGCGACATGGAAGATTAACGGCACCGCTGATCTATCCTGGATCAACCCTATCTGATTTAGGTAGAGGAATTCTTCCGGTGGAACGAAGCCGTCAGAGCCGTCACACTTTCGTGGTAAAGGTAATTGGGGTAGTAAGCCCCAGATATCAGGTTATTCGTCCAGCTCACTGCTCTTGCAATGTGCATTCGAGTCAGCTTAATTACGAAGTTGTCCACTCGTATTAGGTTCGCCCTGTTGTAAAGGACCTCATTAGGATAAAATTTCTTGTACTCCGACTCTGGTGTTCTGTACAAGCGAAGACAAGCCCTAAGGCAAGCCCTCTCAAACACCCGAATCTTTTCCATTAAGCTTGCTCGTACATTGAACCACATGGGACAACCAAATACCAGCATGGGCCTAATAAGGGCCATGTAGCAGATTACCTTTACCTTCGCATCGAGTTGGCTGCTATAAAACAGTCTCTTTGTAAGGGCAAAAGCACCTCTAGCTCTGGACAGAGCAGCATCTACATTTTTGCTAAAATACAGAAACTGATCTAGCCAGATTCCAAGGTATCTGACTACATTTCGACAGGCAAGAGGCTGTCCGTGCTGTCCAATGATTGAGAACTTTCGCCAATTTTCTCTGGTATCCCTAGAGGCTCCAGACAACGGCGTCCTAAAGAGAATGGTATCCGACTTCTGAAAGTTGATTTTCAACTTCCAGTCATCGCAAAATCGTCTTATCTTATCGAAGTCACTCTGCAAGAGAGTATTAATGACCTCGATTTTTGGACCTGTTCTGTACGCTATCAAATCGTCTGCGTACGCAATAGTATGGGGAAGTGAACCTATCAAGTCGCTTGTATAAATATTGAATAGGATCGGCGAATTGACCGCGCCTTGCTGAAGACCATTTTTAATTTGAAAAATTCCAACAGAAGTCACATCACCATTCTTCACGATGAACTGTCTGTTAGTTAGCATATTATAAAGAATGTACAAGAGTGGTTTACTGATCCCCAGCCTAGTCAGTTTATAGAAAAGACCCTCTAACCATACGGTGTCGAAGGCCTTCTCCAAGTCAACAAGGCAGGCACCAGTGCACTGTTTCTTGCCTTTGTTCCATTGGATATCGGACACCAGTTTAGACGCGGCATGTGAGATATCATATCCCGCCTTAAAACCGAATTGATTATCTGGAACTATATGTTTGTCCTCAACCCACCTAGACAGAGCTCTATTGATTACTTTTTCAAAAACCTTACTGATATTCGGAAGGAGACTTATCGACCGGAGATTCGCCGGATTGGATATATACTTTCCCTTTTTGGGGATAGGTTGAACCACCGCCGTTTTCCAATCCGCTGGATAATGTGCATTATTCATTGCATTATTAAACAGGGTGGTGTAAATGTCCACCGCTTCTAGAGGAAGATGTCGAAGCACGATGTTCGGAATACCATCGGTCCCCAGCTGATTTCTTAGCCCTGATTGTGTCGAAAATCTCATGGAGTTCTTCCTTCGAAATGAATGGGGGTAGGTCACCCTCTCTGGCAATGACATTATTGGCCGTATTTTCTTCGGTGAACCGGGAGAAACCAGAGCCCTCGGATCGCCAGTTCCCTATTTCATTTCGAATGCAGAAGTTGTTGAAGACAATGCTCGTTTGCATTGACTGTTTTAATTAAGTATTTGGACAGGGCACATAAACCTTGGCCGTTTGTTTTGTAGATCCAAGCGCATAAACTTGGACTACAGTGGAGATTATGATTAAGACCTCTTACCACTATTGGGGGGAAGTCTTAATGTAGCGAAAAGGACAAGCTCGAAGTGTTGATCAATAGCGAGTCATTCTTTATTGAACTCTTAACTATATTTTTACAAAATTATTGCTAACTAAGCTTAAATTATAACAATTAGGAAGAACAAACTAAATAATATGACCTATATAATTATTGTTCATACAAAGCAAAAAATGACAGTGAAACAAATATTGTCTATGTAGCAAAATGTAAGTTGCATAATTTGTGAGTGCAATGAATTATAGTTTGTGTATAAAGTATACAGCGAAGCTGTTGATGGAAAACATAGGTGTGTATTTATACGGTATTGTTGTATGAAATACATTTGTGTGTAAATATACTTAAAAACTAAACAGAAGTCGTGCACCAAGACGCGATTGTCCAGGTCGTAATTAGGGCCAATGGAATCAGTGGCCGTGTATACTTCCTGGAAAGTCGCCCCTATGGTCTCAACCTTCTCCTGTGGATCCTCGATCACAAAGAAGTCGTCATCATCAGCGGCCTCATTTGGATCAATACCTGCTATTGTCAGTAACCGTTCGTTGTCTGTTGTCCGGGCTATTTTAAGACACTGAAGGTCGTTTTGCTTTTTCTCCGAAATAGTTTATTTATTTGCGGAAACATGTTCGGGTTGCTGGTGTTTACAGCCCGAACCTTGTTGTTCCAATACAAACTTACAGAAATTCTGTAATTTTCATTTATTAGCGTTTGAATATTTTTAATCGACGATTTCAGTGTCCTAATCTCCGGGTCTTGTCGGTCAGTTAACTGTCTGTACAAGTTTTTAAGTCTTGTCAGAAGTCTACTTTTCTGTCGGTGCAGTGCGTCAATAGTAGGATTGCGGAACAGGTCTTCGTTAGTCGTACATCGATACCGCGGTATTGTAGTGTCCATAGTTTGTTTAATTGTCTCGTAAATCTGTTTTAGGTAATTGTCGATCTCCTCGTTTGACAAATTCCTATTGGACAGTGGGTGGAGCGTGTTCGAGGAGAGCGCTCTAGTCAAGGTTGCGGAGAAGCGTGTCCATCGAGTCTTACTGTAGTTGTAAGTATATCTTTGGACAAACTCCTCCAATTCCGCAATTTCGTTGGGAACCGTAATTTGGGTGCTAAAACCGCAATGGTCACTGTCATACACGAATGTGCGCAGACAGTTTAGCGTTTGTAAATTCGTACCTGTCAGTCGTATGCGTTCATCGTACAGCAGTAGATCCAAATAAGACCCGCCTCTGGGAAACGACGGGTTATCCGTCGCTTTAAGACCGAGTCTGTACATGACGTCGTGCTGACCCCACCAATCGAGTAGTAGGTTCCCTCTAGTATTTGGCAAATTATTTCCCCAATCTCTGTGTCTAGCGTTGAAATCCCCGCCGATTATAAAATAATTCTCCCCCGATTCCAGCCTCAGAAGTCGAAAAAGCGTGTCGAGCTCTGTAATGAATAGGGTGGATTGTGAAGTATCAGGTGCATAAACAGAGGCCAAGTACAGCCGCTTTCCACTGCGGAGCGGGATGTACACGACGACTGCCTCCAACACCCGGAACCTGCGCAACACGCCCTTGTACACTCTGTGAAATTTTATACCTTCTTTAATGAAGATCGCGACACCACCTCCACGTTTGGATCTGGGCCGGTTTCTTCTTCTAACAATATAATTATTGTACTCCAGTTTGTGATTATCGGTTAGCTTGGTTTCGCTAGCGAAAAGCACATCAGGAGTTTGGTCTTGTAGCAATTTAAACATCGCGGCTCTTCGTTCGATCCTAATCAGTGAATTAACATTCACCGCAAGGACCTTCAAAGTTTGCTCCACCATGTGCGCACCCATTACGGCATGTGTTGCGTTAGGCCCGGCAGCAAGTCGTAAATTTGGTCCACCCGCTTGGCGGAAATCTTGGTAGGAAATTTGGGGTGTGACGGCTGGTGTTTGAAACCTAACAGGTGAACGTTTGACCTCCACCTTCTGCTACCGCGCCAATTTTGCTTTTTTAATGTCGGTGAACTTAGGACAACCCCGATAGTTTGCAGTGTGTCCCACGTTCCCACATAACACGCACGAGAGCTGCGTCCTATCGGATGCTCCGTCCCTACCCAGAGCACACTCCTCGGAACTGTGGTTCTTTGCGCACTTCACGCATCGAGGCTGCATTTGGCAGTTCGACGAGGCGTGCCCGAACCTCTGGCAGCGAACGCATTGTATAACGCCTTCTCTCCTTTTTAATTTTTCCCAGTGAATCACCTGGTATTCTAGGACATTGATTCTCCTTAGACTATCCAGACGACTTTCGGGACTGAGCTGCACCAGGAAGAACGGCAGACTCCGTTTCTCCCGCCTGGCTCTAGCTGTGGTAAATGGCTTTACCCCCACAAACTTGAGTCCTTTGCACTCCTTCTCTTTGAGCAGCGCAAGGACCTCCTCAGGATCAGAAGACGGTTCCAATCCCTTCAGCAGCATCGATTGCCGCTTTTCACACTTCGGTGTAAATGAGTAGTGCTCCGTCGTCGTTTCCTTTAGGAGCTCTTTCACTTTCGCGTAGCCCTCCACTGTATTACAGTGGATGACATGGCGATCGTTCCCCAATCTCTTGATATTAAAATTATTACCAATGACCAACTTACACAGGTCCTTGGTTTCATTTACCTCTAGTTTATAGGTGTTGATAGGAGGCACCTTCTCCTACTTCTTCTTCTGCTGCTGCTGTTGTTGTTGTTGCTGCTGCTGTTTTTTCAGCAGCTGTGTTTTCATTTGTAGTTGTTTCTGCGGCTGCTGTTGTTTCTGATGCTGCAGTTGTTGTTCCTGCTCGTGTTTTTTTGTTGTTGGGCGCTTTCTGCCTCTAATTTCTCCCTCTGCCTGCGTGCATTTTGTTTTTTCTTAACAGCAAGCATTTTTTCTTGCAGCTTTGCTATGCTGCTGCTAATTTCTTTTAACATTTCATCCTCATCTTCCGATTCGGATGTCGCTAGAGAAGCAAAGTTTTTATTGCCCCCCGAATAATGTTCATCATCCTCTGACTGAACGGCATTTATTCTTTTTTTTGTTACATTAGTATGGGATTTCAGACTCATCTTCCTTTTAATGGCTTTCGCCACTGCACCGGCAACACTATTGTTGCCTTTTGCATCTCCCGTTATGGGAAGAGCGGAACGCTCTCCACCATCCATCGCGTTCTTTCCTGAACGGTTTTGTTTTGATAATAGTATTTATTTACACAATTTGTGACAAATAAAAAGAGAAAAAAAAGTTTCAAGTTTGGCTTGGGATCGAACTCGCGTCCTACGATTTAATCACCGACGCCGCTACCCGCTTGGCTGTCGAATCAACTATCAAATGTTTGATCAATTGTTTATATGAAAACAAAAACTGACTTGGTTTCTTTTTCACTGCGAAAAGCCGAGACACGTGTTTTCTCTATGGAGATTTGCGAACGACTGGTCAATTCAAAGATCAATACTATTCAGTGATCCGAGAATATCTCACCCTTGATCATATGGAACCCACAAGTTCATCTGAGATATCAAAATCGAATAAAATTCATTCTTATTACTTACCCTATCATACGGTTATTAAGCCTCAAAGTAACACAACAAAGATAAGAGCTGTCTACAATGCTTCAAACCCCTCTTCCAATGGAAGATGTCTTAATGACATTCTTTATCCTGGTCCCATATTACAGTCCGACATAACCCTACTACTTTTAAATTGGTGATGCTTCAAATATGTTTTTAATAGCGACATCGAAAAGATGTATAGACAAATCCTTGTCAACCCTAAACATACATCTTTTCAGAGAATTTTGTTCCACAAGATACCACAGGCGATTTTCAACTCAAAACTGTTACATTTGTAGTGAATTGCACTCCGTACTTAGCTATTCGAACCCTACGCCACCTGGCTGACGATGTTCAGAATTCGCACCCTCTCGCTTCTACCTTTCTGCGGCGAGATTTTTATGTAGATGACGTACTGTCAGGTGCTCATGATATTCAAACAGCACAATCTACTCAGCATCAACTAGTATCTGCTCTTTGTTCAGCTGGGTTCAGTCTCCGAAAGTGGACCTCTAATTCACCTGAGTGGCTAAGCCACATCCCAAAAAGGCATCTTTTTAATGAAGACTTTTTGCTAATCGATCAAAAAAGTTCCGCAAAAATTTAAGATTCTTCACTATCAGTTCAGCCGCAGATGGAAAGAAGAATATTTAAAGGAACTTCATAAACGGAATAAATGGAAGTATCTACAGAAGGATGTCGAAGTGGACGATCTAGTTGTCATTCGAGACGAACAGCTTCCTCCTAACGAATGGTGATTAGGTAGAGTGGTCAAGACGCATTTTGGCCCTGACCAACGAGTCAGAGTAGTAGACACTAAAACCCAAAAGGGACTCATCACTCGTCCTGTAGTCAAGCTTTGTGTCCTTCCGATAAATACAATTTAATCCTTGTCATTACACCCTCATTTTAATAGCAGGTTAATATGCACTTGTGTTTTTTGTTTAATCTTTTGATATTGCTTATTTTTCATCGAATACTCAATGAATTATATATGACTTATATGTCCGCTTATCGCACTTATACTGAAGAATAAAGTACGCAATTTACTAGCTATTAAGAAGTATGTACTCATTTGTAAACAATCGAATATTTTTGGATTCATTCTTGTTCATTATTGTACTATAGTTATATATTTCTATACTATTATGATTTATAAGGAGTGAGTGGAGCCGCTCCATAAACAAAGGCTCCCCCCTTAATTTTAAGTTAGGTTAAGTTTCTATTGTACTGTTTAGCAGCGTATGCTGCAAGGCGGCCAGTAATGTTCAGGTGAAATACCAATACGTATGCTGAAATCCTACTTTAATATTAATATGGAATAATAGACGGCACTCTGCTAATGTCTCATGTAAACTCCCCAAAAAATATCCCCAAAAAATCCCCTATTTCCGGTTTTTAACTTAAGCTCAGTGGCTTAACTAAGCACTCGGCTCCCGTTCGTCCTTTTCTATTCCTGACTCGCATAGAGGTAAGACGTGCTCTCTGATAAAAATATTGTTCACCGCTAAACACTTGTTTTTTTTTTCCTCCTACTTTTTTCTACTCCTACTTCTTTCTTCCTTTGGTTTTCCTCCCATAAACCTCATTCTCCAATTGCGCCCGGCAATTGGCGTCCCCCGAATTACGACAAAGAAACCAGCGAATTTCCTCCGAAACCAACATACATCAAGCTACCCTGCAACCCCCCTAACCAATTATGTTTCCGATCTTTGCGGAGCAGTGAGCATTCCCCCCATCATCATGCTGCATAATCTGACGGGTCTATCCTATACAAGACTAAGACAAGACATGGCCCTGTATAGTTCATATTCAAAGATGCGGTCATATGCGGCCTTAGAATTGATAGGGACGTGGTGCGTATTAATTTGGACTTATATCTTTGATCAGCCAATTAGATTGTTAATTAATGGCTTCAAGCGTTCTCACAAGACGGCAGATACCATCACTCTCGAATTAGTGCGGTTAAGAGGGGGAATTCTTCAGGCATACTTTCTGCCCATTAAATCTTGAAAATAAGTTGATGCATGCTCTCCGTCAGGTCCACTCCGCTGCCTCAAATACCTCGGCATTTACGTCTTCCGGTGAAGAAGCCTTACTGTACTGAATCTTAGATGTTACTATCATCGCTTCATTTTGTCAGGCTGGACGGACTGTGTGGCAGCTGAATCCTCAGTACAGACTGTGACTCTACAACTATGTTTCCTAGTTTGTCTCTACAGGCCTCCATTCCTGTCTTGTTGCCTTGACACATTATTTTTACTTTCTTGAAAAACTTCCGACTTCTCGGAGTAGCACCTCTCTATTTTCTTAATCGTGCTCTTCTCATGATTTTTCGGATAAGGCACTGTTCTTTTCTCCTCTCTTGCTCGCAGAGCTCATGGGCCGATCTCATTCTTCTCTGAAGTACCGCTTCGTATGCAAGTTATTTCCCTACGAGTACTGCTTGCATTCTTCATCAAACCATGAGTTTTGTAGAGGTAGTCGGCTAAAACCGAGCCCCTTAGTTGTGGTGTTTTTGATGGATTCTTGGCATCGATGCCAGTGGTCTTCAGAATTGATGTTGCGCAAGTGTGGATGCGTTGAACCTGATTGTCAATGACTTATTCACATACCTTCGGCTGATATTCCAGCAATTTCATGTTAAATTTTCACCTTCAAACAGCCTACAATTGGAATAAACCAGAGACTTAATGTATCCCTAAAGAAAAGACTCCAAACATGTTAAATCCCCGAGCGGCGTGTCCAATTTGTAGCGGAATTTCGTTTCTCATATCCTCCGCGAAGATCCCGATCTTCGATGTACACCATGGTCATCTGGCTTTAGGTCTAGAGTCAATACGATTTTATGCGGACTTACAGCCAGGTCTCTTCGAACAAAATGCTACTGAGACATTCGAGAAACCCGTTTCGGCAATTGACTTCACTTCATTTACTTACCAACACCTCTATGCTTACAATATCCTCAAAATTAGTGACTCATCAACTCCGTGTTGTCTAGCCGAGTTAAACATGACGTTAAAAGTTGGGTTGTCAAAAGCACCATGTCGATAAAAGTGGCCAGCACACACGTCTTCAATTCAGACAGTGAGCAGTCTTTCAGGATCTACCACGTTAGTATGCATGCTGAACAGCGAATAAATTCATAAAGCAGTTTTGCTCACATAACCAGTTATATCCTCGACCCATCACTTAGAAGTATATACAATAGAAGCGAGTGCACGGAGCGCGATGTGCACTAACCAAATACTATTCAAACGCGAGCGTGCGGTGTGTTCCCGACCAGTAACTTACAGCGATAGTTGAGTCTGTTTTTGAGCAGTTACAATTTTAACTTGAAAGTCTTCCTCTGGACACCTTGTGCAGAGACACCTATCTCATGCTACAAATTTTCCCTAGCATAGTAGTATTGTTTCTACAGCGCTGGTGGGGATTCTTAAATTTGTGGTCTTGAATATCACTATACAAGATTTTATTTTAAGTAATATTGTCCAAGGTATGACGATGTCCGTATACAATCAGCCGAAGCACTTTTGAATGATTTTGCAGGTCTATGAAGATGACATTCAGATCTGTCAAAGCATCCGACAAACTAAGAAGCATCTATCCACCGCCCAGGATAAAATGTTGCTGTTGACAATTTTTGACTTTTGACTAAGAAGTTTATATTCCTGATATAATACATCAACGAATGACACCCTAACGAAGATTATCTCAAATCTCTGAACTCAGAAGCTGGCATTCATGATCTACAAAAAATATATCCTGCCTGTCCTGCTGTATGGAGCCCAACTGCAGCAGAAAAGCAGATATATCATAAGTATTGCATACTTTCGAAAGAAAAATCATCCGTCGATTATTTGGTCTTGTATGCAAGAAGGGCAAATGGATGAATATATGTATAATAGCGACCTCTATGAGATGTATCAAGATGTGAATGTTGTCGAGAGGGCGAAATACATCGAATATTCTGGTTCGCCCCCATCGAGCAAATAGACAATAATGCTCCAGGAAAGAGGATTTTTGAATCGCATCTACAAAGTTTAACACGGCTAATAAGACCGAACTTCCTTTTTAGTAATCAAGCCATCGCGAATGCCAGAGCCCTTTATCTGGACAACTGAATGTCTGCCGTGTTTCAGAAAGAGATTCTTTACGTGTCGGGAGCCCGTTAAGTAAGTTATTAAACAGCTTTGAAGTGTTGGACATTTATCTTGAAAATATATTAGAATCTATTTCCATCATTTGGATTTGTGTGTTGAAAAGATATCACCAGAAATGATGGGGTGCCTCATATTTCATTAAACAGGGCTTCCACCATTACCAGTTGCATCTATTTTTAATCGAATCACTAAATCTTACAAATCTTGTGATTGTTAACTTTTTCTAATAGAGATATACTCGAAAGCTACCAGCCGATATTGATGAATATGGCAAACCCTTTGGTAGAATTCATACAACAAATAACATCGAAACAGCCCACCTATCACTTTATACATTTGCCATATACCAGGAAATTTGGAGCAAGGTGGGCGGGCGGTTATCCAGTAGAAGAAGCAGTTTCATCGAGGCTTTACTCACCTCATGGTGGTCATTTGCGGGCTTGTAGTATAAATTCGCAGGACAATCCCTTAGAGTAACCGACACAAGAAGACTCATTGTAATATTGAAGGGTTTCTCTCTGTGCACATGTCGCTACAACCGCAAAAACAAGTGAATCTAACTCCAAGTTGGAGTTACGCATCATTGTAAGGAGATTGCCACACAGGCATTCTTGATGAACTAAAACCGAGCATCTGCCAGTGGCCTGCTCCATTAAGAATGCCTCCGTGGCCAAGTTTACTTCAGATGCATCCTTAAAAGTATCAACCTCTAGGGACGCTCCCTGCAGCAAAAAACTGTCGATCTGACGTCTACTGTCAACTTTGACGCTAATATGAGAAGCGCGGAAAGGAACGTGTCCCTTCTGAGCGAATCAGACTCAGACACTTTGAGCGATATTACAATCTGCTTATTATCGTATGAGCTATGTATACCAGCCGTTAACTTGAAAGTAGCAATAGATTCTGAGAACAAGTCACAAAATTCTACCAGCTACATGAAACTCAGATCTTCAGAGAGGAGACGGTTCAAATAAGCCTTGGGAAAGTGCTCTAGGGATTCCCACTGCCAATACTGACAACAACGAAGCCGATATGTTGATTTCACTTTCCTGACGTCGGAAGCTAATAGAGCCCGAACAGGAAAGGTTCTCTGTAGAAATATACTGGGCCGCGTCGGCTGGGTGTAGCCCCGGAATACATTAATCTCAACCCCCTTAGTGTTTAACAAATGGCTTTAATACGGAAAGGAGCTATCGATGTTTCGATTGAGCTTCAGGACAAAGAGGAGAAGCCGTATTTTGACAGTTCTACAATTAGTTCTGGTTGGGTAGTGTTTGTTTGGCCAAATGAAGCTACTGCGAAATCGCTGAGAAGTAGCTTCTGGAAAATCGAGAAGGACTGCGATTTGAACGTGATGTTAGCGGAGGAGGATTCATTTCTGAAACCACTTACCATAAGGGAGTTCTTTCCCCAATGTAAATACCATGCATTCGCATGGTATGTGCTATGAATCACAGCGCGATAAACTGGATATACGACCTAAAAGGTCATGTTGCGTACCGTTTCGGTAAAAAACTCCAACTACTTCCACCACAACCAGCACCAATAGAGATTACAAATCAACACCGTTAATACGGCTGCAGCTGAGGGTGATAGAGTACATGAGCTCTGCTCAACCAGCCATCACACAACTTGCCGATTACCAAAACAAAAACACAACTACTGCAAACAGACCCAAAAGTAGAGTTCCTGTACCTTTACCGAGAAGCCAAGCGGAAGATAACGCAGCTCGTACTATGACAGACCAAATGGCCACTCCCTTGGCGAGTTTCCCATACGGCGGGGAGGCGAAAATAAACCTAAAATAACGTAGGTTTCATCCCCAGTATAGTGAACTACTTAAATCTTATCGACCACAAAGTGCTACATAATTTTTTTCTTGGAAACACTGATCGATTTACATATCAGATACCTTCTCAACAGAAATTCACCTCTCAGTAATATACATACAGGAATGAAAGATCCTTGGAAGGCGCTCTACTAAATCTGGTAACACGGATTAAAGAGACCTACCGACATAAGGAGATTGCAATATGTGCCTTCCTAGATATTGAAGGTGCCTTCGATAATACCGGATATGAATCCATTTCGGAAGCCATGTTCAGAAAGGGTATTGACCATCCCACTAAATTGGGTTAGAGCGATGCTCGTAAAACGGAAAATCTCCACATCGTCAGGTGAGACTAAAATCTCTGTCTCAGCCATCAAAGGTTTTCCATAAGGAGGTGCTTCCACCACTCTTAGTAGTAGGTCTTAGTAATCTTGGCTATCAAATAAGAGGATATGCCGACGACTTAGTCGCAGTAGTGAAGGATAAACATCCTAAAGACGATTGCTATAAGATGTACTAGCAGACTGCTCTAAAGGTAGTAAATGACTAGTGTGTGTAGTGTGTGGGAGAAAATCTCTCAATCAGCTCCAGTAAAGCTTTGCTTGCCCTCTTCATTTGTAAAAGAAATCTGAGCCTTGACCAGATCTCAGGTGTGTACTCCAACGAAGTAAAATAAAAAGGAAAAAGTATTACCAAAAGAGAAATCTGGCAAACAAAGACATTCTTGATTCGGCATCGCCAGTGTAATATACATATGCCCCTCAGCGACTATAGAAGCCTTCATCTCTTCATAAATCCATCTCTTGATAGTCAGACTACTGCAAACAGGGGAGATGAATCACTCAAATTACATGGATCAAATGAATCTTCTCTCCGAAATATCCGAGCTTGACCTGCAAAGTAAATGACCGCCTACCCAAGACTCTTTACTTCGGTAGAAGGTTCAATATAGTGATCCCAGGCTGAGAAGCATGAAAATACAAAAACACAACCTCAAATCTTTAAGATATTAAGTGCTATATGGATGGATCACTGATGGACACCTGGGTGGAATATTTGATCCAAACACCAGAATATCGTAACAAATGGGAAAAAATCCCAGCGCCTTTCACGAGGAAATATAAATGTGCCAACCCCATCTTCGATAAGTGAATGAAGGGCGTCCTCATCCAAATACTAGCGACAGTCAAGCAGCCATAAAAGCATTAGGCTCTAATCTGATTGACTCCAAAACAATCATGCATTGCTTCAACACACTACAAGATTTCTTCCCTAAGAACAAAGTGAAACTTTGGTGTGTGACTGGTCATATAGGTATTGATGGATATTAAATAGCCGACGAACTGGCTAGAAACGGTTCGGCTGATTCTGATTCTTTCATCGGCCCTAAGCCGTTCTATGATACCCCGAGTTCAGCAATTAACTCAACTATAAAAAGTAGGGAGAACGAAATGGGAAAATACCCCAAGACTTTGCCAAACTAAAAGACTGCCACCTTCGACATCACCTGCACAAAATAGGTCTTATTCAGGAAACTGAATGTGGAATGAAAGACGACGAAACAGCATATGGTATGCATATGAATGCATATGGTAGCTCTAAGTACCAAGGGGACGATACTTCCTTGGAGAAATTTTAATCTCTGGAGAAATTCTCAATTTCATCGAAATACGAGTATTTGAGAATCTCTAGGCTTCCTAATATTGATTTTATGGTCCAAAAATTATTTAAGCCGAAGTGCCTCCCCAATAGGCGGATCAGATCCTCTGAAAAATATTCAACAAAATACTCATCCCATGGAGAGCGTTTGAAAACTCATTTTATATACTTAAGTATGATTAAAATCTTCAATTAGTATTTCCAACGTCAGATGATTAGCATTATTAACCTAGGCTTACGTGCTTGCAGGCGTTATTTTCCTCAACTCATAATTAGCAAAAATATCCTTATATGTAATGTGCATAATAAATCAACGTGCCACCAAATAGGTTAGTTTCCCAATTACACTTGTGAAACATACCATAACACCTTTTGCTTTATCACATGAATTAAAGGCGACAAAAAGCGGTTAAACAGTTCTACTGATCTCCTCCCCTCCACAAAATCATAATCTAAATTAAATCAAATGGCTTGCGTGTGAATAACTTAAGGGTAGTCACACAATCTTTAGTGTTGAGCACTTTCGTTTCGCTGTTTAATTCCACGGCACGCGTGTTAACTTTGCACCTCATTACTCATTCACTGATGAGATCTTGTGGCGACAAAAACGTAACGAACCGTAGACGATGGGACACAAGAAATGTGTGTCCTTAAAACTGAATTTAAAAAAAAAAAGTCCAAAACCAACCGAAGCATAGCAAATGTCCTCCTTGTCGTTAGTTCAAAAATCGGCACACCGTTTTCGATTGTAATCAATTCGAATGCTTACAATCGGCACTTTTGGGCTCTCCGGTATGATTGATGGCCGACCGATGATGACTGATGGATTCTGGCAGCAGTGGCTCTTTGTATTGCTGCTGCTGTTGGTGTTGTTGATGTCCGACACTCTGAAACCAGGGATCAGAATCAATGATGAATTGGTTTGCTGAAAACATTTTCGTTTCGAAACCCTTGTTTGCATCGCAACAAATCAATTAAAGTCGAACCAGAGGTTAGACAAGCGATTTCTTTAATTGGGGTGGGATGAATTTGTCGACAGCAGTGGTAGAAAAAAATTTCGCAAACAAATGAGATTGACAGACTGGCGGGAAATTCTAAACATGGAAACGATGAACTCTGTGATGTCCCCATAAGTCCCCATAACAACTAGGGTGTGACGCTTGGGATAAAAGACATGCACGACTATTACTAAATTCAGCTTTGCCCTTGATGCATGACAGATGTGATGTAGACCAAGTAAATGCACATATTGTACCAGGTGCATGCGTCGTCGAAAAAGTCGCAGAACTCTAAGAGGGTTCGCTTTTATTTACATTTTCATTTTAATTAATTTTAATACCGCAAGCGGTCGTGCTTATTAAAATCTTAGTTCTTAAGGGTGCACATGCTGAGTAAACATAAACAGTTATAGATGTGGAGCGACTATGTTTTCGCAGATCAAACCAAAAATGATATAGAAAGCTACTTGGTATTTCGAAGATGCACTATCTTGCAACGACTTTTGCAAATAAATCGGTGAAACCAGTAGGCTAGACAATTGCCTCAGAAGACGAAAATCAAAACTTCCCTCTATCTTGCAAGCGGAAATATACGCAATCCTGATGACAGCGAACTATATTGTGAAGAATTGGTGGAGGGAGTAAAGAATTTGCATACGTAGGGATAGCCAAGCTGTGCTTAGAGCCTTACTCAACCCTCTGATGACTTCCAAACTAGCTCGATACTCCCATACTTTTTGCATGAGATTGCAAGACTTCACCTTCATAAATGACAGTCGGAAGGCTAAATTCTCTGAGTCTTGTCTGGGTTCAAGATTAAAATGGGAAATGAAATTGCCGATGAACTTACTAGGTAAGGTTTAGAGGAGAGTTTTTCTGAATCTGATCCTATTATAGATCTTCCTGAGTGTTCGGACAGTGTTTCCATTAACACTTGGGTTTCATATTAGAATAATTACACATAGCATGTCTTCCCAGATTTCCGGCAGACCAAACGAATGCTTCCTGACGTCTCTAAGAGGTCAACGGCCTGCAGGCTGTTTATTGGCGTCGGAAAATTACACCTTTGCTAAGCACTTAAATGTGCTGGGCAAAAGTGACATAACATCCTGCGATGCTTGCTCTGAACGTGATGACGACACCATGATGACGGTGCTGGCGGATTTTGAGCTGGTACTGCGGACGGTTTATTACTGAAGCGATTAGTCGTCTTTCTTCGAACGACTGAAAAATTCCATTAAAAAGAAACTTGCAAGGTGTACAATGGACTAGTTCTTTGTCCAAAAAAAGAGCATAAGCTTAACATATATTCGTACATTGAAGTATGATCCAGGTTTAGGCTCACTTGGTTCCATCAAACGCCTTCACCGCATCAACGCGGAAAAGTTATTTGCCAAACAATCTTGGCTATGTTTGTATCATATATGTAATTTATGGAGTAGTCTTCTTGCATACAGCACGTAACGATTAATTTGACATTGGTACTTCCATATATTTTGCATGAATCCGTCCATTCGAACACACGATATATGCTTGTAAGCACGCAAAATGGAAATTTCGCGCCATTAGCGAACTGTCAGTATTATATCATTAAATATGGATCGATACATACTCGCAAAGCGTGTTAAAATAGTAAAAATTCACTACAAAAACGGCGAAAATATCGCGGAAACGTAAAGATCGTATTGTTTTTAGTCATCATCAAGCGCCCTTTCGCACAGCTATTGTGAATTTAATCGACGAATTTGAACATCACGAATAGGCTAGTGATATGAAGACTCCAACTCGTGTTCGTTCGGCAAACTCAGCTGAAAATACTGGCGCCGTAGCCGAGAGTGCGACTGAAAACCCAGATGTGTCAATTTCGAGACGATCACAAGAATTCTGTCTATCCGCAACCGCTTTGCACCGCATTTTGCATAATGATTGG
This sequence comes from Volucella bombylans, assembly GCA_949129095.1. Taxonomy (NCBI): domain Eukaryota; kingdom Metazoa; phylum Arthropoda; class Insecta; order Diptera; family Syrphidae; genus Volucella; species Volucella bombylans. The sequence continues at coordinate 65,712,429 of OX422143.1, read as the reverse complement.
GTCATAGAAATTAATGAACAAGGTCATAATTTTGTACACAAAAATTATTCTGAGTAATGAGGTTTATTTCTATTTGGCTGGGTACGAAAACAAACAAAACTGCCGCATATGGGTCTCCGAAAACCCAAGAGATATAATGGAGCAATCTCTCAATCTACAATGTGTGAAAGATTGGTGCGGTTTTTGGTCTGGCATTAGACTTAACTTCTGATCGCACTACATTCCGGGCTTTGAGAGCAGTACGAGCTGAAAGCCATGCTCTCTGGCTTTTTTGTCTTCCTCAGTAAAAGGTATCTGTCCCAGATGAAAAGACATATCGCATGAGAATCCTCGAGCCTATCGGTATTAAAATTGGGTATTCCCATCAAATTAGAGCGATAGTTGTTGATGCAAAACGAAGGCATATTGAAGCTATCATAAGATGGTGATCCCGTCTTCGTAATTGTAATGGAATCGTAATATAATTGCAAATATAATTGTAATGTAATTGTAATGTAATTGTAATGTAATTGTAATATAATTGTAATTTAATTGTAATGCAATTGTAATGCAATTGTAATGTAATTGTAATATAATTGTAAAATAATTGTAATGTAATTGTTATATAATTGCAAATATAATTGTAATGTAATTGTAATGTAATTGTAATTTAATTGTAACGTAATTGTAATGTAATTGTAATGTAATTGTAATTTAATTGTAACGTAATTGTAATGTAATTGTAACGGAATTGTAATATTATTGTAATGTAACTGAAATGTAATTGTAATGTGATTATAATGTAATTGTAATATAATTGTAATATAATTGTAATGTAATTGTAATTTAATTGTAATTTAATTGTAATTTAATTGTAATGTAATTGTAATGTAACTGTAATTTAATTGTAATGTAATTGTAACGGAATTGTAATATTATTGGAATGTAATTGAAATGTAATTGTAATGTGATTATAATGTAATTGTAATATAATTGTAATGTAATTGTAATGTAATTGGTGCGGTTTTTGGTCTGGCATTAGACTTAACTTCTGATCGCACTACATTCCGGGTTTTGAGAGCTGTACCTTCTTCGATCCGTATCCAGGTATCTGCTGAAAGCCATGTTCTCTGGCTTTTTTGTCTTCCTCAATAAAAGCTATCTGTCCCAGATGAACAGACATATCGCATGAGAATCCTGGAGCCTATCGGTATTAAAATTGAGTATTCCCACCAAATTAGAGCGATAGTTGTTGATGCAGAACGAAGGCATATTGAAGCTATCATAAGATGGTGATCCCGTCTTCGTAATTGTAATGGAATCGTAATATAATTGCAAATATAATTGTAATGTAATTGTAATTTAATTGTAACGTAATTGTAATGTAATTGTAACGGAATTGTAATATTATTGGAATGTAATTGAAATGTAATTGTAATGTGATTATAATGTAATTGTAATATAATTGTAATGTAATTGCAATGTAATTGTAATGTAATTGTAACGTAATTGTAATGTAATTGTAATATAATTGTAATGTAATTGTAATGTAATTGTAATTTAATTGTAATGCAATTGTAATGTAATTGTAATGTAATTGTAATGTTATTTTCTGAAGGGCCGGCTGATCTCCACATGATGGATCTGGTTCGATGTTCACTCTTTATATAAAAGTATAAAAAAAACAGTTCTTGAACGAAATTCACAAAACGCACATGGGAATACTGAAGTCCAAAAGTTTAGCCCCGAAGTTATTTTTGGTAGCCCTCAATGGATGAAGGTATTACGAATGTTGTTAAGGCATGCAAACACTGTATCTAATTTCAAAGTTCTTCAGAAAAGGCATAGCTATTGTGTCGGGATTGGTCTGCGGCTGACGGCTCAGTATCCAGAAGATTATTATATTATAATAAAAACGTGTGTAAGATAATAAAAAATTAAAAAAAAAGAATCAATGAAAAAAAATCAAAAAAAACTAATAAAAAAAAATATTTGAATTAAGAAACCTTGTCATTGCAAAAAATTACTTAACTGCGGGTAAACAGAGCTGGTCAAAAGGTCAGATTATCAAAGTTTAACGAAAACAGCATTATTTCGTTAAAATCTTAGATAATAACAAAATTTGTAAAAGACATGTGAAATCGTAATGCAAGTTACGATTAACATTCAGGAAGAAATTTAGTTATGGATGATTTTACTGAAAGACTAATTGTTAAGAACGTTGATCAAAATGTTTGTAGTCCATTTAATACAATGGAAACTGTTTAGGTAGTTGAAAAAGCTGGTAACATGCAAAAAGAAAATATTGGCAGTTGTATTAATTTAGAAAAAAATAACGAGGTTAAGTAATGCATTACTAACTACAATAATAAGCATAATAGGAAACAAAAAGAGCACACGCAGGCTCAAAACAAAGATAGATATTCGAAACGAAATTTAAAAATTAATAATAAATAAATAAATGAATTAGCCTGAATCTAAATGATATTTTTCTTCTATATGGTAGGTTAAATTACGGAGGGATATTGTAATGCATTATTACTATGCATATACTTGCATTCCTATGTACTAACACTTACCTTTAACTGCATTTCACTTATAATTGGCTATTAATTTGTAAGTCGCAAATTGAATTCTCAACAATAAACATTATAGAAGTTATCCTTGACTTTAACCCTTCTGGCAATAAGTAGGTCTGGCCAGACCTTTTCCATTTTCGAAACCGTTTTTTCCTAATTGATTGTATAGCTATCTTTACCAAATTTCCTGACTTTGTCAGAGTACATATTTTGAATGCTTTAGTGTGGGTAAACAATTGTATATCTAAGTGGGTGAGAAAAAAAAAGTTTTTCTACAACAACCTCAAGAATCAATACAATTGCCACATATTGTATAGAGAAACGTATTTATTTAGCATTTTACCCGAAAAAAAAACTCTTTTTACCTAAGTCCGTCAAGTATAATTATTACTTTTGTTTTTTTATTACGGTATTTTGCAAAAATATGCAACTGCTTGCAGTTTTCCAGTATGCAGGCCAGTATTGCCTACGACTTCCAGATAATTAGATCATTAGTGAATTTTACAGCTGGTTATTTTTGTTCACTTTGTGGGTATGAGAGTGAAGACAACTTTATTGTAAATCAGTAATCATTTCTTGAGCGAATTAAAAGCGAATGACGCAACAAACGGATTCAACTGGAGCCACATGAGCGAAGAAGTAAGGGAGCAATACGTTAACTGGCTTGCCGAAGAAGTACGAGAGAATGGCTCATGAATCCCGTATTCAGAGCAACGATGTCGCTAAATCGGATTAAAAGATTTGACGATCAAAGTACTCGTGTCGAACGACAAAGTGCAGATAAATCAGCTGCCATTCGGGATATGCGGGCAATGTTAAATCATAATTTGGAAACTGCGAATACGCCGATAAAAGTTATATAGTGGAAACACACGATTTATACAATATATATCATCGAAGCCTGCAAAATACGGAATAAAAGTATGGTGGCGTGTGATTCCAGCAACGGATACCCTTATAAAGGGATTCTGTATACGGGCAAAAAACATGGACATCAGAGAGCTGTAAATTTGGGCGTGAAGGTGATGATTGAATTAACAACCAAGTACCACTCCAACGGGAGAACTGTTGTTGCTGACAACTTTTTTACAAGTTTTGAAGGTGTGGAAAAACTTCAAGAATCTGGACTGGCCTTTGTTGGAACTATTCGACGGAATAAAAAGTGCATACCTAAAGAAATGCTTCCGGATCGTAGTCACTTAACACAATAAGCTATCTTTGGATTTACGGAGCAGTGTCTTACCTGCCGAAAAAATCTAAGGCTGTTATTTTACTGTCAACAGTTCACTATGGTACAGAATTGGTTTGAACAGCAAGAAAGCCACAAGCAATTCTGTTTTACAACAAACATAAAGTTGGCGTCGACGTCATGGATCAAATGTTGGGAGAATATACATGTAAACGACAGACGAAGCGATGGCCACTGGCTTTTTTGTACAATATGTTGGATGTCGCAGCATTAGCATCTTTCATAATTTACAAAACAGTAAATGATATGAGTGCAACGAACAAAACCAATGCACGTCGACAATTTTTGCATTCTTTGAGTGAGCAGCTAGTGACCCTTAAGATCGAAGCAAGGATGAACGATCCAAGGATAATAGGATTCTTTCTTCGGATCACCATTGCAAAATAGGATTCCACCACCCAGCAATAGCCAGACATCAACGGGCCAGAAAAAGTCGTGTAGAATTTGCAGAATAAACGATAAAATACAAAGAAAACCAGATTTCCATGCACTGCCTGCGAAGAGTCTGTCCGTTTACAACACAGTATTCAATTACATAAATGCCATAAATTTGTAAATCAAGAAAATACTTCGTAATATTAATGTTATGTAAAAAAAAAAAAACTTTAAATTAAAAATAAAAATAATAACATGTCCAACATGTCCAACATAACAAAAACAACTTCAATTATTTAATTGATTTTCATCAATATTCATACAAAATGTATGAAGGTCCAGCCAGACCTATTCCATTGATGGGAAGGTTTTAAAACATCCATTTATAGAAGGGTTAAAATGCCAAACTGAAAGTGTTGAGGCCATTTTCTCCTGAGCCAGATATCCCTGGTCCATCAGGACTTTGAATGAGAAAGTCATCTAAGACGAATAGTTATCCATGTCCATTATACGGAGAAGAACATATATTATAAAATGCGATCGCTGGTGGAATGAACCATTCACCAGCTATGAAACATGCATTTTTTTATTGTGATTTCTGTATTTGTTTTGCATTTATTTTCTGATTAAAGGTAGAACCGTTTTCTTATTTCATTTATCAGATAAGTTTACTTATAAATTCATTTCTCGTGTCCTTTTTTAGTCTTTGTGAATATCGAAATTTTTAAATAAATATTGAAGAATTGAATTGTTTTTTGTTACTTTGTTTTTCTATTTTTTCTTTCTTTGCTAATTTGTTTTCATGTTTTAAGAAACATAAATATTTTTTCTTTAGTTTGTTATATTTAAAAAATAATGACTAATAATCTAAAATAAAAACAAATGCAATTTAATTTTTGTGTTTGATTTTTTTTCACCGGCTTAAATTTGTTTTATTTAAAATAATTTTCTTTATTTATTTAATTTTTGGCTCCCTAAAGATTTTTTTCTATTTTTTTTCTGTTTGCGAAAGTACCAAATTGACTTAGATGTGATTTCAAATTAAAATTAAAAATTAAAAATAAATTATATTTTACTATAAATAAAGGGCTACCAAAGAATTAACTTTTTTATAACCGGTATATATAACTATTTCAGAAATTCAGTCTAAAATCCAAAACTCTTGCCCCCAACGACTCTACACATACTAATGCAACTTGAAGAACTGCATTCATTTTATTTTGCTTGCCGACTCTTATTAGAGATATATATATATCTTCTAAGCAATAATGAAAATGAAAACTTGATCTGCAAATAGGAAAAAAATAAATAAATCCCCCTCTTCAGTGAATGTGAAAGTTTTCCTCTCAATCAAATCCTGGAAAATAGCAAGCCCCTTTACAAAAGTCAATCTAATGAGATAAGATGATTTTCAATTGACCTGGTTGGCATTATCAGCTCTAATAACGGCATTGTACATATTATTTGCTCCTCTCTGTAATAATTGCGTTATCACGTAGAGATTGTCTGAAGTATCTCAAGCATGTCATCGGGTATCACACCTTTTTTTTTACTAACTTTTCCAATAACATTACAAGGCAGCAATCTAGTGGTTCGGTTAAGGTGCATTGACTCCATCAGAGATAGGAGGCTGAATGTATATTATCTAACTCCTACTTGCTCATCCATATCTGTGGTGTATCTGTAATGTACTCTCTAAATGCTCCATGTATTCGTGTCATGTTTAAATATAATTGACTTTGTTCAGTTAATCCGTTTATGAAATGAAAATGCAAATTTAATTTAAATGTTCCGCACATATGAGTTTTAGGTTGTGTACCATAAAGGATAATAGTCGACGTGGATGAAAGCACATGCACAACGAGGCGAAGAGAGCCAGAGACATTGGGCGGCTAGTGGGTGAGTGGTAAATGTCGTCTATGGCAACAGTGCCAACTGCAAGCTCAACGCCAAGAAATATCACATCAATATGCGGCATAGGGTAGTTAAACTTATTGGAGTACATGTGCGGGAGTAGAGTTGGAGTTAGGACTATAGGGATACTGTTGGATCCGTTCCATTTCCTGACATAACACACACATACTTAGGGCAAGTGAACATATACGAGTATATACTAGTATCTCTGAATGTACTCATATGTAGAGAAGAAGGGTGCTCGATTGAGTGTAAACATAGAGCATACGCACATAAAATAAAGTTGATATCCTGCACATTTAGTACAAGAATGTAGGCGCATATCCGTAGATATTAAATATTCAGATATCCTTCCATTGCTACTGATGTTCTTGATGCTTCATCACTTTGCAATTGGATTACGAGTACGGGTATGTATCCGCAAAAGTTTGCATAGATGATTTGTGTGTTTGTGTTTATATCGGATGAATAAATTTACTGAAGGATTATGAAACTCAAGCGGCTGGAGTAAACCTCTAGTCTCATTCTAGAACAAAGGCAGTGCCTATGTAAATGCTAATGCCACATGCAACAATGTATGATTACTTATTCGCGATCCAATTGCCAGCAAAGCTGTTGGATTCGGAAATGTGCCTTAATTGCCTGCAAGCGGGAAGGCAGAAATATTTGTAGATAAAACTAATTTGCGAGATCTGTTGTGCCAATAATTCTCATTTCGAAAAAAATTAAAAAGAACAAATATGTATAATAGATAAATATTTGCATTTACACATATATGTATATTATTCAAGTATATATTTGATTAGGAGAAAAACTATCATTATATCGAAAGTTAAGTTCTCAGCTAGAGAGAAGTTAATATGGTTTTCATTCCCAAAGTAGGGAAATGCTCTCATGTTGTCCTATAGGACCTCAGGTCTATAAATCTATCATCTTTCCTTCTACTAGAATGATTGATTGATATCCATGAAGGAGTTAAAATTGATCCAAGACTTTTGTCAACGGCTCAACATGCCTACTGTAAAGGAAAGTCGGCGAAAACGGCTTTGCACTCTCTGACTAGCCACATATAACGATCCCTACAATATAAGGAGTACACAATGGTTACTTTCCTAGACATAGAGGGCGTCCTTAAAAACAACGATACATCCACAATCACGGCTGCACTGCCATCTCTGAAGGTATAGGACCCATTCGAGGAGTTGATCAGTCTTATGCTAAATAGCAGGATAATCAACTCCAACTGGATGATGGATTTTGCACAAAGATGTGTCAGCAGAAGTACGCCACAAGGCGGTGTGCTTTCTCCCCTTCTCTGGAATTTATTGGTTAATAAACTGCTGATATACCAGGAAGCGGGTAGCAGGGTGATTGCCTATGCATATGGAGTTTCTATAGCCGTCTCAGGTAAGCATCTTAATACCATTAAAGAACTCCTTCAGCTATAACTTAACAGATTAACCCGTTGGGCAGATGATCACTGTGGATTGGGAGTAGGTTAGCTTAGGTAAGAGTGGCTGTTGGAAATACCACCCCACTTAGGCCTATTGGCCCATTGTGATGACACGTGGATCTATGATCTTCTTACTACTGGAACTAGTTTGATCTTATAATAAAGTGTAGCAGACTGTTAACGGTCGTTGTAGAAGAAAGCTCCTAGATGAAGCTTCCTTCTCTGAGAGAGAGCTGGGCATGTGCAGAGTAGGTGGGGGATTGTCTCCTCCTCTTCCTCGTCCATGCAGCTTCTACAGAAATCGTTAGTAAAAGCGCCAAGCCTTCTTGCGTGCTTGCCTATGAGGCAGTGTCCGGTAATGACACCTATTATGGCGCTGAGATGTTTCCTATCTAAAAGGATCAGACATTTAGATCGACTCAGATCCAGCCTTGGCCAGATCTGTTTGGTCGCTAGACATGTTTGTCCAGCAGTCCACCTAAGATCCGTTCTTTTATTGGCATCTAGCTTTAGTGTTAGTTTGCACGTAGCGATTGGTATACCTATACTACCTTTGTCCGGTAGGATAGGTAGAGTGGTTCCAATTTTGGCGAGTTCATCGGCTCTGCAGTTCCCTGGAATGTCTCTGTGGCCCGGCACCCAACAAACATGAATGTTGAACTGCTCTGCTATCTCCATGTGAGATGATCGGCATTCAAGGGCGGTTTTAGATTATAATGAGACCGAGTCCAGGGACTTGATGGCGGCCTGACTATCCGAAAATATGCGGATATCCTTTGCAGATATCACGTTTTTCTTCAGCCAGAACAGAGCTTCTTTAATCGCCAAAATTTCCGCCTGAAACAGGCTACAGTGATTTGGAAGGCGGAAAGAGAGGCTTAGATTTAGCTTATCTGAGAAAACACCGCCACCAACTCCGCTATCGGCTTTAGATCCATCTGTGTAGAGATGGATTGACTTATCCTCCATGAAAGCATCCTCCTCACAGAATGATCTAGAGGGGAAGCTTACATGGAAGTTTTTGTCAAACCAAAGTTCAGGTATGGTGTAATCGGTATTCTCTGTGAGGATTCCTAATGTATTAAGAATATTGGTGTGGCCAGATGAATTATTTGTCCACTGTTTAGTCGCTTTAAGGCGAATAGCTGCAGTCGCAGCTACTTGCTTGCTAAAAATGTCGAGGGGTGTCAAGTGAAGCAGAATACTCGTATCTAATACCGCAGAGGGGGTAGACCGCAAGGCTCCGCTTGTGCATAGACATGCTGTTCTTTGGACTCTGCTTAGTTTAATGCGGTTGACTGCATTTTCCAAGGCCGTCCACAGATAACCACCACGTAAGTAAGTATCGCTCTTATGACCGAGATGTATAGTCAGTGGGTTATGCGAGGTTGAAGGCCCCATTTGTTCCCAATGGCTTTTTTGCAAGATAATAAAGCTATTGTAGCTTTATTGACTCATTCTTGAATGTTAGGTTTCCAGTTTAGTTTCCTGTCAAAAATGAGACCCAGATATTTTGCTGTATCGGAGAAAACTAAACTGGTACCGTTTATTGAATGAGGGTCTATGATTGGAATTTTATATTTCCCAGAAAAGAGGACAAGATCAGTTTTATGGGGGTTTATTCCCAATCCACAGCGATCTCCCCAGCGGGTTAATCTGTTGAGATTTACTTGAAGGAGTTCTTTAATGGTATTTAGAAGTTTTCCTGAGTCGGCTATGGCAACGTCATCCACATAGGCAATCACTCTGCTACCACCCGCTTCCAGGTATATCAGTAGTTCGTTAACTGCTAAGTTCCTGAGAAGGGGAGAGAGGACACCGCCTTCCGGCGTACCCCTACTGACATATCTTTTAGCAGAAGTCTCACCCAGTTTGGAGTTGATTATCCTGCTTTTTAGCATTAGACTAATCAGCTCCCCAAGTGAGCCGTCTACCTGCAGAGTTGACAGCGCAGTCGTGATTGCGGATGTGTTGACGTTGTTAAAGGCGCCCTCTATGTCTAAGAAAGCAACCATTGTGTACTCCTTATATTGTAGGGATCGTTCGATGTGGCTAGTCAGAGAGTGCAAAACCGTTTCTACCGACTTTCCTTTACAGTAGGCATGTTGAGCCGTAGACAGAAGTCTTAGATCAACTTTAGCTCGAATGTGGATATCAATCAGTCGTTCTAAAGTTTTCAGAAGGAATGATGATAGACTTATAGGTCTGAGGTCCTTTGGGACTACATGAGAACATTTTCCAGCTTTGGGAATGAATACTACATTCACTTCTCTCCATAACAGTGGAATGTGGATAAGTTCTACACAGCTCCTCATAATATTTTCCAACACTTATAGAATAATATTTAGTTTAGTTTAGTTTTATATGCATTTTATTTTCTTAACACTAACTCTTACATTCTAACAAAAAAATGCTTAAATGCTAGCTTACAATTACTTAATAATCTTACACTAACTTACTGGTCCCACACAGGCAATCTAAGCTACTCTAAATTCTTATAACTATGTCTTTCGACTTCATTTACATTTTCTTAGAACTATTTATTTTGTATACTTAAAGCTAAGAAAAAAATTTGTTAACAAAACTTAGCATATGGACATAAAGATATAGAATAATATCTGAGGACCTCTGTAGCTCGGCAGGTATAATACCGTCCGGAGCAGCAGACTTGAATGGTTTGAAGCCATGCAGCGCCCAAAGCAGTTTGTCTCTCGTAATCAGACCATGAATTTTGGTCACGGTTGCAGTATGCCTGTTTGGGCTGCTGCTTGGGAGCGAGTTGGGAGCTACCTGGAAAGTAGGTATCCAGAAGTAGGTTGAGTGATTAATCACTTGAGGTTGTCCAAGAGCCATCGGTTTTTTTCAAACAGCTGGGCATCATAGGATTTGTGGAGAGGATTTTTCTTAGCCGCGATGCCTCAGGGGTTTCTGTAATTTTGTCGCAAAATGACCTCCAGGATTGTCGCTTTGCCTTCCTCAGTTCTTTTTTGTATAATTAGAGGGATTGTTTATATGAGTCCCAGTCGGTAACTTTTCTTGTGCTTTTTTCTGCGTTGAAAAGTTTTCTGCAGGCGTTTCTGAGCAGTCCCAGTGCCTATGTCCACCAATGTGACTTTTTCTTGCCTTCTTGGTTGAATAAGAGGGCAGAAAGCCGCCATAGCCTTATTGAGAGTCAGAGCAAATTCCCTGACTTTCATGTCGAGCTCATTGGTGTCACGCGGGGGACTTGATAGTTCAGAGGATATCGTTTTTGACAGTATTCCTCTGTATTTTGTCCAGTCAGTTTTCCGGTAGTTCCGGAAAGCTGGTTGGCGGGGGGGAGCATCACTCAGACTGAATTGGATGTAACTATGTTCTGAAAAGGAGTGTTCAGACGATACCATCCAGTTTGTTAGCCTTTGGGTGATGCTGTCGGAGACAAGAGTAATATCTAACACTTCTTGTCGGTTTTTTGTTATAAAAGTGGGCTCATTGCTAATATTGCAAATTAAGAGGTTAGTACTTAAAATATAGTCTAAAAGTGACTCACCTCTATCATTGATGTCGGTACTTCCCCATACCGTATGACGTGCGTTAGCGTCCCATCCGATTATGAGGCCAGTTTTTTGCCTTCCCGCTTCCAGTACCACCCTTTCTAGGTTATCACCAAGGAGAGGGCCCACTTGGTCGTGGCCAAGGTAAGCCGATGCCAGCCAGTAAGAGATTTTGGCAGTCTCTAGTCTGGCAACGGTTAGGTCGGGGTCACTGAAGTTGAGAAGTAGAAATACATTAAGGCTACGTTTCACTAATACACAAGTTCTAATATCTAATACCTTTGTCTCTTGTATAGAGCGGAGCGTATGTGGGTGGCCTAAGTCCACGAATTACGTCTTCTGCAATCCATGGTTCCTGGATTAGAATTATGTCTTCTGCGTTTTTGGAAAGACGCAGAATGAGTGCGGCCGAAGCTTTTTTAGGGTGGTGGAGATTAATCTGGAGAAACCGTATCATTGCTACAGTCTTCCAGAGTCGCCTCCACCACGGTGTTGTTGAGGTCCTCCGACTCTGAAGATATTCCCAAAATCTCATCATCTACCTCTGATCGTGTAGAACCTCTCTTTGCTTCCTCATCGGTTTCCATTTCCGACAGTGTGTCAGAAGAGGAGACCGACGGCTTGGTAGTCACCTCGGACAGATTGGAGTCGTCGCTATCCAATTCTGGGAAGGATATCGACGCTACAAGATCCGAGGTTGTGATGTCAGGTATTAAAGGAGGAGGAGGTTGCTTATCAGCATCCAGCTCATCCTTTTTGTACACCCTTAAATGAATGGACTCGAATCCGAACCGAATCATGCCTTTCGTCTGCGCCAGAGGATTAAGGGATTCCTTATTGATCACAATTAACGCGCATCTATAAGAACCCCTTAGTTCCTCCAGTTTCGCGACTTTCCAGTCATGAGTCGGAAGAGTCGGGTTGCTGAGCCGGGTGATTTCGAGAATATTTTCTGGAGAGGAGAATTCGGCTGGAATCCAGGTACGAGTTCGAGGTCTACTAGGAGTGTCTTCCTTAGATACGACCTTGAGTTTTGCACCTGGCCAAATCTCTCCTAAACCATCGATGGCCTTGGTGAAGAGATCGAGAGATCTCTGGTTGGAGCAAGCGATGAGCTTGATATGGCCTTGGTGCCAGCCAGCGTCGCTTGTGATAGGAGGTGGTCCTGGGTTTTCCCGCATAATGGCCAAGAAGTTGCTCGAGAGCTTCAGCTTGACCAGTTTCCACCGTTCCGGTGTAATGGAACCGTTGGTATCGCTCCTGTTGTTCACCGCGATCACCAATGCGTCCTTTAGGACTTCATTGTAAGACCTCAGAGATCTGCTGTTGGATGGCCCAGGGGTTGTAGAACTGTGTGTTTTGGGCCTCTTGGAAACCGGTACGGTTTCCTGCAACGATCTCTGTCGCTTAGAGGAGTCTTTTGACGTTTTGTGAGCAGTGGGAAATCCGTCTTTTAGGATGCTTTTAGCCCACTCAACCTTGCTTTTTATTTCCGCACTTCTCTCAACCTCCGGAATGGATCCGAAGGTTTTGATGATGCGTGAAGCATTTCGGCGTCTTATGTAGAGCGCCTTAGATGGAGCTTGCCGATGCGGCTGAGCTCCAGATTCCTCCTTGGAGGGAGGTGTTTTGGTAGCAGCAACAAGTCTGTGGTCTGCAACAAAATTGCTGTTGCTGGGGGCTGGGGAAGTGATAGGACCATGGCTTGCCACAGTCTTAACACTCCCTGAAGGAGTTTTGGTAGCAGCAACAAGTCCGTGGCGGAGGAAGTGATAGGACCATGGCTTGCCACAGTCTTAACACTCCCTGAAAGAGTTTTGGTAGCAGCGACAAGTCCGTGGCCTGCCACAAACTTTCTGCTGCTAGGGGTGGAGGAAGTGATAGGACCATGGCTTGCCACTGTCCTAACACTTCCTGAATTCTTATTTTTTGGCTCGTTCCATTTGCCTTTAGAGGATGGCGCGCCGTGGCCTGCCACAGTTTTGCCTCCTCTCGGCAATGAAGGAGCCTTGCCGGTAGTCGGTGTAGTCACCGTTCCACCGTCCGGTATTGAAGGAGTACCGGCCTCGGTTTTTGTTTTTTGGTTTAGATTGGGAGTAAACACACATAAAACTTGTATTGTCCTTTTCTCAAGGAAAATTCCAATTATAGACCCTCCCTCAATAAACGATACCAGTTTAGACTTTTCCGATACAGCAAAAGAGCTGGGTCTCATTTTTGACAGGCAACTAAACTGTAAACCTAACATTCAAGAAAGGGTCAATAAAGCTACAGTAGCTTAATTATCTTACAAGAAAGACATTGGGAATAAATGGGGCCTTTAACCTCCCATAACCCACTGGCTATACATCGTGGTCATAAGACAGATATTCACCTACGGGGTTGTCGTCTGGTAGACGGCCTTTGACAATGCAGTTAACTGCAGTAAATTAAGCAGAGTCCAAAGAACAGCATGTCTATGTATAAGTGAAGATTTACGGTCTACTCTCTCTGCGGCATTAGATATTCTGTTACATTTCACACCCCTCGATATTTTCAGGAGGCAATTGTAGCTTTTCGACTTTAAGCGACTAAACAGTTCACAAATAATTCAATTGGCCACGCTAGCATTCTTAATATATTAGAAATCCTCACAGAGAACATCGATTACACCATACCTGCACTTTGGTTTGACAAAGTCTTCCATGTAAGCTTCCCCTCTAGATCCTTCTGAAAGGAAGATGCTTTCATGAAGGACATGTCAATCCATCTCTACACAGATAGATCTAAAAGCGATAGCGGTGTTTTCACAGAAAAGCTAAATTAAGCCTCTAGGTAGACTGTTGGACCAACATGTATAACGACCAAACAGATCTGGCCAAAATTAGATCTAAATTGCTCTAAGAGTTTGATCCTTCTAAATAGGAAACATCTCAGCGCCATCATAGGTGTCATCACTGGACACTGCTTTATAGGCAAGCATGCAAGAAGGTTTGGCGCTGTTACAAATTTCTGTGGAAACTGCATGGACGAGGAGGAAGAGGAGACAATCCTCCGCCTACTCTGTACATGTCCAGCTCTCTCTCAGAGAAGAAAACTCCACTTAGGGGCTTTCTTCTACAATGACTTAACTACAGCCACTTTTACTACAGCCACTTTTACCTGCCTACCTACCTTAGTTTTCAGCATGCAAAAGAGCTACACTTCAATAGACGAATAACTTGGATAGATATTCTGATAGTAGAATAGGTGTTTCAAATTAGCACGCAAGTTCGTGAGGAAACCAGGAAACCGGCATCAGTCGAGAAAATGAACTGGCACAACTTATATAAGGAAATAGGCCAGCTCTGGGCACTAAATCGCTACAAAATGCAACACAGCAAGAGGAAGAACCAATTAATAACTTCGACGAAAAATATAAACTGTAAAAGCTCTGCTTGGTGTTTTAAAAAGGCGGGACTCACATAATTCAAGAAATGTGAAATAAAACGATGAGGAGCAAAAAGTAAACCTTCCTGAGTGGACTACGTACAGCGGTAATTACGAATGGTAAGGAACGTCTTGAGTTAGAATACGAATGTTGCAACAAAGAGTTGAGAAGAAGTGGTAGCCGGAGCACTTTCAACATTATATAAGGAATTAGGGGCATTATATAGGGATATACCTATAAACAGGCAACAAGCAAAATATTTTTTTAAATTGCGATAAAATGAAGAAACAAATCAAGAGACTCAATCGCCCAAAAATATATTGAAGACCTCCTGGGACACCTTCTAACGTGAATCAACGAAATTTGTTACAGATGGAAAGAGTACTGAAACCAAGGTCTGCAAATAATGGACGCGTGCAAGCGGACCCAATCATTTACCCACCGAAGTATGGGCGAAACTCAAAAACTTGGGGTTTTAAATGTCTCGCGATTTAATTCAATAAAATGAGGTAAGTTTATCGAAAACCTAACCAATGAAGAGCGAGATTTCTTGTTCATAAAGGCAAAGGTGACACGAAAAATTGCAACAACTACCGATCAGTGAAACAAATGTCGCATACCCCGAAAAATATGCGAAAGAATTCTAGATAGAATTCTAGAATATTGTTAGTCAATGCAGCCTTGTGGGACGCAAGATGACGTCGTATATTAGATGTTATGTATGTTAATGATGAAGGAACATAAGGTCGTCTAGAAAGATCTGTGATCATCGATGTAGGAAATGTATTTGGACAGTGCTAGGATCTTAAAAAGTACCGGAGACACATATAAGAATAGTGCACGATGTGTACGATGAAGTTTAGATTAAAGCTAAGTGCTCATATGACAATTCGTGTACGCCGTCCGTTGCTTGTTGGACCTAGGATACATCCCTGAGGAACTCCAGCTTTTATTTACCTTAGTTCGGAGTACGCATCTCCTTGTTTTATTCTAAAGAAATGAGTCGTTAAATATTATAAGATTCAAAAAACTGGGAATACTAAATTGGCAGAATATTGTTCAATTTGTTCACCAGTTCAAAAAACATGCAGAATAAACTTATTCTCTTCCAGCGACTTTCGTATGCCGTCAGTAATTCTATGTAGTCTGGTTGCAGATTGAATTTAGTTGGTAAGAATCGCCACATCTTTTGTGTCAGTTCAGTTTTCAGTTTATGTGCATTTTTATTTATACACCTAAAATTACTCTTACATGCTAGACAAAAAATGCTACTCGTAAATAACTTAAAATTATCTTATACTAACTTACTGGCCCCATGCGGGCACCCTAAGATAAACCTAACACTTAAACTATGTTTTTCGACGGATCTTACAGTTTAATTTTATTTCTATTTTACATTTATTAATACTAAAACTAAGAAACTAAATTTTAAGCAAAAACTTAGTATGTGGACATATCTTAATTTTTTATAAATCTTAAAAGTAAAAGCCTGCAAACTACCTAAAAATAAACCTTAATCTACTTAACCTACTTACATCTAACTCAAATATAGACATACTTAAGTATATATATACATAATATGTATATACATAATATATACACATATACATATGGATTTTTTTTCATTTTTTATTTTTTAATTTTATGGTTTTTATATATTTTTTTTCATAAAACTAACTTAATCCTACTTACTCGTAAAATTATGTAAGCCGGCCATGGCTAAAAAAAAATTAGGCCCACCTTGCTTTACATGAAGCTAACTATCACTGGAGGAGTTCGACGACGAAGCATCGTCTCCTTCAACAAGCCACCAAAAGTGTTGGTACTGCTGAGCAACATCCCTCCTGTCGCGACATTGTTGCAAAGCGTTTTTAATGTTAAATGTTCCAACAGAAGTCACATCGCCATTCTTCACGATGAACTGTCTACTGGAGAGCATATCAAAAAGAATATACAGCAGTGGTTTACTAATGCCCAACCTGTCCAGCTTAAAAAAGAGTCCTTCTAACCATACGGTATCGAAAGACCTTTCCAAGTCAATCAGGCAGACACCAGTGTACTGGATCTTGCCTTTGTTCCATTCCATATCAGAAACCAGTTTAGAGGCAGCATAAAACATATCATTCCCCGCCTTGAAACCGAATTGATTATCCGGAACTATATGTTTGTCCTGAACCCAATTAGTCAGCGCTCTATTGATCACCTTCTCGAAAACTTACTGATGTTTGCAAGAAGACTTATCGACCGGAGATTCGCCGGATTGGAAGTGTCTTTATCCCTTTTGGGGATGGGATGTACCACAGCAGTTTTCAAACGCGCTGGATAATGTGCATTATTCATTGCATTATTAAACAGTGTGGTATAATTGTTCACCGCTTGTAGAGGGAGATGTCGAAGCACAATGTTCGGTATTTCATCGGTTTCCACTGATTTCTTACTTCTAAGTGATTCGAAGACGGTTTGGAGCTCTTCCTTCGAAATGAACGGGGGTAGTACCCTGTCGTTGGTGATGGCATTATTTGCCATATTCTCGTCACTGAACTGGGTGAAACCCGAGCTCTCGAATCGCCAATTCACAATTTCATTTTGAAGGTAGAAATTGTGCACAAGGACTCGATTCTCCAGATCGTGGTTCGGGCCAATGATAACATTCGCCTTGTACACTTCCTGGAAAGTCGCTCCTATAGCCTCTACCTATTCCTGCGGATCCTCGATCACAAAGAAGCTGTCATCATCAACAGCCTCATTTGGATCTATGCCCGCTGTTACCAGTATTTGTTTGTTGTTCGTCGTTCGGGCGATTTTGGCACACGAAAGGTCGTTTTGATCTTTTCTTCGAAATATTTTATTTATTTGCGGTAACATATTCGGGTTGCTGGTGTTTGCAGCTCGAATTTTATTGTTCCAAACTCCAAACAAACTCATCCAATTCCGCAATTTCGTTGGGAACAGTTATATCGGTGCTGCGACCGCAATGGTCACTGTCATACACGAAAGTGCGTAGACAGTTTGTAGTTTGGTGGTTAGTGCATGTCAGTTGTATTCTTCAGTCGAACAGCAGGAGATCCAAATAGGACCCGTGTCTGGGAAACCACGGACTATCCGTCGCTTTAATCCCGTGTCGATACATTATACTGTGCTGACACCACCAATTGAATAGTAGGTTCCCTCTAGTAATTGGTGTATTATTTCCCCAGTTACTATGTTTGGCGTTGAAATTTCCGCCGATAATAAAATAGTTGTCTTCCAATTCCAGCCTCAGGAATCGAAAAACCGTCTCGAGCTCTGAGATAAATAAGGTGGATTTAGTAGCCTTAGATGCACAGACACCAAGTACAACCGCTTTCCACTACGGAGGGGGATATACACGATGCATGCTTCCAGCACCTGGAACCTACGTACTACAGACTGTATACTCTTTTAATTCGTACGAAAATTGCAACGCCTCCTCCCTGAATGGAGTTGGTTCGGTTTCTCCGTACTGTTTTGTATCTTCTGTGCCTCATTTTGTGTCTCTTGGTAAGCTTAGTTTCGCTAACCAAAAGCACATCAAGGGCTTAGTCTTTAAGCAACTTAAATAGTGCGGCTCGTAGCTCGAACCTAATCAGTGAATTCACATGCACAGCAAGGACCTTCAGGGTTTACTTCGCCACGTGCGTAACCATTACGGCAAAAGGTGCGTTAGGCCAGGCAGCAGCGCGTATACTTGATCCACCCGCGCGGTCTGTTCAGTTAAATGACGTTGTAGCTGAGCCATCTGCCCCTGGATAGAGAGCAAGATAGCTAGCATGTCAGGTACTGGTTCCGGTACTCTGGGCGCTGGGGCCTGAGAAGCAACCTTCGCTTGCTGTACCGTATTTCCCCTACCTGCCGCCATTTGGACGTAGGTAACATGGAGAGTAACGGCTGGAGTTTGCAAATGCACGGGTGGACGTTTAACTTCCACTTTCTGCTGCCGGGCTAGATTTATTCTTTTGATGTACTGGAATTTGGGACAACCCCGATAATTTGCTGTGTGCCCCGTGCTCCTACATAAAGCACAAGAGAGTTGGCTTTTTTCAGACGCTCCGTCCTTACCCAGAGCGCATTCCTCGGAATTGTGGTTCTTTCCGCACTTCACGCATCGAGGCTGCATTTCGTAGTTCGACGCGGCGTGCCCGAATCTTTGGTAGCGAACACATTGTAAAATGTTTATTATATTTTGTTGGTTTAATTAACAAATTGTCGCATATAACATTTCCTGTAGTAGAAACACTAATAATATAAACTATAGTTGATTTATTAGATGCTATTTTAATTTCGGCAACTTCAAGTGCCTCTTCAACATTAATAAAAGGTATGTTTGTTTACCGCTAGGACAATTAGCAAAAAAAAATTAAAAGGGACGAATTGTATCCTCTGCAGTCAAAAGTTGCAGAGTCAAATTACAGATTTTGCCGTAGCATACAAAGGAACCAAAAAGAATTAATCGGACAACAACTAAATTATTTGAAAATCGCTTCAATCGTGTTTAATAAAAAACTATGTACCTATGCTTTTCTTTTAAAATTCTGATTTATTTTATCTATCTAAGTTACACGGCTATCGAATTGGAAATAATCACCAGCATCGTCATCGTCTCCAAGAAATCTCTGGGTCAGCTGATTGCTCCGATGGTCCAGCTATAGGTTCAATGCGTCGCGGGATTCCTCGTCTATGCCAATCTGTCGACAGGTTTTTTTTATCATTGGCAATTGCATACATGAACAAAAAAAAAACACATCCCTTTGTGGGAGGGGCCGAAAGTTTAACTATTGAAAACCAATTTGCAGAGTGACTTCCCACAAATTGATAATGGCATTTGAGTCGTCATTCATGCTCTTACTGATCCATGAGATGGGTTAACAAAACTATGTCATTAACAGCAACATTTTCAAAGTAGTAAAGATTTCGGTGTACTAACGAAAGATAGTTCGAGTTACGACATCAACCGGAGAATCACAGTTGCAACATGCAAATAAAAATAAGGCACATCTTTAATCAACTTCTGCTAAGCAGAAGGAGTCTGCCTAATTACGATAATGACTGAGTATCAAGTGTCTTCAAAATAAATTAAAAAATTGAGCACAGCAGCATCTTCATGAACATCTGAATTCAAGCAGAATAAAAGTAAATCTTACATCAAAGAGACATGTAACACAACCTAGACATCTGCATGAGCGCAAAAGCCAAACGCACTTTGTGTCATAGAAATTAAGAAATTACCAAACATACATACAGTAAACCATTAATGAAGACTTCTTCATATATTTGTACGTTTATCTGGTGTTTCACTTGAAGGCCATTGTACCTTTGTCTACTCCCAGCAACCGAACCCAGTCCAGGTTCAACGGTCAACTAAACTTTCAAATTCATTGCTCCATCTGTTCTAAATCCCTTAAAGTTGCCACTCAATTGAGCAATTTCCCTCCAAAGTACTCCTATTCTACGTAGTATTTCTCAACTGATGCCTTGTGCTTTTGAAAAATTATTTCTCACCATTTCAAAACCTTTTCTTCTATATTTATATACAAATGTGTGTTTGTGGATCTATGGGATTTCTCTTCGTTCTTCGCCTATAATATGAGTACTTTCCATCGTTCGTAATCGACCTAACTAATCCGATATGTTGCAAATTTTACGCCTGATTGCCAACCATGAATGGAATGGAATTCCATTCCGACTTAACCAACAGCCAGAATCCAAGGCGGGAATACTTCCTTCGTGCACAGTTCTTAATTGCTTCTCGGAAAATGATAAATTTGCAGCACAGCACACATGTGCGAGGTATTAGCACATGAATCCATCATCCAATATTAACTTGCCCTCATAGTGTGCGAGTTGTGAGGCATTTTGTGCGAATATGTAACCAATGGTGGGGCAGGCGAGCGGGCGACCGACTGGAGGAGTAAGGTTTCCGGCTAAAAGTCCGTCGTACAAGCTCTATGCCCTGTAAGCGATACGAAATGAATACGCTCTTAATGCCTCTGCATCTCCCTTAAAGAAGTTTCCACTTTTATTATGAAATATTTGAAACTTGTGCGGTCGGGATACGGAATTCGCACGAATACACGAGACTATACGAGAGTATCTTCTTCTTTTTGTTTGCCAGGGAAGGGGGTTGAATGTGGGGTTGGAGTTGTAGTTCTACTTAGGTGGGGTTATTGTCTAGGCTAGGTCGAACAAGCAGGCACTGCAATATTTCGACATCCTCGTCGATGTTTTGGGATGCCTGTGGGGTGGCCTTTAGATGAGTGTCGGAGTGGTGGATTGGTGCCAAAAAGAAGGACACCAGAAGTTATTGGAAAAGTTTTCTTTTAAGAACGTGTTAGCAATACTAGAGCGTTGGAATATTCTCTTTAACTTGGTGAATGATACTCATGGCAGAACCCTTGTCACAACCCCCGTAATTGTACAAGAAATAGTTTCACCGAAGGATGATGGGGGAGTTTTTCTTCGTCTTCGTTTTCTTGATATCTAAGAAGTCGAACGTGATGGATCTCATTAGCCGCATATTGTTCGCCTAGAATATCTAAATGGAAGATGATGCAAACTTCTGTGTGGAGAGGTTGCACGAATAGCTGGCGACTTTCGTCGTTTCCAAATCCAAGACAAGTTACATGTAGTAAATCACCGTGTGTCTACATTCGCACAAGCCTATCGTAAATTCTGCTTTATTTCCAGCTAAATGTTTATATTTCTTGGCTTAATTGCCGGCAATTTAATGATCCTCATGTTGCCCTGCACAGCACGCTACTCATATGCCATGCCATACTACGAATATGATTTGGCCTTACCATTCCATGGCATGTCATGCCCCAACGGCATCATCTTGCTTGTCGCACAGCCGCCAACCGTCAGCCATCAACCATCAGAGACAAGAGCCTAGAGCCAAGAACCAAGAGCCAACGATGGACGTCATTCAGGCTCATTGCTATCACTGTGCTGGATCTTAATTGTCATAATCGTATGCGAAATGCTTCGGTGCGAGCCGAAAATAGACGGATTTCATATTTTGAACGAGTGTCGAGTACTCGAATCTCGTACGAATATCTCGTGGATGGTTCCATAGCCTGACATGGCTGCAAACTGCGAAACGAGAAACATTTTGCATGCACAGTCATCTCTTATGTTGTAACACACTCATGTCGGGGCCATCAAAATGATCGGCACCGCCACTGCCATGGCAACGTTTCGTGGGGGAGACGTATCGCTGCCGCAAGGGACTCAATTGATAAAGTAAAAATAGGAATAGGATGTGAGTTGGATTTTGTTTTTGTGCTTTTGTTGGATTTGTGTAACGCGCGTTCCTTTTGACGTTTTCTGTTTGTCTTTCGGAAAAGAAAACAGCGAATGAGCCACTGAGGTGATTTTCGTCAAGATCAAAAGAAAAAGATGTGATCTTGCGGGCGCACATACTCACATACAATGACTGCACACCGGTTTAGTGTAGAGTGTGGAATAACAAAGATGCCTTGAGCGTCAGATGCGGATATATCCTATGAATTGCGTACCATGGCAGTCTGTTCACGTTGTGAATGAATTAATATTTGTTCAACCGCAATTGGAGGTTTATCTCACAGTTTGTATCTTTTGTTTAGTGGAAAATGGTTACGGGTGGGCGATCTCTAATGAAGTTCGCTTGCAGATGACATGACGGCTGAAGTAAAAGCTTCAGGGGACACATTGTAATCGTTTGACACTTAACTTGCTGGGATTTTGCTCTAATGGATGTTTGACTTGCAGTTAGTATGTAAGCAAAATTTTAATGGATTCCCGTCTTCATGCTCGTAGTTGATATTTCGATTAGTCTTGGTCTGCTTGAGTGAGTATTTTTATGAATGCAACAAGTGCCAGTAGTCCTTGGGAATGATTTGTGACTTGCGTTTCCAGTAATTTAAATAACCCCCGGGATGTATGTTTGGACGTCGATTTTTGCGTATATCTAGCTAATTCACAATTTTCAAGCGTCAGAAAGTAGATTGGAAAAGGAAATGCATGTGTCAAATTCTGCAATGAAAAATATTTTCAATTTCAATTTCAGTAGCCTTAAGCAACTAGTAACAAGTTTCTCTTGTCTCCACGTTTGTTTATCTGCTGTGCTTGATTCTAGAAGCACATGAACCATTTTAGGAGACTCGATAGTTTAGCATAAAAGAATCGAACAATATTTTGGTATCAATGTTTTCAAATTCGAATGCTTCTTGGAATGTTCGGCCACACTGAGTACTGTAACTTTGTCATGTGTCGTTTGTAGGATAAAATAACTGACTGACGGTTTTCAGGCGACTGCCAGATCACTTGGAACACGTTGCCAACTATACGATATCAGTACCAACGCTGCGAAGTCGACTAATCTGAATTCATTTTCAGAGGTAATGTCGCGAATGGTACTCGTATTACATTGAATTCTGTTGCGAGAGCTGCTCTCCTGTCTTTACATTACATGTTTATATGACAAGAGACATCACATTAACGTCGTACAACGTGGAACTTTATTTATATGTATGTGTTATGGATGAGTTCTCAAAAAGCGTCTTTTGTAACTTGTATTATACCTTGCCTTCATGAGGATATGGGGCATGTCAACCTTAGGCTTGCAGCTTCGAGAAAGAGTCAGGCCTTCATTCGCATATGTGTATATATGGGTATATAGCAAACTCAAGTTTATTTTAACGTTAAAATATTGTTTTTCTATAAGTACTGAAGTAACGTCTACTTTATAGCGGTCTTGAACTTCTATGTCCCGGCCTATGTTACTCATGCCACTGTATAGTCCTTCGGTGATGGCATCTTTCTAGAATTGTAGAAATATCACAAGAGTTATTTTAGAACTTGAATGCCTTTATCAAAGTGTCTACGACGGATCTATTTAGATGACGTGACGGCATTTATAGAATGCTGAAACATCAAAAACTGATTTCAGTGCTTATTTAACTAGCTCCCGACCGGCTTAATATCCCTACCTGAGATAGATTCTCCCAGCTTTCTCAATCCAAGTGATACTGTTTGTAGTAAACAATTTAATCGGTGACATTTTCTTCCTTTGCATCTTGAACCAGAGAACTGAAATTTCAAGTCTCCTTTAGACAGAGAGTTTCTTCAAATCCATTGGATATATACGGATTCAGTGTTTTGTTTGGAATCTAAAATTAATAGTTTTAGATACTATCTGTTTAAAAATAAAAAATAAACAAATTTCCTTTTTTTTTAAACCGATGTTCTTTATTGAGTTTATCTTTAAACTTTACTTGTTGGAATTTATCTTAAGGCTGACTTATTGTTCGTATGGTTGCCTTTATGTAACCTATGCAATAAAACATAAGTTGCAGTGGTTGCGAATTATGTACAACTTTCACATTGAGGAAAAAATGATGATTACTTTAAAAATGTTGAGGCAACGGGTTCAGGAAGATTTGGAGCTTAACTTAAGCATTATGTCGCTACACAGGATTCTAAGACGAAATTAATTTTTCTATATAAAAACGGAGAACAACCGTAAACTTATGTGCGAAAAAAACTAAGTTAAACTTTTACGAGTGAAATATCTGAGAAAGTTGCGGGAATATGTACATATCAAAAGGATATGAGATCATTTATTTGGACGAGAGCTATATTCACAGCTCACACACAAGACCAAGGGCATGGACTGATGGTACCACATGTGGATTAAAGGTACCAATTTCAAAGAGTCAGATGTTCATAATGGCGCATGCAGGTGGCGAGAAAGGCTTCGTAAACAATGCCTTGCTTTTATTTAAATCTGGAACTAAAACAGCAGATTATCACGATGAGATGAATTTTGAAAATTTCTCCATATGGATGACAGATTAAATTTTGAATAACATAGAAGAACCTTAAGTTATTGTAATGGACAACGCATCATATCACAATAAATGGGAAGACTAGCAAATGAGTTGTTACAATGGCCTGCCCTCTACAATATACCACATAGTTTACTCAAACTCGAACTTTATGAGCTTATAAAGGAACATCGAACTATACACCATCCAAAGCATAAGATTGACACTATAATTCATGGCGCGGGACACGAAGTACTACGATTGCCACCTTATCATCCAGATCTCAACCCTATTGAAAATATTTGGGCAACTTTGGGGAATCAAAACACAACATTTAAATTATCGGATGTTCAGAAACTAGATAAAGAAAAATTTTCAAAAATTACAGTTGGAGATTGGCGCAAAGTTTGTGCAAAAGTTATAAGGACAGACGGGGAATACTTTTCTCATGAGCTGATTTGGGACACAATATCGAATGCAATAGTTATCAGTCCAGGAGATGATTCCTTAACCGATTATGAAATTTACGGTTCTAAAAATTGAATTCAGTATACCTAGTCCTTCCATAAGTTCTGTTACAAATATAAAACGCTATTAAACAAAAACCAGTAAACATATTGTATTCAAAATTGTTTCATTTAGTATACCACAATATTGATTATTGAAAAAATTGTATTGTATTGGTAAAGCCCTTCACAACACCCTCGAGCACATCTTCTTGGTAAACATTTGCACCAGTTATTACACCTTTTTCACAGAAATGGAGCTTTGTCAGCAATAATGATCTACGAAAGTATAATGAGCAAATAATCAAAAACCGTATAGCTACATACGAGTAGAAACACAATCAAACAATCAATTTATGCGAGACCCCTTGCTTCACTTATCCAATCGTCATCATACGCAAGTCCAATACAGTACCAACAGATATACTCGTATAGAACTTTTTTTTATATTTTATTAGAATATAATTTTCTCGAAGTAAATTTGCCATATAAGGATCTACATTTCCTCTACCACCAGGTATGTAATAATTTTTTGGAAAACTGGATACACACAATGATTATATGTACCTCTTGTAGAAAATGGAAATAAAAAAAAACACCCTCTCAGTCAGACCGCAACTGCGATCTTGAAAGCAACGTTGGGATGTAGATCCTTTTTGTTTATGGCTCCACCCATTTTCGTGTTTCTTAGGTCATATTTGTCAATTTAAGAGATGATAAAACAAATTTTAAGAGACCTGCGCAGTAGAATTATAAATTGAATTGTTACGGACTATACATCCTTAAGCAGCTTTGATGAGGTCCAGGGTCGGTTCGATGAATTTTAACGCCCCGCGCAAAATAATAATAGCGCCCCTTAAAAATGTAGATTCAAACAATATGAGTAAATTCTAAAACGATCGCAAAATTGAAAATATTTAACTATGTATTTATACATTTCCACATCACCCAAGGAGGTAGAATAACAATGCGTTTTTTTTTTAGGTTTCCCCAGTAGGCCTATTCCTCTAAACATATAAATACCAATTTAAAAAAGTTCATACAAGGTTTACTTGTTAAACATTTCATGCATTAAAAATAACCAAAAAAATCAGCAATGAAAAAAATTTTTAGGAACTAATAAATATAAATTAAATAAGTTCACACAAGTATTGGTTAAATAATAAACCATATGCACCAAGTTATTGCTCAGTGCAATGACCGGTGGAATTGCCTAATAATCACAAATCCGACTTTGTATAGATACTTATGTGTTATGTATGTATTTTTTCTTCAAATATTAAACAATAATATTTCATATAAGTACACCGCTGATGATGCTCACACTTGCGTAGCTAATTAACAACTGCTCGCCGAGATATTAAGTGGATAGAGCAGGTGTCAACACTTTCGAACATGTGCAATCAGGGGTCGGCAGGTTGCGACATCCCTCCAATATTTTTCAGCTTCAACGTCAACTTTTGGTTGGGGGTCTTCAGCTTATCTTTCTCTTGTACAGGATCGGGTGTAGAACTGCATTGTTTGTCATCATATAATGTGTTACTCAAAAAGTTGATTAGAAGTAACATTATGATTTGTGTTAGAAATTAAACCTGTTCTTTGGTCAGTAGATCATTTTTCCGTGAGGTTGGGTATTTTCTTGAGGTGGCTTATGTTCCGCCTAAAAACTTTACCATTTCCATTCACCATAACCTCATTCCCTGTTATTTCAATTACTTCGAATTCATCCGGCATAAATGTAGTTGTCAGCTTGTTTTAATGGTATCAGATTTTGAAGCAAAACCTTGTCTCCTACCCCTATCTCGCATTTCTTTGCCCTATGATCTCTATCTGCTGCCTGCTTCCCCTTCTGTTTATTTTTAATATCTGAGTGCCTTGCTTCTGCGTCTAGAATATTTTCTGGGATATCTTGAATACGTGGAATTTTATCTCTGATAATTCTATTTAACAATAGTTCTGAGGGCGCTTTTAATGTTGTACCATGAGGTGTGACATTATACATCAACATGAACTTTTGAACTTCTTTTACACAGTCTTCACCTTTGGAATGTGCAATCTGAAGTCTTTTTAATATGGACCGGTTCATATTCTCCACCTCTTCATTAGCTTGTGGCCAGTATGGTGGGGATGTTATAAGTTCGATGCTAACGCAGTAGTCTTTAAATTCTTTACTTACAAATTGTCTTCCATTGTCAGCTTTGATCGATTTTGGATAACCGAGTCTAGCAAAAATTTAATCTAAAATATCAATGATTACCTTAGAGGTTATTTTCTTTATGAATTTGATTTCGTGGTATCTCGAGTAGTAATCGATAAGGGCAAAAACATAGTCGTGGTTTGGAAGAGGGCCTAACAAATCCATTGCTAAGCACGCGACTATGCATTGGAGCTGGTTGGATTGGTCTTGATACAAGCAAACAGTCGCGATAGTCTTTTACAAACTTCTCTACGTCTCTATCAATCAGGGGCCACCGGACTTTGGAACGCACTCTGCGTTTCATCACGGTTTCACCTGGATGTCCTTCATGAGCCAGTTCAAGAGCTCTTGACCTTAGAGCTGTGGATATAACTAGCTTAGTTCCTCGTAGTAAAATATTCCCCATGGTACACAGTTCTAAACGAAATGGGAAAAATCTGTTTGCGCTGTTGGCAGTCCACGTATTTTCCCCTATTAACCGCTTCCATAAGTTCTGAACCAGTACTATTATATTCAATAATTTCAAGAATGGCAAGGGCCCGCGGTATTGATATTTGAACTATTTGGCAGATGTTTTGTTCACACTGTCTGTCAAAAGAGTCAATTCGTTCACTTTTGCACAGTCTGGAAAATGAGTCGGCTATGATTGACTTGCCGGGTTGATAAATGACTTTAAATTGAAATGATTGCAATCTTTAAACCCATCTTTCAATTCGAGCTGGTGGCTTCAACGTGGGCTTGAAGATAGCCTCCAAAGGCTTATGATCTGTTACCAGTTCGAAATGAATTCCAGCTAAATAATAATAAAATCTTTCTACGCCCCATACCAATGCAAGGCTTTCGTTTTCCGTCTGGGAATATCTCCGTTCGACTTCGGAAAGCCTTTTACTTGCAAAAGATATCACTTGAGGGTTTTCGTTAACAAACTGCAAAAGTACCGCACCCAAAGCTACAGGACTTGCATCAGCAACTAAGCGGATTCGATTTTTGGGATTGTAATATGACAGCGTTGGGATTTTTGCTAGTCGCTTCTTTAATTCCTGAAAAGACTTATCTTGGTTAGATCCCCATGAAAATGGTATTTCTTTCTTCGTCAGTGATTCTGCTATATCACCCAGATGAGGAATGAATTTCCCCAAGTACGTAACCAGACCTAAGAAACTCCGGGTTTCTTCTTTGCTGTTTGGAGGTCGAAACTCTAAAACTGTTTTTACCTTCTCTGGATCTGGGCGTATGCCTTCTGATGATAAAATATGTACCAGGAACTTTAAGCAGTTTCTGTTTTTCAGTTTTAAATGCATTTTATTTTCTTAACACTAACTCTCACATTCTAACAAAAAATGCTTAAGTGCTAGCTTAAAATTACTTAACAATCTTATGCTAACTTACTGGCCCCACACAGGCACTCTAAGCTATACTTAAGGCCAAGAAAAAAATTTGCTTACAAAAGCTTAACATATGGAAATTTTTTTTATTTTTTATAAAAACTTAGTATCTAACTTAAAATAAACCTTAGCCTACCTAACCTAAATGCACAATACACACATAGGCAATATACACAATCATATACATATATCAGTATACACCTTTGTATACAGATATATGTATATGTTTCTTAAATGCTAACCTAAACCTATGTAAGCTGGTCATCGTTAGTGATCATCTTCTCCATCATTCAACCACCAGAAATCTTAGTGCTGCCGAACGACATCCCTCTTATCGCGATTCCCCACCGCCCTACTGAACCTGAGACGATCCACACTGCCGTGTGCGACGTCTCTGCTGTAGTTGAGTCGCCTGTCCCCAGCTGTCCGAGCGACATGGAAGATTAACGGGACCGCTGATCTATCCTGGATCAACCGTATCTGATCAAGGTAGAAGAATGCTTCCGGTGGAACGAAGCCGTCAGACCGCACACTCTAGTGGTAAAGGTAATTGGGGTAGTAAGCCCCAGATATCAGGTTATTCGTCGAGGTCATTGCTCTTGCAATGTGCCTTCGAGTCAGCTTAATTACGAAGTTGTCCACTCGTATTAGGTTTGCCCTGTTGTAAAGGACCTCAATAGGATAAAATTTCTTGTACTCCGACTCTGGTGTTCTGTACAAGCGAAGACAAGCCCTAAGACAATCCCTCTCAAACTTCCGAATCTTTTCCATTAAGCTTGCTCGTACATTGAACCACATGGGACAACCAAATACCAGCATGGGCCTGATAAGGGTCATGTAGCAGATTACCTTTACCCTCGCATCGAGTTGGCTGCTATAAAACAGTCTCTTTGTAAAGGCAAAAGCACCTTTAGCTCTGGCCAGAGCAGCATCTACATTTTTGCCAAAATACAGAAACTGGTCTAGAAAGATTCCAAGGTATCTGACTACATTTCGACAGGCAAGAGGTTGTCCGTGTTGTGCAATGATAGAGAACTTTCGCCAATTTTTTCTGGTATCCCTAGAGGCTCCAGACAACGGCGTCCTTAAGAGAATGGTTTCCGACTTCTAAAAGTTGATTTTCAACTTCCAGTCATCGCAAAATCGTCTTATCTTATCGAAGTCACGCTGCGAGAGAGTATCAATGACCTCGATTTTTTTACCTGTTCTGTACGCTATCAAATCGTCTGCGTACGCAATAGTATGGGGAAGTGAACCTATCAAGTCGCTTGTAAAAATGTTGAATAGGATCGGCGGATTGACCACGCCTTGCTGAAGACCATTTTTAATTTGAAATATTCCAACAGAAGTCACATCACCATTCTTCACGATGAACTGTCTGTTAGTTAGCATATTATAAAGAATGTACAAGAGTGGTTTACTGATCCCCAGCCTAGTCAGCTTATAGAAAAGACCCTCTAACCATACGGTGTCGAAGGCATTCTCCAAGTCAACAAGGCAGGCACCAGTGCATTGTCTTTTGCTTTTATTCCATTGGATATCGGACACCAGTTTAGACGCAGCATGAATGATATCATGCCCCGCCTTAAAACCGAATTGATTATCCGGAACTATATGTTCTTCCTTAACCCACCTAGTCAGAGCTCTATTGATTACTTTTTCAAACACCTTACTGATATTCGGAAGGAGACTTATCGACCGGAGATTCGCCGGATTGGATATATCCATCCCCTTTTTGGGGATAGGTTGAACAACCGCCGTTTTCCAATGCGCTGGATAATGTGCATTATTCATTGCATTATTAAACAGGGTGGTGTAGATGTCCACTGCTTCTAGAGGAAGATGTCGAAGCACGATATTCGGAATACCATCGGTCCCCACTGATTTCTAAACTCTGATTGTGTCGAAGATATCATGGAGTCCTTCCTTCGAACTGAACGGGGGTAGGCAACCCTCTCCGGCAATGACGTTATTTGCCATTTTTTCGTCGCTAAACCGAGTGAAACCAGAGGCCTCGGATCGCCAGTTCCCTATTTCATTTCGAATGCAGAAGTCGTGCACCAAGACGCAATTGTCCAGGTCGTAATTAGGGCCAATGTTATCAGTGGCCTTGTATACTTCCTGGAATGTCGCCCCTATGGCCTCAACCTTCTCCTGTGAATCCTCGGTCACAAAAAAGTCGTCGTCATCAGCGACCTCATTTGGATCAATACCAGCTATTGTCAGTAACCGTTCGTTGTCTGTTGTCCGGGCTATTTTAAGTCTTTTTAGGCTAGTTTATTTATTTGCGGAAACATATTCGGGTTGCTGGTGTTTACAGCCCGAACCTTGTTTGTACTCTTCGTCTTCCGACTCAGATGAAGCTAGAGCGGCAAAGTTGTTGGTGCCCCCAACTCTTTACCTTCTTCATCTGTTAAAACAGCACTTTTTTTTTTCTTAGATTAGGAGGGGTTTTCAACCTCTTCCTGCTTTTGATGGCTTTCGCCACAGTTATGGGAAATGCGGGGCCCTCTCCACCATCCATCACGTGATTTTTGTTTTTTTTTTGTTTTCCTATTGCTTGTTGGTTTTGATATATAATGTGCACACAATTTGAGGAAAGAAAAAGAAAAAAAAGTTCCAAGTTTCAACCGGGATTCGAACCGGTGTCGCTAACCACTGGGCTACCGAGTCAATTAATAAAATTGCAACTAATTATGTTTATAACTGAATTATTAGTTTTTTTTTTACTCTACGAGAAGCCGAAAGACGTGTATTCTCACCGGAGATTTGCGAACGACTGGGGGAACTTTAAGCTTTGAGCCTTCCATTTGCACTTTCCTTTATTTAGAACTACATTGAAATCTTTAAAAACTCCCAACATCGCTTTCAAATTCTGATCATGTTCCCTTTCTGTTTGTCCAAAAACAATTATGTCATAAAGGTAGTTAAGAGCATTTTTGCAGGAAGACAGAATGTGTTCCATGGTTCTCTGAAAAATCTCCGGGGCATAATTCACATCGAACAATAATCTCTTGTATCGATAAATTCCTTTCACCGTTATGAAAGTTGTAATCTCGCAACTACGCTCATCCAATTCAAGTTGGTGATAAAGGTTTTTAAGGTCCAGCCTAGAGAAATACTTGGCTCCTTTCAATCTTGTCATCAAGAAGTCGAAAGTCAGCAAGTTTTCCCTCAAAATTGCTGCGTTCGCACGTCTCATGTCGATGCACAGGCGGATGTCTCCATTTTCCTTGAACACTACCATAACTGGAGATATCCACCGATATCTTGGTCCAACCACAGGCTCTATGATATCTTGCGCTATTGCTTCATTAAGTTTAGCTTCAACTTTGTCCTCAAGAGCAGATGGTATCCGACACAAGGCTGCTGTACTGGTCTCACGGTTTCATCAATAGACAGAGAGATTTTGATACCCTTGATTTTTGGAAATGCTTCGAAGTCTTGGACTTGATTTATCTGAGTTCAATGGCAGTATCTTTGCCCAATAATGATTGTCTAGCATTTTCTATAACATAAAATGTAGCAATCAAGTCGTAAATCCTATCTACGCTTATTACGGCCTCAAAAACTACTTTGATTTTAAGCAAATCAGTTCCAGCATATGCCCAAAATCGGTTCTCTGATTTTGATCTCACGTTCCATACAATAGCGTTTTCTTTGCAAAGATGCGCTCAGTCTTTTCCGCTAAGAAGATTAAACTTGGACCCCGAATCAATAATCATTGCCAATTTTGAACCTCCGATCAAGCAGTCTATGTGTTCACTCGTACTGTTTATCGAGGAACTTCCGTCAATTATTTTAAAGCAGCCATGATGTAATTTATCCATCCCATCTTCGGAATCCGATTCACTCTCTTTCAGGAAGGAATTTCAGGAGATTTGAACCATTGTCTTTTTATGTCTGTATTTCTATAATTCCTTGATTTCTGCTTTACGGACTTAGTTTTGCATTTCCTAACGAAATGGCTAAGATACCCGCATTTGTTGCATTTAGAATCTTTGGCGGAACAGTATGGACTACTCCCTAGATGTCCGCGCTTGCCACATCTACCGCATTCTGTGTTTATGAACTTACTTTCACTTTTAGACGTGACTTTATTGATATTTGCGGATGTTGCTGGCATAATCATCTCCTCAGACTGGCTCTTTATCTGTTCATATACAACATTACACATATCAATTATGTCTTTCAAGTTATATTCTTTTTCCAATAGTCGTTTCTTAAGCTCTCTAGGGGCCCACACGTCTATCAGTTTATCTTTAAGATTGGTATTAATTATTTCTTCCCGAGTTCCCCCAAACTGACATTTTGCCGCCTGGTTCCGCAATCTCAACAGAAATTTATTGAGGTTTTCCATCCGGTCTTAATTAGCGAAAAAGAAGCCTTTCAAATGTTGAGTTCCTCTTAGGAGAGAAATGCTCGGTCAACTTGTCAATTAGGATCTTAAAAATATCAGTACCTCCTTCTTCTTCTCCTGGCGTAACTAAAGCATCCGGAGTGTCATAGATAACTTCTTGTAGTTTGCCCCCAGGTATAAAAGCTTGTTTCTCTTCTTCAAAGGATCTTATCTATGACGTCGCAATGGAGTTATACTGTTCCCACTCATTCTATAATCAATACTTCTCCCCTACGCTGTTTACCTATATAGAGAGGATTTCTATCAGAACTAACAAAATTTAATGCCGTCCGTTCAATCTTCAATTGTTCCCCTTATTTTTCCAAATCAATGGCACTCTCGCTAACAATTAAATGTTTGAAGTCTGGTAATTTGCAATTTAAAGCAAGCTCCTTTACCTGCAGCAATTTAATGCAAAATGGACTTCCATATTAGCAATCAGTTATTAATTACTTCACATGCTTACCCAATTACAATTAAATGTAATTCCTCTTTTTCTAATAAAAATGGATTCCTTACTTCTCCTCCAATTAAATGGAATCTTTAATTAGTACAGAAACCAAAATAATAACAAAAAAAAAACACAGTTAGTAGCAGCACACAACACACTTTGTACAATACATATGTATATGTATATTTAGAATTTATTTTTACCTCGTCGCCAATGTAATGACCAGTGCAAATTGCCTAATAATCACAAATCCTACTTTGTATAGATATGTGTTATGTATGTATTTCTTCTTCAAATAATAAACAATAATATTTCGTATAAGTACAACGCGGTGATGTTCACACTTGCGTAACTAATTAACAACTGCTCTCAAACTCAAACTCCGAGATATCAAGTGGATAGAGCAGGTATCAACACGTTCGAATATGCGCAATCAGGGGTCGGCAGGTTGCCACAACCAGTAAAAGAAAAAATATGAAAAAGTTTAAAGCTGAAATTAAATTACGTACGTTTTACAAAATAAGGTTTCTTTAAAGAAGTCACAAAAAAATATAAACTAAAAAACTAAAGCTATATATTTCCATAGGCAAGGAAGTTTAAAATTAAAAAGAGTGTTGCCTTATGGTGCCTTGATCTTACGGGCCTTTATTTTGGCAAACCTTCCACGAGAAAATTACTATCAAGCTCCGACATAATTTCTTTTTCAATTGATATTCCTGGGACATTGAAGAACGTAAGAATTTTTTATAATCTTAAGTTTGAAAAATGAACGTTCTCCTGATGCTATAATAACTGGTAAAGTTAAAACTATTCTTAGGGCTATAACAGTAATTGGAAAAAGAGTCTTCATATTTCTGTTTTGAATAAAATTTAAAATGTCTACCGCGAAATCATTTTCATTAATCAAAGTTGACAACATGATGATTTCTCGATAAAATTCTGAGTCACTTAAATCGCAATTGCCATTATAAGCTAATTTTTTTTCTAATTTCGAACAGTTTTCAGCTGAAAGTAAATTTGGATTTGATTTGAGCTACAATTTTTGATTTTTAATATTTTATACACATTGATACAAATCGTTGTGCTCTTTTATCTGCTCAAATCTTTCAGAAATTGATAAAATAGCTTGATCTAAAACTTTAAAATAAAATTCTACCTTAAATCTTTCTTGCGGTTCTGTAATGGGCTCATCTCTTCCTTCGTAGGAAAACCGAGTTGCTCTTTTTCGGGACCTCAAAACTGCGATAACTGGAAACTTCTAGATCAACATCTATTTTCCTAGCTTCCTGTAAAAACAAGGAACTAGGCGATATTTTTGGATTTAGGGGTCGTCAGTTTGTGGTAGTTCAACAAGGGCTTAACAAAGTTCTACTAAGTATAGATATAATGACCTGAACGTATCTATTCTGTTCTCCCATCTGGTCGTACATAGGGGTTTTAGTGTCAAACTTATAAGATGCTTTTCACAACCAACCATTTGTTTACTGAGCTATAGAAAAAACTTATAAACTCTCAACCGCATCAAGGACGACTAGATTCAGCGAACGCGAGGAGCATGGACGAACAAAGCTCTTGGTTCTAGAGCATTAATTCTAGCTTGCATACCACAATTTTTGCTTTCTTGAACTTTGAAAGCTCAACTAACACTAGCTCAATTAGTCCATATTCGATTGTCTCTTCAGCAACTAAAAATCCTAAGAAGTATTCCTTAACTTAATAGTTTTTATAGTTGTTATAGTCAACTATTCTATCTACCAAAGTTAGTTCCTTCCTAGTAATATCAGGCGTAGAGTCTACAATTATCGAAAAATATTTAGCTCGCTTTATTTTGTCTAAAATAGCTTTTCTAACTTCGCCTGCCAAAAGTTCTATAAGCTCATTTTGAATGCCTTTACTTAGGTATGTGTGCTTCGTCTTTTGATGATGGATTCTGCGTAGATGTTCTGCTAGTACCATGTCGAATTGACTTACAGCTTGCACGGGTTGCAGAAAATTGCCGTTATCTTGCTCTAATACAACATTGGAGCTTCCTCTAAATGCTAAAGACTGTGTAGCAAGGAATTGCACGAGAATTACAAGCCGTTTAAGAATGCTCAGTTTCCTTGGCCATCTGGTTTTGCATTCCAGAGTCTACTGTTTTGCCTTTTTGCAAACCTAAATCTAAATCTCTCTAAGCCAGAAAATCTGTCATATGTAAGGGACTTTTCTCATGCTCTTGAATAGCCCTTGACAAGTGACTCCAGTCACTATAACCTGTGTTAGACAAAGCGACACTCCTTTTCGCTCGCGAAAATAAGAAACAGCAGAAGTACAGGGAAATCAAAATTTTCTACTTGAACAGGACCCTGCTATACTAATAATATAATAACTTAAATTTGGCCATAATTTTTAGGATCTTCAAATGCTGGTAAAACATTGATTGCACTACTTTCTTCAACATCATCTACTAACTTTAAAGCTGATTCTGCCTGAACTGGCTCTGCAGAATTTTCTGTAGGCAATAAATTATTGCAACTTAGACTTACCAATGTTGAAGGACACACAGCAAAGTATTTCCTGAACTGCAGCGCCTGTTTTGTATTGTCTGCCTCATTCGCTTTCCGTTTGCATCTACACTCACCACCTGATAGTTTTTTCTTTCCTTAATATATTTCTGAGTCCCGACCACAAGGCAACACTTTTTTTGAAAATATTTTTTAACCGACTTGACTCAGTTGTATACAGGAACTTTTTTTTACACTGCAGAAATAAACAATTACAAAAAAGAAACAATCTATTTACATATTATTCTAACGGCACGAGTACGATAACTTTGGCGCCAAGAATTGATAACGGTATTTTTTAGAGGAGTTAAAAACTAACATTTTCTATTATGGGAGGGGGGGTCCATCTTGTCCCGTTTAGAAATTATGGACAATTTAAAAACAAATGACTTAAGATGGGAAAAAAATTATTAAAAAACAACGATAATACTTACAATAAAGTACTATACAGAATATAAAAGCCCGAAACTTGTTCTTTAACATAAAATTATTCGTGTGAATAGGTTTTGAATAATTCACATTCAAACTAAAAAATTCTTGGTAAAAAATTAAAAAAAAAATTTT
The DNA here is from genome assembly GCA_949129095.1 of Volucella bombylans. NCBI lineage: Eukaryota > Metazoa > Arthropoda > Insecta > Diptera > Syrphidae > Volucella > Volucella bombylans. Next base: position 65,676,072 of record OX422143.1, on the reverse strand, counting down.
TTTTAACAATATTACTCAAAATTGTGAAATAATGTGCCAAATTGGTTTTTGTATTCAATGCGTGTATTAATTCTGAATCGAACACAAAAAACCGCATGGCTTTGTGTCCTCTAATTTTTGAGCAAATTGAAATTGAAATTACTACTTTAGTTTTGTTTTTTGGCATTTATGTACGTAGTCTTCCTTTGAATAAGTTAATGAGTATTATTTAAACATCTCGCAGTTTATTTGGGAAGTGCTTGCAATAATTATCGCTTTTGTTATCAAAATGCCTGTGAACACGGTTTTTCAGGTAAATTAATTAAACCTTAAGCTACAACCTAAGGATTTTTAAAAATATTATTACATGTATGTTATAATTTTAAAATTAGCATATAATCGCTTGGCGCCATCACGACAATAAAAGTGAGCTTAGTAAATCTACTGTAATAGATTACTATAACTATTGTCGTGAAATAGCCGAATTAATAGCATCTCACGTCTATGTTAACATTGGCGGCGAAGGAAAAACTGTACAAATCGACGAGACCTTTCTACAAATGAAAATCGTAGTGTTGGGGTTATTTTGTAAAGAAGATAAGGTCGGACGCTTCTTTAAAGTGAACTCCAAAAGTAAAGAAGACTTGTGGCCTTATATACACAAATACGTTAACCCCAACAGCAGTCGTATTTGTATCGACAGCGCACGCCAATACATAGGTATTGAGAAAATGTTCCCTACTTCTACGACTCATGAAATTACAAACCACAGCAAAGGCGAATATGTTGACAAGACCGATGCAACCAATATTATAAATGATCTTGAGATTCAGAACAAGCTTCTGAAAAAATCAATTTTATGCCGCAATACAACGCAGCACCTTCACCAATATATGGCACTTTTCTTTTACCTGAGATACTGCCTCGAAAAAGATTATAAGGACGACATGGGCTCCCAAATCACGGAATTTTTAATTGACGTTAAAAAAGTGTACCCAGATTTTGTCAAAAGTAAAGAAAGTGTGGGTTTGCAACTGAAGGACTTCGACCCTCCGACCGTTCACAATGAGCACTTAGAAGGTATTTTACTACCAAAACAACCTCGGCTCTTCACCATCATCGACGAACTCAACGAACTTAACATTGACACCAGTACGGACGATGACTTCATTGACGATATTTACATACCTTTTTAATATGTACTCGTACATTGAACATTTCATTGACTACTCTTAACTACTCGCAAACATTCTGACTGGGACGCGGAATGCAATGCAAATCTGCTTCCTCGTGGTGCATTCTGGGACACGCTAAATGATTTGCTGTACTTTACTTACAAAGATGACCCTATCATCAATATTAATCCGCAAAGTGAGATCACCATAAATATCAAAAATAAAAACCTCTTATATAAAATAGTTTTAGTAATTTTCAATTTTTTGTGTTCGATTCAGAATTGATATGCGCATTAATACAAAAAACCAATTCGGCACATCATCTCACAATTTTGAATAATATTGATTTGAAAAAAAAATTTTTCATTTTTTATCAAAAATTTAAGTTTGAATGTGAATTCAAAAACTATTAACACGAATAATTTGATATAAATTTTATATTAAAGAGCAAGTTTTAGGCTTTCAAATCCTGTATAGTACTTTATTGTAAGTATTGCCGTTGTTTTTTAATAGTTTCTTTCCCATTTTAAGTCATTTTTTTCTAAAATTGCCCCTAACTCCTAAACGGGACGAGATAGACCCCCCACCCCCTCCCATAGTAAAAAATGATAGTTTGTAACCGCTTTAAAAAATACCGTTATCAACTCTTGGCGCCAAACTTATCGTACTCTCCCCATTCTAACACTGACTGGATTTTCTAAATTCTCAAAATTAAAGCACTATTCTAAAATTATCCAAAAACAAATCTGTTAAAAAAACATGCTCTGACATAACATATACAAAGCAATTTACCTAACAAGCGCGTACCTACTGTTAAATATACATACATATTATATAAAACTCAATGTGATTGAAGCTAACAACACGTTCTCTTAGTTTGTTGAAACCAATGTATTAAGTAATCTATATAATCTTACGCCCGGTGCTGCTGTTCCACTTGCTTCAATGCAAGGTCCAAGCTTGCATCATGCTAGTTCGTTCCTATGAGGAAGGTTTCTTTTATCCAATATCCTTCGGAGCAAAAAGAAAAAGTGATTGGCAGAATTATTCACTGATCTTGTTGCTGCTTATAATTCCGGAGCGAAGGTAGACGAAGTCTTTAACTATCGTGAAGTTATAACTGCGAATGGTGATGTTCTGTCCAAGCCGTCGGTGATGTGCATGCTTTTCTGATGGCAACATGTTCTTTGTTTTGCCCTCGTTTACCGTCAAAACCATATTGGGTCAGCGGCTCTCAGCGAGTCTTACGATGCTTTCTAGAGCAATGTTAAAAAGGCACATGTAAAACCTATCGCTTTATCTAAAATCTTTCTTGACATTGAGGATCTCGGTTAATTCATCACCGACCTTGATTAAGCAGCAAGAATTCCCCATAGTCATCCCGCACAACTTCACGACTTCGCCAGGGATAGCAAAACTAGACATGGCGTTGTATAGCTTGTCCATATGCATGCTATACGTGGTTTCGAAGTTAACAAATGGATGGTTAGGTTCGATCTGAAATTCCCAGGGCTGTTTCGCGATCTGTCATAATGTAAAGATTTTGTCAGACCTGAAAACGCACTGAATGGTTTCAGGCGCATATTCTCAACCAGGTCATTTCCAGCTGATTTAAATAGGTAGTCCGTCCGCGCTATCAGCTCTATTAGACCTTATCTGTAATATTGCTACCTTAACTTTGTCTAGAACAGGGTGAAAAGCTCCTTCTGCCCGACAGGAATATTTATATTCCCAGCATCGACTGCGACCAAGGCACCTTCGTTTTGTATGTTGATATAATTTTTGAACGTCATTCTTGCAGTAATATCTTTCCATTTTCTTAGTCGCGGAAGAGACTTCTCGTACTCTTTCTTTTGCTTTGCGAGAAACCAGTGCACTTCACTTCTTTTCTAGTTTTAGAGCTAACAAACAGCTTTCGTCTTTCGATGAAGCCTAGCTTTATATACTTCTTCTTTTGTTGCACGTATCGGCCTTCACTCGTCGTACAAGCAGGGGTTTATTTGTAGCGGCGGCTGTTTCAAACCAATTATATCCGGAGCAGCTTCTCTGATGACTCATTGACAATATTCCCAATGGGGTTCCGATATTTGTGTACGGAACGAAACGCGCTCGGCAAAGGTTTTAGTGGTCTCTGGCAATTGCAGCTTCTTGAAGTCAAACTTTGGTAATCCTACTTGACTTCGTTGTGACCGTCATATGTGACATTCTTACCCTGTCTGCAACTAGGTATTGATCTTTGTATGATCATTGTATGTATGAGATCCTGAATGCTATTGGAGTTCTAGCGCCGATTGCAATGTATTCAATGTGGTTGATGGTTGATTGATCAGGGGATAACCCTTTATGGACATTTAGATATGAGAATTGATTGCTCTCTACTAAGAGCTCCCACCTCGTTGCAAATTGTAAAAACCTTAATCTATTGTCAGGCGTGCTGTTATGTAGGGTATATTGTCTTATGAGCTGCTTAAAGACAACTTTCTTGTCCAGACTTGGATTCAGATGTCCTAGAACAATATGGTGTAATAGTTGCACTGAGAGGCGTTAACTGGGCGATCCACAGAGTAAGTCTTTCTACACATCAATTGTGCTTATTTTACCTCCAAGTGGGTGCATCCGGACTCGACTTGCCAAACTTATAAGCGCGAAAGCTGAACAGAAGACAAAAATAGAAGCGCTATAAACGGGACATCGGATGAATTCCCCAAATGGGATTAACGGTGAAGTGAAATCCCGGAACAAAACAAGTAACACCTTATCCGGGCTACTCCGACATTTGGAGCAACGTCAGGGTCTTGTAAAAGAGATAGTGCCAGATGTGCCCTTAACAGGTTACTGCTTTCGATCTAATCAAGCCTTCTTCCCAGGGCTCTGTATAATAGAACTGGCTTCAACTCCATGTTGTTGTGCCGTCGGGGTAACATCCAAACCATTGAAAAAATTTTATAGTTACGAAGCAACATTAAGCCTCGGATTCGGACAGATATACTGCTAACAACCCCTGCAAACGAAATAAGTACAACGTACATGGAATGTACGCCTTACAACAAAAGCGATGCGATGGATCAGACGAAAAGAAGATTAAACACTGCAACATTTATTACGACGATTTCTATCGATGGCAAAAGCAGCGCCTATTTGGTTACGGATTTGTTGTTAGAAGCAGATGTAGGCAAGAAGTCTTGTGTTCCTGGCATGCTAATGAGCGCCTAGTAACAATCCGTATTGGTGCTAAATTTTCCAACATTAACCTTATATGCGCACACGCCACCACAGAGGCGCAAAATCATAATACCAAAGATAGCTTCTAAGAGCTCTTGGCCAAGACATACGAGCAGTGCCCGAGCTGTAACATTAAAATTGTTCTCGGCGACTTTAATGCAAAGCTTGGAACAGAGGGCATCTTTTTTCGTATTGTCGGAAAGTATAGAAGGGATGTAACATTATCGTAGCTACCACGAGGGTTTTGAATTCTGATATTTAGAAGAGGACTTGGAGAACTCCTGATCTATGAATCGTCAAACAAATTAACCACACTGTGATCGAGGCAAGGCACTCCTCGATTTTTTTCAGTTTGATCCATATCAGTGTGACTTCAGGCTAAGAAAGTCCACCTAGACCAAATATTCACTTCATGAGCTTCAAATCGATACACGCCACAGATTCATCGATTATAAGGCCGCGCGTGAAAGAACTCACCGAGATCTTAGATTTCAAAACAAGATTTAGACAAGGCGATGCGCTGTCATGCGATTTCTGTAACAGCATTCTCACGCGCCAACACGAAAAGCGCACTCTTTCAAGACTCCTCCAATTACTCGCATACGCCGATGATATTGACATCATGGCGCTTTCGCGAGTATTGAGACGGAAGAGGTAACGATGGTTTTAACGATCGACATCAATGCTGCGGTCGAAAAATCTTCAAACCGACCCCGAGGGACATAGTGTCTGATTTTTAAAGTAAACCACCTGTCGTGTAGACTTATGTTTACGGGATTCCCATACATCCATGGGAGGAAGGATGCGCCTTGCCATCGATCTCCGTCATTCCATTGATACCAATTCGGAACTGTGTTGCCGGCACATGTTCCATTCTTGGTATGAATCGAGGCCGACCTAAAACCTCTTACTGCTCTTAGGGTCGTAGCACGCAGTACTTATTGCAACTCTACATTGGACCGAAACCCTTCCCTCGACTTTGGGCTTAAACCACAGCCACCATGAGACTCCCACAAGGGGGCCTACCTCTTCAAGTCAGGCCCGGACCGAGATGATTTAAGTCCTGGTAGGGGCTACCGGTGGTCTAGCCGCCAACAAGACCTATGACCGGCAACTTGTGACTGATCGAATCGTAGCAACCTTCGGTAGCGTCATCTGCAGATTGTTAGACAACGTCATTGACGGGCGAAGCCTTGATAATTGGGCGGGGGCCCGAGCCCGAGGGACAGCGCGCTAGAGTAAGACCGCGACGGAAAGGATGGGAACTCAACCAACTTATCGTATGAAACTATAGGCAACTTGCTAAATATGCAGCTGACTGGAGACGGCTGTTGGTTAAGGACCCCGAAGTGTAGCGCCACCTTGAGTAAGTAAGTAATGATACGGTCTACGGGGTCAAAAAATTTTTTTTTGAAGCTGTCATCCATATCCTCTGTAGGGGTATAAATGCAAATAGGAAATGGCATTTTGGCTATTTTTATCCATTAAAGATAGAAGACGCTAGCTCCTTGTGGGGCGACTATTTCTGAGTTGATAATGAGATGGTATTCTAATTGTGAATCAACTTTGCCATGTGAATACAATATCTGCGTGTAATTGATACGGACTATGACCGGATTTCACTACCTGTTTGAACGAATAATGCATTCGCCACATCAGAGTGCCTAGTCTAGCATTGATTTCACTATTTGAAAATCGAAACGTGCTATCCAATGAGCACAATAAATTGTTGATCTTGCCGATGCATTTAATGGTAAGTCTCCTCAACAAATAATTGGTAGAAATCGGGCAACACAAGCACTAAAATTAGATACTCAACTCCCTCTCAGCAGATTAATTGGTATTTCGATTAAAAAGCAATTTGTCTGCGTACCTTCACTCGAAGCACGTGCTCTATAAATCTGATTTTGATTACAAGACTTCACTTCAAAAGTTATCTGCCAGGATCTTAACTTTACATAAACGCCTAGCTTCTGTCAAGGACTTTACTTCAACTAGGTTCATCTTGTCCCATTGTCAAATGGAAACCTTAAATTTGCAATCCAGTTGCCGAATAATCAATTCCTTCATCTTTACCAGTTCTTCCCCTCAGGTGGATTCGGTACAATTTCTTAATAATAACATCAGACGAGTAGTACTGAAGAAATTCTCCGAATCCCACATTGAAAAGACTAATACGCAAGTAAAGTTCAATGTGTGCTACCAGGTATCGAAAATTACTCCAATCTACCTGACCGATTCAAGGACGAGAAGTTCTATGCCATACTTACATAGTAAGCCGCAGTTCCATAGAATATGCTCTGCTTACACACCCACTCAAAGATCTCCAAACTGTAGTCAATAAGTTTAAGGTTGATAGTACGAGTACATTGTTAGGCTCACATCAAATGAACTGCAACTTGAGGGAAATATCACCGTAATCAGATTAGTATTATCGAGTTGCTCACACAAAGGATACCCAGTTCTACCACCATCCTTGGCGCAGTAAATATAGAAGCACTACGAATGAATGTCGTCTATTCGTATTTACCTTACCAACTACCGATTCTACTCGAATTGAGGCTGGTGCGGTATAAGTCGTCAGTTAAGAACAATCCAAACATGAGAAACTTTACTCCCATTCTGCTGTGTTTGCGAGGTTAATTGGAGACATTGGTAATGGGAAATGGTTGGAGGAGGTATGTACGTATACGGTACTCGTATCTTGATGGTTGTACACTGTACACATCTGCGTTCATACTCATATTCATACATACATATGCTGGCCGACATTCGTTTCTATCTGATGACAGTAATTATTGCAAAGAGAGATGTGGCTGCCATCCGAGGAGTCAATGTGATTTCAAAGAACGCATATAAAGTATGGCCATGTCTGCACTGAGGGGGAGCCAAGTCATCAACCCCATTACCACTTAGGATTAATGGAATCAGAATGACCAATTTGAAACAAGCTGAACAATAAAGTTGAATCTTATTCTATTTTGAGAGGGTTGTAAAATAGTTTGACATCAATGTCGTCCTTATGATTGACATTACGACCTTAGACGAAGTGACTTTAATAATACGTTCATAAAGTTAGTTACAAAAAAAAAGGAGGAAGAGCAGTTGAGTGGGTGGATGGGTGTTCCCGAAACATTGCTAAATACTAACCATCGAATGGAGGTTAGGGATTGCTTTTCAGAATCATCGTAAAGTTTAAGTGCGTGTTTGGATTTACATACGGGATATGTGGGATATTAAAAACGTTTCATATTGCCTGCTATAGAGGAGAGTATAAGATCATGATACCCGATTGATATATGTAATAGACCTTGCGACGATGTAGGGTTAGATATACACACCTAGTGACAAATAAATTGAATTGTTGCGACGAAGGTACCTTTTAAAGAACCATGACAAATACCCTTTTCTACCTATCTTATGCAACATTCAACTATTTTCAAAAATTGAAACAATTTTCTATTGGGAAAAATACATAACAAAATGGGAAACACCACCAGATACAAATACGTATGCTTGTGTGCCTTATCAGAAAGAGAAACTAATTGCAACATCCTTAACATACCATGCACGAACAGCTACTAAATAGTTTCCAATCATCTGCTAATTAGCAATCCTCCGATAAATACTGTCGTCGTGCGATTTAAAATCCTCAAACTTAATTTTCTCACTCGAATGATTGGCAAATTACTGCGAATTGTTATTTAGCGCTACAATTTACAAATGTATGAGCGCTCCGTCATAAATGCAGTTTGATATATCCAACGGTAATTATGGCCTAAATGAAATTTCTACCAATTTTTGGTCAAATATTGTACATGTGGAACCAAATCAGTGAGAACTTCACGATATGATATTAGATACTCATAAATTTTTGGTCAAATATTGTACATGTGGAACCAAATCAGTGAGAACTTCCCGATATGATATTAGATACTCATCCATGTGAGGTTGTTTTGAAGACTGAACATTTTCCAATCATCACCTATTCACATGGCATATTTTGTCACGTCTGTGCTATTGAGTATTCCATTCTGCATGACCGAAGACGAATATACGAGCATGCATGTTAAATACGAGCAAAGTTCTTGAACAAAAAACCTGTGAAAATCGTATTTGAATATATAATTAATTCGAAATTTCCCGACGGAAGAGTTTCTATCGGCTCGACAATGCTTCTTCCCTCAGAAAATGGCATAGTAATTAAGGGGTTACCAGTCAACATTTCTTGTAAAAGTAAGACAGTAATCGACTCAATGCTGACCTGTTCCATAGTTGAACACAAATCTCCCACGACTACGTAAAGAAACTACAAAAAATCTAAAGAAATCACTTAAAACTAATTTGAAGGAAGACTGGAATCCTTATGGATTCAAGCAAAAATAATATAAGAAGTTTAACGAGTGTCTCTTATAAAGACTTTTGCCAAAAGATCATAACAGTCGGAAAAACCAACATGTTTATCAAAGTGCTCAAAAGAAGGAAATATGTAAGTCAGATTGGAACACTCAGAAAATCTGATGGAACCTATGTACGAATACGCTGAGCCGAAACCTGATCAGAACCAGCTCACGGCCAATTCGCACTGCAAGTGAGCTGGGTAAAAAAATACAGCGTAACTGGTATCTGCCATCGATTATGGTGACGAATGAGGCCATCAAATACGCTGTTGCTTTCTTTAATGGCTTTAAGTCTCTTGGCACTGATGGGAAATATCTATATCCTGTTCCACAAACATTTGCAGTACAAGGAAGATTGCTTAATTGCTTCTCACTCTTCTTATAATGAATTGCATAAGCACTTCTCTATGAAAGCTCTCATAAGAATACCATAATGTGCATATTTATCGACAGAAATTTCTGAACATAATAACACCTGCCTGTTTTGATGATATTATAATATGTTTTTAAGAAAAGAAAAAGGAAATTGCATGAGTTACATATTTTATTTGTTTTTGTTTATTGCACCAAACAATGTAAGACGATACATAATAATACAATAAAAGAAAAATAATCCGCAAAAACTTTGCTGCATTATCACCATTTCAAGATATAACAATCTTTTCTGTTGCTGTTTCGGAGAAAACATCTACATCACACGTCTTAGGCACAGCTTTTATATTTTTGTCGCAATTGATCCATTTTTCACTGCCCACTTTCTCAAGTAACTATGTTAACAATAGCTTATGGTCTTTTATACTTTTAGTAAAAAAAATAAATTAAGAGTTATTTAAATTTTTTTGTTAAAAAAATCTTTAGGATAAGTATACAGTTGTATACTTGTCTGCTTCTCGCTTTCACAATTCCACCAAAAAAAATCGTTAGGAATTTTTATCACAAAAAAACTTATTAAGAAAGTATTATCTTTAATCTACTCGTATTTCCATTTAATTTAAATGTTATTGTGGGCTTTTTTAAAAGAATAAATTAAAAGAAACGATCTTCAATATATTTTTTTTTCGCTAAAATTAAAAATAAGAGTTAAAAACAGCAATGAAATCAAAACAATTGGTAATAATAGTTACTTTTTCAAATAAAAGTGATTGATAATTTTTATTTTTTTCTCTCAAAAATAAAAATCATTTTTCAATAACTAGAAGAACAATAGCCATAACATGAAATCAACGTAATCAGTGTCTTCCTTTTAAAAAGGCCTTTCCAACAATATACATGTATTCAGGTCATTTGACCTTGACTGACTTTTACAAGGTCAAGATTAAGAAATAAGTTGAAAACAGAAATAGAGATTTTCAGACGGGCAAATCATTATTAAAATCAAAAAAATTTAAATCGTTTTATGAGAATAAAGCACCTAACAGCCATTTCTGTATGAACTCTAAAATGAATCTAAATATTGATATCGAATAATCATTTCTGCTGGTTGCGTATTCATGTGAAAATGATGTTAAATGCATATATGAAAAGATAAGTCAAAGGTAACTTCAAAGAGAAGAACACGTTTTTTTAATTGAATTCCCTTGATTTTTTTTTGTTTTTAACGACAAACATTTTGAAATACGTAGATCAACATACCAGGTGTATGCATAAGTTTTTCCGTTCTTTTTTTGCTAAAAAAAATACGTAATTTTCTAGGGAAATTAATTTTTATTGGCCATAGGCCTCTACACATTTCGGTCATCTTTCAGGTAATTTATGAAAAGCATGCCAGAAAAATTGCTTGTCTTTTGCAGAAAACCATTCGTCAAGCCATTTTCCAACTTTCTTGAAATCGCTGAAGTGCTGCTCTGCGAGCGCGTGCCACATTGATGCGAACAGTTTAGTTTTCAATGCATTTTATTTTCTTACTAATTAACTCTTACATACTAACAAAAAATGCTTAAATGCTAGCTTACAATTACAGAACAGTCTTATACTAACTTACTGGCCCCACACAGGCACTCTAAGCTACTCTAAATACTTATATCTATGTCTTTCGACTTTACTTACATTTTATTTAGAATTATTTATATTGTATACTTAAGGCTAAGAAAAAATATTCGTTAAGAAAAAACTTAGCATATGGACTTTTTTTTATTTTTTTATAAAAACTTAATATCTAACTTAAAATAAACCTTACTCTACTTAACCTAAATACACAAAACACACATAAACACACATAGACAATATACACAATCATATACATATGTCAGTATACAGCTTTGTATATACTGATATATGTATATGTTTCTTAGATGCTAACCTAAACCTATGTAAGCTGGCCATCGCTATTTACAAGAGAAAACAGATTGGTCAGCTCTGCCTCATTAGTAAGGCTGGTCCGTAATTGACGGAAACGACGACGAAGCATCTTCTCCATCATTCAACCACCAGAAATGCTGGTGCTGCCGAACGACATCCCTCTTATCGCGATTCCCCACCGCCCTACTGAACCTGAGGCGATCCACACTGCCGTGTGCGACGTCTCTGTTGTAGTTGAGTCGCCTGTCCCCAGCTGTCCGAGCGACATGGAAGATTAACGGCACCGCTGATCTATCCTGGATCAACCCTATCTGATCCATGTAGAGGAATGCTTCCGGTGGAACGAAGCCGTCAGAGCGCACACTCTCGTGGTAAAGGTAATTGGGGTAGTAAGCCCCAGATATCAGGTTATTCGTCGAGGTCATTGCTCTTGCAATGTGCCTTCGAGTCAGCTTAATTACGAAGTTGTCCACTCGTATTAGGTTCGCCCTGTTGTAAAGGACCTCATTAGGATAAAATTTCTTGTACTCCGACTCTGGTGTTCTGTACAAGCGAAGACAAGCCCTAAGACAAGCCCTCTCAAACACCCGAATCTTTTCCATTAAGCTTGCTCTCACGTTGAACCACACGGGACAACCAAATACCAGCATGGGCCTAATAAGGGCCATGTAGCAGATTACCTTTACCTTCGCATCGAGTTGGCTGCTATAAAACAGTCTCTTTGTAAGGGCAAAAGCACCTTTGGTTCTGGCCAGAGCAGCATCTACATTTTTGCCAAAATACAGAAACTGATCTAGCCAGATTCCAAGGTATCTGACTACATTTCGACAGGCAAGAGGCTGTCCGTGCTGTCCAATGATTGAGAACTTTCGCCAATTTTTTCTGGTATCCCTAGAGGCTCCAGACAACGGCGTCCTAAAGAGAATGGTTTCCGACTTCTGAAAGTTGATTTTCAACTTCCAGTCATCGCAAAATCGTCTTATCTTATCGAAGTCACGCTGCAAGAGAGTATTAATGACCTCGATTTTTGGACCTGTTCTGTACGCTACCAAATCGTCTGCGTACGCAATAGTATGGGGAAGTGAACCTATCAAGTCGCTTGTATAAATGTTAAATAGGATCGGCGAATTGACCGCGCCTTGCTGAAGACCATTTTTAATTTGAAATATTCCAACAGAAGTCACATCGCCATTTTTCACGATGAACTGCCTGTTGGTTAGCATATTATAGAGAATGTACAAGAGTGGTTTACTGATCCCCAGCCTAGTCAGCTTATAGAAAAGACCCTCTAACCATACGGTGTCGAAGGCCTTCTCCAAGTCAACAAGGCAGGCACCAGTGCACTGTTTCTTGCCTTTGTTCCATTGGATATCGGACACCAGTTTAGACGCGGCATGTGAGATATCATGTCCCGCCTTAAAACCGAATTGATTATCAGGAATTATATGTTTGTCCTCGACCCACCTAGACAGAGCTCTATTGATTACCTTTTCAAAAACCTTACTGATATTCGGAAGGAGACTTATAGACCGGAGATTCGCCGGATTGGATATATCCTTACCCTTGTTGGGGATAGGTTGAACCACCGCCGTTTTCCAATGCGCTGGATAATGTGCATTATTCATTGCATTATTAAACAGGGTGGTGTAAATGTCCACCACTTCTAGAGGAAGATGTCGAAGCACGATGTTTGGAATACCATCGGTCGCCACTGACTTCTTAGCCCTGACTGTGTCGAAGATCTCACGGAGTTTTTGCTTCGAAATGAACGGGGGTAGGTCACCTTCTCTGGCAATGACGTTATTTGCCATATTTTCGTCGCTAAACCGGGTGAAACCAGAGCCCTCGGATCGCCAGTTCCCTATTTCATTTCGAATGCAGAAGTCGTGCACCAAGACGCGACTGTCCAGGTCGCAATTAGGGCCAATGATATCAATGGCCTTGTATACTTCCTGGAAAGTCGCCCCTATGCCTGCAACCTTCTCCTGCGGATCCTCGACCACAAAGAAGTCGTCATCGTCAGCGGCTTCATTTGGATCAATACCTGCTATTGTCAGTAACCGTTCGTTTTCTGTTGTCCGGGCTATTTTAAGACACTGAAGGTCGTTTTGCTTTTTTCTCCGAAATAGTTTATTGATTTGCGGAAACATGTTCGGGTTGCTGGTGTTTACAGCCCGAACCTTGTTGTTCCAATATGAGCTTACAGCAATTCTGTAATTTTCTTTTATTAACTTTTGCACATTTTTAATCGACGACTTCAGCGTCCTAATCTCCGGATCTTGTCTGTCAGTTAACTGTCTGTACAAGTTTTTGAGTCTTGACAGAAGTCTACTTTTCTGTCGGTGCAGTGCGTCAATAGTAGGATTGCGGAACAGGTCTTCGTTAGTCGTACGTCGATACCGCGGTATTGTAGTGTCCATAGTTTGTTTAATTGTCTCGTAAATCTGTTTTAGGTAATTGTCGATCTCCTCGTTTGACAAATTCCTATTGGACAGTGGGTGGAGCGTGTTCGAGGAGAGCGCTCTGTTCAAGGTTGCGGAGAAGCGCGTCCATCGAGTCTTTCTGTAGTTGTAAGAATATCTTTGGACAAACTCCTCCAATTCATGTGCGCAGACAGTTTAGCGTTTGTAAATTCGTACCTGTCAGTCGTATACGTTCGTCGTACAGCAGTAGATCCAAATAAGACCCGCCTCTGGGAAACGACGGGTTGTCCGTCGCTTTAAGACCGAGTCTGTACATGACATCGTGCTGACCCCACCAATCGAGTAGTAGGTTCCCTCTAGTAGTTGGCAAATTATTTCCCCAATCTCTGTGTCTAGCGTTGAAATCCCCGCCGATTATAAAATAATTCTCCCCCGATTCCAGCCTCAGAAGTCGAAAAAGCGTGTCGAGCTCTGTAATGAATAGGGTGGATTGTGAAGTATCAGGTGCATAAACAGAGGCCAAGTACAGCCGCTTTCCACTGCGGAGCGGGATGTAAACGACGACTGCCTCCAACACCCGGAACCTGCGCAACACGCCCTTGTACACTCTGTGAAATTTTATATCTTCTTTAATGAAGATCGCGACACCGCCTCCACGTTTGGATCTGGGCCGGTTTCTTCTTCTAACGATATAATTATTGTACTCCAGTTTGTGCTTATCGGTTAGCTTGGTTTCGCTAGCGAAAAGCACATCAGGAGTTTGGTCTTGTAGCAATTTAAACATCGCGGCTCTTCGTTCGATCCTAATCAGTGAATTCACATTCACCGCAAGGACCTTCAAAGTTTGCTCCACCATGTGCGTACCCATTACGGCATGTGTTGCGTTAAGCCCGGCAGCAACGCGTAGATCTGGTCCACCCGCTTGGCCTGTTCTTGAACCTGCTTTTGCAGCTGAGCCATCTGCCCTTGGATTGCGAGCAAGATGGCTAGCATGTGGGGGCAGCTTCCGTTGTTCTCGGCATCGGAGCCGGAGAAGCAACAGTCGCTTGCTGTACCGTAGCCCCCCTACCTGACGCCATTTGGGCGTAGGAAATTTGGGGCGTGACGGCTGGTGTTTGAAACCTCACAGGTGAACGTTTGACCTCCACCTTCTGCTGCCGAGCCAATTTTGCTTTTTTAATTTCGGTGAACTTAGGACAACCCCGATAGTTTGCGGTATGTCCCACGTTGCCACATAATACGCACGAGAGCTGCGACCTATCGGATGCTCCGTCAACACCCAGAGCACACTCCTCGGAACTGTGGTTCTTTGCGCACTTCACGCATCGAGGCTGCATTTGGCAGTTCGACGCGGCGTGCCCGAACCTCTGGCAGCGAACGCATTGTATAACGCCTTCGCTCCTTTTTAGTTTTTCCCAGTAAACCACCTGGTAGTCTAGGACATTGATACTCCTTAGACTATCCAGACGGCTTTCGGGACTGAGCTGCACCAGGAAGAACGGCAGACTCCGTTTCTCCCGCCTGGCTCTAGCTGTGGTAAATGGCTTTACCCCCACAAATTTGAGTCCTTCGCACTCCTTCTCTTTGAGCAGTGCAAGGATCTCCTCAGGATCAGAAGACGGTTCCAATCCCTTCAGCAGCATTGATTGCCGCTTTTCACACTTCGGTGTAAATGAATAGTGCTCCGTCGTCGTTTCCTTTAAGAGCTCTTTCACTTTCGCGTAGCCCTCCACTGTATTACAGTGGATGACATGGCGATCGTTCCCCAATCTCTTGATATTAAAATTACTACCAATTACCAACTTACATAGGTCCTTGGTTGCATTCACCTCCAATTTATAGGTGTTGATAGGAGGCACCTTCTCCTTCTTCTTCGTCTGCTGCTGCTGCTGCTGCTGTTGTTGTTGTTGGTGTTGTTGTTGTTGTTGTTGTTGTTGTTGTTGTCGCTGCTGCTGCTGTTTTTGTGGCTGCTGCTCTTGTTGTTGTTGCTGGTGTTTATTTTGCATTTGTTGGCGTTGTTGGTGCACTTGTGGTATTGTATTTGTCTTTTGTTTTTGTTTGGGCTGCTTTTGAGAAAGCTGCGACTGCTGTTGTTGGGATTGCTCGTGCTCATCCCTCTTCCTTCTGACCATTTGCTGTTCTTTAATGGCCTGTATCCTTTGCTGTAGCATTTTTATGCTGCTACTTATTGACTTTAATTCTTCCTCTTCGTCGTCAGATTCGCTTCCTGCCAATGCAGCGAAGTTGTTTCCTGCCCTCACTCCACCAAGCTTTACAGTGGTCGTTTGTAGGGTAGGACGTTCTGCCAAGTTAGAGGTTGACTTTAGCATCCTCTTCCTCTTTGGCTTCGGTGTTTGGTTCGAACCACTCGAAACCTCACCTGCTATCTCAGCCGATCCCGCTATTGGCATAGCGGACCGCTCTCCACAATCCATTACGTGAATTTGATCTCTTTTTTTTTTTTACACTCCACTTATTATTTCAATACAAAAAAAAAAAAAAAAAACAACAAAAAAAACAATGTCTCCCGTTGGGAATCGAACCCAGGCCTCCGAATCGCCACACCAAGTCCGATGTCGTCCGAGTGTTTGCCACTTCGGCTACTTGATACTTTTTTTGTTTCAAAGTTTACTTTACTTATTTTCTTCACTTGTGAAGCCGAACACGAAAATGCGTCTTATCGCCATTAAGGTCTATGAACGACTGATTGATGCGAACAGGTCACAGTCATATGGCGCCAAGTCTGGAGAGTACGACGGGTGCAGAAGGATGTCCCATCCAAGAGATTTCAAGGTGTCTTTCACTAGTTTTGCTGTGCGAGACGGCGCATGTAACAAAATCATTTTGCCATGTCTTCTGGCCCATTTCGGTCGTCTTTTGATTAATGCATGGTGTAAATTCATAATACACAATTCCGCTCTGGCCCCACCAGACACAGAGCATGATCTTCTTGCCGAAGCGATTTGACCTTGGTGTTGAAGGACCGGCTTCACCAGGTGAAAGCCACGTTTTTTTCCGCTTCGGGTTTTCAAAATATGTAAATCCAATATTGGTTACCCTTCACAATTCGGTGCGTTGAAGTAGCATTTCAAAGTGACTTTGCGATTTTCCATTTAACGTGCATTCAAATCGTGTGGGACCCATTTACCGAGTTTATTGATCTTCTTCATTGCTCGTAAACGTCTGCTGATTGTTTTTTGTGACACATGTAATGCTTCTGCTAATTTCAGTTGATTTTGAGTTTGGTCATCATCCAATAACTCCTACAATTGTTCTTTGCACTTTTTTGTGGTATACCAGAGCGCAAACTATCTATTACATTGAAATCACCACTTTTAAATTGTCGAAACCATGTCCTCACATGTTCTAATATGTTCCTACCAGCAGACCATGGCTTTCAACAGCCTTTTTCTTTTGATTAAATAAGAAAAGCAATGCGTGCCACAAGTGTTATTTTTCAGGCACAAAACTCGACATGATCATTGAACGATAAAAAAAAGACTCTAGTTTTTGACGGACTCAACTTTTGTGTGTATGTAGTTAAATGTCAGACGAAAAGAAAGAACGTACATATTTGTCAAATTAATACGCTGCATACTTTTCACTGGCGCTATCTCTTATTTAAACCGGAAAAAACCTATTCATACACCTGCTATATTTAAATTTAGCTTTACAAACAAAATATTTTTTATATTTCCTGATGATAACTGCCATCTGTGGTCACTTAAAAAAAATCGTTCAACGCTTACTTGTGTTGCAGGCACTCTGTGCAAAACTTTTACCAAGCTTTGCGAAGTAGGCAGATGGAATTCATTGTTTCCCTGGCTTTCAAACAATTTGATAGAACAAGGCTTAATTCACTGTTTCTGGCTTTTACTTGCAATTTAATTTCAAACCACAACTTGTAAAAGTCACCTAAAACAGATGAAGATGAAGTGTCGTTATATGTAGCAGTCTTAAAACGTCAGCAACTTCCTCGATTTTGTGTCAGTCGACTTCACTTAGCTGGTCCAAAGGCTGCAGATATTCGGGAAAATCTTTTAATTGAAGGAATCTGTTCAACATATCGTACGTTGAACTGCACCGTGTTGGCACGTCTAACACAGGTTTCCTTAAACTTAAAAAAAGAAGTTTAAAGTTGTTTGCAACAGAGTTCTCTTCATGCTAGAGAAAGTTCCAGTACGAAATTTACCGTTTGCGTCCTTAAAAGCATTACAATGTTACGAACCCGATCAGGAGAAGGAAGAAGAAACATGCGCTGGACGTATGAGGGTGCTATCGACAACTCAATATTACTCCAAAGGAATGCTGGCGAATAGGACACTAAATGTGGAACAGTGCAGTCAATATGCAGGAAATATGTGATGGCGGCGGTCAGGAGGGATTTCCCACACGTCGGTATCCCGTTTCCAATGCTATTGTGCATGTTGGTCAACTCACTTCTTAATGGTCTCAATAGTTGCGATGTGTATACTCAGGCATATGCAGATTCCATCCTGCCTAGCGACGATTTGCTCTAAGGCGCAAGCGGCCCCGATGTGATCGACGATTGGTGCACTAGAAATGGACTTTCAGAAAATCTTTTCAAAACCGAAGTTGTTCCCTTTACGAGAAAAAAGGAGCTAACTGATCTGAATCATCTAGTGGTTAAAGGCATAATCATCCGTTTCTCTGTGCGGCTTTTGTTGGTGCACTGTTTCCTATTGTTGTAAGGGCATAACACCTGCAGCAATTTGATTCGGTTTGATTAATTTGATTGCAGCCTTACTTAACATCGTCGGTGTTTGTGTTTGTTAATTTTTAATAACTCAGGAATTTAGAGTGGACATACCAAATATTCGCGGGCTAAGAAGTAGTCAACTCTCTGTGAAAGACCACGTCCGTAAATACGAGTGCAGACCAGCGATTTCGGCACTTGTGAAATACAGGTAGATCCCCTCCAACACCTTTTAGATCACTGTGATCGAAAGCTACCTGGCTACCCCATCATAATGTAATCCCTCTTCCGGAATTCAATTTCATATCGTTAAAGTTCTATCTCCGCAATCAAATTATCCACTATCGTTTTATTTACAGAAGCCCTAAACTAGATAGCAATTCGACCTTTAACGAGTTTGATGCGCTGTCTGAATCCATACAAAGAATTCCATCCCTGTATCCTCATAGTTAAATAGTTATTATGGGCGAAATACACAACTCTGGTTGGCTTAGACATTCTGGACAGACAACAATCGAAGGACGGTGTGTTGAGACCATCGCACCGGAAAATAACTTAACCTTAATGGGTTCACACGTTGAAACGAGTAGTCATACCGCCAACATCCTGGACTTGTTTTTAATTTCTCACCCTGATTAGTACACTATCAGTTAATTTCTCGTGCAAACACTAAACATTTAGAGAAATAATTCCTAAAACAACCATATGGCAATACGAGAAAAAACAGTTGGAGCGGACTTAACAAATTCTTTAGGAATTTTAACTGGTCCTTAAGTTTCTTAGATAACGACGTGGATGCGCTTCATCCCTCATCGGATGAAGAGTATCAAATAAAAGAAAAGGAGTGGTACGACTCGATCTGTAAAGAGGTTGTCCAGGTTAGAGAGAAGGTTTTTTTTGGTCCTACAAGACCAACCGGACAGAGGAAAACCGAAAAAAATTCAAGCAAGCCAGGAATGACTGGAACACCTTTCTTAAGCGTGTGAAATTTCAATACGACCAAAAACTGAGGCAAAAAATACTACAATGTCCCAAAGGTAGTAAAGATTTTTGGTCGTTCGTCAAAAACATTAGAAATTCTGCCTCATCCTCCATCCCGACGACAGTATTCTCTGCTTTTCATATTTGTTCCCTGACTCATATCCCTGCTCTTCAGCTGTAGAACTGGAACGGCAGCGTATGCTAAGCTCATTAAATTCCGATATTAAGAGCTTAACCAATTGTGGAACTATGAACGGAGTGGAATTTAATGCTCACAAAACACAATGCTGTCTGCTGTTATTATTACGAATTTCATATTCACATGAATGAGATTGGCAACACTGCTGTGAAAGTTAAAGGTTGAACTTAAATTTCGCTCTCATGATTTTATTTAAAAGTATAGTATAAATCCCAGTTTGTTTTTTTCCTTTTTTTTAAATAAAAAGCGCTTAAGTTGATTGAAGATAACATACTCGTATATTCAACAAATTGACCATTGACAAGGTAAAACTACAGAGGTCTTATGACTGACAAAAGAAAAATCGGCGAAACCTCACCAGAAGAATATAATATTTCCAAACGCGCCACCATACCCATGTCTGATTCGGATTTATAAATAATTAAATAAATTGTTAATTCTTCGCTTCGCTAGCTACCAAGCAATACCTATATAATCTAAACAACGTAAGATGAATTGTCAACAAAAGTTAAGCAATTTAAAGAGAGATGTAACTCATTGAATAGTTCTTCTTCATCACAAAGTCGTGAAATAAGAAATAAAAATATAATCATCTCAATTCCCAAAGATATTCCTCATACAGATCCAAAAGAAAAAATTCAGACATTCAGCTTTTACTTGGCAATGAATGTACTCAACAGAGTACAGAGTCCGTTAAAATAAGTGAAAATGGCACTTCAAGTAAAATGAATGTAAACACCGGTTCAAGTGAGATTGCTTTAAAAATGTTCAAAAACGCTCAAGCTATAAAATACAGGTGTATTTCTGCAAAGCGATCTTTTAAAGAAAATGTAGTTAAAACAACGAATACTCCTTCACTATAGAAAAATGATCAGAAACCATCAACCAAATATCATATTTCGAATAAAAAATAACGCCATTTTAATTGAAAATGAACTATTTTATTTAAATCATAATAATAATCTTATTTACAACAACACTGATGATGAGCTCGCACTACAACACATACTAGGTGACATTAAATTTGATGCTGTCAGAAAAATCAATTTGCTAATTGAACGTCAGAATCAAAACCAACGTACTAGATTAACAACAATTGATCATCAACCAAGGGTACCCACCTGTGAGCAATAGTAGTAGCAGTAATAGTATTTTATTGAGAAATTGAGATATAGTGGCCGTCAGCTCATTTAATATTAATGTTTGTAAAATATTGTCATATAATGTATCAGGGCTAAATAGTAACATCATGTTCATAGATTTTTTCAATTTTATTAAAACGTTTGAAATATTCTTTATTTTTGAAACGTATGTTATTGCCAAAAACTCAAGTAAATTTAATATATACTTCAATGGATATATACTTTTTTGGATTCCTGTTACCAAAACATCCTTAAGAGGTCAAGCAAGCGGTGAATGCCTGTATGGAATACAAACATCGAAGCTGAAACTCTATGACTTTGTAGAAATCCAAGATACAGTCATCGTAAAGCTTTTAGAGAAACCCAAAATGTTTACTATTGCTTTTTATATAAACTGTAACAAATGGACCGAAGACTTTTTAGACTGAACAATCTTATGTTTGGCCTATCAAGCAATAGCGTAATGCTGATCGGCGACCTCAATGTCAGAATAAGCTAATTGAAATATCTAACGTAGCATTATTAAATTTTTATAATAGAACATCCAAGGATAATATCTGTAACCAAAATGGTAAGAAGCTATAAGAAATGTTACAAATGTACGACAGTATTGTTTTGAATGGACGCACGAATGGTAATTCCGAAGGTCACTTAACCTTTGTTGGTGGCCAAGGTAATTCGTTGATCGATCGGTAAATAATGGTTGGATCAATCTTATACATAAATTATGAGTTTTGAGTAAACATTTTTCTGATTATATGCCGTTAATAGTTGAATGGGAATCACACTTTGAACCGACACAGAGATGTCTAATTTAATGCCGCGATTAAAATGGAAAATTTTGAATTTAGAATCCTTCCTATTTAGATAATTACCTTTCACACACCTCTCCAACTAACCAGTCGACTGCCGCACTCTCAAACCAATAGACAATGAGTTCATTCCCTCAAAAATGGTTTGATAGAGAATGATTGAATGCCAGAGAAAAATCATTTGATCTACTAAGAGCTTTTCGTAGTTGCTCTTATGATGAAATTCATAAATGGTACATACAAGCTAATGACAAATATAAGAAAATTTGTCTCGCAAAGAAAATCAATTTTGAATCAATGCAAGCTCAATCACTCAGCCAAATCAAAAACACAAAGCAGTTCTGGAAGATGGCAAAGGAAATAAACACAACTCTATTGGACTAAACGTCTCTGCAGAAATCTCTCCGAATATTTCAAAATTCTTATTCAAAACAATCCAATACCAACTTTCTTATACGCACAACCGCTCGTTTGTGATGAAATATTAGATTCTGTAACATCGGCTAATGAAATACAATACGTTCTCCAAAAATCCAGAGATGGAAAATCCGCAGGTGAAGACGGGATACCCTACGAGTTCTTTAAAAATACATCTCCTACTTTCTATAACCATCTATTTACACTTTTTAACAAAATTTTTGAAAATGCTGAAATACCCTCCTCATTTAAGAAATCTATAATTTTCCCAATCCATAAGAAAAGAGATTTAAATGCAGTTAAAAACTACCGAGGCATATCCTTCATGAATGCTATTGCAAATATATTTTGTGGTGTTCTCACTAACACACTTGAAAAGTGGGTGGATATAAAGTACGTTCTTACGGAGCTTCAAGCAGGCTTCAGAAAGAACTATTCGACTGTTGACCACATATTTACTTTAACATCAATAGTAAACGCATTCCAAGCCAGAAATAAAAGACTATACACGTTGTCCGTCGATTTTAAAGCTGCATTTGATTTGGTGAATCGAAATGCTTTATTTTATAGACTTTCCCAACTTGGAGTGTCAACCAGATTCATACAAATAATCCGATGTTTGTACACAGATACTGAAGCAGCAGTTTGGGATGGCAAAACATACTCAAAACCATTTAAATTATTTTCTGGAGTAAAACAGGGATGTCTTCTCAGTGCTCTTCTATTTGCTCTCTTTATAAATGATATAGCTACGCACATTCCAGGCAGTATCCGAATTGCAGGTATCATAATTAATGTGTTACTTTATGCCGATGACCTTCTCTTATTATCCGAATCAGACGAAACCCTACAACTGATGATAAATCGTCTTATGGACTACTGCAATAATTGGGGTTTAATCATCAACATTGAAAAATCTAGGGTTTCACTCGGAGTGAAGTTAGGAATAACTGAATAATTGGTGGATGTCGATTAGAAGTATCGAAAGAGTACAAATATTTGGGAGTCGTGCTCAATCCAACCCTGGATTTTAGTAAACCCCTTGCAGAAAAAGCTAATCACAAGTCTAATTAATCTTACCTGGAAGAAGATTTTCTCTAACGATCACACAAATCTCTCAACAAAATTTAAAATTTTCAATGCAGTAGTAAAATGTTCGCTTTGTTATGCTGCACAAATATTGGGAATGCAAGAATACGAAGAAATTGAAAAGTTTCAAAGAAATTTTATAAACAAAATATTCAATATTCCCTTAATCGCACCAAACTATTCAGTTTACTTGGAAACAGGCTTACCAAAACTTTTCACTTCAACTCTTAACCCTTTCAATACGAATTTTCTTTTTTATAGATACAAAGTCTTTTATGGTGTGTAGTGGTTGCTTATTGTCAAAATAATGTGTCTTGTACATTTCAAAAAAAGAGAAAAGTCCTGGGACAGGGTTGCCCCATCAGTAAATATCAGTGGAACACATGTGTCCCAATAGTATCATAATAAAATAAAAAACAAATCATGCAATTATGTAAACTCTACTTTTTAATATCTACATTTATTTATTGAAACGAGTATGAATGTATAGGTAGTATGTTATGTATGTAGGTTAATTCAAATGATATTTGGCACATCATGTACAAAGAAATATTGCAAGAAGTGCAAACTGTTTTGGTACGTGTCTCCAGTTTCTTCTCCGCACAGCTTCTGCAACGACGGCGTGTAGTTCCCTCAACCGGAAGATGTTCTCCAACTCCTGACAACCTTTTTGATCTCTGGGAAGGGCGCCCGCTTGTGCTACGACGTTTAACTTTTGCTCGCTCTTTTCCATATTGGCTCCGCCAATTCAACGAGAAAATTAATTAATGGCATTTTCGTATGCCTTGTTTCTGAAAAGGAATCCAAGGATTAGATACGCAAACCATGAGTAGCTTTTGAAAAACTCTCTTCCACCATTTTCTGGATTTCCTGTTAGGATCATAAAGAGATGAAAATTGATCTGAAGATCCACTCCGCCCATATATTTATTGTAAAAAGCAATAGCGCGTCAGGACATGGAATTTGCATAACGCCTCCTGATTTACTCTTTCTTTGTACAGATGCTATGGTATCAGTGTGGCAATTGCTGATCAATACAACTTCCTTGGTGTCTTGCCATTTACAAATCAAACATCCATTATTGTTAAATTTGAAGACATATTCACCCCTTTCAAACTTTGAGCCATCGAGATTTGGTAGCAATTTCCTATTTCTCATAACTGTGCCTACTAAACCAAACTCCAAAGTTTGCGCTAGTGTACGGTAGTAAAAAATCGATCGCAACATATAACGGCTAAGGGATTTGACAGTGTGGAACACAGTTTCCTTAGAACTCGTTCTCCAAGAGTACCTTCGGTCGGAACTATTTCATTGCCTGAGTAAATGTCGAAATCGTAGATGTATCTAGTTGTGGATTCGCATCGTTCCCAAATCTTGATGCCTCTTTTGATGGGTTTTATTGGGTTGCTTCAAAAAAGCAATTTTGCCATAGCTTCATCGATTGACTGGAACACGCAGTCGGTCCAGCAATTTTTAAAGGTATACTTTAGACACGAAATCATTTCATCAACGTAGTATATTTTCGTAGCATCTGAAGGCTTTTCTGCGTCATTCATATATAATTTTGATGACAGAAGCAGAAATCGATCTCGGCTTATACCATTTTTTATAACTGGATTGTCCAAAAACAAGTTTTGTGACCAGTACATATGCATGTGTGGTACTCGGTTGTAAGACATGACCAAGTATACATTTCAAGTACATAGTATATTTCATATGGATCAGTACAGTACTACGGTTTTGCTTTTTTAGCGGAAGAAGAAGCTTGACTGTTGCTATTGAATATTTTTCTGTTTATTTTTTCAATACTCTTATTTGTGCAATCGGTGATTTTTATAAATAAACTTATTGAAAAACTTTGAAGAAAACCTCAAGTTCTTTTGAACTGCTATCAATGTTAGCGAGAATTATTGGCTGCTCAAAATTTAGAATCTGTTTTCGAGGCAAGAAATTAATTTTACTGTTGTTCCATACTATACCGCTGTTAAGTTGACCTTCTGCTATGGGTTCGTGCATTTACCCCTCTTGTTCCTCTCCTTCTAAATCAGACTCACTTTCAGATGAGCTATCAGCTTTATACGAGTAATTCGGATCAAGAACGCTGTCGTCATCGAAGTCACTACCGCTCTCTGAATCGATGCTCTCCAAAAAGCTTCGTATGTTTTCATCAGGAATCACCCTTGGGCGCTTCCTATTCGAATTTCGTTCGCTGGTTATGAGAAACAATTGAATTACTAAATTACTTAATACATTACTGTTGAGACACATGTGTCCCAGCGAAAGTTACAGCTGGGATATATATGTCCCAGATTCAGTTTTTTCCGCTCCTTAGTTATAAGCTATTAACTTTTATTGATAATAGCTTACCTTGCCATTTTCAACAAGTTTTAGAAAAAAACACGCGTAATTTTACAAAAAACACAACTTTTTCACTCACTGACCTAGCAGTTGTAGCATTAATTGTAAAACTGAAGCTTGATTGTGCACGAACACAAGATATAACGGGATCAAACCATACGTAAATACTCACATTGCACGTAAAACTCTGATGGGAAAAAATTGCTTAACAAAAAATAGAAATATACACCTAATGGGACGTATGTGTCCCGTAAGTATTGAAAGGGTTAAGTTATAAGCTGATTATTTAATTAATGTGTTCGGTTTCCAGGACAATCATTTATGTAAAAAAATGATGTTTTATGAAATTCGGAGTAAGGACTGATGGTTGAGGACATGGGAAAACATTGCTGCTACCTGTGGAGAAGACGTTCAGATGAACCCCAACAACATTAGTTTGATGAAAGTGAAATTCTACGAAATCATCCAAAAACTTGAACACTCTTCTTGAAATCAGATGATGGAAAAGGTCTGCCAATCGGAAAGCAGAATATTTTATAGCCAGCTTGAATATAATTTGGGTGACAAGAACCACTTTCAAGATTCCCTCGGCTATGAAGATATCTCACTAATCTTTAAATCAAGATGCGAGCTCCTCCATTTAAACGGGAATCCATATAACGGAAACTTTGACCAATTTTGCAATTTGTGTAACTTGAGAGCCAAGGAAAATTGTTTTCATTTTTTAAGCGTATGTCCAATTTTTAAGCAACAAAGAAGAGCATACTTTGTTAAACCAATCCTTTCAATACCGGAAACGATAGCAATTTTAAATGGATCTGATTGGGCGAAACTTGCAATTTTTGTCAGAGTTAGCTATTGATACAGAATGCTTCTAACGCTGATGGCTAAGCCAATGCTTTATAATTCATAAAACTATTTTAAATGTATAAAAATTTCAATAAATGAATCTTTAAAATTGAAAAATTGAATACTCATGAATTACATGGTCCAAACTGAAAAATTTTCAATTCTCGGTATGTGTGTCGATGACAACTTAAGTTTAAATGACCACATAATTGATTTCGCCAAAAATGCTGCTAAATGCTAAATGACTAGGCTTCCTCAAGCAATGTAAGATATACTTCAACCCCTCTGATCAGTCATCAATTTATAAGGCATTTATCCGCCCAAAATTGGAGTACAATGCCCACATCTGGTCAGGTGCCCCTAAAACTTTTCTACACCTGCTAGATAGGACTTAAAACCATGCGATAAAACTCATATGTGATACTAATATCACACAGACAATGGACACCCTCGAACACCGACGTAATGTTTCGTGTCTCACTTTGTTCTATCGCTATTTCCACCAACATTACTCCATAGAAAACTCCAGTAGCATTCCGCCCCTTCAAACTTTTAACAGTAACACCCTAACTTATTCGTTAGACTTCCTGTTTGAATACGTTTGCTTTGAAACATAATCTTAGACTGAACTCAAAAAGCAGTCAATGCAAAAGTCATCAAAATGTCAGTAGGAGTTGAATATAGAAACTTTGTTGTTAATCAAAAGATGGCTCGGAGGATTCAGTAAACGTTCGGAGCTATCTATTTTCCTCGCAAAGTTGCTGCTGTTTTCATTCCGCCGTGGAAAAAGCATATCTAAAGTAAAAGTCTATATTCAAAGTCGGTCAGAATCCTTCGAATATCATCAGAAATCTAGTGCTTCAATGGACGTTTGTCAGTTGTCAAATATAAGTGCATACATGTTAGCTTATAACATGATAATCCAACACATGCTCAAAGTATGCATGCAATTAAATTGAAATTCTTTGTCGTCAGTTAGTGCCTCATATGGGTCATAGATCACACCCCTGTAGATACCAATCTGAAAACAATGATTTATGACACTTATCAGTATGGTTGTCGCTTAACAATCGCCTACGCCATTGGTACGTTTTTATTGAATAGCCTTGCGAATATATCTGCAAGATTCCCCCACTACCCTTGACCAATAAAGAACATTCCATTGAAATGGAATAAATTGCGATGGGGATAGGAGTCCCCGTGAATAATCTCTACCCGGAGATAAACTACACATACTAAAATACTTCAAAGGACAGCATACACAAAAAAAAAAGAGAATGCAAAGTGAAAAATCGACATAATCCATAAACCCATTCGCACAAAGCCCTCCTCCCTCTACCCCGCTTTCTTTCACGCACTCGTATTCGTACTTTGTCTCTTTATACACATTTGCGATACGTTTATCTATTTGTATTGTCGTCGTACATCTATCCGATACCTCGTCTTGCCATCGGATTTAAGATGTGTATAGAAATCCTGAAATCCCAATGCCACGAGGCCACGACCGACGATAAGTTCCATGCACGCAACATTTGGGCCTACTATACAAAACACTATGTACGAGTACATATGTATGTAAGTCGTAAGCCATAAGGTCCCCCGTCCCATCCATAACAAGAGTGAGACACAGCCCTCATTTGATAATCAAGCATCATATCCCCATTGTATGAGTTTGGGGCACGATGGAATGAAAAGAGGACCAAACATCGGAACGGGGAGGATAAAAAAGTGTGAGCAAAATTTATCACCCTGTGGAACGCCATTAATGTCGTCAATGGAAGATATATGACGAAGGTGAATCGAATATAATGTGACATCATTATTTCGTTGACATTCGATATACGAACAAACCGTACTGGGAGTATGAGAGTACGGGTGCGCAACTTCGACGACAACGGATGGAGACACTTTTCCGTGTCTTTATGCCCTGCTTCATCCTGGAGATGTTTATGGATATGGATTCAGGAAGGTAGAAGACTTAACACCAACGATTCCAGGTTGATAATGTGTTGCTTTATTTGTACAGATACGAGCATGAACTTTGTTGCTTTCTTTTGCTGTTTCTTTTTTTTTCTGTTTGTTGCTTCTTTATGATATTAAAGACGGTAGCTGGATCTTGTGTTTGCTTTCTTTCTTTGTGCCTTTCAGGAACGCATCTAAGGATATTCGGGCCAAAATTGGTTTTTCTTAGAAAGCTTTGTTAGAGTTACGAATATGATGGCATAAAGGTACACAAACGGATACTGAACACAAATGACATTTTCTTTGGTGAACCTTTTTTTTATTCAAACGAATGTCAAACAAATTGTTTTTTTTTTTTTTTTTTTTTTAATAGAAAAGGTAATTCAAGACTTTGGCTTGATGATATTTGATTGATGCCAGCAGAATTTGATATTTTAAAGTAATATATCAGCAGTAGTTTTCATTCAGACTTTCGGTAGTGATTTCTGGATATGCAGAGAATAAAATGTGCCCTAAAGTTTCTACTACAATAGTCATAAAGTAGTGCTGACTAATAGTCAGAGCGACATAGTCAGACCGAGAAAAATAATTCCATTCGGAATATGCAGGAAATCGGACCATACACATCCACCTAGCTGACTAGCAAAAATTTTCAGCAAGCCATCAAAGCGGTTCTTAGACTAAGATCAAGTAGCTTTACCAGATGGATGCCTGCATCCCAACATATCACAAGCATGAAATAATTGAATATTTGAGAAGAAACAAAACCACTAAATTCAGATAGTTTGAGATAGTTTGTTGACAAGTTATGGCTATTGATCTGAATTTAACTACCGTGAAGAAGGTACGTCAAATCATATTTTCTTTACCATGAGCTGCTGTGGGAGGAATCTCAGGGAAATCCTCCGTTCATACCACATACCAATGAGTAGAGTTATCGAGAGTGGTCAGCGATTTACATAAAAGCCCAACCTGCTGTGACGCAGTACACAATACTCTGTCTTGGCAGCCAGGTTCTGTGCGTACACACTACGCAGCTGTCTCTTAGTGCTCTATCTGTTGCTTTTAGAAACTTTAGATTTCAGATAGCATACCCAATATAGGTTTTGCTTTCTGCTGCCTACATCAAGTTTAATGTCGTCGTCAGGCAATGCTTTCTAGATAAGGAAGACTATCAACATTCTCTATGCAAGTCTTTGGCTTTGGTTTTAGAAGCAATTACCTTATTTGTTTCAGAGATTTAACTTCTGACTCGTTTGATAAAGGTACATAACCGCTGTATGCAAAACGTCACTTGATATTTGTTTCGTGTATACGTCTCCGTTCATTGGATTCATCTTCTTCCCTATGACAATGCAGCGAGGATTTTTTCGCTGCCCATGACCATGAGCTATGAAACTATGAAGCATTTGTGTGTAAACAATGCAAATGTCTGAAAACAATATTAAAAAGTCAAAAACAGGTACAGGGAAAGTCCATACTTTATGTACATACGAATATTGCTTGCAACCCTTTGCAATATGTTTATACACGGTTGCGCAAAATTAATCATCCAATTTTGTTTTTGAATTACTTTTTTAATAAATCAAAAAAAAATTATTTTGAGTTATGGAAATCTTTATTTGGACCTTTACAATTGTTTCTGTTAGGTGGAAAAGATGATATCCACGAAGTGGCTATCGCCAGTGTTGATACACAATTGTGCCCATTTTATCGTATTTTCCATGACATCCCGCAAGATTTCCGGTGATAACTGTTGGCATATTCTCCTTAAGCGCTGCGATTGTCTGAGGTTTGTTGGCATAAGCCCGCGACTTCAAGTAGCACCAAAGAAAGAAGTCTGGGATGGTTAAATCGGGCGATCTTGCAGGTCATGCCAAACGGGAGATTACGCGACCAGGAAACGCTTCCTTCACAATATCAATTGTGGCTCGTGCTATGTGTGCGATTGCACCGTCTTTTTGAAACCACATGTTCACCAAGCCCCGCTCATCCAATTCCGGCAGTAAGAAGTCGTTTATCATGGCCCCGTAGAGTTCGCCAGTAACAGTGACCGTGTTGCTCAATCACTCCTCCCGCGTGAACGCCGCACCAGTGGCTTTGAGTGGATGTAATGGCTCTTCGTGCATCACACGCGGATTCTCAGTGCCCCAGAAATGAAGATTTTGCTTATTGACGTAACCGCTTAAGTGGAATGGCGCCTCGCCGCTCATGATGATTTTCGCCACAAAATCGTCCTCTTCGTTGAGATTGGCTTTTCAGTAATTCACATGTGACTGATGGTCAGAAGGCATTAACAATGCACGGGAACATGTCTTTCACTAAAATTCGCTGTAGGGTCAGTCTGGTGACCCGTGCGTGGCCCGTCGTCTGGTTGGTGTTTCTTAGTTCTCAGCGACATCGGCAGCCACATTCGGCAGCGATATTCTCAGCCGAATGACCAGTCTATTCGAGTCGCCACGACACGATTAGGAAATCGACGTCGAAATTCACGCAGGACTAACATCACGGACCAATTATTGTTCACAAATGTTAAATATGATTGACGTATGATGCCATGTGCAAAAATTATACCATCTTCCGATAGGGTGATTAATTTTGCGCCACCTTGTATATACATAGGATCCATAGAGGAAGTTGCAGTGAAAAAGCCGTTTTTTTAATCCAATACTACCGTCAAAGGACTACCAATATGGAGAAGTCCTATCTCTTGAACAATGTCCTCATACGATATCAGCAAGGAACCGGTTTCTTGTAAAAACGCAAAGCGGCCTATAAAACGAAAGCAGCATTGCTGTGCTTGCCATAGATGTATATTTGTGGTTTTTATACGGTACTAAGTTTCAATTTCAGATATCTATGCTGCTGAGGCTTCTGAAATTAGAACTTTCTGAAAGATATGCTCCTAGATCTAACATATAATATCTGTCTTGTTTTTCTTGTTTTCCGCTGAGTAGTACCATCTAAAGCCACATCCACCATAGCAGACCTATATGAGCTTTCCATGGTACCACCATAATCGACTTGAAACCATAGCTTACTCTATACGATTTGGTTATTTTACCCGTTTTGAAGCGTGAACAATGAAAAAGCACGTTTTTCAATACTGTTTGGGAAAATTTTGTGTTGACATTTAAACAGGTGTCTTCTGAAACTGCCATGTCCGGTCAAGAACTAGGTCAGAGAAAAGTATAAGATTATGTGCCTATCTTCCTTTTTAGGATAAGCAGATTTGTTATTGCGAGCTAGGATGCTACGGCTCCTTTCGTATTTTCTTTTTCCTCGTTTATACCACTGTTCTTAGTCTTAGCATTTCTTTTAGTCCGGGAGGCAGCGACATTTTGGAGTGAATTACCTCACCCCGGCTGATATTTCCATAAATGGAAGCCCTTTTAGTGCTGAATATAGAAATGCACTTCAGCTGCCAAGTGACGGGTGGGTATGGTGGTAAGAGGGTGCGAAACGTGTGAAAAAACTCTGAAAAAAAAAACTTATTTTACACCAGCTAAAAATTAGAATACGTCTAGTAAACATTGCTTTATAATCATTTATCGGTTTTGCGAAATGTTACCAAACGTAATTTCATCAACACAGATTTGTTAATTTTAAAAATTATTCCATCGGCGTGCCATAAAGCTAATGGTATTGGAGTTAAAGAATAAGATAATACTTTATCGATATCTAAATTTTTTTCCAATGCAATTCTTAATAAATGCCCGAACATGTCTCTTTTTACATTTTCACTTCAAATAGTTTTCCAGATATCTGTACTTTTTCTTCACAACGGAATTTGCAAATGTCAGGATTTTATTTCTTTTTATAGATTTTTCGAATCTCATAAGATCATTTTCATGCTTTTTGTATTTTCCTTATTGTTTATCCATGGTAACTTATTTTACACTGCGTAAAATTTTGATAATAAATAATCTGATGCATAATCATTGAGAAAATAAGATTCAGCTGCATTGAAATGGGTGCACAATTGTTCAACTACTGGATTGAAAGTAGCGCGGTGAGCTCGAACTCAAATGACGTGCACTAACTTTAGGCCACCAGCTGAAGATTTTTCCACCCTTATCAAAACGGCTGATGTGTATTTTTTGTTTTATTGAAGTTATTATTAACATACATATGTCAAAGTTTCACGCGGTTTAAAATAAGTTTAAAAAATATGAAATTTGCGATTGTTTATACGCGCAGCATACCAGCTGAAGGCGATAAATGATTATAAAACAATGTTAACTAGACGTATTCTAATTTTCAGCCGGTGTAAAATAAGTTTTTTTTCAAAATTTGTTCACACATTTTCGGGGTTCTTTTCACTTAAGGGTGTACAAAAAGGATGAGCTGGATGCTGATAAGCAACCTCCTCCTCCTTTAACACCCGATATCACAACCTTGGATCTTGGAGCGTCGATATCCTTTCCAGAATTGGATAGCGACGACTCCAATCTGTCCGAGGTGACTACCAAGCCGTCGGTCTCCTCTTCTGACATCCTATCGGAAATGGAAACCGATGAGGAAGCAAAGAGAGGTCCTACACGATCAGAGGCAGATGATGAGCTTTTGGGCATATCTTCAGAGTCGGAGGACCTCAACAACACCGTAGCCTAAACTACTCTGGAAAACTGTAGCAATGATACGGTTTCTTCAGATTAATCTCCACCACTTAAAAAAGGCTTCGGCCGCCCTCATTCTGCGTGTTTCAAAAAACGCAGAAGATATTGTCCTAATTCAGGAACCATGGATTGTACACGCGCATACGCTCAGCTACAAGAGACAAAGGTTAGATCAGAACTTGTATATTAGTGAAACGTAGTAATGTATTTCTACTTCCCAACCTCAGCGACCCCGACTTAACCGTTGCCAGACTAGAGACTGCCAAAGGCTCCTATTTGCTGGCATCGGCTTACCTTGGCCACGATCATGTGGACCCTCTCCCTGGTGATAATCTAGAAAGGGTGGTACTGGAAGCTGAAAGGCAAAAAACTGGTCACATTCAGCTGGTTTCCTACCAAAACCTTGAGTGTAGCCATTATCGTTTGCGGCTATACGCGGGGTTCCGTATGCGGTTCGTCTTTTTATAGCCTCTCCACTGTGTGGGACTAACTACTCGGTAGATGTACAGGACCTCTACTTTTGGGTCTATTCGCAGCAGCTAGTTCTTGTGTTAATCTGCTATTTGAGGGATGCTCACGTGCTCTGTCACCTTCAGCTTCACCCGTATTAACGGTGTTGCTTTGCAGACTCTTTGATAGACTACTGGTGTTGATTTTGGTGGAGGTAACTGAAGTGTTATCTGAACTCTTTATAATGAGCCTCAGTGTACCAAAGTGGTGCGCGACATGACCTTTTAGGTCGTTTAGTCGTTTTACCCCACTATCATTCTCATGCTCAAGACCATGTGGATGAGACCTTTCTGCCTTTGCCCTGAGTGCAAAGTTTTCACATTTTCACCTCTTCGTCGCGAAGCTCAACTGAAACATCGATAAGTCCCTCCTGTTGTAGAGCCATTCGCTCAACACTAAGGGAGTTGTGATTAATGTCTTCCGGGACCATACCCAGCCTAACACGGCTCAGTATATTGCTATGGGGAACTTTTTCGAATGTATCATTTCCTGTTCTTACTCTCTTTGCTTCCGACGTCGCGGGAATGCAGTCGTCGGATCGGGTTGTGCCTCTGTGCCGTTGTTTTCGGTTTTATCAATGGCAATCTCTAGCTAGTTCCTAGATTTATCTTTTTTGGGAGCTTGTTTGCAATTTTCCTCTCCGAAGGTTTTAGTTTCATGTAGCCGGTAGATTTTTGTGACTTGTTTTCAAAATCTATGGCTACTTTCATGCTAACGGATGGTACACATAACTCATACGATAATATACTGATTGTGTCATCGCACAAAGTGTCTGAATCTGAGTCATTCAGAAGGGACACATTCCTTTCCTCGAAGTCTATTATTTTAAAGAGGCATCAGTCTCTGAAGTTAAAACTTTTGTTGGGTCAATTTTGATTCCCACGAGCAATCGCTATATGAATGTCACCTAACTGCAGAGCCTGTTTTGCTGAAAGGAAGGCTGGGGAGGAGGTCACCTAGTATCTGAAGTTCGAACACTAGAGACTAAGCACCCTCTTAGCCATGCATCCCTCGTTGCTTGCTGTTCCACCTTAGAGTAGGAGTTTTTTTCGCTCATTTTTGCCAGTGTTAGGACTTGTGCACAGAGAAAAACCCTTCAATGTTACAAGCTTGTAAGTGCACGGAGCATACGCAGTCTGCAATATCAAAAGGAGTTCATTAGCCATGATATAACCACCGCTGCCCGGAGGTCGCCGCGGGTAGGCAATGAGCATTCTTGGGTAGGAGATCGTCCTATAACTTTACCCTACAAGTCCGCACCTGACAGTTCAGGTGTTATCGAGACAAGAAAATGCTTCAAGTAGAGCTGACCTTTTTGATTTGTATTATATGAACTGCCCAATGGTACATATATTGCTCGCAAAGCATCGCTGAAATATTCCTTTTTTATTGGTATTGTACCTGAGTAGAGTAACATGTTAGAGTTGTCGCTAATACAAGTACAGTATGAATGCGTAATTGCAATCTCTTCCGATAATGTATAATATGACTTGTGTTGCAGGCGGCGGCTAGTAAAGCGTTATTATCTTACTCTGTCAAGGCTTCTATCCGTGCTGAACATTGTATAATGATGATCTTCAATATCGGGTCATTGGGAGGTTTCCGTGCTTCTGATGTCTGCTTACTCCGGAGATATGCCTTGGCAAAGTAGAAGAAAAAACATTTCACCCATCCTATTACCTTGTTAAGCTGAGCGTAACTACTGCGCATGTTGAAGGAATCTGATATTCTGTGTATCTTGAGGAGTGTTCGTTAAAACCATATGCCGTTCGGTGGTTATTTGGACGAAAAAGAGGAGCAGACCTTAAATAACGTCGGTTGGTATTAAAAAAACCTTATCCCGCATTGTGTGATCTGATCATGCGCAGAGCGAAACGTGGGAATCTGCGTTGGACAGCTTCGTTATGTAGAATATAGTTTTCATAGTAAGGGGACCATACCTGGCTAGCATATTCAAAAGTTGGTCTAACAAAGGTGATGTACAGGGATCTTGTGATGTAAGGGATAGAGAATTCTTTGGATCGTCGGCCGTTTAACGAAGCCAAGCGCGGAGTTAGCTCTTCTAATTATGAAATGCGGAAATTAGTACAATAGATAACGCAGAAGTCATGCATTGAAATGAACGAAGCTGCAACTTGGGTTGATACAACTATATAGTTCGGTCAAGAAGTATAAGGTGACTTGGCATTTCTTCATATTGAGCTCAAGGAAGTTTTTGCGGCGCCATATTGAGATCGTCCTGTAAAGAAATATTAGATTTTCATATCATCGACATTAACCGATATATGTGAGCTCTTTATAATAATAAAACAATATTCATAGTCAAAATGAAAAGACACTTACTTTGCTTGGTTCAGACATATGAGAAAGAAAATGGACAAAGTACGAGTAATAGCGTTCTTCCTCGTAGCATTTGAACAAAGGAATCAGCCCAGGTTGAAAGCCAAGTCCATTGAGTTTGAAAAGAATTATGTAACTTATGCGCGTTTTTATCGAAAGCCTTTCCAAAGTCAGTAGTGGTTGATCTGCCTTCAAGAAATCCATCTTGGTTCGGTGAACGGATAGATCTGCAATGAAAGAACATTGCATGCAATGGTAGTTGGTAATATTCTGTTTCAGTCCTTTTTTATGAATATCGCTTTTCCAGAGACGAGGAAAGTTTTTCCTGGGAGATCGAAAGTCTGAAGATACTTATGAGGGGATGAATATTTTTTTTCAGAACAGTTATGGGCAAACCATCAGGACTTTGAGAAAAATCATCTTTAAGTTTGTTAACCCTTTCTAGTAGCTGTGCTGGCGTTATTTTAATAGACATTAGAGATGCCTGAGTAAAATTACCAAAGTGACCAAAAAGTATTCGGGGTCCGGGTCTTCAGTCTAGGTAGAAAAGGATTCACCAAAGCGATATAATTGGCGAAAGAAAGATAGCTACCATATTTTTTGGTTTCATATTAATAAAGCGAAAGAATTGCTTCAGGTCAAAAATGAGGGTAGATTGCATTTCGCTGAGGTACCTGTTATAGCGAATGTCAAAAAGTTGGGAGAAGTGGTAGGTAGTTTGTGGGTACATTATTTCGACTGTCAAATACAGAACACGTAGCATTACTTATTTGCCTTGTTGCGAAGTGCATGTAGTTCTTTTTTATACCACGGAGAAGATCTCTTTTATTGGTATGGGACCGCCCACGTAATACTGTGGAAAATCTTTTCATAGAAGATTCCCACGACGGAACTACTCTTTATGTACTTGAAAAAGGCCTGAATTGGAAAGGCAGTCAGTAAGGAGGATTTTCCTATCTTAAATGGCATTTGAGGCAACGAGATAAGATTCATCATCCGACTGAATCCATAGGCGTTGAGAAAGATTAAAATCGCCTATAACTATGATGTCATCACAGGAGTCAACCACATTAGTCGCAAGCTAGTAGACACGTGGTGGTTGGGAGGGTCGAATGTAACAACGGAGTATATATAATATGCTCTTGGAGACACTAACCTTAACACCAATAAATTCGAGCTCTGCTGTTACTGACTTTTTAACAAGCTGAGGGTCAAAACGGTCGTGAATTGCCAGGAGGACCCTGTAGAAGAATCATCATTCTCACTGCCGTCATCACAAAACACTCTGAATTCTGGTGCAAACAGTTCTGAATCTTTGCTAGCAGATATTCGATACGTTTCGGTGAAAGCAAAAGTATCATATGGAAACTTTTGAGAGTTAAGACAGACAGAAGTTGTTTCTGTTCACAGCCCCTGTACATGTTGGGAATAAAGTGATAAGTTTTTAGGTGAGTTATTGATGAGTGTGTAAGGGATGATGGTAGTTTTTAAGGTTAGAACGGGTTTTTTGCAGGTGTAAGATACGTTTAGTAGAAACATAGGAGGCATATGAGGAGAGGTCGTTGGCAACATCGTGGGGAGATGTTCAAGTTGGTATAAAAATTAATAAAAATTTGTCAAAGGTTTTTAGCGTCGGTGGGTAGTCCTTCTTGTTGGATTGAAACCATAATATTTGTTCGAGTTATGCCAGCGATGTAGATAGAGTAGGGCTTATTGTGCAAGTAAGCAAGTTCAAGGTGAACATTTGCTATATCCGCTAGTTGCTTAGTAAGCTTTACAGTGGGGGGAAGCGCATGTTCTAAGATTGGAGATGGAGAAGTTTTGGAAGCGATGGATGAATTAAAGTGATATAGTAGCTGACGAAATTCGGTTAAGAGACGTATTTAGAGACAAGTTATCAGTAATTTGGATTTGAGTAGGAAGGGAGTTGGGAGTGAGATTGAAAGATACGCATTTGGGAAGGCTAGAAAGATGAGTTTTGTGAACGTTTATTAGGTGAATAGGGGATGGAGAGGTGAGGAATTGATTCTGTGGAAAAAATGAAACCTTAAGGCTCCAATTAGAATCCCGATGAGAAATCAATCATTGTTTATTAGGCTCGTGATTCTAATTGAATTTGGGATTAACAGTAGGCTTATGAACAGGCTTTTCTCTAGAATCACATTGTTACACCGTAGGGTCCGGTTTATAATTGTGTTATCTCCATTCACCGTCAATCCAGACCCGATCGAAAATCTTTTCTCCCAAATTAGCCAGCGGATGTTTTTAATCATTTCAATTTAGTAGATTTTCCGAGTCTTGAATCATGCTTATATTGATCTTCAGATTGTGTCTGAGAAATTTTTGGATAAAGCGGAGTATGCGAGGTTAAGGAAGGCTAATATCTCCAAATATTAAGATGTTTACAGAATCTTTGTTTCTTCTTAATTACTGCATGATCTAGTAATCGATGGTAAGTTTCATCGCCTGCTTTATTTTTTAAAAGCGGATTGAGCCATTCGTAATATTTTGGATATTTTCAACCATACTTAAGCTATAAGAACAAATTATTCAACTCACTATCTTCCCACTGGTTCCTGCACCGACAAAATCGTCATTAGTGATCACAACCTGGTCTCCTTCATTTACACATGTCGATTGCCCTTCGAAGTCCAGTCTTTTAGAAATTTAATAATTTTCTCATGATCAATGAGTTTTGTGGGCATCGTTTTTCTCATCAGCAAGAGTGTGGGTAATCTTGTGTTAATCATGAGACAAGACTCTATCCTAGTCTTGGTCCGATCAAGTCTGTCAAAAATGGCTAATTCGTAATAAGATTGATGAATCAAAATTCATGGGATTTAAGACACAGAACCGTACATCAAATACTTATACCTATTTTCAAATAGCACAAAGCCAAAATTTGATTCGGAGAAAAACCTACCCAAATCTCCTGAGAACAAATAATTACCCACAGTGATAGCCTCAGTTGATGCACAGATACTCGCACTTGTACTCGTATTCCAACTCAATTAACAACACACATCATTACAAGTGAAATAGAATTGACGTTAGTACTTAATTCCGTAGCCAAACGCAAGACCGCAAGATCCGATGCCAAGTCATGTGGTTTTTTTGTAACTTGGTGCCCAAATCTAGCATCGTGAGTAATGCCTGCGAACTTTGCCGCCGCCGCCCACTAAATCCAATCGTAAAAGTGATGATCTTCAATATCGGGTCATTGGGAGGTTTCCGTGCTTCTGATGTCTGCTTACTCCGGAGATATGCCTTGGCAAAGTAGAAGAAAAAACATTTCACCCATCCTATTACCTTGTTAAGCTGAGCGTAACTACTGCGCATGTTGAAGGAATCTGATATTCTGTGTATCTTGAGGAGTGTTCGTTAAAACCATATGCCGTTCGGTGGTTATTTGGACGAAAAAGAGGAGCAGACCTTAAATAACGTCGGTTGGTATTAAAAAAACCTTATCCCGCATTGTGTGATCTGATCATGCGCAGAGCGAAACGTGGGAATCTGCGTTGGACAGCTTCGTTATGTAGAATATAGTTTTCATAGTAAGGGGACCATACCTGGCTAGCATATTCAAAAGTTGGTCTAACAAAGGTGATGTACAGGGATCTTGTGATGTAAGGGATAGAGAATTCTTTGGATCGTCGGCCGTTTAACGAAGCCAAGCGCGGAGTTAGCTCTTCTAATTATGAAATGCGGAAATTAGTACAACAGATAA
This sequence comes from Volucella bombylans, assembly GCA_949129095.1. Lineage (NCBI taxonomy): Eukaryota > Metazoa > Arthropoda > Insecta > Diptera > Syrphidae > Volucella > Volucella bombylans. The sequence goes on along the minus strand of OX422143.1, from coordinate 65,636,853 downwards.
CGCAGAAGTCATGCATTGAAATGAACGAAGCTGCAACTTGGGTTGATACAACTATATAGTTCGGTCAAGAAGTATAAGGTGACTTGGCATTTCTTCATATTGAGCTCAAGGAAGTTTTTGCGGCGCCATATTGAGATCGTCCTGTAAAGAAATATTAGATTTTCATATCATCGACATTAACCGATATATGTGAGCTCTTTATAATAATAAAACAATATTCATAGTCAAAATGAAAAGACACTTACTTTGCTTGGTTCAGACATATGAGAAAGAAAATGGACAAAGTACGAGTAATAGCGTTCTTCCTCGTAGCATTTGAACAAAGGAATCAGCCCAGGTTGAAAGCCAAGTCCATTGAGTTTGAAAAGAATTATGTAACTTATGCGCGTTTTTATCGAAAGCCTTTCCAAAGTCAGTAGTGGTTGATCTGCCTTCAAGAAATCCATCTTGGTTCGGTGAACGGATAGATCTGCAATGAAAGAACATTGCATGCAATGGTAGTTGGTAATATTCTGTTTCAGTCCTTTTTTATGAATATCGCTTTTCCAGAGACGAGGAAAGTTTTTCCTGGGAGATCGAAAGTCTGAAGATACTTATGAGGGGATGAATATTTTTTTTCAGAACAGTTATGGGCAAACCATCAGGACTTTGAGAAAAATCATCTTTAAGTTTGTTAACCCTTTCTAGTAGCTGTGCTGGCGTTATTTTAATAGACATTAGAGATGCCTGAGTAAAATTACCAAAGTGACCAAAAAGTATTCGGGGTCCGGGTCTTCAGTCTAGGTAGAAAAGGATTCACCAAAGCGATATAATTGGCGAAAGAAAGATAGCTACCATATTTTTTGGTTTCATATTAATAAAGCGAAAGAATTGCTTCAGGTCAAAAATGAGGGTAGATTGCATTTCGCTGAGGTACCTGTTATAGCGAATGTCAAAAAGTTGGGAGAAGTGGTAGGTAGTTTGTGGGTACATTATTTCGACTGTCAAATACAGAACACGTAGCATTACTTATTTGCCTTGTTGCGAAGTGCATGTAGTTCTTTTTTATACCACGGAGAAGATCTCTTTTATTGGTATGGGACCGCCCACGTAATACTGTGGAAAATCTTTTCATAGAAGATTCCCACGACGGAACTACTCTTTATGTACTTGAAAAAGGCCTGAATTGGAAAGGCAGTCAGTAAGGAGGATTTTCCTATCTTAAATGGCATTTGAGGCAACGAGATAAGATTCATCATCCGACTGAATCCATAGGCGTTGAGAAAGATTAAAATCGCCTATAACTATGATGTCATCACAGGAGTCAACCACATTAGTCGCAAGCTAGTAGACACGTGGTGGTTGGGAGGGTCGAATGTAACAACGGAGTATATATAATATGCTCTTGGAGACACTAACCTTAACACCAATAAATTCGAGCTCTGCTGTTACTGACTTTTTAACAAGCTGAGGGTCAAAACGGTCGTGAATTGCCAGGAGGACCCTGTAGAAGAATCATCATTCTCACTGCCGTCATCACAAAACACTCTGAATTCTGGTGCAAACAGTTCTGAATCTTTGCTAGCAGATATTCGATACGTTTCGGTGAAAGCAAAAGTATCATATGGAAACTTTTGAGAGTTAAGACAGACAGAAGTTGTTTCTGTTCACAGCCCCTGTACATGTTGGGAATAAAGTGATAAGTTTTTAGGTGAGTTATTGATGAGTGTGTAAGGGATGATGGTAGTTTTTAAGGTTAGAACGGGTTTTTTGCAGGTGTAAGATACGTTTAGTAGAAACATAGGAGGCATATGAGGAGAGGTCGTTGGCAACATCGTGGGGAGATGTTCAAGTTGGTATAAAAATTAATAAAAATTTGTCAAAGGTTTTTAGCGTCGGTGGGTAGTCCTTCTTGTTGGATTGAAACCATAATATTTGTTCGAGTTATGCCAGCGATGTAGATAGAGTAGGGCTTATTGTGCAAGTAAGCAAGTTCAAGGTGAACATTTGCTATATCCGCTAGTTGCTTAGTAAGCTTTACAGTGGGGGGAAGCGCATGTTCTAAGATTGGAGATGGAGAAGTTTTGGAAGCGATGGATGAATTAAAGTGATATAGTAGCTGACGAAATTCGGTTAAGAGACGTATTTAGAGACAAGTTATCAGTAATTTGGATTTGAGTAGGAAGGGAGTTGGGAGTGAGATTGAAAGATACGCATTTGGGAAGGCTAGAAAGATGAGTTTTGTGAACGTTTATTAGGTGAATAGGGGATGGAGAGGTGAGGAATTGATTCTGTGGAAAAAATGAAACCTTAAGGCTCCAATTAGAATCCCGATGAGAAATCAATCATTGTTTATTAGGCTCGTGATTCTAATTGAATTTGGGATTAACAGTAGGCTTATGAACAGGCTTTTCTCTAGAATCACATTGTTACACCGTAGGGTCCGGTTTATAATTGTGTTATCTCCATTCACCGTCAATCCAGACCCGATCGAAAATCTTTTCTCTCAAATTAGCCAGCGGATGTTTTTAATCATTTCAATTTAGTAGATTTTCCGAGTCTTGAATCATGCTTATATTGATCTTCAGATTGTGTCTGAGAAATTTTTGGATAAAGCGGAGTATGCGAGGTTAAGGAAGGCTAATATCTCCAAATATTAAGATGTTTACAGAATCTTTGTTTCTTCTTAATTACTGCATGATCTAGTAATCGATGGTAAGTTTCATCGCCTGCTTTATTTTTTAAAAGCGGATTGAGCCATTCGTAATATTTTGGATATTTTCAACCATACTTAAGCTATAAGAACAAATTATTCAACTCACTATCTTCCCACTGGTTCCTGCACCGACAAAATCGTCATTAGTGATCACAACCTGGTCTCCTTCATTTACACATGTCGATTGCCCTTCGAAGTCCAGTCTTTTAGAAATTTAATAATTTTCTCATGATCAATGAGTTTTGTGGGCATCGTTTTTCTCATCAGCAAGAGTGTGGGTAATCTTGTGTTAATCATGAGACAAGACTCTATCCTAGTCTTGGTCCGATCAAGTCTGTCAAAAATGGCTAATTCGTAATAAGATTGATGAATCAAAATTCATGGGATTTAAGACACAGAACCGTACATCAAATACTTATACCTATTTTCAAATAGCACAAAGCCAAAATTTGATTCGGAGAAAAACCTACCCAAATCTCCTGAGAACAAATAATTACCCACAGTGATAGCCTCAGTTGATGCACAGATACTCGCACTTGTACTCGTATTCCAACTCAATTAACAACACACATCATTACAAGTGAAATAGAATTGACGTTAGTACTTAATTCCGTAGCCAAACGCAAGACCGCAAGATCCGATGCCAAGTCATGTGGTTTTTTTGTAACTTGGTGCCCAAATCTAGCATCGTGAGTAATGCCTGCGAACTTTGCCGCCGCCGCCCACTAAATCCAATCGTAAAAAGTAGTTCTGAGGCTAACCAATACTCCCACCGCGATATGTTCTTCCTCTTCAAAATAACCTCCTTCCACACAACATCATACAAAACGAGCTAAGCGTCCTACAGTTCAACCAAAGGCCTGTAAGATTCCCAACTGGAAAAAAAAAATCAAAAAACCCCTCTCACTCCGGTGAACCCAAAAAAAAAAACAACAACTACCAACAAATATCAGTACAAAAAAATGGAAACCGAAACAAAATGAAAGCCGAAATATATCCCTCCGAAATCGGCTTACTAGGAAAGTGTAAAACCTTGTTATTTGCTAAACTCCTTAAATTGGATTAAAATGGCCAACTGCCAAATGAAATTCGCATTTTAACCCGCCCGACGAACTATTCATGTAATTACGAGATCCGTTTTCATTACTGTACATCCTTACATACGGATATCCTGGATTGTATAGTACATCCTTCTACTTCGTACTACTTGCCGCTAGCTTCTTATCCAGTCATTGACTGTTGGTGGCATTATAAGGAGAACTACGAGTACTACACCAATGATGTCGACAACAAAAACAACAATGAGCAACAATGAACAACGATGAAGACGACTATGAGGGGATGCTCTTATATTGAATACATATCCGTACGCTCGATTGTCCTTTATTTATGGTTACTTTTATCCACACACCCACAAGTGCTCCCATGCCACATAATCAGAATCAGAATCAAAATCCTGAGAACAAGAGCAAGGACGAAAGACAGAATAATGCGGACTAAAAGGAGCACGGTTTGTACTCGTATATATGAACCTACTAAGAACAGTACCAAGAGGAGAAAACAAAAATCGCAAAAACAAAGGAAATAAATTTAGTTCGCTTTGCTCGCCAAAGATACGGGATTTGTTGTTTTTTTTTTGTTCCCCCCGCTCCTCTTCTTTGTATGTTCATGTTACTGCTCCAGTTCTATCTCCTGCTTCTCCCACAGACACCAGTTCAAAACCACAAAGTCGGAAACTAAATTAGCGTCAGTTTCGATTTAATTTATCGGTGGCGGGGTTGAGTGGAACGTTGGAAGCTGCATTTGGGCGGCGAAAAAAGACGCCAGCAATTGCCAATGATTCCTTCTAGCAGTTACAGTATAAAAATTCAGAAATTCACAAACACACAGCCGCATATGTAGAGACTCAATTGAATGTATTAGAATCAGGAGCCGAACATAAGGAAAATTGAAAGGATACAATTTGGATTGAATTATTTCCCATGAGGATTCAATTGCTTAGTCCGAAGCCGGTATTGAACACTCATTACAGGCTCATAAATATTTATTGAAAAGTGATGTGGGATTTCAAGGATGACGTCGCCTCGCAAGGATAACCTTGCCGTTGTCGTACTCATAGTCGTAGTCGTAGTCATATATCTATCTATTCATATATCCATCTATCCGAATAACCAAAATAATGGAGGTGGGCAAAGACGATGGGAAAATGGACGTCATGTCAGATTTATGACATACATCGTCGTCGACTTAGTTTATCACAAGGGTTTACTGTATGTGAGCAATGAGAATATTACAGAATATGATTGGATTTTGAGCCCTTTGCAGCTGACATTGATACATACTCCTACCCCTATACTCACCAGAACAAGCTGAACCTCGCTCATATGTATCCTTTCTATACTTAACTTAATGTTGCAGTTTTTGGAGCATGGGAAGCAGCGAAATAAAATATTCATGAATTCGCTATCTATCAAATAATGCAATTTTCCATGGACATGTTTATACGTACTCTCGTGTTTGTACACCAGATAGGGATAATTCTTATTTCTTTGCACGTTACTTTGTGAAAGGACATCAATGTTTTCTTAATTAAGGCTTCCAAGGATTTGATGTGTTTTCAAGAAAGTTTGCCTGGGAGAAAAACACTTCTGGAAGGCCTTTATGGATTTCATGTGAAATATACTGTTCTGAGCGTGCCTCTAGGTTTGTCAGACTTTAGCTATGAGGAATACACTCAGCAGATACACCAAAAACCGGTTTTGTCAGTATGGCTCCTTTAGAAATATGCTTTTGTCAAATTTGTTATGTATATTGAGTAGAAAAGAACTATCTGGGAGGTGTACTGTTTCAAATAACCGCATATACAGAACAATCCCCATAATTGTCTTTAAAAGCCCATTACTTTAGCTGTAATTCGTTAACCCTTAGCAGCCATACGGACTGGACAATATATTTGTGATTACCCGATAAAGGTAACTACCCATGTCATTGAAGCTTTAGAGCAAGTCCTTCCAGTTCCACAATTGCTTCATCTTTGATTTAGAGACTCAGACTTACTTGACGCCTTGATGCAAGGCGTTCGAATTCGAAACGCTATCTTCTATTAACTTTATGAGACTTAGTCCTTAGCTGGACAGCGTCCGTAAAAAAGCCGAATCTTCTCTCTCCTCGTAAAGACTCATTTCACTTACGTGCAGTATAGTTTTCGTAGCAACGGGCCCACTAGTGATCTGATGGCACTCCTCACCGAAAAGTGGAACCAAAGCGTACATCAGTCTGGCGAAAGTAAGATAGTTGCACTTTATATTTCTAAGACATTTGACAGAGTTTGCCATCAGGCTACTCGTATTTTGTCGAAAATTCTTGCATTTGGGATCGACGACTTTTTTCTTCAATGGATTAGAAATTACCTTTTTGAACGTTCAATTCAAGTTATCTGAGATGGTTTCAGGTCTTATATTCACAGAATAAATGCTGCTGTGCCCCATTCTATCTCAGACACTAGTTTTAATTTTCATCAACGGTCTCTTGTCTGCTACTGCTAATCCAATATATTACTTTGCTGACCATAGTACTCTCTGCTTTTCATATTCGTTCCCGAACTCACGTCTCTATCTCCCCAAAATTATATTACGATGCCCACATCTGGTCAGATGCCCTTAAAACTTATTTGCACCTTCTAGATAGGATTCAAAACCGTGTCAATAAAACTCCTAGGTGATGCTAAGATCGCTCAGACAATGGACACCCTCGAACACCGACGTAATATTTCCTGTCTTACTTCGTTATATCGCTATTTCCACCACCATTATTCAATAGCAATCGGCAGTAGTATTCCTAATTGCCCGGGCTAAGTTTTTAAATGAAGTTTGACAGAGCAGTATCCTAAGGGCAGGCGTTTATGCATTTGAACATAAGTGGTACAACAGTACTGTTCTTCTGGAGTTCGGATTTAGTTGATTCAATTTCCCAGACATGCTTCAAAAGTGTACTTAACTGAGAATCGTCGTTATCTTCGTAAAATTATTGTAACAACGTTGCTAGTGGACCTTTGCCCAGATATCAAGGCTTCTTTTATTAATGATATTGTCTAATAAAAAGTGAGGGTAGAGCAAATACTGGTCTTATCGTAATGATTGTCAGAACTTAACGCCGCTGAAAGTTGCTACGATTTGACCAATTACAAGCTGCCGGTCATAGGTCCTGTAGGTGGCATGACTGCCGGTTGTGTCTACCAGAACTCAAATCACTTAAGTCAGGACCCCCCCCCCCCCAGACTTTGGTCAGCGCCTGACTTGTTGAGCTATGCCCTCCTGTGGAAGCATCTCAGTGGCCATGGCAATTGACAAGGCGTATCCTTGTTCCCATGAATGTTTGGACATTTAGAGGTATTAAGACTTATATTTTCAGAAGTTCACTTAAAACACATGAGATGTTCTGTCGTTGCTAGTCACATTAATAAATACTCGTACAAACTCCATTTGTTGGAACAGATTCCTGACGCAATCCAACCTAAACGAGGTTTTTGTAGATTTGGCGTATTTTCTCCTAAACAAATTTGGCCAATAGAAACGAAATCAAAGAAAAGCGAAGCTGCGATTAAAGCATGTATTTCATAAAGTTTGTTAAGCAATGAGTCGGCGAGTTGAATGTTTTTAAAAACAGATAGAGATTTGCATTGAATACGATGACTCGGCTGATTTTCAGTAATTGATGGGAGTATGCAGCAATCAAAGATATTGTAACGGATGACCAGTTTCTGTTGCTACAAAGTGGCTACTCTCATAATGCAAACTTAGTCAATATTCTAACTAAGATTTTGTTGCTGCAGATATAAACTAGGAAGCGAATGATTCAGTACCACTGCAGTATCCAGACTCATTGAATTAAAGGAAGATGAAGATAAAACTTATGATTTGCTAAGAGGCTAATGCTCAGACTCCTTTTAGGGCAGAAGCAACATGTGAGGCATTCATCTCCTGGACTTCATAATATTGTCTGATCTACTTGTCAACAATGTAAAGGGTAACCAGATAGCAATGTTAGTTTTTCCAATTGTTATGTTTCAGCAGGTGTTAAAGTTAACAATGATATCCAGTTGTGAAAATATTCAGTAACGTTTACCATTTCATCATGCATCGTTTTACGCTTGCCTAACGTGCGGAAATTATCGAAATTTCGGCTCAGTTGTAAATACGTAACGTGATTGACGACGTGAATTCGGTCATCGTCATGGCTTCCGCATGCAGACAGAGATTGGTGCGAAGAAAACATAGCCGCCGTAGCGGCCAGTATAGAAAAAAACCCAGAAATGTTGATGAATGCGTCGACCAGCTGAATTGGGCATCGCCAGAGCGTCAACCCGGCTTATTTTGCGGTTAGATTTGGGCATACATTCGTATAAGATTATGCTGACACAAGAATTGAAGTCGGACCACCATAGACGACGCTGGAAAAGTTGGCCGCAGATCCTGATTTTGGCCAAAAAATTATCTTCTCGGATGAGACCCATTTTTGGTTCAGCGGCTATGTCAACAATTCGTTAATGGAGCGAACACAATCCACCACCATGTATTTTTATTTATTTTGAGCCGGCCTTTGAAAACACCGAGCAGACTAGTACAACCTTTCAATTTTCTTAGACGTTGTTCCACACTCCTTTCCCGCTTAATTCTTCTTCCTTGTTTATGGCATTTTGGAGTCACAAATTTAAGGCACATGGCAAGGAGCTATTTGATCCCCCGACGTTTCCATTTTTATTTGCACTGATGAAAAGTACTTCTTACGAGTATTTTAGTATTCCGTTGGAAAACCCATTAAGGTTGTGGCAAAATCCTTTTTTCAGGTTTCTGTTCATTGGTACTATGTACTCTATTTTCTACCGTTGGTATGCGTAAATGTATAAATATATTGTATGTATATCCGACTTTTCTTTTACCCTATTGTTAATATTCAGATTTGGGAAGCCGATTTCGCATTCAGACTTCGGGTAGTCCCATTAGATGGTGATGCATCTCAGGGTGATCTCACATCTGTATTAAAGTACCTGCGTATGATTTGTTCCCATTAAGTCGCCTTTTACGATAAGCAGCCATATGAGGCAATATGCTGTTAGCCGTTGGCGCACCTCAGTGCACATGATCACAAACGCTTCTATAGGAAAGTAGAAGCACCTGAATTGATGTGCGCAAATTAGGAATGGATCCTAATCAACTAGATATTCGAAAATTTGGGGCAGCCGACACGGAACCGAGCTAGTTAATGCCTTGGCCATTTCTGGGCTGTTTCCTTAACAAATTTAAAGAAAGTTAGGGCTTTTGAATAATATCAACAAGCTTATGCTTATTAAGTCGATTAATCTTATTCTCAGAACAAAAATTGGCTGGGAGCCAACATTATTGACAACCAGGTGAGTAATTCAGGAGAAATCGAGTAAAGATTTCTGGGTATGAAGACGCATCAGCACATCCTTCGTTTCCTTAAGTTGTCCCGGAACCTAGAATATGGTGCGAGTCTATTTTAGTGGCTTGAAAACCTTAAAAGTCTTAGTTTCCAGAGCGGTTGGATTTTCGGCACAGACTTGTTCAACCATTTACGAATTTGCTACGTGGAGTACTTCACTCTATGTCCCAGCTTTCTGTTTGAATGCAAATATTCGCTATTTTAGCTGGTGGCCACAGTTGTCATTCTCAGCCTTCCCAATTCGGAACGCCAGAGAGATGGTAGACTTGAATTTCAGTGGATGTCGCTTACGCCGACCTATTTCTCTTCTTAGCCACCGCTGTGGGAGTGAGATTTTTAACACTCTCATCTTCAACAGCAGTTGCCATTTATTTGCATTTGTGCATTTGTCCCACGTCTTCGTTTCCTCTTAAGACTTTAGTCTTTCTGAGTGTGCCTCGTCTGAAGCCCGTTTCACCGTATCGGTTTGCTGGGACAAACCGTCAAAAGCAGCACTCGACTAAGTATTTGTCAATTCTGCTGGAGCTTAACCGTAACAGGCAGATCTACGATTGTAGTCTCTCCATCGTTCCAGCTAATCAACCGAATGCATAGTAGAAAGTGTCGCAGGAGTCATCAGAATCAAGCGATCCATGGGTTTCTTTAGTATGTTGGTTGGGGCCAACTGAATCCGTGTCCTGCTGGCAGTCGAGAGGACCACGGAAGGATTGTCGATATTACGACAACCACCTGAAGTAAAATCCTTTTGTACCACCTCCATATTTTTAACTGTTAAACGTCTAGCTTCGACGTCTTTAGCGCTAAGTTTGACGTCTCACCTGGGTTCTTTTCAGAACCCTAAGATCATTGACTCTTACGCCTTCCTGCCACGACAAGGCAGCCAAAGAAAGGAAGGCATATTAGACTTACATTTTAGTACGAATCCTTGTAAGTGGTGAACCTTCTGTCGTTTATCGCTTATAATTTATTCTCCTCCATTTTTTCCCCCGTTATACATTTAGAACTTCTAATGGACCGCTAAACATATTGCAAATGACATTAGGGAGAGAATCATATATGCAAACAGATTGAGCTATTTCTGAAAGAATTCGCTTCTGCCAAGTGTTATCATCTACCAATCTCAATGCACTCACCACTTTTGGTAATTGTTAAGAAACAATCTGTCCCACACGGTCGTTTGCTACTACTCGTACATTAGGATACGGAGGTTATTTTTTATTAAATTCAATCCCTTTGAAAACACCTTGACTACGCAGGTGATATTATCAAGAAATCATGGCTCAACACTAAGTGCATGAAGCAACTGCATGGCGCGTAACTAAGACCCAGTCGAGTGTGGGCGTTTGGAAATGTCTTATTCCACACCACCATGCGATTGAACTAAGCAAACAAGATAAACTAAAGTGCCAGGCGATATTGAGAATTACTTTGTTCCTGTTTAAGATAGCCTGGGCAATGCACCTAAACGAATGATACACCTACACAAACATGCCAAAGTACAGGTTTGCTTTAAATCGCTGAGGTATCTGCAGTTGGAGTATCTATGAATATACTTGCATGCAGTACTTGGCGCTGAGTAGAAATTGATTTCACAAAATCGTTACGTTTTCATGACGCATAAAATCGTCATAAAATTTTGAGATACTTCTTATGTCAGAACCTTTTTTTTATTTTTTTACTTTTTTTTACTATCGTAAGTAACCTATTATCGGAAGACTTAAAGTGCAGAACACATTCTTGAACCGTGAGCTCTACGAACTTTGAACGAACCGGAAGCAAGTGAATCGTGAGCAGAAGATGTACATCCCCGTTTGCTGTTGATGTGCTTTAGCTTGTATCTGTCTTTTTTTTATTTTCTAATAACAAGACACTAGAAGGACTCAAATTGGATTAGCGAGAAGTTGTTTGATGAAAACTTGCGTAAACTCGATTTTCAAGAACTGAATCCAGCTCCAGATACACTTATTGCGTTGGTTGGTTGTTGGATGTTGTAAAAGTAAATTTTAACATTTAGTTAGAAGATTTTCGGATATATATTGGAATGCTTTTAGTATATCACAAATCGAGTTAGAAGTTTATAGAAGTAGCCTGAAAGGCTGAAAGCGTGTAAGTTGGAGTGTAAATGGGAATTCCTTGCGACGTGGCTGTCGTCGGCACGAGTTAATGTGCAGCAAAAGAGTAATGTTGTTGCATTTTTTAATAGTTTCTCGAAATATTCGAATAATCGTATTAAAATTTTTTAGTGTGCCTTCCTGATCTAAATACGCTTTTCATTTAAAATGAAATATTAGAATTCTGTGCAGTTTTCGACTAAAATAGTAAGTAGTTTGGCACAGTTTAAAACTACCATGAGTAGTAATGTGATCTGAATAAGTGAGAATCCTACATGCACGTGCAGATGCAAATGACACATATTAAGAAGATGGTTCCTATTTAGTCCATGTAAGGTTATTTTATGCACCTAGAAAATATGAGCTTCATACTAGACGTCCTAGGGAACTGGTCTCAAATATGATCACAATAGATAACAGAAAAGATAAATTCATTGTGCTTGATACACATATCGGGTACTGATGCACAATTAAAACCAGTGCAACTATCAGACAACATATCCAAGAGATACTGAGTATTGGAACTCTTTAAGCCTGGAAATGAAATGAACAACAGAAATATGTTATTCACATAACAGAGACGGAGATGGTTAAGTATGTGTGGAATTTACCCCAATCCATCTTTGACCGAGAGTGTAAGACGCTAAAGTATTATATGGACCCATCGAATGGACGAGCAAAAAACCAATTCTAACAAGCCTTACCGATATACAATATATAGATATATGATATTCATATGATGTTCAAGCAATAAAATAATTACCAAAAACTCTGATTTTTGGAGATGCATCTCAGCTCTCTCCAACTCTTCCCCAGTTGTGCTGATTCGTCTTCGATCGTTCATCTCCAGTACTTCTAGGTCGGCCCACTCTTCTGCCTCTCTGCGTGGCAGACTTCAATCGTAGCTACTCCAGCAGCAGGGAGAAACGAGCTAGGGTCTGTGTATCGCATGAAGATGAGAGAAGTTCACTGTAGCGTGCGACTTGATAAGCGTAACTATATCAACGCATTGGCTACAGAAACAGAAGAGGTGTGACAGTAGTATCGTCTGAATTACCAAAGAGCTCACAGGTGTCCAAAGCGCTAAACAATACCCGGTAAGACACAAACCGATCTCTGCTAGTTTCGAATGAGGGCTAGCTCAAAAGGTGGAAGGACCACTTTTCTGCGGTTCTAAAACGTGTTTTCGCCAGTGAAGTGAACTCAACGCCCAATGACCCGTCCGTGGTAACAAATTCCCGAATACGTACTATATCGGCCAGTAGAGAAGAAATCTTTACTGCAATCAAAGCACTGAAGAACAACAAAGCAGATGGACTTGACGGTATTCCCGCAGAGCTCTTACGAGTAGTGCCAACAACGTCGACTGAGCTCTTGCACTCACTCATTGAGAAAGCTTGGGGAACAGAGAGTTTTCCTGAAAAGTGGAAAAAAAGGAATGTTTATGAAGCCCCCAAAGAAAGGAGACCTTACGCAGTGCGAAAACTGGAGAGGAATTTGCGTGCTGGTTGCAGCAGCCAAGGAAATAGCAAAAATCATCCTGGAGCGAATAAAAGACCACCTCGAAGACACACTCGATGCCGAATAAGTAGGATTTTGCACTAAATCTTCCTGTGTGGACCAAATCAACACCTTGGGGATCATTATCGAACAGTGCAATTAATATCGATCACCACTTCACCTGCTTCACCTAGAGAATTTATCTGGCTTACTTTGCGCAGGACGAGCATCCCAGATAAATTGATTGCTATTATCAAGGCAATATATGATGGATCCAAATGTCACGTTATGCATAAAGGAAAGTGTCAGAGGAGTTTGAAATCTAAACTGGGGTGAAACAGCGCCATATACTGTCACCAATACTGCTAATGCTGGGGATAAATGATTTACAGCATGCAGCTTTGTAGACTGGAAATAGAAAAATTAAGTAGACTCTGCAATCACTTATCAGAAATATGGACTACGAGGACGACTTACTTGCTTACTCTCTCTTAGGATCGTGGATCTCCATCAAATGAAAACAAGGGTGGAGGGAGAAGCTTGAAATCGTTGAGGTAAAGATCAATAACGCAAAAACAAAAAGGGATAAGCCTTAGAATTTCCTCATCTGACCAAGTAGAGATTTTTGGACAACCAGTAGAAATGGTAGAGAATTTTCAATATCTTGGAAGTATTGTCTTATAGTCTTAGATACCTGTCAATCTCCTCGTTTGACAGATTTCGGTTAGACGGTGGGTAGAGCGAATTCAAGGAGAGTGCTCTAGCTAGTGTTCTGGTGAAGTGTGTCCAACGCACCCTACTATAATTGTAGGAATGTCTTTGAACAAACTCATCCAATTCCGCAATTTCGTTTGGAACAGTCACTGCCATACATGAAAGTGCGTAGACAGTTTGTAGTTTGTTGGTTAGTGCATGTCAGTTGTATTCGTGAGTCGAACAGCAGAAGATCCAAATAGGACCCGTGTCTGGGAAACGACGGACTATCCGTCGCCTTAAGCCTGAGTCGATACATTACACTGTGCTGACCCCACCAATTGAATAGTAGGTTTCCTCTAGTATTTGGTGTATTATTTCCCCAATCACTATGTTTGGCGTTGAAATCTCCGCCGTTAATAAAATAGTTGTCTTCCAATTCCAGACTCAGGAATCGAAAAAGCGTCTCGAGCTCTGAGATGAATAAAGTGGATTGATTAGCCTTAGGTGCATAGACAGACACCATGTACAACCGCTTTCCACTACGGAGAGGGATATACACGATGCATGCTTCCAGCACCTGGAATCTACGTACTACACGACTGTATACTCTTTTAAAACGTATACCTTTTCGTACGAAAATCGCAACGCCTCTTCCCTGAATGGAGTTAGGTCGGTTTCTCCGTACTATTTTATATCTTTTGTGCCTTATTTTGTGTCTCTTGGTAAGCTTAGTTTCGCTAACCAAAAGCACATCGGGGCCTTGGTCTTTAAGCAACTTAAATAGTGCGGCTCGTCGTTCGAGCCTAATCAGTGAATTCACATTCACAGCAAGGACCTTCAGGGTTTGCTCCGCCACGTACGTACCCATTACGGCAAAAGGTGCGTTAGGCCAGACAGCAGCGCGTATACTTGATCCACCCGCGCGGTCTGTTCAGTTCAGTGACGTTGTAGCTGAGCCATCTGCCCCTGGATAGAGAGTAAGATAGCTAGCATGTCAGGTACTGGTTCAGGTGCTCTGGGCGCTGGAGCCTGAGAAGCATCCTTGGCTTGCTGTACCGTATTTGCCCTACCTGCCGCCATTTGGGCGTAGGTAATATGGGGAGTAACGGCTGGAGTTTGCAAATGCACGAGTGGACGTTTAACTTCCACTTTCTGCTGCCGGGCCAGATTTATTCTTTTGATATACTGGAATTTGGGACAACCCCGATAATTTGCGATGTGTCCCGTGTTTCTACATAAAGCACAAGAGAGTTGGCTTTTTTCAGACGCTCCGTCCTTACCCAGAGCGCATTCCTCGGACTAGTGGCTCTTTCCGCACTTCACGCATCGAGGCTGCAGTCCGACGCAGACTGCCCGAACCTTTGGCAGCGACCACATTGTAAAATGTTTTCGCTCCTCTTTAATTTCTCCCTGTGTACATCCTGGTATTCTATTACTTTGATGCTCCTTAGATCATCCATTTTGTTGTTGGTACTTAGCTGAACCAGAAAGAACGATAATTTCCGCTTCTCCCTTTTAGCTCTAGCCGTTACAAATGGCTTGACGCCCACGAATTTGAGCCCTTCGCACTCCTTCTCTTTCAGCAGTGCAAGAAGTTCCTGCGGATCAGTCGACGGTTCTAACACCCTCAGCACCATTGTTTGCAGCTTTGTTTCCACTTTCCTATCTAGTGATAATCTTTTTATGAAAAAGTTGTTGCCTATGGCCGACTTACACAGTTCTATCGTCTCTTTGAGTTCCATTTTGTAAGTGTTGACAGGTGGAACCCTAGTTTTAGATGTCTTGTGTTGTTGTTGTTGTTGTGGTTGCTGTGGTTGCTGTGGTTGCTGTGGTTGCTGTTGCTGCTGTTCTTTTCGATGTTGTTGTTGCTGGCTCTTCTGCTGCTGCTGTTGTTGTTGTTCTTTTTGATGGTGTGGTGACCGCTAATTTTTTTTTTCTGAGACTGGATAAGTTTATGCTGCTGTTTTAGTTTTTGTTGTTGCTGTTGTGTTGTTATGTGTTGCTAGTTGCTGCTGTATTGTGGCTGTTGAGAATCGAGAAGTTCTCCTAGCTGCTCCTTCTCCCTCCTTGCTATTTGTTTAGCTTTAATAGCTAGCACTCTTTGCTGGAGAAGTTTTATGTTGCTTTGTATTACCTCTACCTCCTCCTCTTCGTCATCTGACTCAGAGGCCGCCAGAGATGCAAACATATTGTCATCTTCCATACATTGGCCTTCTCTACCATCGGACCCATCTGGGAAATGACCTTTGTGTGCCTGTTGTCTCGTTTGCTGCTGTGTTGCTGCCCTTGTTAATTTTCTTGGCGCTCCTTCCCTCGCTCCGCAAGGCAGCTCTTCTGTTCATCTTTCGAGGCTATCTACGAATCAAGCAATTTTTATATGTCTTCATATGAGCGGAACTGCTGATCAGCCAGACCATGTCCATTGAATGGAACAAGTAATAATCGGACGGCGTAATATTTGGGAAATATGGCGGGTAGGGTAGGACTTCCCATTTGAGCGTTTCCAGGTAGGTTTTAACGAGTTAGGCAAAATGAGGCCGAGCGTTGTCATGATATAGAATCACTTTTTCGTGCCTTTGCTCGTATTGTGGCCGGTTCGAGCAGTACTCGCCTCTATCGCATCAATTGAAGGCAATGTCGTTTCCCAGTGAAGGTTTCGTTGGGTTTCAACAGTTCATAATACAATAAATAACACCGACCTGTTCCCACCAAATTCACAGCATAACCTTCGTAGCGTGAATATTCGGCCAAGCCGACGACGTAGAAGCATGGCCGGGCAGTCCCCATGACTTCTTCTCTTTGAGTTGCTGTAGTGAATCCATTTTTCATCACCCGTCACGATGCGATGAAGAAAACCCTTCCTTTTTTGCCGCTGGAGCAGTGGTTCACCAAGTTCCTTGTTTTTGAATCATTCCCAACGCATGTAATCGCTTGGAAATGAAGTAAGCTTTTCTTGTATTTGGCACAGATCCTCATCGAGCAATGCCTCCAACTCAGTGTGTTCGAAGGGTTTTGCGATTCCATCACGCAGACGCTCGTCAACATAGAAATCACTGTCTTTGAAGCGACGGAAGCAATCACGGCACATTGTTTCACTTAGAGCAGCATCTCTGTAAACTTTTTGGATCTCTCAATGCGCTTCAGCCGCCGTATTCTTCGAATGAAAGAAGAAAAACAACACTTCTCGCAAATGACGATTATATGGCACAAAATCAGACATTCTCACGCAACCAAAAGAATATGACGCCAAAAAAAAAATCACTAATGTATCAAAACGGTTTGTTTATCATATGTTTAAGGTTGGTTTATGACGTTTTGGAAATCGACCAGCACTTACTGCTGGAGCCATCTATGAACCTACCATGATACGAGAGGCGTTCAATATATTCTCGGTATCGATATGAAGAAAACTGCGGATTCAATTTAAATTGTTTTCATTTTTCAATATAATCTCCCCTAACATCAATGCATTTGTTACATCTTGAGATAAGCTTTTTTAAACCCTCAAAAAATAAATTTCCTCTTTCTCTGCAAAATACCCATTTATTGCCGACTTGAGTTCTTCATCATCCGAAAATCTTTTTCCACGAAGACATTTTTTTCAAATCCGGAAAGAGGAAATAATCACTAGGGGCAAGGTCTGGACTATAGGGTGGGTGTTGGATTTCTTCGAAACCACAATCTCACGCAGCAGCCTTGGAAACTCGCGCCGTGTGAACAGGAGCGTTGTCATGAAGAAGCAACACACCCGCTGCGAGTTTACCCCGTCTTTTCTTTTTAATATCCTCCCGCAAATTATGCAAAGTGGAACCGTAGGATGTGGCGTTGATGGTTTCACTTTTTTTTTGTACTCAATGAGCAAGATTCCCTTTGAGTCCCAAAAAACTGTGGCCATGAGCTTCCCGGCAGACGGAGTGACTTTGAACTTCTACGGGGGGTCTGTTCCTTTTTTATGCCACTGCATGGACTCTTGTTTGCTTTCAGGATCATAGTGGTGGACCCATGTTTCGTCCCCAGTAACAATTCGATCCATAACACCGTCCCCGTTCTCACTACACATTTCCAAAAGCTCTCTACAGCATGCGATTCTCACTTTTTTCTGAGGCGCTGTGAGCATTCGTGGCACCCACCTTGCACTGACCTTTGAAAGATTAAGATGGTCATGAAGAATGGTGTGAATGGTACCAATTGAAAGCTTGGTGATCTCTGCCATCATTTTCACCTTTATTCGGGCATCCTCAAGAACAAGTTTTTCGACTTCTTTGATGCTTTCTCCCGTACAAGCAGTAGCCGGGGCGCCGGAGCGGGGGTCGTCTTCAATGCTCTCTCTGCCTCTCTTGAACTCACTTGACCACTTTTGCACAGTTGATAATGAAGGTGCGGAACCCTGGTAAACAGCCACCATCTCTTCATGAATAGTTTTTTGACTTTTTCCTTGCTTAGTGAGAAATTTAATTACAGCGCGATGCTCTATTTTCACCATCATCGTCTCAGTTGCCATTATGATTCTGTTTAACTAGATATAAAACGCGAATTAATAATCACATTTATATGAAATTTTACATGAATGCACTAACATAATAGTATTACTTGATAAATAAGTCAATTTATATATACAACCACAGCTTCACCCCGATACCGAGACTATGTTAAACGCCCCTCGTATATTGTTTAATGAAGAAACATTTTGCAATGAACTTCTTTATACAGAGTGAATTGTTTGTGTTAAATCATTCTAATAATTGTAACTTGTAGGCAAGTGTTTATGTCAGTTTATAAACAAAGTGGTGGAGAAGGTGGTAACCACTAAAACAAAAATGAGACAAAAATGTTTGTGGTCGTGGAGTGACTACAGGATCATTAGAAATAAAGACACACAAGAACTAACGTTAGCAAAAAACAATTATATGACAAGGAAAGTGAAAGGACAACAAAAGCCTTGTAGTACAAGGAAAAAAGTGAAATAAAAAAATTTATGATAATGGAACAATAATAACAAACAAAAAAGTAATAACGAACACACTTAACAAGATCGTCATCAGAGGCATAGAAGAAATAAGCGGCAACATTCCAATTGAGCCACACTCATATATCAATCAAATAGAAAATACAAACTCAAGTAGAGGAACTTCGGGTATTGTGGTATACACGTTCCTATTTTGACTATATTTGCAAAAGTGTCACTCTTACTCGAACCATTTATAGCTACAAATTAAGACTTCGTTATTGGCTTCAAATAGGTAATTATATAAGTCTGGTGAGCAGACAATGAAAAAGTTATTGCAATATATGTTGCAAAACCCAAAAAGTGGCGGGTATTATTGTATACTATGTATTTTAATGTAGAACAATATACCACATGACCCGCTTTACAATTTCTGGCCACCAGAACACTTTTGAAATGAGAGAATATTTTTGTTATTATTTTTATTACAAATAATATTATCCATAAGAACGGATTATATAGAGTCCGCCAAAAAAAAATTTTTTTTGAAAATGCTATAAAAAAAAACTACTGAATATTTTCTCAAATTTCTTTTTTTATTTGAAAGTTAAATTCTTCCGGTTAATAATGGAAAATAATTTCATTCAAATGCCTGCCTCGGCTGGCCATGCAGTAGCCTAGACGATCGGTCCAATTTTTAAGCACATTATCGATTGTGTGCAGCTGTATTTCACCAATGGCTTCACGAATATTGTCATTTAAAGCGTCAATTGTCTCTGGCTTGTCGGCGTAACACTTATCTTTTACAGCACCCCACAAATAATAGTCCAACGGTGTCAAATCGCAGCTCCGAGGTGGCCAAACGACATCAGCTCTGCGGCTGATAATGCGATTTTTAAAAACAGGGCGCAAAACATCGAGTGTAGCTTCGGCTGTGTGGCACGTAGCGCCGTCCTGTTGAAACCAAATGTTCCCAATATCCTCCTCTTCAATTTTTGTGAACAAAAATTCGGTCAACATGGCCCGCTAACGATCGCCATTGACTGTAACGGCCAAAAAAAAGAAAAATGGCCCTCTGGACCAAAATCCGCACCAAACAGTGACTCGTTTTGGGTGTATCGGCTTTTCAATGTATGCGTGCGGGTTTTCTGTGCCCCAAATGCGACAATTTTGCTTCATCTGAAAAGATGATTTTTTTGGCAAAATCGGCATCTTCTCTAAATCGATCGCAGGCCCACGTTCCCAGCATTGTTCAAGCGTATACACAACCATATTCGTTCAGCGGAAGGATAAAACTAATTATCTGTCAAATCAGACATGAGCTATGTGTTACCATTCACGAAATAAGCACTAGTTGAAAAAAAGGCGTTAGATGGCGGACCCTATATACGAGAGCGGGTCAATAAGTCCGTGACTTTTGGAATAAAACACAGATTTTTTGATAAAAAAATAATTTTATTTTTCAACGTAGTCTCCCTTGAGCTCTATACACTTTGTCCAACGCTTCTCCAATTTTTTTATCCCTTCCAAAAAAAATAATTTGTCGAGGTCCTCAAAATAGGCCTTTGTTTGCGAGATGACTTCATCATTGGAGTCAAATCTTTTTCCACCAAGCCATTTCTTCAGGTTTGGGAACAAGAAGTAGTCGCTCGGAGCCAAATCTGGAGAATAGGGTGGATGAGGGAGCAATTCATAGCCCAATTCATGGATTTTTGCCATGGCAACTGCACATGTGTGCACCCTTGCATTGTCTTGGTGGAAAAGAACTTTTTTCTTGGCCAAATGAGGTCGGTTTTTTTTCAAATCGTCATTGAATCGGTCCAATAAGTTGGCATAGTATTCCCCATTGATTGTTCTTCCCTTTTCAAGGTAGTCAATGTGGATTATCCCGCGTGCATCCCAAAAAACAGTCGCCATAACTTTATTGGCTGACAAACCCACCTTGGCCTCCTTTGGCGCCGATTCACCCTTAGAAACCCACTGTTTTGACTGTTGTTTGTTCTCTGGTGTGTTGTGATGGATCCATGTTTCGTCCACGGTTACAAAACGGCGCAAAAACTCCTCCATATTGCGATTAAACAACGCCAAACCTTCCTGTGAAGTGAAGCACACGAAATTCACTTTTTTCCATTTTCTCCTCAAATTAGTGAGTAGTCTGATAAAAATAGCTGTCAAACACAAACTAACTGACGCAGCAAGTTTAAATTTTGACAGAAGTCAACTGACAGATGCCTGTTGACAGGAGCAGTGTTGCTGTTTCAGTAAAGAGGTCAGAAATTCAAAAAGTCACGGACTTATTGACCCGCCCTCGTATGTACGTATTTCACATTTATGTAGATAAGATTAATGTAGGTAACATATATAACTAAGGGAAAAGATTGGAAGGAAACGCCTTCTTGGCGAAAAGTTGACAAAAATCAAGAAATTTTTAAACGAAGTAGAATTTATTCGCAAGATTGGCAGAGGAATATGGCAATTTTCTTTGGAACACACTTTTCGTGAGCCCAAACCATTTAACACTGCAGACAAGAAATCCATTTGGTCATCGCTTTATCCCCATTCCAAATTTGATTGCATAAGAAGCATATAGCTTCTTTCGAAGTAGGAATATCCCCGAACTCTTCACTGTTATCAGAATCATTTAATATCAGACTTTGTTCGGTGTCGCTAGATGAAACAATTTCTTCCTTTTTAGAGGCGCTGCTCTTCCTAAGCTTTTTAACTTGTTTAGGTTTTGCATTAGAGTCAATTTTATGTTTTTTTTTTAATTCTTTCAATGCTATTCTGCAAATCTTGTTTGTATGGCGAAGTGGTTAATACTGTTGCCTTTGATTTGCTTCCTCTGTTACTAGCAGGAGGTCATTTCATTTTAGGTGGCTGTTAGAACTCTCTTGCTTGCATCTGCGCTGTAATTGTTTGTAGATCGCGAAAAGTCTGACAAATCTTGAACTCGACAGTGGGAAATATAGGGTGATAGCCCTTTGCTTGTACTAGCAACACATTCATATATTAATGGTGGTGAAATGCTCAATGGCTGCATTTGTGCGTTAGGAAGGCAAGATGGCACCCCCTTGCTTGTACAAGTAGTGCATCCATCCGCATATAACAGTGATAAGTTGGGGCTAGGTATAGAAGAGTGCGCTATTATTTCCGTTGAAATAGAGTCTTCCAAATCGTTTTCCATTTCCCAGCTATGAAGTCAGCATCGGTAAAAATGAATCTATCGAAAGGAAATATTCTAGTTGTTTTTAATCCATTGACGGCGATTTGACCGATCTGAACTTTCCAATATGCCTTAGTTAATATTCCAACAAGGTCATAACCCGTTACTTTTCGGTTATTCGCAAACAGCTGAAACATCTAATCTGTTCATTATAATAGACCTTTAAAGGACCCATGAATGTTTTGTCAAGTGGCTGCATCTTATGGGTAGAATGTGGTGGTAGAGAAAGTATAAAAACACCATTTTCACGTGCCAGGTCTAACAGGTCTCTGTTTCTAGTGTGACTATAATGGCCGTCCAAAATCAACAAAATCGGACCGTCTTTCGATGGTTTTGTAGTTATCAAGAAATGTTGAAACCATTTAGTAAATATAGGGATTTGAACACATCCAGACAGATGGCAAGAAGAATCGGAGCCAGGAGTAGCATCTTTCATCAAAAGGGGATTATGGTTTTTCCATGGAAAGTAGAAGAATGGTGGAACCAAAGCCCCGCCTGCACTCATGCAGGAAATTACTTTTATGAGGAATAGACGCTCTGCAGACTTCATGGATCCGATTTCTGTTTTCCCCTTTTGGGCAAGCACTTTTGTCTGCTTTGACTGCACCACTGATAACCCAGTTTCGTCAATGTTCCAAATTCGACCTGCTGGAAAGTTGTGCTTAGAGTACTCCTGTTCCTATAAGTCGAAGAATGCATTGACATTTTCCCGTGCCAAACCCGACTCTGTCGAAAAATTTTCCAGTTGGTTATCTGATGCTTATCGTATTTTTATGACGTTTGCAAAAACCATACAACCAATCCTTGCCAGCACATTCTGATTTAATCGAAAATTCGTTGACAATATTATTTCTTTGTGCTATTTGGAAAGCCAATGATCTAATGTCCATTCAACAACAGCTCCTCTGCAGATTTTGTACTGCGAGCCATGCGTTGCAGTGTGGCGTGTGGAACTCCAAATGATTTAGTAGCCAGAAGAATCCCCATTTCATTTTTCTTGACAGCACTTATAGCTCTCCTCATATCTTCCGGATCTCATTTTCTTATTTCACCTTTTTTGGCATGTTTTCTAACGACACAACACAAAAGGAAACAACAATAATTCGCAGCAATTTTGAAGTGGGTAATGTGGTATAGTATACCACATTGCCGATGGCAACTGTGCCACATTAGCCGACAATGTATGCACATAAGAAATTACTTAAAAAAGATAACAAAAATCCTTACAGAACAACTAATAAATAAAGTTCAACAAATCCTCTTTAGAACACAAAAAAAAACTCGACTACAACCAATTACGAGTATATGGGTTTTTGGACACAAGTCACCAAAAACGTGAATTGCTTTCAAGTTACAAGAACACGTGTTGTTATTTTTAAATCGACTGCTTTGTGTGTAACAAACATTCCGGTAGCCAGCTTAGTTTTCGAAAAAACTGTCTGTACATATACCAGGGTAATGTGGTACAGACAGTTTTTTCGAAAACTAAGCTGGCTACCCAAACTTACTCTACCTTTAAATTTCGATTAATAGAGGCCAATGAGCTAAAAGACATGATGAGGACAATGAATAATAAAAAAGATAGCAACTTGTTATCAGTGAAAATGATGTTGAGCACATTCGGGCTAATATTTCTTTAAGTAACTCTGTTCTACAAAAATCAATTTTATTTTGTGTGGCATGCATAAAACATAGTGTTTCTTAAGCAAAATTACAGCAAAAATATGTTTGTCATGTTACACTTACTTCAAAATGTTTTTGCGGGTGTTTTACGGCGATATTTTTTTCCTGTGACATCTCGGAGTAATGTCCATCAGTAATCAGCAAGCATAGTATGACTCCATTTGCCTTGGTATCGCTTTTCCATTGTTGCGACGATGTTCTGATATAACCTTTCGTCGCTTACTGCACCAAAATTCTCCGGAAGGAAATCGAGATGAGCATCCAGAAAGTGAAGTTTTAGTGACATGTTACATCCCATTTCCTTGTAAATAATAAGCAATTCAGTTACAAGATCCCTGTAATTTTCGGCTTTCACATTTTGAAGAAAATCTGTCACAACAGTTTTCAAAGTTCTACATATAGTACTCTTAGTTCAACATCAGTTAGCATGTTTTCAAAAGTTTCTGTATTTGCGGTCCAATAAATATGCCCTCTTTAATTTTTGCCTTTTCGGAAATTTCTCTTTCAGATGCAAGAATCCTCTACCGCTCCAATCAAGAGATTTAACGAAATTTTTCATTAAGCCCAATTTGATATGGAGCGGTTGTAGAAATATTCGTACGTCTTTTGATTCAACCAGGGGTTTTTTTACACCCGGAGTTAGTGCTCGACGTAGATAACAGCCACAGATACCAGCAGTGTTTTGTATACCACAGCACTATAACTTTTAAATCTCCATAGACTGACTACTTATTTATACTAAATGTGTTGTGGGAGATATAGCATATTCTCGTATGATTCCTTCATATGAACAGCGTGAACTATAGGTCTTTGTGAAGTAAAACTGCTTTTAAGCTAAGTTTACTGGAATCAATAAATAAGCGCCAATTGCTTGGTTCATTTCTGTCCTAACACATCAAATAAGTTGTCAACATTCATGCAGTATACCAAAGTCCCTTCTTGAGCGAAACAATGTGCAAGTTCTTTTTGTTCTTTTAACCTGGATGCTAGGAGTTCTAACAGTGATTTCGCTAGTTTTAAATCTCTAACCAAATCATTCAGTTCAGCGTTTGAAATTATTGTTGAACTGGTTTCTGGTGTTTGAAAGTCTGGATCATTGTCGATTTCTTGTTCGAGTTGCATATCATCATTAGTTGAGTCACTGGCACATTCAGGTGCTTCGTCCAAACTCCACAATTCTGGCGGTTTTGGAATACGATACTCTTCACTATGTTCGACAGGCCGTAAAGCTGATGGTAAATTAGGATACTGCACATAATGTTTGGACTTCGGGCCGATGCCCTAAACGTTAGTGAAACAAAAGTAACAATCTGTGGCATGTTCTTTCGGTTCTCTCCACACCATGGGTACTGCAAAGGATATGTGACGTTTTGTAGCTTTCAGCCAACTTGCTAACAATGTTATACAAGTTTTAAAACATATGTGAGTAGATCATGTTTTATCTTGATCTCCTACTGTAACACCAAAATAAAGTCCGGAAGCTTATCGGACAAGTTGGGTGAAATTATGTTTTTGGGATTTAAAAGTTAATTCCCCACACAAATAACAAAATTGTTGACATTATTCACACACTTCCTAGGCATTGTACTTACTTGTTAATGCACGGTAATACCACCTTGATCAAAAAGTTCGCGTGTGGCGCTCACATTGTTCCGATTTGAATTCTCTTTTTTTTTTGTTAAGTTGGTAAATCTATTGTTGACATTCTCTCTAAATCTTAGCTCCATAGCTTGACATTTGCAAAAGTTACGTAGCCAAGAGTACATCTATCTCTGTGTGTGTTGGCGATTTTTTACAATTTTAGAAATGGATTTAAATTTGCAACAACGAACTTGTATTAAATTTTGCGTAAAAAACGGATTTAATGACGCGTGAACATTAGAAAAGTGTTTCGGCAGCGTTTCTCTAAAGAAAACGGTCGTTTACCAGTGGCACGAGCGGTTCAAAAGTGGTCATGAGTCAGTCGAAGATGATTCCAACAGTGGCAGACCATCGACATCGAAAACCGACGAAAATATTGATGGAGTAAAAGAAATATTGGTCAATAACCGCAAATTAACCATCAAAGAGGTAGCGGAGGACTTGAACATTGCCTATGGATCCATGCAAGACATTTTGGTTAATGATTTGGGTTTCCGTCGTGTGGCACCAAAGTTGGTGCCAAAAGACCTCAATTTCATTCAAAAAAGAGACCGTGTTGACGTCGCAAAAGAGATGATTTGCAAGGCTGAATCCGATCCCACATTCATCAAAAGGATCATTACTGGAGACGAGACTTGGGTTTATGAGTACGACACGCAATCCAGACATCAGGCAAGTGGATGGCGTTCACCTAATGCGCCGAGGCCAAAAAAACACGTCGTTTTCAGTCAGAAAAGAAGGCAATGCGCACGGTTTTTATGGATTACAACGGTGTAGTGCATCATGAATTTTTGCCAGAAGGCCAGACAGTAAACAAAGAGCAATTCGCCGAAAGAGACCAGAATTGTGGGCAGAAAACTCGTGGATTTTGCACCATGATAACGCACCGTCGCACAGTGCCATCATTATTCGTAATTATTTGACGAAAAATGCAACATATACCATCCAACAGCCACCGAATTCACCTGATTTGGCTCCCTGTGACTTCTTTCTGTTCAATCGAGTTAAAAAACCATTACGGACGCGTTTCAGCAGCCGAAAGGAAGTAATGGAAAAATCGCAGGAAGCATTGATGGACATACCGAAAACCGAGGATTGCATCAAGCGCTGGCATAACTGTGTTACAGTCGATGGGGATTACTTTGAAGGGGACAATATAGATTTAGATGAATAAACTTGTATTTTTAATTTTCTGAATAACTTTTTGATCAAGGTGGTATACCCAGTTTATTCGACAGCTCAATGTGCGTTGAAGCAATACGTATTGGTTTAATACCCGTAGAAATGCTGGTATTTAATTTTCCAATGACCAGAAGTTTTTCTTTTTCTCCTGCCATATTTGCACAGTGTAAAATCGTGAGTCGCTCTTTTGTCAACTTTCCACCTGTGCATTTTTCTCCTTTGAGACCCATTGTTTTAGTAAAGAAGAGACCTGTTTCATTCGCATTACAATTGCAATCAGTGATATAGTTTTCGGTTATTGATGGTAATTTTTCTAAAAATGTCTTAACGTCCGTAGCATTAAAATTTGCTGCTTCTCCAGAAATGCTTTTGAATGCTATACCATGGCGTTTTCGAGACTTCTGAAGACAGCCCGTTGAAGCTTTAAAATGTTTCGTCGACAAGGCTCCCATCCGATGTAACAAAACGGTATCGCGTGTGAGTTGGGAGGGGGGATTTGACTGCCATGTTTCCAAAATTTGGTCTTTCTTCTTTAAAATATCAGCAGCTTGAGTTTGCCCGATTTTAAGGTCAATTGCAATTTCACTGACATTTTTTTTATTTTTCATATAAGAATATATCAAAGCAATTTTTTGTTTACGGGTAA
The DNA here is from genome assembly GCA_949129095.1 of Volucella bombylans. NCBI lineage: Eukaryota > Metazoa > Arthropoda > Insecta > Diptera > Syrphidae > Volucella > Volucella bombylans. The sequence continues at coordinate 65,610,069 of OX422143.1, read as the reverse complement.
ACACGTTTCGTTTTGGTGGCATCTTGAGCAAAATAAATAAAAACTCCGGTAAGGACGACCACACTGTTGCACGCACGAAACGTAAACAACTAACTACGAAGAGGCAATAACGCACAGCTGTATACATATTCGTATGCATTCGTATTTTTGCGATGCGACACGAACCATGACGCAACAATGTAACTGTTCTCGTGAAAAGCAAATAAATAAAAACCTCGCTGCGATGTGGCATTTTACGAGTTGCCACTTGTTTTTGTCCGCTTAAGGGATATGAATTAAAGAATTTCCTACCAAAGTTGTTGTCCGCGTCCGTTCAAGGGAGTGTCTGCCTAAGGGAACGTAAAATATATGCAATCTGAACGAAAAAACTTTGTTTAGAAAATATGTCCGTTTAAGAGAGCTGTCCGCAGTGGGAGATTTCTGTATTAGTATTGATAAAATTGTCATTGAAAAAGTAAATGAAATAAAATATCTTTCTGTTATCGTTGAAAACCAATTAAAATTTGCTAAAAATATAGACAAAATTTTCAGTGAACCCGGAGCTTTCGTACGCGCACTTCGTCTACAGAGATCTTAGACTTCGAACCCTTGTTGTCCTTTCGTGGTTTTTTTTTTTTTTTTTATTAACATTTATAAACACGCAAGATCACCCACTAACAAGGACAATAATATGTCCTCAGGGAAAAAACCTAAAACCTTGCCGAAATTAGTGCTGCGAAAAAAAGACCCAAGGGCAAACTACTGGAGTTCGCTTCAATGTTTACCCGATAGTGATAATGAAATGGACGAAATTGTGTCGCCTCAAAGAAAAATTTAAAAACTTCTGTGACTATGTGTGCAATCTGATGAAAAACCTAATTGTTTCAGATTATCCAATCAAAAAATCTCTATTGGCATTAAAAACAAGTGCGAGACAATAAATTACTACAACACCGTGCTGAATAAATTAAAAGAAGAAACTGTCAATTCTTCTCCCACGACCTCAAAGGTGAATAAGCTTTTAAACTTATCTTGTTTGGCTTAGGTGAACTCGATATCAAAATCAACAAAATCTCGAATGGAAATTGAAGATGTCTTGAAAAGTCTGCGATTGAGGAAATCCGACGGTCTTGATGGTGTTAAAAACTTATATCTCAAGCACCTACCTGAATCAAGGATACGATTTCTAACTTTTCTCGTGAATGCATGTTTGAAACTCCAATACTTCCCGAATACCTGAAAAGCTGCGAAAGTGGTACCTATGTTGAAGGCTAGAAAGCAAATTCCGAATTCTGATAGTTATAGGCTGATAAGTCTACTCAGTTGTCTTAGCATAGTTTTCGAGAAGATTGTTAAGAAAAAACTTATAGCCAATATTCGCGGGCTTAAAAGCAACCACTTTTCTGCGTACGTCCCCATCTGTAAATACAGAATAGCTCTTTTGGCACTTAGGGAAATACAGGTAGATCCCAGCCCACAACTCTCAGTAAGCAAATTGTCCACTACTGCTTTATTTAGAGAAGCTCTAAGCAGGACAGCAATTCGACTTTTAACGATTTTGATGCGCTGTCTGACTCCATGCGAAGAATTGTATCCCTGTATCTTCATACTGAAATCGTTATTACTGGCGATTTCAATATACACAATTCTGCGGAAAACAACTTAACGCAGCTTGTAAGTGAGCCCACGCGAACCCCAGACGTTGATAGTCATACCGTCTACACCCTGGACTGATGCAAAAAATACTACAATGTCCCAAAGGTAGTAAAGCTTTTGGTCGTTTGTCAAAAACATCAGAAATTCTGCGTCATCCTCCATTCCAGCACTCATTCACAATGACATTCTAGCTGTCAGCTCTTTAGACAAGGCCAATCTGCTTGCTGCACTCTCTGCGGCTAGTTCAACACTCCCAGATTGTGCTTAGTTTCCGCCTACAATAGAGTGCGTCGAATCTTCAATAGGACCAATCCACTTTCTCACTCGTGTAGTAGCAAGAGTACTTAAAGATCTCAACATACATAAATCCGCTGGTCCAGATGGTAAATCTGCTCTTCTTTTGAAGAGGTGTTCTTCCATGCCTACCCTTTAGGACTCTTCCCGAGCAGATGGAAAACAGCATTTGTCCAGCCCGTCCCTAAAAAAAGCGAATCGTTGCAACAGATCCACTGGTGATTTGATGCCATGTCTCACCGAAAAGTGGAACCACAATGTAAATCAATCTGGCGAAAGCAAGATAGTTGCACTTGATATTTGACAAGTATCCTCGGTATGTGTGTCAATGACAACTTACGTTGGAATGACCACATATTCGATGTTGCCAAAATTGCTGCGAAATGTCTAGGTTTGCTCAAGCGATGTAAGAAATATATATATGGCTTCAATACATAAAGCGTTTATCCGCCCAAAACTGGATTGCAACCCCCATAAGACATCTTTGCACTTGCTAGATAGGACCCAGAATCATGCGATAAAACTCATAAGTGATGCTAACAGTCAATGGACACCCCCGAACACCGAAGAAATATTTTGTGTCTCACTTTGTTTTATCGCTATTACCACCCTTAGTGCTCCATTGAAATCGCCAGTAGCATTCGGCCCCTTCAAACCTTTAGCCGTAACACCCGTCTCGCTATGTATGCTCATCAGTTACCCTCAAGCCCACTTTCGGACGTACTCTGAAATATCGTGATTCATTCCTAAGTCGAACAACTCGCTTGTGGGATGCCCTGCCGAGCTCTCTATTTCCAAGTCATTATAATATTCAGACAGCCCGCGCTGTGTACAAACATTTTAGGGATACTTTAACCCCTTGAGCGCGAGTTACGTCTCCTACCTGTCCCCACCTCGCCCCTTGAGTTATCAAACCTACACGTGCCGCTACTTTGTCGCTACCTCCACCGGATGCAGTGTCAGCGGAATTACATTTATTGTACTTTTACCAAAAATCGATGTGATGCACAGGTGATCGCATGAACTGCAGACTTGCCGACTCAGCGTCTGGGAGCCTTCCGCTCCACATAAAGTTCATGCAATCACCTCTGCAAAGGAGACGTATCATAAAATATGGTGTGATCGAATATTGTCAGTCTACGAAGTGCAGTCGCACAATAAAGTTGTAATTTTTTTTGAATTGAGTTTATTCAAGAACTTATTTGGCGCAGTCGGTAGGATACGAGTATGTGGACGGTCGTTTAATTCACAGTCGATTACAGTAAAATAGTATAACGCGAAAATTGGAAATTCGTTCGTTCGTTCAATCCGTTGTTCAAACACAAAATAATAGAAAAAATAAAACAGTGCTAAAATAGTTAAGATATTCAAAGAGCCAAAGCAAATCAGCCAACTGTGAAGTAATATTTAATAGTTACTTATGAACAAAAAAAAAAAAAAACTGAAAAACACCGTGAAAAAAAAAATAAAGATAAAAATAAAGAAGAGAAAATATAGTAATAAAATCCTGTGAAACTCGACCGGCGGGTCTTAACCCTTTACCACGTTAACCAAAACCAGCAAAAGAATGGACCTTCAGATGATTGGCATGCTGATCTGCTGCTTGTGGTAAGTGTTGTTGTTGTTGTTCATTTAAGTATTATTAACCTTATTATCACAATAATTTACTAACGATAAGAAGCACTATATTGTCCAAATAATAAATCTAATGTCAGAAAAAAACAAACCTAAAACTAGATTCCTCCCATACGATTTAAGGCGGTTATCAAAAAGTTTGACTTCTATTCCTGAAAAAGGTGTTCGAAATAATCTTGAAGACCCCTCCTTGTCCTCAATTTCTTCTGGAGATCAAACCGAAATGGCTACTACTCCTACTCCTACTCCTCCTACAGTCGTAAATCACAACGAGATATTTAACTCTTTAAGAATACCCGACGCGATCAAGGATCTTCCTACGTTCGAAGGAAATCCTCGGTTGCTTTATGAGTTCCTAAACAATGTAGAAGAAATATTACTCTACATAAGAGTTACGGATAATACTCCGTACGGCCAGATTCTGCTAAGGGCTATCCGAAATAAAATCATCGGACAAGACAACGAAATACTAAATATGTACGGAACACCCTTAAATTGGGATGATATTAAGCGGGATTTAACTTTACACTATTCTGATAAGCGGACGGAAACGTCGCTCATCAGAGATTTACATGGTGTAAGGCAAAATTCAAAAACGGTTGAGTCATTCCATGGGGAAATTATCGAACTACAATCGGCCCTTTGTAATACCATTTTGATCCATGAGAATGATCAAAATGTTATTGCAGCAAAAAAGGAACTATTCGCTGAAATGTGTCTGAATTCGTTTTTGTGCGGGTTAAACGAACCATTAGATTCAAGAGTAAGAACAATGCAACCCGAAACACTGGCTGCTGCATTTTCGTATTGTATAAAGGAACAAAATATATCGTACCAAAAAGTTTCCCAATTTGGACGACATAAACCTTACAATCCACCTTACCTACAATCTTACCAGCAAACAAGAACAAACCTTCCACACCCGAATCAGTGGCAATCACATAATAGGTACCCTCGTCCATCTGCTGGTAATCAAATCAATCAGTCAAAATTCCAAAGACCGGTAAACAGATTCTATAATCCCCAGTTCAATAGGTCCCAAAGTCAAGAACCCCCTCAACGCCTCCAGCAAACCCCTAGCAATCCAAAATTCAAAACTAGCGAACAAACGCGTAGTACTAACTTCAACTTCAACGAAGTTAATAAAACAGATACGGGAGGACTATTATCACAAAACACTCTCCAACAATTAGATCATTATTTTAATAATGATGCAACAAATATTCAGGACTCCCCAAATTTTTCAACGCAAGCCTCGAACAACCGACAGGCTACGTAAACTTAGAACGATACCTTTCATAAACATTTCATCACGTATAACAACGCCATTCACTCAAGCACAAAACATACCCCTTATGAGATCTTTTTCGGCAGACCCTACAAATTTTACAAAAATTTAGACTTTTCTAATGAACATGACTATATCACCACGCTTAACGAATTTCTTAATGAAATTTATCCCAAGATCCATGAAAGAGTAGAGAAACTAACAACTGATAGGATCGAAAAACTAAACATATCCAGGGAAGAACCAGAGGAGATTGGGGAGGATGAGGTCGTTTTCAGGAAAGAAGCGAGGCGAAATAAGCTTACGCCTCGGTTCTCAAAGCACATAACCAAAAAGGGCGATAAATTCGTTATAATAACAAAAGCCAACAAAAAATTTCATAAATGTAAATTAAGGAGGAGAAACAAACTGACATAACCATCCTTTAAACAAATATAACACAAACCAAATATACAAATATGAATCAAATGACTAAATATGTAATTATGTAATTTTAGTTAATACGTTCACGGCATATGAACGTAAACATGATAGCGTAATCAAGGCATATGATTACAGAGGCTATCCAAGAAACAAAAAAAAATTAAAATAAATACATAAACATGTATATCATATTTCGAAAACTATGTATCGTTCACGGCATATGAGCGTTAACATTTGTTTTGAAATTATATATAAATACACATTCTCAATACGTTCACGGAATATGAGCGTAAACATGATAGTGTTATCACGGCATATGATAACGGAGGCTATCCAATATATATATTTTTTTTATCTTGTTAATAATAGAATACTGCATTCAGCATCCTTCTAACCTTTATCCCTTTCCAGTTTCCAATCCATATCCTCCCAACTAATCGAAATCTACAACATACCCAAAAACAGGAGCACATTAACACTCCAATTAGGACCTGCAAGAACTATCTCGAACTTAAACAACATCATTCACGTTGTTAACCTCGAAGAATACAACAACAGTATACAAGGCATGGCCAGATCATTGAACCTTCTAGAAAAGAGATTTAGAATAAAAACCGCTGCTAACGTTACCTTCCTGAAACTCAAGGAGTTAGAAACTAAATTACTAACAATATATCCCACCGTCCGGAACAAAAGAGGCTTGTTCAACGGGCTGGGATCTGCTATCAAAATTATAACCGGAAACTTAGACGTCCAAGACGCCCAAAATATTAACGAAAATATAGAAAACATCAAATCAAACATAAATAATCTTACTAACATAATGATTGACCGAAATACTTTAAATTTCCATATGATAGAACGATTTAGAAATATCACTAACCATATTAACAAAGAACAAGAAACTATTGATAAATACTTCGAGGTAACAGCCAATGCAATCAAACGTGAGGAAGACACACTATTCGAGATGCAATCCCTTAATCAAATTAACTACAATATTGACCTATTAATTAACCATCTTTCCGACCTCGCTGAAGCGGTAATACTAAGTAAAATTAATATCAAACCAAAATTCCTACTAAATCCAGATGAATTAAAATTAATTTAAAGGAAACTAGAAGAACAAAATATTAAAACGATTTCTACTGAACAGATCTATGAATTCCTAAGACTACAAGCGTATTATAATGGCACGAATTTAATATTTAACATACAGATACCATACCTTACACCAACAAAATATCATATGTATCATATTATCCCACTACCAATTATCGAAACCAAACTTATAGTTACTAAACCTTATATAATACATAACACTAAGTATATACAACAACACAGCGCACTTTGCCCCAAAGTAGCAGGTACATACTATTGCCCGCAACAACAAGACGAAGAAGAAGTAACCGCATCCGAATGCCTGGGGAATCTCATGAGGAACAAAGCCGCACATTTTCCACTAAACGACGTGGGCAAGATCAGGAGCATTTCTGAGCCAGAGCCGAATTTTATATTATTCATTAATGTAGAAAATACGTTAATCAAATCTACTTGCAGCACTCAAGCTACAACCATAGAAGGTACAGCGCTTCTCCACTTCAAGAATTGCAGTGTAACAATCAACGGGATGCTGTACGAAGATGACCCTGAAACGTTTTGGGATGAAGTCCATATTCCACCACCACCAAGCAATGACGTACATGCAGCTTCAACAACTGACGTACTAAGCCTTCAGAAACTAAAGGAATTTGACTTCAGAACAGAAACAGAACTATCATCACTCGGAACCAGAACCCTTCATCTTCACTACATGACCAGTACATCAGCTGGGCTCGTGGTCATCATCTTAATAGTCGCCATAATCATCATCTGGTTCAAGAAGAAGAACGTCGGAAACGACATCCCCATGTTGCAGTCTATCGCTCCAGCCCCACATACTTCACTCTGGCCGTCGCTCTATTCTAAGGGGGGAGGAGTTACGTCTCCTACCTGTCCCCACCTCGCCCCTTGAGTCATCAAACCTACACGTGCCGCTACTTTGTCGCTACTTTGTCGCTACCTCCACAGGATGCAGTGTCAGCGGAATTACATTTATTGTATTTTTACCAAAAATCGATGTGATTGCACAGGTGATCGCATGTACTGCAGACTTGCAGACTCAGCGTCTGGGAGCCTTCCGCTCCACATAAAGTTCATGCAATCACCTCTGCAAAGGAGACGTATCATAAAATATGGTGTGATCGAATATTGTCAGTCTATGAAGTGCAGTCGCACAATAAAGTTGTAATTTTTTTGAATTGAGTTTATTCAAGAACTTATTTCGCGCGCTGCTGAAAAAAAAAAAAAATTATTGATGATAGGTGTGTCTGTCCAGATGGGCAATTTGGGTTCAGGAGTCACCGCAGCACATCTCTAATCTACGGGTTTAGTTGTGCTGGATATTGGGAAAGCTTTTGACTCCGTTTGGCACAATGGGATCGTTTATAAAATAATTGACCTCGGTTTTCCTCTGTATCTAGTCAAAACAATAAAGAGTTTCCTGACTAACAGACGTTTTAGAGTCTACGTCCATGGTAAAGCGTCATCTCTATTCACCTTTTGCGCAGGAATACCACAGGACTCCGTTCTTGACCCAGTGCCTTACAATATTTTCACCTCTGACTTTCCAAGGCTTCCTGCATGTAAAATAGCTATTTACACCAATGACACAGTCATATTCTCATTAGATGAACAAGTTGGGTCTCAATATTGAGACTAAATGAAATTAGAATATCTGTCAATTACTTCAATAAGTGGAAAGTAAAAATTAATCCCGAAAAAGTACAAAAAAGTCGAAAAAGAAAGAATTGTTATTTTCCTAACAATCCGCTTAATGTGTCTGGGGTAAGTGTAGCCTGGAAACCAAGTGCAAAGTGTTTGGGTACTCATCTACAATAGATGAAAAACGTACATTTAAAGAACATATTTCAAACACCATCAACAAAGTAAATATTGCCATCAAGATGCTTTACCTTTTTATTAGTAGAAAGTCTATGCTTAGCAGCTCTAACAAAATCATCATCCATAAAGTACAATAGTATTTCCATCAATACTACTATGTGGATGCGAAGTATGGGGAAATTGCGCAGAATGTCATATAAAAAAATGGCAAGTATCGCAAAACAAGCTATTGAAAATGATGCTTAACTTTTCTAGATATCATTCCTCTGATCTTCATCTCCAATCGAATGTTAAATTGATCTCCGACAGAATGATTAAGTTGAAACTGTGTTTTTTTATAACCCAATTAAATTCTTAAAAAATATCTATGTACATATTTGTGTACCTGTTTATTTTTTTTTCTCACCTGTACCGAAGGCTTTGTTTTTAGTTTCCTTCAGAGTCATTAATTCTTTCCATCTCCTTAGTTTAAAGTTTGAAAAGATAATGTTTCAGTTGAAAGATATACAATTAGCAATCGAATCTCTGGATGTAAATTACGTGGCAACTTTATTGTATATTTATATACGAAATAAGATGTCTGTCTATCTATCCATCTAGACAAAATTTTTAAGAAAATGGTGCAAATACTAGGTTCTTTTCAAGCGAATTACGTAAGAATTGTCAATGTCGTGGTAAAACCACACTTTGAATATTGTTCTAGAATAGTTTTTCGTGGTCAAAATCAATATAAAGAACGATTACAAAAATTGCAAAACAGGGGAATGAGATGTATGTATGTATGTATATTAACCCTTTCGACCCTATTGATACAGGGTATGTACCAGCTTGTACTAACAAGTTATAAAAAAATTCTAGCTTCTGAACTTTATGTGGAAACTGGTTGTAATGTGTACCACTCCGTACCCTGCAGCATAAACAACAAATTTTAATCTCCGAACGGTAAATATTGCATTCATGTCATGATCTGTTCCACTGTTTTCGCCATAAATGCACGTATTGTGGTAAACTTTTGGTAAAAAAAACAACATTTCGGTATTCAGGATTTATCAAAAGTATGTAAAACTATTAATTCACAACTGTTTCATTGTTATATTATAAAGCGTAAGTAGTGAATTCACCTACATTAGCCCATCTTTCATAAATGGTACACATTTGTACCAGTGGTGGTGGTGTTTATGTTTACCAATAGTGCTCTACGGCAGTCTTTATGTTAACCATTTCTAATTTATGTTTTCCACTTTTTTCCATAAGGGTGTTAGGTCAGGAGATCTGGGTGGGCAAAGGTTGGTGCCGAATCGACAAATCCACCGTTCGTTAAAGGTATGGTGGGGGAACGAAGTTACCCCGTTGCTACTGTGACAAGGTGCTCCATCTTGTTGAAAGAATTAATAGGATTCACGGTATTGTGACGCTTCCGAGCGAGCTATGCTGCCACTTTTTATTTTCCAATTCAACACGATTCTGGAAGTTGTTCTTCCCATATTGTGTGCTCTAAAAGTAAGGTAGCTCTAGTTAAACACGTTCCCTTACAAAGATTAGAACTTTGTGATGCTTTTTTCTTATCTAAATTTTTTCGAAAGGTCATAGTTGAGCATAGCTGCCCGAATTACGAACCATTTCTTTGGACAGACAGTTCAATAGTTTTGGCATGGTTAAATAAGCCTTCTAGCTCAGGGAAAGCATTTATAGTTAATCGAGTCTCACAGATTCGATCTTTTGTACCAAATGCCGAATGGAGTCATGTCAGATCTGTCGATAATCAAGCTGAATAAGCGACCAGAGGTCTTTCGCTAACAGATCTCGAGGCAAACAATTTATGATGGCATGGCCCTACCTGGCTTTGCCAACCACAGCCTTCTTGGTCAGAGTCTATTTTAAAACGACCTGATGATAAATATCTGGAAATGAAACCCATAAAGGTAAATCTAACTACAATTTTGCCCAATATTCAAACAAGAGTTGAAAAGTTTTCTTCAGGGTCTAGGTTATTGCAGGTAATATGCTATATTTTACGGTTTAGGCACAGAACAGGTTTCGAAAAAGTTTCCTTTAGGGAACCAGCCTTATAACTCAAAAGGAAATTTCTAATGCCAAGAACTTGGTTATTCAGCTGTTTTATTTTCAAAACGAATACTTAGCTCTACTGAAAAATAAACCTATTTCAGGGAAAAGCCCATTGGCGAATTTAAATCCTACTTTGGACCAAAACCAAATCATTCGGTCAAGTGGAAGGCTTACCTGCTCTACGTTATCTTTCAACAAAAAATAACCAATTATTCTTCCGTACCGAGCAAATATTACTGCTCTTTTGGTAAGATTCGTTCATGACATTTCAATCCACAGTGGTAACCAGTTCTCCTAGTTCGGAATGAATTTTAGTTACTAAAATTTAAAAACTTTATAAAAAAGCACATCGGTTCATGTAAAACATGTATCATTCAAAAATTAATTCATTAGAAAGAACGTAAATTTCATCACCGGTTACTAATATGGGAGAGACTAAAAATATTGCACCATAAATTTTTTCCGATCTCAAAGAACTTAACAAAAGATACAAATGGAAATTCCCAGAGCGAGTTGTAGCTATTGTTGAAAATTAAATCACATACATACAGTGCTCTGTCCTATTAACATATATTTACTCACACTTAATCACATATTTCATTTACCATGCATTATATTCTTAGTTATTATAAACATACATACATATGTAGGTACTAGCGAGTTTTTTTTTGTCAGTTAGTTGCCATGAATTACCTGACAAGTTCGGTTAACAAAACTGTCAAGAAAGAAAGCTGTCCCGAAACCCGGGACAAATCGCGGACAGTTTAAATAAATTCGTGGTAGCTCGACGATTACAATATATAGAATTTTTTTTTGTGTTTTTGGAAAGCATGGAATTTCAAGCACGTGCTGGATACCGCAGCCAAATCACTCAAATAGTGCATGAAGCCACTGTGCACCTAAAAACTTGCAATATAACTGTAAGGGACACAGAGGATTTGGCGCAGTTGGACTCCATAGAAGGAGAACTTGCAACATACCTTCAGCGCTTAACGACGGCCAGGGATAATCTTTGTTCGATTGACAGAGATTTTCACGAACGGAACACAGAGTGTACAAGGGCGTGTTGCGCAGGTTCCGGGTGTTGGAGACAGTTGTCATTTACATACCGCTTCGCAGTGGAGAGCGGCTGTACTTGGTCTCTGTTTATGCACCTTAGGCTTCACAATCCACTCTATTCATTACAGAGCTCGACACGCTTTTTCGACTTCTGAGCCTGGATTCGGGGGAGAATTATTTTATAATCGGTGGGGATTTCAACGCTAGACACAGAGATTGGGGAAATAATTTGCCAAATACTAGAGGGAACCTACTACTCGATTGGTGGGGTCAGCACGATGTCATGTACAGACTCGGTCTTAAAACCACGGATAACCCGTCGTTTCCCAGAGACGGGTCTTACTTGGATCTACTGCTGTACGACGAAGGCATACGACTGACAGGGACGAATTTACAAACGCTAAATTGTCTACGCACATTCGTGTATGACAGCGACCATTGCGGGTTTAGCACCGAAATTACAGTTCCCAACGAAATTGCGGAATTGGAGGAGTTTGTCCAAAGATATTCTTACAACTACAGTAAGACTCGATGCACACGCTTCTCCGCAACTTTGAAAAGAGCGCTCTCCTCGAACACGCTACACCCACCGTCCAATAGGAATTTGTCAAACGAGGAGATCGACAATTACCTAAAGCCAATGGACGAGACAATTAAAGACACTACAATACCGCGGTATCGACGTACAACTAACGAAGACCTGTTCCGCAATCCTACTATTGACGCACTGCACCGACAGAAAAGTAGACTTCTGTCAAGACTCAAAAACTTGTACAGACAGTTAACTGACAGACAAGACCCGGAGATTAGGACTCTGATGTCGTCGATTGAAAATGTGCAAACGTCAATAAAAGAGAATTACAGAATTTCTGTAAGTTTGTATTGGAACAACAAGGTTCGGGCTATAAACACCAGCAACCCGAATATGTTCCCGCAAATAAATAAACTATTTCGGAGAAAAAATCAAAACGACCTTCAGTGTCTTAAAATAGCCCGGACAACAGGCAACGAACGGTTACTGACAATAGCAGGTATTGATCCAAATGAGGCCGCTGATGATGACAACTTCTTTGTGATCGAGGATCCACAGGAGAAAGTTGAGGTCATAGGGGCGACTTTCCAGGAAGTATACAAGGCCACTGATACCATTGGCCCTAATTATGACCTGGACAATCGCGTCTTGGTGCACGACTTCTGCATTCGAAATGAAATAAGGAACTGGCTATCCGAGGGCTCTGGTTTCACCCGGTTTAGCGACGTAAATATGGCAAATAATGTCATTGCCAGAGAGGGTGACCTACCACCGTTCATTTCGAAGGAAGATCGTGAGATCTTCGACACAGAGTTGAGAAATCAGTGGGGATCGATGGTATTCCGAACATCGTGCTTCGACATCTTCCTCTAGAAGCGGTGGACATTTACACCACCCTGTTTAATAATGCAATGAATAATGCACATTATCCAGCGCATTGGAAAACGGCGGTGGTTCAACCTATCCCCAAAAAGGGAAAGGATATATCCAATCCGGCAAATCTCCGGTCGATAAGTCTCCTTCCGAATATCAGTAAGGTTTTTGAAAAGGTAATCAATAGAGCTCTGACTAAGTGGGTCGAGGACAAACATATGATTCCGGATAATCAATTCGGTTTTAAGGCGGGACATGATATCTCACATGCCGCGTCTAAACTGGTATCCGATATCCAAAGGAATAAAAGCAAAAAACAATGTACTGGTGCCTGCCTTGTTGATTTGGGGAAGGCCTTCGACACCGTATGGTTAGAGGGTCTTTTCTATAAGCTGACTAGGCTGGGGATCAGTAAACCACAGTTCATCGTGAAGAATGGTGATGTGACTTCTGTTGGAATATTTCAAATTAAAAATGGTCTTTAGCAAGGCGCGCTCAATTCGCCGATCCTATTCAACATTTTTACAAGCGACTTGATAGGTTCACTTTCCCATACTATTGCGTACGTAGACGATTTGATAGCGTACAGAACAGGTCCAAAAATCGAGGTTATTAATACTCTCTTCCAGCATGACTTCGATAAGATAAGAAGATTTTGCGATGACTGGAAGTTGAAAATCAACTTTCAGAAGTCGGAAACCATTCTCTTTAGGACGCCGTTGTCTGGAGCCTCTAGGGATACCAGAAAAAATTGGCGAAAGTTCTCAATCATTGGACAGCACGGACAGCCTCTTGGCTGTCGAAATGTAGTCAGATACATTGGAATCTGGCTAGATCAGTTTCTGTATTTTGACAAAAATGTAGATGCTGCTCTGGCCAGAGCTAAAGGCGCTTTTGCCCTTACAAAGAGACTGTTTTATAGCAGTCAACTCGATACGAGGGTAAAGGTAATCTGCTACATGGCCCTTATCAAGCCCATGCTGGTATTTGGTTGTCCCGTGTGGTTCAATGTCCGATCAAGCTTAATGGAAAAGATTCGGGTGTTTGAGAGGGCTTGTCTTAGGGCTTGTCTTCGCTTGTAGAGAACACCAGAGTCGGAGTACAAGAAATTGTATCCTAATGAAGTCCTTTACAACAGGGCGAACCTAATACGAGTGGACAACTTTGTAATTAAGCTGACTCGAAGGCACATTGCAAGATCGATGACCTCGACGAATAACCTGATATCTGGGGCTTACTACCCCAATTACCTTTAACACGAGAGTGTGTGCTCTGACGACTTCGTTCCACCGGAAAAATTCCTCTACCTGGATCAGGTAGGGTTGATCCAGGATAGCTCAGCAGTTCCGTTAATCTTCCATGTCGCTCGGACAGCTGGGGACAGGCGACTCAACTACAACAGAGACGTCGCACACGGCAGTGTGGATCGCCTCAGGTTCAGTAGGGCGGTGGGGAATCGCGATAAGAGGGATGTCGTTCGGCAGCACCAGCATTTCTGGTGGTTGAAGATGTTTTGTCGTCGTTTCCGTCAATTACGGACCAGCCTCACTAATGGGGCAGAGCTGATCAATTTATTTGCTCTGTGAATAGCTGTGGCCAGCTTACATAGGTTTAGGTTAGCATTTAAGAAACATATATATATATATCAGTGTATACAAAGGTGTATACTGATATATGTATATGATTGTGTATAATGTCTATGTATATTTATGTGTGTATTGTGCATTTAGGTTATGTAGGCTAAGGTTTATTTTAAGTTAGATACTAAGTTTTTATAAAAAATAAATGTCCATAGGCTAAGTTTTTGTAAACAAATTGTTTTCTTAACCTTAAGTATAGAAAATAAGTATTTATAAATAAAATGTCAATGCAGTCGAAAGATATACATAGATATAAGTATTCAGAGTAGCTTAGAGTGCCTGTGTGGGGCCAGTAAGTTAGTATGAGATTGTTAGGTAATTGTAAGCTAGCATTTAAGCATTTTTTGTTAGAATGTAAGAGTTAGTGTTAAGAAAATAAAATGCAATTAAAACTGAAACTGAAACCGAATTGACTATCACCGCATACATAAAGAAACATCCACTATGTCGTTCGACGCCGATAAACAAGTCAAAAATATAATCCGCTTTTTGAAGCAAGAAGTAGAATCAACCGTTTGAAATGCAAAAAAGGTACAATCAAAAAACTCATACACATCCATCGACAACAGCAGGACTGTTCCCTCCTACAGTTAATATGCAGTGCGTTTTCTGTAAAACAAACGAACACAATACGAAAGAGTGCAATCAGCCGCGAACAGTAGAAGAAAAGAAACAGACGTTGAAGAGTGCCGGTAGATGTTTCTGATGTATATATTTACAAAGGTCACACCGTAAAGTTTTGCCGCGCCAAAAGTTTGTTTTGCAAATTCTGTAAACGCAAGCATCCTACTGTTTTGTGTGAAGCTAGTAATAAAACAATAAACTAAACAGAGGATGTTCTGTTGGAACGTCAACCGAAATAAAATCAACAGGACAACACAATTTGAACAACACCGTTGTGACGAATCCAGTAGTGAATTTGTGGAAAAGTGGAAAAGCAAAGCCCAAACATATTTTTTTGCAGACCGCACATGTAATGGCATCTTTCACCAGTTAAATCGAATCAAAAAAATTGTATTATGATTGACGGTCAGTCAGCGCACTTATGTAACAGAAACGGTTGTGAATAAACTTAATTTACCAGTGGTCGGTCATATTAATTTATTGGTCATAGCATTTGGTAATAAGGAGATTCCTAATTGCAAATAACTGAATACGTTGAAAATATGTTTGCGAAGTCAGTTTGATAGCCGATCAGTGGAGCTTGTTGCAGTGGTAATCCCTAATATTTGTCCAGATGTATCGGGTTTTCCAATAAGGACTTGACAACTTATTTTTTAAATAAAATGCAAACCATTTGAGATATTTAAAAAACTTTATTTCGGCTTGAAGTACAATCAAAACATTGATGAATGGAACTCGACTTCGTTCATATGGCCACCGCGGACATGTTTGCAGCGGTCGATTCTTACGTTGGACCCAATTTTCAACGACTCGGCCACACATTTCGGCCGAAACGGCAGCTTTCTCGCGTTCAATGTTGGCTCTGAGCTCTTCCAACGTCGTCGGCGTGTTGGCGTAAACCAACGACTTAACGTCGCCCCACAGAAAATAGTCAAGCGGCGTTAAATCGCACGAACGAGGCAGCCAATCGACTGACCCATTTCTTGAGATAACGCGCTCATCATACTTACTCTTCAATAAATCGATTGTAGCGTGTGCTGTGTGGCTTGTGCCATCATCGTGTTGAAACCACATGTCATCCAAGTCCATATCTTCCAATTCTCAAAAAATACTCGGTGATCATGGCGCGATAACGCTGACCATTCACCGTAACGTGACGATCCTTCCCGGAAGTGATAAATGCATAGTCTACATAATGATTTTCACCTGTGCAGTTGTCCGCGCGATACATTTAGAGTTAGTCCCTAACCTATCCACAGAAAGCTGCTTATTAGCAATACGGCGTTTCATTTCTCGACGTGGCTCGCCACAATGAATATATTCATACAACGCGAAAACATTCAAAAAGGCTGCTATGGAGGAGGGATTGGCGATATTCTGGCTAGTGAGATTTTTACAGTAATAGAGGAATAAGCTGGAGGTTCAGCATCGACCGAGCGCCCTGGCGGAGCGGATTTTGGTTACAATATGGAAGGCCAAAATCGACAATGAAGAACGTCATCAATATGAGACCATTGACTTACATGAGCAACGACCCAATGGAATTGTCACCGCTTACCCCACATACCAAAGTAAGCCTTTCCTTAAATCCTCGATCAGTGATGTCAGCATTGGAGATAGACCCTTACTGTAGAACGATTTTTTTCTTAGAATATACCCAGAAATCATTTCCCAAATTATCGTTGACGAATTCGGGGACACCCTGTATAGTGGATTGAAACTATTTAATAGACTTTCAAATCAATTAAAGACTGAAAGTAATATTAAAACTTTAAAAAAAAATGTTAGTATCTTACATTACGTTAAATTACGATTTACTCATAACTTAGTTATTAATTTTTTTTTTAATTTATACCTACGAGTACATTGTTAGAAATAGTTCAAGATCTAAATAAAGAATCAATCAATCAATTTAAAACTCTCATGTGCACATATGGCGCTGTAATTTTATTTGGAAATCTTCCAGTCGATCAACCAATCTAGTACAAGAAACCGGTCCCATCTGGCATTGGGTTGTATAGTGTAGTAACCATGACATCAAAACCTAAACTGTCTAAAAATTCGTCCTTCACCCATTTCGTTCTACCGAATTAGAAAAGCTGGCAGCTCTACCAACACAACCCAACCAGTTCAGGGCAATATTCTTTTCGGCGGTTTTCTATGTCGAATTTTAGTTTTCGAGTAAGTGGTATGATTAGAGTCCTTGCTTGGGAAAATATTCGGAAACATTAACTGAAATGGACTGTACGCAGTTTATTTTGGTGTTTGATCTGTGTAAACGTCTGAAAATCAGTTTAGGAAAGATGATCGTAATATAGATTCCTAAGTTGCCTGGTTCTACAATAATTTCTTTACTACAGATTAGGTCTCAACACATAACCAGCAAACATTTGATTATGATATATGGAGATCTAAGGAATTAGTATTGAATGAATTCACAAATAATTACTTTTACATGTATTATCTGCAAAGCCAAATGGCTTGTCTGCAGAAGACTGGCCATTTAAATTAGTTGCACTACTTAAGCTCAAAATAAAATTAATTTTTTTCACGAGTAAATAGGTTTAAAAGAAACAAGAATTTAAAATTATTTTATTTTGAAACTTAACATTTATTGAAGAGATTTGTTTAAAAACATTTTTTTCGGAAGGTTATTTAAATTCGCTGGAACCTCATTCAATGTTGCCGGAACAGTTACTGCATATTTTATTCGACCATATTCATTCCAATATCTAGGGACTTGTAATTTATTTTCTGCCCTCTGCGCGTGTTTACTGCTTGTTGTGTTGGCATTTTATAAGTACTGTCATTTTTGAAGATTGACAGTATCTCCATTTTGTACAATTGCTCTATTGTTAAAAACTGTCTGTTCACATCTCCGTTTATTCGACTTTATTTGAGTATTATTTTCTGGATGCTTACGTGAAGAGAGTTTAACCTTTGGAGCTGTGGCGTGCTTCCCCATGCTAGAATAACATACCTTAAGTAAGACTCCACAAGATTAAAAAGGCATTGTTGTAGGACATCTGGTTGACATCGATAGCTCAGATAGAAAATAGCAAATGCAGACTTTCTGAGTTTTTTTTAATAAGTGCCTCTACATTATAGCTCCATTTGAAGCTGTAATCGACGATAATTTCCAGATATTTGTACGTAGAGACGTTATCCAGGATAGTTGAACAGTCGCCATCAGCTTGAAGAAGTTGATGGCTATTAATTTTATGCAGACAGTCATAGTTATGCATTTTATTTGTTAGTTTATATTTTAAGATATGGGGTGGGCGTATATGCATAACTTTGGTTTTGTTGGCGTTTATGGCCAGGCCGTTGTCATAACACCATGTTGTGAAAACATCGAACTCCTTATGCAAGATTTGCTGCATTAGCTGCTTCTACGTTTTTGTTTGTAATCGCCGTACCGTTAGCATATGCGTATACTGTACTATTGCTTAGTGCTATAAGCAAATGATGCGGTTTCTTCTTTGCTTAGATGCTGTCCTATTTTAACTATATATTTACGATTTGTCAGATAACACTTAAACCATGCCAGAAGTTGTCCTCTTACAACAACCTTTTCCATTTGTCTCAATATGTTTTTACAACATAATGTATCAAAAGGTTTTTTAAAGTCGATAAAAAGTATGATGGTATAAAGATTTTTTTCTTGATTTTGATTGATTTGGTTTGAAATGTCTGCGAGTAACCGATTAATATTTTGGATAATGGATATCTTCAGCCTTTCTGGGATCTTTGATTGTTCTAAACTCTTGTTTATGAACTTTGCTAAAACTGGAGACAGAACTTCAGCGTTATCCTTTAAGTCTTTGGGTCGTATTTCATCTTTTCCTGCTGATTTATTGACATTTGGTGATTGAAGAATATTTTGCACTTCCCCAACGCTAATATCATCCATCCACTGTCCGATGGACCTGAATAAGATTTATGTTCACATATGTGCACCGAGTTTAAAATATCAAGAATTGTTGTGCAAATTGATTCGCCAGGTGACAAGGCTGCGCTGTAGCAAAGTTTTTAACCAGAATATCATCCAAGTTTGTGGACTTCTTTCCTAGTATTTTATTGACAATCTTCCAAGCTTCCTTAGGCTTTCTTAGTGGAAGTTGGCTTGTTTTCTAGTTTCTAGTCAACTACTTATCTTACTTGATTTTTGTTAACTGGAAGAATGAATATATTTCGGGCGAGGTTGGGATTCGAACACCGAACCTTCCGATTTGGAAGTCAGTCCACTACCACTTGAGCCACGGCCTCCCAAAAACAAAACCAATATAGAAAACGAAGGAGACAACAACACGGCTAAATAGAAAAGTGGAAAATGTGTCCTCGCAAGGAGACCTAAAATTGGGAAAGCAATGAGAGCTTTATAATTAACAAATAAAAAAATTGTAATAAGACAAGACTTTCTAAGACCATATTACAGTCCGACCGACCGGGGGCTTATCTGAAAGTTCTGTGATTACACTCAGTACCTACATTTGGTCGTTCGATTTCTGCATTAGCAAACCTTTTCTCCGAAGTACCCTTCTTAATTCCAACACTCCTATCTAACATCTACAACCTCTTGCGCTCAGGCCTCCCCTCTATTTTGTTAAACATTTTTTGTTAGTATTAAGTTTACAATTAAAGTTTTAAGTATGCTCAAATTAAGCATTAATAAATTTGTCCGGGGTTAACAAGTGCCTCAATCCATTTAAACAATATAAGACTCATAAATCTAAGTTCTTTCTTTCTGAAAACCATGGAGAGAACCTTAGGGTTTTATATACACCAAACTAGTACAATGCAACATATACTCTGTCCGAAATCTAATGCCTTACCATCTTACCATGCGGAAGGTCTACTGAGACTAGATCTAGCAATCAAGATATGATATGAGTGCAAAAGGATGAGTATGAATTTAGCATTTTCGTAGAAATTACTGGTGCCGTAACCATCCAGTTTTTGACAGCATATGCAAGAAGTGTTAAGAGCCCTTTGTGGAAAGATATGTGGCGTGTCAATGAAGAGAGCCTCTCTGATCTGCGTAACTATCTATTGAATCTTGCTGCTTGCACTTCAACTGCATAGAAGTTTTGACAGTCTTGATATTCCATATTTATATAACTACAACATTACAACCTCGGCTGGTGCGAAAAAGGGATGCTTTGATAGGTAAGCAGTTAAATATGCAGAGGTGACCCCAAAGCCAATCAAGAATGTTGGTATCTTTCCTTCTTGGCGATTAAATTAGTCTTTAGTTCTCTCTAGATAAGCACATGTTTGTCTTCCAAGTAAAGACATTGGCAGTAATTAGGTAGCCGATGACTTCTAAAGGCCAATCGAATTTGAATATCATTTTAAGCTAGAATTGAAGCTATCCCAGAGGTAGAACAACTAAATGTTTTATTTTAGGTGTTCGTGGAGGTAAATATTGCAGCTTGACAAATGCGTCCATATTAGGTGTATAATATTTATAGTACTACGAGTATACTCGACAGGAAAATCCAAGAAACCTTTCTTGTGGTTCTTGTGGCTCTGTATTACAATATCTCTAAAAACTCCAGACGTTACCTTCATTCAATGCCGCTACTCTCAGTGGTTGGCTGAAGCCTTACTTAACCAACATCATCCAGCCAGCTGCCCTCAATTTTGAACGCCATCTTAGTTATGGTTTACCTCTGCTGTAATGTTGACAAGATATCTCATATATTTGTAGTTCTTTCTTTTTGAATTCTTTCTCCTATTTTCCAAAAATACAAATGAGATTGTCAAAGATACTTTCATTCGCTTTAGTAAGAGTCCTTGTTTCTGCACCATTAAGCAAGACTTGGATGATACAAGGCCCTCCTCGTCGCTCTCGATATGGTTTTGTCCAAGCGCCACCTCGATAAAATGTTAAGTGAAATTATATCTATCGGTTTCACAGTGATGGATTCCAAAAAGAAAACGTGTAGTTCCATCAACTCTCTTTAGGAAGACATAGGTATTCATCTACAATGATCGACTTTGAAAGCAGTACGAGTCCATGCTTGACGTTATATTCGATAAAATCTTAATGACGAACGCACCACAAACAAAACAATGTTGAATGGTTTAGGAAATCTCACTGAAACAGTTTGTCACAAAATTGGTGATCATTTTCAGTCAACTTCTTCGTACCTGACCACATATACAATATTCCAAGTACCTTCCCAATTTTTCCATTTGCCCCTCACTCTCTCAATCTTTTGATTCTACCCTTACCTTCTCAAAAAGTATGCCTCTCTCTTTATTTCATCCATCCCTCATACAAGTGGAATGCCCCCAAGTTTGGAAGACCTCTCCACAAAAAGGAATCAAAGAATAAAGTAACTAACTGCCGTCTTATTGTTAAGCTTTCTCACATACCTAAAATGTTCGAAAGTTTTCTATATGAAGTGCTAAAGTTTTCTATATGAAACAAGTGCAAGTCACTTGTGTCACCCAGTCAGAATGGATTTTTGGAAGGTAGATCAAGCACTACAAATTTAGTTGAATTCGTATCCTTTGCGCTTTCAGCCCTAGAAAATGATAACGAAATCGGTGATTTTGGTAAAGCCTTGGATATGTCTCATCAATTCATCTTGTTCACATTGTCTTCAACCCCATATTGTTAAAATTGATATCTTCTTATCTGGAGAAACGTTATTATAGCTTTATCTTTAGGTCAGCCTTCTCAAACCCGTCACTTCTTGTGCCCCACAAGGCAGACATCTATGTCCCCTCTTTTTCCATTTAACTTTTAAATATAAACGATCTTGATAACGATCTTGACAGAATTATTAAACACTGTCTCCTATCCATTTATGCCGACGACACTAAGTTCTCTAAAACTATATAAACTATATCTTCACCCTCCTTCAGAAGACCTCGTTAAGTTTTCCACTTGGTGTCTAAAATCTCTAAATGTCTGCAAATGTCTATCTATAACTTTGTCACGCAGGTTCAATCAATCTCCTGCTTGACTTTATTTTCTGCATGGCCAATATATACACCAGGCTCAATCCCTTCGCGACGTTGAAATATTATACGAAAGAGTATTAAACTTCCGTTCACATATTGATGAGATAATCTTTCAACTTGGTTCTATCAAACGATGGTCTAAACAATTGTTTAACCCCTGTGTGACAGGGTATCTTTACATTACAATTGTCCGACCCCCTTTCGAATATTCCAGTGTGGTCCCTCTTTCAGCGAGTTCATATATCTCGAGTCGAGAACATCCAACGTCGTTTCTTTCGATTTACACTTCGAGGACTACCCTGACCGCCTCTATCTTCTTAACATAAATACCTTCGAAAAACGCAGAAACGTAACTGACATTCTCTTCATTCATCGACTGCTCTCTGCTTCTGTGGATTGCGCCTCCTTTTACAATTCTATTTCCTTCAACACTAACCCTCGTAATTTACGATGTCCTCGTATCTTCTATATTGCAACCCATCGCACCTCTTATGGTCCCAACGAAGCAGACTCCCGAAGGTCAACTCAAACCTCCGCGTTTTTAATTTTAACCTGAGCACTTCTCGTCTCGAATTTGATCGCCTCCAACATTACCTTAGTTCCTAACCCTTAATTTTTCTTAGAAACTAAGTCCTAGCTTTTAAATTAGATTAAGCTTGTATTTAGTCAAATAAATGGAGCTTCAGCCCCCACAAAAAAATGTTTGCTTAAGCCTAACAGAGAAGCGATTGGCAAGAGCAGTTTTGTTGACATAGTTGGCAATATCGCCGCTAGCCTTTTGGGCTTGATGCTGGCAGCATAAGACTTTTTGAACGATTTTGGGAGACTCGACCTAACCGTCTCTTGCAATTGAGGCCGTTCGACGTCAAAGTTTTTCATAGTACAGGGTACGCCATCTGGGGCTTTAGTATAAAAATGTTTTATATCTTTAAGAAAAAAAACAATTGATTGATTTAGCTTGGTCCTTCACAATTTATGTGAGCTATTTGTTGAACGCAATGTCGATTACGTGGTCGTCTTCATTGATGATACAAAGTCGGGATCTTTATTTGACATTTTGCATAATATTGGCCAACGTCTCAGGCTGACGCGGCTATTTCGACTCGAACATTGTTTTTGAGTTCATCTAGAGTCTTCGGCTTGTTGGAATAAACTTTACTTTTTAAAAAGCCCCACAGGAAGGAGTTCGAATGAGTCAAAATTGGAGAACTTAGAGGCCAGTCTATGTCAGCGTTTTTCTTATAGAAACAACCATTTTGGTAGACCTTTCTGACACGCATTTGAAGATACACAAAGTGCGCCAGCATCCACCGACACCGACTACTATCTATCGGCTCTCAAATTTTAAAGAAAAATTGTCCAGTGATGGTTTTGGAGCAAATACC
The DNA here is from genome assembly GCA_949129095.1 of Volucella bombylans. Taxonomy (NCBI): domain Eukaryota; kingdom Metazoa; phylum Arthropoda; class Insecta; order Diptera; family Syrphidae; genus Volucella; species Volucella bombylans. The sequence goes on along the minus strand of OX422143.1, from coordinate 65,586,693 downwards.
GGCCCAAGCAGTTCTTAGCTCATCGTGCAACGGTTTTTTATAAATTATGTGAGGATTATCGGTTTCCCAAAAGCGACAATTTTATTTTTTTTTGCTCCACTAGAGAGAGTGAAATGAGACTCGTTGGTCATCAGGATTTGCTCCCAAAAATTCAGCTTTTTTTCAATCAATCGAAGCCGAGCAACGTGGCTTGTTTTTTTCCAAAAACCTTTGAGTAAACTGCACTTTGTATGGAATCATGTGATGATAATGCTTCAAAATCGTCTGAGACCATTTCTCAATGATGTTTAATAAATGGTTTTCCAATAGGGACTTGTACATTCATAAATGTTTTGATTGTACTTCAAGCCGATGATAAAGTTTTTGAAATATCTCAAATGGTTTGCGTTTTATTTAAAAAAAAAAGTTGTCAAGTCCTTATTGGAAAACCCTCTAGTTGAGATTGGCGGCTATATGATATTTGGATTTTAGGTAACACTCGCTCTAACAGCTACAACAGCTTCATTGGAGCTCAATAAAAATTGAGGCGAAGCGACGAATTGTGTTGTCGGATGCAGGACGACCACAATATCTACGCTGAGTTAACACAACTGTAAAGCATAGTGACGCTTCGGAGAGTTCTTTTAGTGTAAAGTTATACACAGTTGAAATTCTACTAAATTGACGTTTACAAATCGCGCATGCTGAAGCCGATTGATTGAGAATTGTCAAAGTCATTAAACACTTTTATACCGCAGCTCCAGATGGCGTACCCATCGAAGCACTGACGTCCGGCATATTCACATTTGCACCTTACTTATAACAAGGTAGTGTCAGGCATCCAAAATAATAGAGCTGAGCATTTGACTGTCAGGGCCCTTTGTGCGGGAAACGTGTGCTAGCTATGAAGGCAATTCTCCCCGCATCAAAACGATAACCCAAGAGTGCGTTATCAGAGGTGGAGCGTGTAGGCTTTGATTCTCAGCTGTGCCACCTCAATC